>JAWWNH010000054.1:2607500-3290000 GCA_034641385.1 Darevskia mixta | reverse complement strand
TACAAAGCACAGCATCTTATTGTATACAGTGGTACCTTGGTTTACGAACTTAATCCGTTCCGAAAGTCTGTTCTTAAACCGAGGCGCGCTTTCCCTAATGTGGCCTCCCGCTGCTGGTGCTCTTCCTCCATTCTGATTCCGTTCTTAGACAAAGGTAAAGTTCTCAAACCAAGGCACTATTTCCGGTTTTGCGGAGTTTGTAAACCCAATCGTTCTTAAACCGGACTGTTCTTAAACCGAGGTTCTACTGTATATGAATTATTATTTCCTATTTGGGTAAAATTTAGTGTAATGTGAGCAGAAAATATGTTTTGGAGGGATCCCTATCCTTCCAGAGCAAATTTTGAGGGCACATGGGAGGCAAGGGAAGGTGAAGTCCCATTGTGTAAGAGGAAATCTATTCTTCTCACAGATGGACAAATTTGGATACATCCCTTTGTCTTTATTCCCAAGGGGTGCTTTACACACTGTTGGCTTTTAATAAGGAAACCTATTTTTTGTATGCTTGTGATAAATATGGCACAATACTTGACTCAGGCACGTAAATTAGGGAACAGATTGTCTGTGGCTCCCTGTGTAAAATGTACATTTGCCTCTGTGTAATGTTTGAAATGGTCTTCAGTTCCTCTGCTGTAATAATAATTTAAACTATTGATACATTTTGCAATTCAGTGGGGGGAGGGAGCTTGAATGAAGGGGAAATGCACTACTTTCCTGGGATAGGATTTAAAAACAACATGTATCCTGTAAGTAAATACAGTTCCGCTATACTGAATTTAAGCTAACACAATGGAGTCAAACAAATAGAGCAAATGTGTATAGTAAGTTGTTGTTGTTTCCTCTTACCCTTGTTTGAAACAGAGCCTGGTGAGACACCCCGCAATTCCCCAAGTATATTAGCAATGCTAGAAACTTTGCAAAACGCACCGCATCTGGAAGTCCACAAGGATATGATCAGATGGATACTAAAGGTAAATTGTGCTCCCATTTTTTTCTACATCTTTATGGGTAACAGAGGGATGTTACAATATTTAAATAGCAAACAATATAAACTTCCTTTTTCCAGACTTTTAATGCTGTTAAGAAGCTCAGAGAGAGATCTTCTGCAAGTCCTGTATCAGAGACAGAGGGAAATATTATGGAAGAGGTAAAAATAAAACTTATTGAGTATTTAACCTGGTAGTGACCATTCATTATAAACATTTATATCTTAATGGGCAGATTTAGGGGAATTTGTAGGGGGGGGACAAGTTTATGTTACCCATGTTGATGGGGAACCTGTGCCCTAAGAGCCTAATCGGCAGTAGTAGTCAGCTGTTGCCTAGCAGGTGGGAAAGAGGGAGGGAAAGGTCAGCTTGGTGTATATGCACCAGTGGAGCCATTCCGATGCTCCGGGTGCATTAGCATCACACCAACCTTGCCACTGCCTCGCCCCTACACCTCCTGATAAGCAGAAGCAACACAGGCAATGGGGTCAGATGAAGACCACTGTAACTGCTAGTTAGGCCTGGCACAGATACATATTTGGCTCATGAGGCCATTTCTCATAAACCACATCCATGTATCCCACGGCTGGCATAATATTTGCCGTCAGGTGTGGGACAAGTACAGAAAATTTGGCTTATTTTGTGCGGGTTTTTTTTTTTTAATGTCAACACACTCGTAAATTGTGCAATCCATGCATAAACGAAGATCAGTTAAAATCAGCTGTGTTTGTTAACGTAACAACTTTGTAGAGCACACGAGATAAAGAAAAGGCTGAGAGAAAGAGAAAAGCTGAGATTGCCAGGCTGCGAAGAGAGAAGATCATGGCACAGATGTCTGAGATGCAGCGACACTTCATTGATGAGAACAAAGAGCTCTTCCAGCAGACTTTGGATGAACTTGAAACTTCTACCTCCAGAGTGCATGATAATAGGTAAGATGAAAGTGACAAGCAGTGTCTCTCACTTTGTAATAGACCAGGCATCCCCAAACTGCGGCCCTCCAGATGTTTTGGCCTGCAACTCCCATGATCCCTAGCTAACAGGACCAGTGGTCAGGGATGATGGGAATTGTAGTCCAAAACATCTGGAGGGCCGAAGTTTGGGGATGCCTGTAATAGACACTTCACTTTGTCATTGTGGAATGGCATTTTCACTCAAGCCTGTGATTATAATTGCTTAAGCTTGGGTCCTAAGAGTGTCATGTGGAAACAGAAGAGTTTCCAATCCAGTGGAGAATGCTGCTGGAAGAAGGACAGGAGAGGAGGGAGCCCTTAAACATCCACAATGACTTCTACCAAAATAATATGGGATGCGCTTGTGTATGCTTTGTGCTTTGAATTTTGGCACATCTAAACACTTTCAAGAGTGCTGCCTTTAACTGTGACGCTATGGAGAGCTCCTTAGATTTATTTATTTTATTAAAAAAATAGGACTCTTCTTAAAGTTTTCTTAAGGCATATGCTGCATCATATCCAAATTAAAATGTTTGCATTGGCAGCTACATAAGATGAACTATTGCCTTAGTTTAGAAAACATTCCAGTGAAATACTTACTAATATCATTTGATTCTAGTCCTTCAGTTTCAGATACCAAGCTTACAGCTTTGGGTCCTGAACAAACTAAAGTGACTGCACAGAGGCAAGTTGTTACCTGTATCTTATGCCAAGAAGAGCAGGAGGTTAAGGTGGATAACAGAGCCATGGTTCTGGCAGCATTTGTTCAAAGATCGACAGTCTTGTCTAAAAACAGAAGTAAAGTGATTCCAGATCCTGGTAAGTAGAGGCAGTATTGTGATACTGAATATCCATCTTTGTCGTTGTGTGTGATTTAGGTAGGTCTCCTAGATTTGAATAATAACTAGGAAGATTCTGTTCACCGTATGTATTTATATAGTTTTAATTCTATTAATGTTTCATTGTTTTTAATGGATTTTTTCCTTATGCTTTTCTTGATTCTTGCTTTTATCTGTAAGCCACCTTGAGCCACATCAGGGCAAAAGGCAGGGTGTAAATAAATATATCATCATCATCATCATCAAATATTTAAAATTACCCTGGTTCTAGCTTAAAACATAGGCCTTGGGCCACCAGGTTTTTCGCAGTGGCTGAGTCTAGTGCATGTGTATTAGCCATGAGCTACATGAGAAGTAAATTTTAAATAATTATTTGATTTAAGATGTTAATTCCTTAATAATTTAAAAGTATTTTAAAAATTGATGTGAGTAAAATTTGCAGTTTTTCCTTCTAATGTTTTTCTTAAAATGTCTTTACATGCAGAAAAATATGATCCATTGTTCATGCACCCGGACCTGTCATGTGGAACATACACTGGTAGCTGTGGACACATTATGCATGCCCACTGTTGGCAAAGGTAACTTTCATTTTAAACATTTAAGAGATGTCAATTTAGCGCACAGTTTTCCTCTGTGGTCTGATGCACTTGGCTAAGTATTCATGTACAGCCACTCAAGTAATTCATGATGTCCCTGCCTGAGAAGTTGATCCCCCTTTTGATCATCTTCCAGAGTCCATGGCTGCATGTTACAGGCCTCATAATGTTTTGGCTCTACATATACTACATATCTGCAGACTGACCAGAAGGTCAGGTGAAGGTTAGGGTCACTTTGGGCAGCAGACTGCCTACCTGTTAATGGGGCAGAGAAGAATTTTGAGACAGTGGTTTTATTTTGTAGCAAATTTCTAAGGAACGAAGCTTAGGAGCAAGAATTGGATGAAGGGAAGAATAGGAAAGTGACTGACCAATCCTAGAGCAAATAAAAGCATTTTACCTATAACCACTAGAAGAATGTTTAAATTTTCTTCTTACAAAAAGTTTCTGTAGTAAATTCCATTTTGTCTCTTTCTATATATTTTAACATTTTGAAGACAAATGTAAAGTGTGGCTGAGAGAACACTACATCTTTTTTAAAAAAATGCTTCAACTTCACTGTTCATTAGCCCGAAATAAATTGAGCTGCTGCAGTCTTGCCTTAGAAAAATTAAATTAGGTAAAGAACATTTGCACTCCATGTCTCACTATTTCCTTTATTCCTCTAACCTTGGTGAAAGGAAACTCATGTGTTTTATCATCATTCTTCCCAAATATGCATACACTCCCCAAGCATATACTAATGTTAGGTTATGTACGCCCAGTTGTTTTTGACCTTGCTCATTGAGCTTATTTCTAAAGACGTGCCCAAATGGAAAGGTTTCGTCGCAGTGAATTCCCATTTTGAGACATGCTTCCTGCTGGTGATACTATTCTTGTATTGAAGTGTCCCATAATCGAGAGGTTCTGTGTGCTGCATTTGGCTGGCCAGTACTGCAAACCTTTTAACAAGGACTTGACACGCTGGAGAAGATGTCTTTTGTGTTGATGAAGGCAGCAAAGTAGCGTTCAGTGGCATCTTGTGGAATTCATTTTGCAAAGCTTTAACTTATGCTTCTCTCCAAAGGTACTTTGACGCCGTACAAGCGAAAGAGCAAAGGCGACAACAAAGATTACGCGTGCACACAAGTTACGATGTAGAAAATGGTGAATTCCTTTGTCCCCTTTGTGAATGTTTAAGCAACACGGTCATCCCTCTACTTCCTCCCCCAAGGAGTTTATTTAACAGGTCAGTTACCCTTTCTTAGCTACTCCGTTGGTTTGATTTAAAAAAAAAAACTAGTACTTCTTTCCTGAAGGATGAGGGGACCACCCAGAACTGATTTTGAGGATCGGTCCCAAGAGCTGCAGGAAAGGGGGGGCGTAATAGAGGCAAAAATCACCTCTGTTAGTAGATGCCGCTTGTTTGTTGAAAAGATCTGGTGCAAGGGCACAAATTGGATGCAACTCCGGAGAGTGTCTGATAGATGCTGGGTGTGTGTTGTGTTCTCTTTAATCTTGGGAAAACATCAGATATTCTTAATTTGACATCACAGCTTATTAAAGACTAGTAAATTAAGCCCGTTACAAAAACGGGCGCTAGAAAGTATATGGGGGGAGCGGCGGCCACCCTCCTTTTGTTTTTTAACCCCGCCGCCCTCCTTCCCCTGGAGCCCGGCAGCCGCCTCTCTCTCTCCGGTGGCCGGCGGCGGCAGCGCGCTTGGCGCCGCTTCCCCCGCGTTTTCCAGGCTACACTCCACGTCCTGACAGGACGGAGGCCTCGGATCCGAGGCGCGGAGGCGGCCGGCGGCGGGAGCGCTCGCCGCCCCTCCGTAGGAGGAGCAGCGCCATTGCGGACCCGGTTCAGCCGTAAAGCCGCGGGAAGTTGGGCAGTTTGTAGGCGAGACCTGTCACACTTACAGACATTAATCCCTCACAATCTCTCTCTCTCTGTCACACACACACACACACACACACACACACACACACACACTCCTCTCTCCCCCTGAGACACTGTGACACTCTGACACACACACACACACACACACACACACACACACACACACACACACACTCTTTCTGTCACACTTAGACATTAATCCCTCACAATCTGTCTCTCTCTCTCTCTCTCTCTCTCTCACACACACACACACACACACACACACTCCTCTCTCTCCCTCTGACCCTCTTTAATACAGGAATTTCAAGGAATAAATATAGAAGATGGAACCCAAAGGGACCCCAGAGTCATCTAGCCTGACCCCCTTCAATGCAAGCATTTCAAGTAATAAATATAGAATATTGAGGTCCTAAGGTACCCCAGGATCATCTAGTCTGACCCCCTTTAATGCGCGAATTTCAAGCAATAAATATAGAAGATGGAGTCCAAAGGGAGCCCAGGGTCATCTAGTCTGATTAATGGAAGCATTTCGCCGGCGTGGCCCCCCCGCCCAGCAGAAAACTGAGGCCGCCCGGCGCGCCGGGAACCCACGCGAGGGCTGAGAGGGGGCTCGGGCTCCCGCCGAGGCGGGCGGCCTGGCTCAGGCCGCCGCGTACCCCTCCACTGGCCGCGCCTCCCTCGGTCACCTCCTCCGCTGCCTCCTTCTCCCCCTGCAGCAACTGGGGGGGGGGCTTCGTCGTCGGGCGGCTGCAGCGCGGCAGTAGCGGCTGCATCGATTGGGGGGGGGCTTCCTCTCCGGGCGGCTGCAGCGAGGCGGTGGCGGCTGGGGGGGAGCGGTGTGCGAGAGAGACCCCCGATAGCGAATTGCGCCTCCTCCTCCGCCACATCACTTCGGGGTGGGCTCGCTTACTCCCGAGTAAGCCTGCTGGGAAGGGCTGGGCCCCGTCTCCCCCCCCGCCCCCCTCCTGCCAGCGCCTCCCCGCTTCATGGCGCTCGACGCCCCGTTGGGGAGCTGCCTGCCCAGAGGCTGCGGGCGGCGGCGGCTGGTCCCTTCTCGGCGTGGGCGAGGGCTCGGCTGGGGCTGCGGTCAGGCTTGACGGCTCCGCTCAGGACCCGACGCCGTCTGCCTTCCTGAGGTAACGGGGGCGAAGGGGGAGGGGAAGCGCCGCCGCCGCCGGCTGAGGGGGGCGGTGTAGCCCCCCTCGTCCCAGTTGTAGAGGTCCCCCTCGTCCACCAGGCTGACGCGGAAACCCTCCACGGGCTCCTCCTGGAGCCCCTTCAGCTCCAGCAGCAGCGCCTTCTGCGAGCTGGGCACGGACGGCCGTGCCATGGTCGGAGGGGCGGGTAGGCCTCGGGTGAAGCCGGGGGCTCGCGTGATCGACGCGGCCGGGGGAGAGGAGGAGCGTGATGGGGAGGGGAGGGAGGGGGAAAAGGCGGCGGGCGGAGGGAAGGTGCGCGGAGGGAGAAGGCCGCAGTTTCGCCCAGGGCCCCCGAAGTCTCTGGCCCTGGCCCAGGAGGAGGGGGCGTCGGGGCAGCCGGTAGGGGAAGGAGGGGGCGTCGGGGCAGCCGGTAGAGGAAGCGGTAGCGGGCGCCGGAGCCGGAGCCGTCATTACGATGAACGCCTCCTCAGGATGATCTTGGGCAGTGAGAGCCCTGGCGTCGGCAGCGAGAGCCCCAGTGGCAGGCAGTTTGCTTCGCCGCGCCCAGCGCTCGGCAGGCCCTGATTGGTGTGCGCGTCTCTGCGTCGTCCAATCCGTGTGTGACTGGAACGCACGCGCAGTTAAGAATTCCTGTGACACACGGAAAGTGGTACGTACGGACAGAGGCTCTTTATTATATAGGATTTTTGTGTGGTTATGAAATGCTTAGTAGTCTTGAAATCATTCAGGGTGTCTTAACAATCCTAGACCAATCATCCTGGCAATCTCACTCTCCTTTGAGGAGTATAGTTACAAGGGAATTTGCAGATAGGTATAGAAATGTATGTGTATAAATGTATATGCATATGTATACACAGATATAAAGATAATTTGTAAACAGCAAAGCCAAAGAGGGTATCATTTTGTGTTGATGCCTGCTTTTTATTGTTTTTGTCTATGTTATAGTAGCCTTGTATTTTTAACTTATTACCTTCTGGGCTGTGTTACATTTTAACATGTGTAGTGGGAGAAAACAGACTGTATCGATTGCAGACTAGATGGGTAGACTGAATCCTGCTGACAAATTCCAGTTCAAGAGTTTTATGGTGAAGTGCTGCTGCAATTGTCAGAACTATTAAGCCATGAAGTTGTATCGATGGTGCCAGCAGAATACTTCTGCTCCCACAACTGGACTTCCCCTTCCTTTCCTCTCCCCAGGATTCCCCACCCCATGCACTCTCAAAACCTGCCCCAGTGGGTTGGGGAAGATTGTGAAGCAGATCCTGGCAACACACAGGGACTGCAGCAGGGAGGAGAAGTCCTATTGCATTAGCACAACTCCCTTCACACAGCATTGGGATACAACCATATATATTTAGAAGCCTATTTTATTTTTAAAGCATTTTATCTTGAATGTTTTAAAAATGTTGTACATTAAGGGCAACATTAATGCTTTATGTTGTCACAGATTACTGGGATATCTCTTAACATACGTAGTCCTAACGTATCACTGGTGCTCTGTTGTAAAAGTTGTGCATGCTTTCAGCTTGTTTTGGTTTGCCCTAGCAAAAGCTGCAAAAGATTGGCAAAGCAAAGTCGCACGTGGCAAAACCTTAGCGCTGATAGGTAAACATCAGTAATCATATGCTTAATAGGTCAGAGAGCTGCATTAAAAGATTTGCTGTGCCAGAGTAGAATCCGTCACACTCGAACCTCTAATCCTCATGACATAGTTGTTTTTCTTCTTCTGTTGAATGCTGGCTTGATCCATGATCCATTTGATTTCTGATAGTAATCCATTGTGTTTGCTGCCTCCAAGTCTGAGATGCAACATGTTTTAACAACTAGTAGTGGTGGTTCAGAGAAAAAACAAAATGGATTGCATTCAGACCTGCTGTGACTTGGATCTAGCAGATACACCCACTGGAGAAAGGAGAGGAGCATTTTATTTTATTTTTGCTATTCCCTTTCCTGTGCCACCTTCCATCTTGTTCCATAGGATGGGACACATCTGCAGGAAGCATGGGGGTCTTCAGGGCGAAGGGGGAATTGGCAAAAATCAACCTCTCTCTCCCTTCTGCCCATGGAAGCATCCATTTAGCAGAGTTCTGCTCCATGCAACTATAGATCCAACCCAAGATATTTATAAATGCTAGTATTAATTTATACTGGTACAGTGGGACCTCGACTTATGAGTAACTCGACTTCCGTATTTTTCGAGTTACGAGCGATCAAAGCAGCCGCGCGCTAACAAATTTTTTCGACCTCCAAAAGGAAGTCGCGGCCGTTTAGATAGGTTTTCCTTGACTTACAATGTTTAGATAGGGCTTTTTTCGACCTACGAATTTTTCCGCCCAGTGCATTCCTATGGGGACTCGACTTACGAGTTTTTTCGACCTACGAAAGTCGCGTCGGAACGCATTATCTTCGTAAGTCGAGGTCCCACTGTATATGAAAGCCTGGAGTATCTTTGGTCATTTCAAAGAATCACAGAATCGTAGTTGGAAGGGACCCAAAGGGTATTCTAGTCCAACCCTCTCCAATGCAGGAATGCCAAGGAAGGAAAGTCCACAACCTCCTGAGGGAGTCTGTTGCACTGCCAAACAGTTCTTACCATCGGAAAGTTCTTCCTGATGTTTAGTCACAATCTCCTTTCTTGTAACTTGATCCAATTGGTTCGGGTCCTACACTCCGGAGCAGGAGAAAACAAGCTTTCTCAGTCTCCTCTTCTCCAGGCTGAAAACATACCCAATTCCATCAACTGTTCCTCATAATGCTTGGTTTCAGACCATTGATTTCCTACCACTGGTTGCATTGCTGGGTCTTAACATTCTATCTCTTGTTCACCCTCTAGCAGAGTTATGCAAGAGCATGATAGAAAAACAATTCAGGAAACTGGCTTTGGGAAGGAATGGAATGGAAGTGCATTGTCTCTCTCTTCCTGTCCCAGAGTTCTTGAACTGGTGAGGGAATCACCCGTGGGAATGCCCTGCTCATATAGGAATACTGCACAAGGCCTGCATTCCTGATGTCGGACTTGGGGGACTGTTGTGTCGTTTATGTAAAAATATGACTTGAAAACACATATGTCTATGTTTGTTCTTGACAGGTTAGATTTTTCAAGTCAACAAAATCTTGCTCAGTGGATAAGAACAATATCTCAGCAAATCAAAGCGTTGTGTATGCTTCGAGATCAGGAAAGTGCTAGTAAGTGAATTCTGCTTCTCAGGAAAAGGTGGTGAAAAATAGTGTGTTTGCTGTTCAGGTTCAGGGGATTTTTCCTTTTGGGTATCTAACTGGCAATGAGACTGTTCTGATTATCTCTCTATTGGCAAGAGTGCTTTTTTCTACAGTTTGTAGATTGCAGACATCATGAACAATAGTATTAACATGCCAGAAAAATAATGTATCATTTGCTTACCTTTCAGGTAAACCCTCTTGTAGTAGCTCAGAAAAAATGGATGAACTACAACTACCTGAAGGGTTTAGACCAGAGTTCCAACCAAAGTATGTATCTGTTTATTAATAATGAACTTCAAATTGTCCTGCTACCAATTTAAATACAGTTTGTTCAGCACTAGCAGGCCAAGGGCATGTAAGAACTCTCTTATAAGCTACAAGACAAAATATACACATTTTGGTTTTTTTAATTATAAAATGCATGTGGTGTGTTCATAACATTTACAGAAGCCAAATGGATAATATGTGAGTTTCTTGACTTGTCTTTTATTTCAGGATGAGCAACTGTGGTTAAAAAAAAAAAAAAGGAAAACATCCAGACACTGGGTGATATCCAGTGTTAGTCATACTCAGAGTAGATTATTTTATTTTCAGTGGGTATATTCTGTGTATGACTGACATGGGATATCACCCAATGCAGAAGGAGACTCAGTTCAAAATCCTGATACTTAGATTTGCAATAAATCTAAATATTGATTTAAGTTCAGGCCAAAAATAGTGTGCAGTGGAGAGTGATAAAAGCACTCTGGAATACTTTGCAAAGGTTTTCAGATAGTTAGAAACCTAGGTCCAACAACTGAAGATAAGTTACCATTAAGGATGTTTAGTTTTACTTTACATAAATGAATAAAATTGCCATCTAACAACAACAACAAAAATTAGCAAAAAGAGCATAGCCAAGATTACTCCAGATTATAAAGTAATTGTCCTCATCCCTTTCGGCACAACAGTATCACCAAATCAATGGACTTTTGCAGTATTTACTCACAGAAGTGAATACAGTGAGCAAGAGGTGTTCTGAAAAATACGGTTTAAACCCTTCCTAAACTATGAGATCCAAATAAACAAGGATGGCAGATAATCTAAAGGGCACATTAGCTGGGACAGACTCTGTGTCTAGGGCATGCTTGGCCTTTTAGACTAGGAATGTATTCCAGCCAATGTGTCGCTTCTCAAAATCATGCTTTAAACCTGTAGTTAATAGTATGTGTTCTTCACTTATTTAAGGAATCCATATTCTGAAAGCATTAAGGAAATGCTGAAAACATTTGGCACTGCAACATACAAAGTGGGCCTGAAGGTTCACCCCAATGAAGACGATCTACGTGTACCTATAATGTGCTGGGGCAGTTGTGCGTATACAATACAAACAATAGGTAACAAATTTACTATTCGCTAAAATGTTGGAGCTCAGGGGAGCAAGATCCATTTAGGTGTTCTGCTACTCTCACTTAACTTATTATTTTTGCCCTCCACAGAACGGATTTTAGCAGATGAAGAGAAACCATTATTTGGACACTTATCTTGCAGACAGGTACGATGCCCCGACCAGCTAAGACTGAAGCACTGAGGGATAAGTAGAGATAGTGAAGTGAAAACTTTAACTCTTATTTTGGGTCCCCTATAGTTTTAGAAAAATAGCCATCTATTACAAAATAGCCACCTATTATAGATTATTAATATGTGTCACCTCCACAATTTCAGCAAAGCAAGGAATTTTCCAAAGGGCTTAATTTTCCAATAAACTGAGGTTTGCTTTTGTTTGCTCGTTTGTTTGCCGTACTTGCTTGCAACTGTGGTTATGTCCTCTTCCAGGATGACTGCCTCACTTCGTTGACTAGATTTGCAGCTGCACACTGGGCAGTTTCTTCACTCTCGGCAGTACAGGGTCACTTTGGCAGGCTCTTATCATGTAAGTTCAAGATCACGGTAATTTTTCTCAATTTCAGAATTATCACAGAGCAACCGAACTTGAAGAAAAGCTTGGGTGTTCTTAAATAACATTTTGGATCCATAGTTATGTCATGAAATTCTACTCGATATTGATCCAGAGTAGATTCCAGTGTATAGTTAGCAGAGTAAAATCTTAAACTTGTTGCAAGAGTCCCAAAAAATAGACCAGAGGCAATTATATTTCATCCAGCAGAGCTTTACTGCTACTGAAGGCAAATGAGTGTAATGGTCACAAATCCAATACATTCAGGATTGGCACTGTCCATAAGAAGTCTAGTTGCAGCAGACTTAACTTAAATTTACAATAACTTATAAGAAGTCTAAAGCTTAACACTATATACAGAACGCCACACCAGAAGGAAGAGAGATGGGAAGAGAAAGTGAAACCCAGGTTCCTTCTGGCCCTACTTTTATAGTCAGCATGACCTTGACAGAAGAGATAACAAAACCAGTTTAAGCCAGCTGTACTCAGCTTCTCTGAAGGAATAACCCAAACATAATGAACCTTCTGCTTGTTTCTTTCACACAGAGAAGCTTCCAGAACCCTCTTGAATTAATTAGAATAGGAAAGATCTCTACACATCAGATCAATACTTTCTGCACTAGGAAATGCAAACTGACAAGTTAGGCTTCCCCTCAATCACCATGTTGCTGATTTAAATTGCATCAGACCATCAGTCCACCTAGCCAAGGACAGTGTCTAACCCACCTGGCTGACAGTCTTCCAAGTGGAGGTGCTAAGTGTCTTCCTGAGACAAAGCACTATTGTCCATAGCTGAGTGCTTTTTCGTGGTAACTGTTTCATCCACCAAAGGTAATACTGGGGACTTGAGTAATAGCCATTGATTTCTGAGTGTGACTTAGTTGTATTATCACCCACTAAATCTACTTCAAACTCAGCAATACTACTCTGAAGCTCAGGTGCCATCAGATAGGTTAGCAAACAGTCTACAGTTTCAGAAATTAAATGTCGAATAATAAAATTCTGACATCAGTAACCATTTTGTATTTTAAATATCCAGCGCTGGTGCCTAATGAAAAAAGTGGGAATCTTGCTTGCATTCTTGATATCGACATGTTTCATTTATTGGTAAGTACCTTTATAAATTCTGCCAGTGCTGCAATCCCATATGCCATATAGCATTAGCTTAACTTTTGGAAAGTAAGTCCGGTGCACTGGAAATATGTCTAGCAAAATATTTTTATGAAATATAGCAGAAAAGAAAGGTTGGAGGTCAGCGTCTCGCAACAGGAAGTAAATACTTGATGTATGAGTGACTTTTCCTTTGGTACTGAAGTAGTGGGTCAGTAGTTAACATTCAAAGTCAGCCCTGTTTGTTGCTTTATGTAAGGATGCTGAAAAGATGGCTTTGCGGGATTGAGCTAAGCAGACGTAAATGGGGAATGGATGAGAAAATTCAATCGTTCTGTCTCTTATACATTTTTCCCTTGTCTACAGGTGTGCTTGGTGCTCTCTTTCCCTGCTGTACACAGTCAGGATTTTTCAGGAGTTAGTCTTGGTACTGGAGATATTCATATCTTCCACCTTGTTACTATGGCACATATTGTACAAATAATGCTTACCTCATCCACAGGTAATGTGTTCTGTTTAAAGTTATGCTGATTTGTGCATGAAGGGAAACTAGAGAAGGGAAGAGAAATAATTATGGCTTCTTGGGCAAAATAATGGTTAACCGTGATGCAGGTGTATATTTGTGATAGTTGCAGTCATGCTTTATGAAACGAAAAGCATTGCTCCAGTGCAACTTTTTGTTAATGCTACTATGTTCTTGGTATAGATTTAGCAAGTTTTCAAATTGCACAAAGTTCTATGGCGAGGCATCCACAACTGTGGTCACTACAATTAGCTTTAGACTTACTTTGTTCACTTTTCAGAAGAAAATGGCATGGACCAAGAAAATCCTACTGGTGAAGAAGAAGCAGTTCTTGCTTTGCATAAATGTCTTGGCCGGTATGCAGGAAGGTAAAATCATAATGTTTGGTGCAGCCTTTCCATACATTGTTCTACTTCACTTGCCTTCTCCAAGCTTAATATATGTGGAAGCTCATTTCTTACTCCCCAGAGGTGGAGCCACATGGAGAAAACTCTCTGCTGACTATTTCAGATAAGCTCTGATGAGCAGGCAGTCTTTCAGGTGTTCTGGTTTAGGGCTTGAAAGAACCCAATGTGGGGCTCGAACCCACGACCCTGAGATTAAGACTCTCATGTTCTACCAAATGAGCTCAGGGCTAGCTCAGTGACATGATACTGCTTTACATGTATAATGTAGATGGGGCCTTAGTTACTGTGGGAGTCCTGGGACTGAATAGGCAATAGTGTTTTGACTTCGAATCTACTTTAAAAAACAATGAAGTCAAAAGATTTGGGGTGGAATCCAATTAGTGCCCTTGCACTCTTTTCACCCAGTGAAAGCTTTCACTAATGGAAGATAAAGGAATATTATTATTATTTTGCTGATTTTCCTGTATCGCCTCGACCCCACACCACCCCTAAAACAGCTCTACAGAATTTGCAGACATTCCAGAACAGGGCCCTCCTCTCCCATTAGCAAAGGCATCCGCTGGATAAATAGTCATTCTGTGAGCACAAGGACACCAGTTGGATCACACCCTTTATTTTCCTGCCTGGGCACTTAATTGATGAAATGCAAAATCAATTAAATGTTTGTGGCATTTTGTGTAACTTTTAAGATTGATTTCACAAAAATTCTATATCTGTTTTTATTCTTAGTGCCTTCAAAGAAATGTCCTCTGGATGGCATCTATGGAGAAGTATAAAAGCTGGGATCATGCCTTTTCTGAGGTGCTCTGCTATGTTCTTCCACTATTTAAATGGTGTTCCAGTACCACCAGAATTGCAAGGTATTTAATCAGTTAGCCAAATTGAAGCAATAATGTGAATGGCTGGTGAAGTGTAAGGTATTTAATCAGTTAGCCACATTGAAGCAATAATGTGAATGACTGGTGAAGTGTAATTTTAAACACTAAAGAATGAATTGCAGCTTTGTATATTCAATATTATAACTAAATGGAAGTGAGGTGTAATGTGATTTTATAGAAAGTGCAGTAGTGGATAATTAAATTTTGGATAGCTTACACTTGTAAACAAAATATGCATTAAATAAGGAACAAAAATGAAAAGCAATAACCTTGCAGAATTACCATACCAGGTGTAAAGAGCTAAATATAAACTAAAGTGGCCCAAATCCAGAGAACATTAATTGTGCTTAAGTCCCATTAAAATAAATAGCTTGTCATGACTAATTTTATGTCCCATTAATTTCAAGGGCACTTCAGTTGGGCTTTGCCTATTAGTTTTCCCTTGGTCATTGCTCTATTTCGCTAATTCAGTTAATCTTATTGGAAATATGGGTTCTTTCACCTGCACATCTTACAATGTGATACATATCCTCTACCAACAACCCCCTTGCACATTCTACATACCGGTAGGACAGACAGGTCAGCTTCTGCACAGAGACTTTACGCAAACCATTGGAGGGAATTTTCAACATCACAGAATAGTCTGTAGCCAACCTTAAGGTGATCACGCTGGAAAAGGGGAACTTCAAAAGGAAACTGCAATATGAAACCGCTGAATCACAACAATGTATATATGTGTAACTCAGAATGTCATTTAATCTCTTTGAGGTTCCCCCCCCCAAGCAGTATATAAATTTTATGAAATAAATAAAAGCATCTAGTGAAGCAAACTGTAGTCCATGAAAGCTTATTCCCTCTTAAATGTTAGTCTATTGCAGCACAAAACATAACTATTTTTGTGGAACCTTAAAGACTGCAAAATGGCTACTTCTCCGGAAATTACACATATGCGTACATGTGTGTTTGGGGAGTTCCTTACAGATGATTGATGCATCTAACCACCATCATAATATATCTTTCTTTTTTCTCTCTCCCATTGCAGTCAGCGGGGCAAACCAGTTTGAACATTTATGTAGCTATCTCTCTTTGCCAAACAACCTCGTTTGCCTTTTTCAAGAAAACAGCAAAATTACAGATATGCTAGTTGAAAGGTAGGAACGATATTATTTCAATTTAAATAAATATACAGTGAAAAAACACTTTTTTTTTGTAGCGCGTTTATATCAGATGACAGAGAGAACTAGCAGTGTGTGCATTTGGAGACAACCTGATAGTTAAACATTATAAATCACTGTGCCATCAGACACATGCTTATTTAAAATAGTAAAGGTAAAGGGACCCCCTGACCATTAGGTCCAGTCGTGTCCGACTCTGGGGTTGCGGCGCTCATCTCGCTTTATTGGCCGAAAGCCGGCGTAGCGCTTCCAGGTCATGTGGCCAGCATGACAAAGCTGCTACTGGCAAACCAGAGCAGCGCACGGAAATGCCGTTTACCTTCCCGCCGGAGCGGTACCTATTTATCTACTTGCACTTTGACATGCTTTCGAACTGCTAGGTGGGCAGGAGCTGGGACCGAGCAACGGGAGCTCACCCCATCACAGGGATTCGAACCGCCGACCTTCTGATCAGCAAGCCCTAGGCTCTGTGGTTTAACACACAGCGCCACCTGGGTCAGGGCAGCAATTGCACCCATGCAGCACACATTTGCATTGTTCTGTGCTGTTACAGGCAAATACGAGTATTTTGCATCACACAGCTATAAGGATTGGTACTACCTCATTGCATTGGGGTTTGGTTCCCAAATGCAAGATCCTGGAGTGAAGATAGCAATCATTCTAATGGTGGCATACGGCTGTTGCAAGATTTTGTGATGGGATTGCAATAGACAGTAGATGCCCTTTCGCAAATGGAAATTCTGGATGCAGGATATGAAATCATGCACTTCTCAGTTGGCTCCTACAAGAATGAACCCTAACCTTTCCCCCCGCCCTTTCCTTTAATAGCTGGTGTAATAATGATGAAGTAAAAAGATACCTGCAAGGTCAGAGACAAGCCATAAGGTAAGTAAGAGAAAATCAGCAGGAGGGAAAGATTCAGGGGTGTGTAAGACACGCTGCTCACCCCAGTTTTATCTGTGAATGGGGCAGACTTGCAAACGATGGCTCCATCACATCCCTTTTGGCCTTTAGTTGGAGTTTGTTCATAGGCTGTGTGGATACCCCATCCTCCCCCTGCCCTGCTTCTTACATTGTAGGTCCGGTTAGCCTAATTAGCTGTTTTCTTAAAAGGGAGTGTATAAATCCATGATGGAGTTTCTAGTGGTAGAATAAGGGGATTGCATACAGTGATGCTGTCCTTGCAAGAACACTACCAATGTGGGAACATGGTCAGAAAAGTTCATCAGCTGAATGAGCAGACAAGTATCAATCCCATTGCTGCTCCCCTCTTCCTCATAGTTACCGTACCTTCCTATTGCTCTTTTCTATTGCCTACCTCTCCCCAGCATGCATGCCTCTGTTTGCTATCTCATCTACATCTTTCCAGTGTTTTTGTTGCCTGTCCTGATGCAGGTAATGACAGGTTGACATTGAAGCCCGATTGAAATAAGGCCAGCTCATTCATTTCTGCCAAGCATGTTTGAATGTGGGCAGTCACCACCTTCTCAAGCCCCTTGCCCAGGAAGGAGATATTTGTGACTGGGCAGTAGTTGTCTCATACCCTTGGGTCTAGGGAAGGTAGTCTTCAGGCGTAGCTGTATCACTGCCTCCTTCAGAGCAGCAGGAACTGCCCCCTCCCACATTAAAGCATTTACCACCCACTAGACACAAGGGTCACCCAAGCTGATCTCACTAAGCTTGTACTTAAAGGTCTTTCTATAATAAAAAAAAATGTCAATATTACATTATAGCTTAACAGTGAATCCAAATGTACAGTAATAGATCAAACTGTTTACATACCGAAGCCAAGTTTGAAATGTATTAATGTGTATTATTGGTTCGTTTCATTTTAGCTACCCGCGAGAATCTAACAAATTAATAGACCTTCCCGATGATTACAGTAGCCTCATCAACCAAGCTTCTAACTTTTCGTAAGTCTTATGCAATTCCTTATGACCAACTTGATTTTTATTGAAATAATTCTGAAACCGGGCTGCAGCTCAGCGACAGGGTATAGAACCTTTGCAGTCCTTGGCACCTTCAGTTGAAAGGGATCTTAAAGTTTTGAAAAAGTTGAAAGTTTTATTAAAACTTTCATGAATGCTTTGTTCAGCTCCTCACTTTCTGTATCCTTAAAAATACTAAACACATTTTTAAACTTTTTAAACTTTCAAACTATAGGCTTGGGCCCAAATGTGCTCTCCATGGGCAAAATGGGTTTCTCGATTTGGTGTGATAGAGGTGTCAAATAGTGCTTTATCTTCTGCTCTTGCCCAGGAAAAGCAGGGTTTATGTGAGGTGCGTTGTTGCCTAGCTTCTCCCCTCTCCATGAGCAGAAGTGTTTCTGCTCACAAAAGGCATCTCCCTGTGCCCCAACTCGAGTCTCTTCCCATTCTCCCTCCCTGCTGCATCCTGTCCTGTTTCAGAGGCTCTTCCATACTCAAGGATCAGCTTTTGGGAGTGGGGTGGGGAGTGATGACAGCAGGAAGCAGTTAGGAGAAGGGAGTTAGAAAATCTCATTGCATGAGTGAAGTTCCACTCACCCTTCTTTGGATCCAAGACATAAACTAAATGGAGTATATTATAATAGTCGCCGTGAAACTTACCCAGGTAGATAAGATAGCATGGTATTAAATATAAACGTCTCATCTTTTTGTTTCTTACAAAGGTGTCCAAAGTCAGGTGGTGATAAAAGTAGAGCACCAACGTTGTGCCTTGTATGTGGGACCATGTTGTGTTCTCAGAGCTACTGTTGTCAAACAGAGTTGGAAGGAGAAGACGTAGGAGCCTGTACTGCACATACGTTTATCTGTGGCTCTGGAGTAGGAATTTTTCTCAGGTAAGAGGGTGGTTGCACTTGAATAGTTCCAAAGGACAGTCACACCTCTCCCACAGCAAGAGGAGACTAAGTTGTAGGATTTGTTTTTAATAATAATAAGATGATATATTAATTATATCCCACCCATCTGCCTGTGTTTCCCCAGCCGCTCTGGGTGGCTCCCAACAGAATATTATATTTAATAATAATAAAAGCAATAAAATATCAAACATTTAAAACTTCCCTAAGCAGGGCTGCCTTCAGATGTCTTCTAAAAGTCAGATAGTTGTTTATTTCCTTGACATCTGATGGGAGGGCGTTCCACAGGGCGGGCGCCACTACCGAGAAGGCCCTCTGCCTGGTTCCCTGCAACCTCACTTCTCACAGTGAGGGAACCTCCAGAAGACCCTCGTAGCTGGACCTCAGTGTCCGGGCAGAACAATGGGGGTGGAGACGCTCCTTCAGGTATACTCGGCCGAGGCCGTTGAGGGCTTTAAAGGTCAGCACCAACACTTTGAATTGTGCTCGGAAACATACTGGGAGCCAATGTAGGTCTTTCAGGACTGGTGTTATAATAATAATAATAATAATAATAATAATAATAATAATAATAATAATACCAAATTTTTATTTGTATCCTGCCCTCCCCAGCCGAGGCCGGGCTCAGAGCGACTAACATAATCAAAACAACACAATATGAATAAAAACAGACATCAGTTAATTAAAATACAATTTAAAATTAATTCAGACAAGTTAAAATCTGGGCAGGTGGCAATTATCAGGTTGGAATTGAGAGTGGTTGATACTTGCCAGGGCCAACTGTTTCCACTGATCATACATGGACCTGTGAGCAGGTTGGGAGCCTCCTTCAGGCTTGTTTTATACAAAGGAAAGTAAATCAAACTGCGTCCTGCCCAAAGGCCTGGCGGAACAGCTCAGTCTTGCAGGCCCTGTGGAAAGATGTCAAATCCCGCAGGGCCCTGGTCTCTTGTGAGAGAGCGTTCCACCAGGCCGGGGCCACAGCTGAAAAGGCCCTGGCTCTAGTCGAAGCCAGTCTAATTTCCCTGGGGCCCAGGATCTTCAAAGTGTTGTTAGCAGTTGTTATGTGGTCTTGGCAGCCGCTCCCAGTCACCAGTCTAGCTGCTGCATTCTGGATTAGTTGCAGTTTCTGTGTCACCTTCAAAGGTAGCCCCATGCATTGCAGTAGTCCAAGCGGGAGATAACCAGAGCATGCACCACTCTGGCGAGACAGTCCGCAGGCAGGTAGGATCTCAGCTGGTGTACCAGATGGAGCTGGTAGGCAGCTGCCCTGGACACAGAATTGACCTGGGCTTCACTCTGCACTCATCTCACACAGCTGCTCATTGAGGAGGCACAGGCTGTAGTTCTGTGAAAATGCCTCAGTTCTTCTGCTTGTGATGAACTTTAACCTCTAATTGCTGGTGGGATTATTGATTATTGATTTAAGAGACATACAGAGTTACATTAACCAGGACGTCATCTTTTGTGTGATATTTTCAGAGTACGGGAGTGTCAAGTGCTATTCTTAGCTGGAAAAACAAAGGGCTGCTTCTATGCTCCTCCTTACCTTGATGACTATGGAGAAACGGATCAGGGACTCAGGTAGCTTTCCATACTCTGTGTTGTATTTGTTGCAAAAAACAAAACCAACAACCTATGTTGCCAGAACTAAGGAAAAACACTGTGATGGTGAACCGCATGAAGCCATCAATAAAGTTATATTAATTTTCAAAGTTAATCGCAGTTCTGTGAAATAGGCCCATTTCACAAAAATGGACTTCCATGAGGTCATTTAAATTGTTACTAGTTAATAAGGATGGCCACTGTTGCCATGGCTTCTAGATGTCTGGTGCATATGGAAATATAATTTCTAGAGTTGAATCCGGTAGTGGGAAGTCACTGAAAGTTTTGAGCAAAAAGTTAAGCATCCAGTCAGTGAATCCTGTTGCAGGATGCCCTTCAAACTGAAGCTTGAGGGCACTGCTTAATATGCAGATGTTGTTAATATCATGTGGGAGCATCATGGAAACCCTACTCTGGCTAAACTCTACAGCAAGGGTAGCCAACATGGTGCCCTCCAGATGTTGTTGGACTACAGTTCCCATGATCCATGGCCATTGGGCATACTGGCTGGGGCTGGTGCAAGCTTCAATCTACCCATGCTCCACATTATTATTATTATTAAATGTACCAGAACCTTTTGTCTTATGGTGCCAGCCTCATGGAAACTGGGCAAGTCTTATTTGATGTTTGGCCCACAAAATGGGTAGTTTTGGGAATAATGAAAGTCTGGGGAAGCATAGATTTCACCAAGGATTAAGTACCAGTTGCATATGGGAAGCTAATTGGAATCAGGAAAAAAGCATCAATCTCTGCCTGCCTCATCTAGTTAGGATAAAGAAGACTTAACTTTCTATATACCACATCTCAAGTATTCAGACTGCTTCACGTACATTATCTAATTCAGGTGTGGACAGACTTCTGGCTTGTGGGATCTACTTTGGGGTTTGTTTGTTTTTTTGAAACCCCAAGATCCACCAGCCGGAGCCAAGTGCAAAAGACAGACACTTAAATATTTCTGGGCCCTTCTGATCACTCAGAGATCTACCTTTTGCTGACCCCTGAACTAAGTAATCTTTACAAACAGCCTTGTAAGGTCGAGCAATACTTCAGATGGTCATGGGCATATGAGGTGTCAGCGAGGTGATGTTTAATGGATGTGGATATGATGAGGAATGCCTGGCTGGTGACTTGCATTTCTGGCCTCTTAGTGACATCAACTTTCAGCATGTGTCCAGGCCATTGGGAGGAGGTGAGCTTTACTGAGCTTTGCTGTTATGAGCCTTTTTCTCCGATAGCTTTTAGTCACCTGCTTCCATCAAGTGCTGCTGCTGGTGGTTTTCATTATTGTTTATTTAAAAAATATTTTTATTTTTAATGGATTTATTGTTTGCCTAATTGTTTCAGCCCTGAGACCAGGGCATGCTTATAAACGTTGCAAACAAATGGTTTTATTTATTTATTTTTACATGCAAGATAGCATCCGGAACTTGGAATATTTCATATTCTTATAGTTGCTTTTTCATGGACTTTTCTATCCTAGACGAGGGAATCCTTTACATCTGTGCAGAGAGCGATTTAAAAAGATCCAAAAACTCTGGCAGCAACACAGCATTACGGAGGAAATAGGACACGCACAAGAAGCAAATCAAACGTTAGTAGGCATCGACTGGCAACATTTATAACTAATTTCTTTCTGAAGACTGGAACTTCATGATCATCCTTTTATAACCCAGCAACATTTGTCAGACGGAAGGAGGATTAGGAAACAAAGGATTGAAGTAATAAAGAGAAGAGTCTAGTTCTTTTATTGACGTTTCCATGTTTGTATATTTCCTGGTTTCCATAACCATGTAAACTTTTCTGTTTAGCAGATTTGATCAATAGTATTATTTGCACTGCTTCTTTCATACACAACCTGTTGATTTCTATAACTTGGGCTACTGAATTTAACATTTCTAGTACAAAAGTAGCCATCTCCTTGGAATATGAAATGTTTTTTGGATAGGAGGAGGAAATCTCTGCTGAAATGGCAACTTAGCACAATATTGAAGTGGTGTGTTCACCCTTTTGTAGTAAATCTGAGCCATTTTGCATTTTAGTACTTAAAACTTGTAATGGAATGAAATAGGGCTGCAAAAAAAGGTAGCAATGGGTTTATCTATAGGAATGCAGAAGAGCACTCATTGTATCTAAAATGACTTTGTATTCTGAAGCCTTGCGGGGCTATTTTGCCTTTGTCTTTCTTCTTACTAAAAGAAAAAAACTTTAATAAGGAAAACTAACTTAAAGATCTTTTTTTGGAAATATTGCACTCTTTAGAATTACTGTGTGGATTGTGATATTGACATAGTGGGCAAAAACAGAACGCTGTTGTCCATGCTGTGATTGATAACCTGTGTTTAGAAGGTTGACATTCTGCTTAGCTGATTTGAGATATTGAGTAACATCACCCATCAGAGAAGTCATGCGAAAATTAATTTGGTGTCAGATTGAAGAGGGAGAGAATAATATTTTTATTCCATTTCATTTACATTTACATTTGTTGATTACCAGCCTTCAAGGTTCAGGATCCATTCCCCTTTTAAAGTTCCAAGATGAAAACATAAAAGGCAAAGTGAGAACGAAGGACACTCCCCCTACCACCACATTCATTTCCTTTAATTTGCACCGCCATCTACATCCATTTGTACTTGGCTGGCGTTCTGTAAAGAAGTTTGTCTATAGTATATTTTGTAAGTATATTGAAATAACTGCACAGATTTTGCACATGGGTGCCTGAAGGCAGTGAATTTTCTAAATATACATTGGGGCCTCCAATAAAACCATATAAAATAACATTATACTTTCTCTAGAAGTTTCATGCGCTCTGTCCCTTCCAAATAGCATCCTTTTAAAATAAATAGCTATAATCTGTAATCTTAGTTCTGATAACTCTTGGGATTTTTCCTGGCTTTCATCTTCAGTTCAGAGATGCCATCCCACGAACAGCCAGTATACTTGCAATTAGTCTAAGTTTGGGTTTTTTCAGTGATCTAACACATCAAGTAGTGTTTACAGCAGTCTTCTATAGGCTCAGAATAGTTGCAGTGAATACATAAGACACAAATTCAAAGCTATACCAGTTCGGCTTCCTTTTCTTAGGGAGAATAACTTTTGACAGGACAGACTTGTCCATCTGATCAGTCTTCCTACACGTGTTTGCTAGTAGTTCCTGAGCCTCTCCTTCTTTGCTGAGTGTTGTGTAACTAGCAAGAAAATATTCAGTCTTAATTTTCCCTTTGATTAGGTTGTGGGTAAAGCTATTTGCTGTGCATGTTACACTTAATGTACTAGTTCTGCTCTAATACTGTTTCTTTGGGATTTTGGAAAAAAAAACTTGCTTTAAGAGGCATTTAGTAACAATGCATTTAGATTCTCAGTCTCCCTTGCTCCCCTTTTATGGGTGCATAAAACAGAAAAATAGGATCTGCTGCCATTTAACTGACAAGTTTCTATGTAACGTAAATATTGAGAGAATAAGGTCTTTTCCCCTCAGGTACTCTAGTCCAAGATGGCAGTCAAATGGGTTGGTGGAATTATGACTATATGACATAGGAAATTGTATAAATTTATCCTGGTTTTTTGTAGGATTGCTCATTCTTCAACAACCCATTTTCTTCTCTGACTTTTTTCCTTTTGCATGTATTTATGTTCATTGTAGAAATGTTTATATAACAAGCTTTCAGTATCAGGGAATTAATACCTGTAATAACTTTCGTATCTGTGGACAACTTGTAAAAATTCAAATGTATCATATGTATAAAAAGTATAAAAATAAATGCTTTAGGTGTTGACATTCAATTGATGTGTAAACCTGTTGATTTATTTTTTTTTAAGGAGAAAAGTGTGCCGAATGTTTTGCGTTAGTAGCTTTTGTGTTTTTAAGAGTAATAGCCTGGATCAACATCTCTGTCTACATTCAAACATCTGAGTTCAAGCATCTTGTCAGCATCTTACCAAATTAGTATTACACAGCAAAGCACAGAAGATTCATTTTCACATTGCAAAAGTAGAAGTTTAGAGCGGGGATGAGGAACCTGTGGTTGTCCTAGACACTGTTTGGCTACCAGCAGCCCTAATTGGCCATGCTGACTGGCCAGTTGGGAATTAGAGTCCAACAACATCTAACCAGGCGCAGCTTCCTCCTTTCTCCAGGTCAAATGCAGTGGTGCCATTAGCAACTACCACATGCTGAACTGAGACGCATTGCTTAAGGGCACACTTTGCCCTAGCTTCCAGAATTTGACCTCAACCGAAGTATTAATCCAAGTGCACACTACTGCCAGAGCCTCATGTGTTTCCCTGGAAGGGATGGTCACAACTTTTCCCTCCCTAGTTTACAGAGACATTAGATCCGTTTTTGCTAACTTCACGTGATGGCTCATGATTCCATGAAAATAAATGAGGGGGGTGGGAAGTCTTGGTGATTGCACATAAAATATTTATTTATTGTTAAATTTATACCCTGCCCTTTTCCCCAAAGGAGCGCAGAATATCATTCCACAATCCATTTTTAAGTAGTTCTTGCAGGATGTGTACCTTCAGTTTGCTACATGTAAGGCAGAGGTTTTTCAACTTTTTTGAGTCCACGGTTCCCTTGACCAACTACATTCCTTCTGCTGGTCTCAGGAGCCCAGTTATGTCACCCCTTGCCTGCAGAGCTGGCAGCCCCTCACCCCTTTTCGAACACCTTCCCTTGGGGAGTGTTCCCTCAGCCTCCTCTACCCCCTCCTTGAGAGTTCTCTGGGCAGCTGCCGCCCCTGGTCTCTGAGTGCCCCCCGCCCGCCCCAAAGAGAGATGCCTCCTCACACTACCCCACAGGGGCCTGGGAAGAGGATGCCCCCAGCCTTAGTGGCCCAACGGAGGCTGTCCAAAGGTGAACGTGAAGAAGAAGAGTTTGGATTTGATATCCCACTTTATCACTACCCGAAGGAGTCTCAAAGCGGCTAACAATCTCCTTTCCCTTCCTCCCCCACAACAAACACTCTGTGAGGTGAGTGAGGCTGAGAGACTTCAGAGAAGTGTGACTAGCCCAAGGTACCCAGCAGCCGCATGTGGAGGAGCGGGGAATCGAGTCCGGTTCACCAGAGTACGAGTCCACCGCTTTTAACCACTACACCACGCTGGCCAGCACCTTACCTTGGGAGGCA
This sequence comes from Darevskia mixta, assembly GCA_034641385.1. Taxonomy (NCBI): domain Eukaryota; kingdom Metazoa; phylum Chordata; class Lepidosauria; order Squamata; family Lacertidae; genus Darevskia; species Darevskia mixta. The sequence continues at coordinate 3,264,766 of JAWWNH010000054.1, read as the reverse complement.
GCAGTGGCAACAGCAGGCGCTGTCAGGCCTGCATGGCGGAAAGGCTCCCCTTCAGCGCCAGGCACTCGGCTCCCAGACCGGCCTTGCACACAGCAAGCACAAGAAAGGCCAGCACAGTGCCTGCCTGCCTGGCCTCCCACTTGTTTGTCCATTCCCAACAGCAAGTGCTGGCGGACTGGCTGGCTGGGCTCCCCACTTGCTTGCTTACTCCAGGGCTGCCTCAGCTCCTGGCAACCAGCACCCCCTGGCCAGCCCCAGAGGCACCATTCGCTTGCGGAGCTTGTAGCCAGGGCTGCTGCAACAAACAGCTATGCAAGCCTTTGGGAGGCAGAGATGCAAGAGAGCATCAGAGGAGGGAGGGAAGGAAAGAGGGACAGAGGCAGTGTTGCCTGCGGCACCCCTGACCACCAGTCAAGGTCAGAAGAGCCTACAAGTCATGTTGGGTTAGTGCTGTTCGGGTCTCACCCCACTTTCTTTGTTTTCTGACTCCTTTTTTTATTGGGGGTTAGTCCCCATTCCCTCCCTCCCTCCTGCTGACACCCTTTAGGTAGAGAAGGGGAGAGTTTTCCACTTTAGAAATGGAAGCTATCTTCTTCCTAGTGAGGGGCCTGATCTCACACTTTTAAAGGCGCTGAGGAGGTTGCAGCAGCATAAGAAAGCCTCCACACAATGCAGGACTACTCGGGAGAAGTGAAGACTCCTTTCCCAAGATCCTTAAAGGGTCTGGAAACCAAGCCTTATGAGGAATGCTGGAAGGAGCTGGGTATGTTTAGCCTCGTTGCAAGCAGTGTTAAAAATTAGTCATGACTTAGTTCCCTGTTCAACAGGGCAAGTGCACCTGAATGTGTGGTGACTCGGCCCATTGTTTTAAGTGCATCTTGCTTATCATGCTGGGAAGAGGTGGGGTTAGGAAAAGAAGCAAAAACAAAACAAAACCCCACAAGGTACGAAAAAGAGAATTTTATCCAAACTCCTCCTTGCTGGCAATTCAGATGTATAGAAGTTCATTATTATTATTTTTGGATCATCTCCTTAAAACAGGACTTGTTTCAACAAAACATTGAACTTCTATATATCTACTTCTGTATATCTGAATTTCCCTGATGGAAGACTGCAGTTTTCCACAAAAATAAATTATTCTCTTTTCCTTACTCCGTGCTCTTCACTCCTTTCCCCTCCCGTCTTATCACACACAATTATTTTTATTCTTGGAAAATGCAAACTCTAAAACCAACAAATGACAGTACAGTCAAAACTGGAAGGGTAACCTTGAGTTTGGACTTGAAAATAGATCTCTGCATCGCCTAACCTGTCACCTTGCTGGAAACAAACTTATCCAGGCATTTATCTCTCAGTGGGGAGCTGTTAGCATGTGACATTGTTCTATTTCTCTGGCCTTATCTCTTAATCAATTAACCTCTAATGCTCTTCTTTTTAAAGAGCATTTTAAAAATACCACACCACCTTCTAAATTTATTTAGCTGAGGTCGGTGTTAGCTTTAACGTAAGCAAAGTTAGCAATAATATTTTTTTCCCTTTTTCTGAAACGCTTAAAAAAAAATTCTACTCGCATCATTGTAAACTCTGCCAGTTACCAGTTCAGTGGAGGTTATCCGTAGCCCGAGGAGCCTGATATAGCTGTCTCCTGCTCCTGATAAGCGGCACATGCTCACAGAAGCCATCATTGTCCAGAATTACATGTGCAGGATAGAGGAGTGCATGATGGTTAATCTTATAAAATGTATTAAGGTTACTTAGAAACGATTAGCTTTGAAGCAGCTGTGTGTATACTTTCCTCCCTCTTAGGATGTTTCTTCAAGTGTTCTGTGTCTTGGAGGAACAGGAATTTTGAAGTAACACTCAAATTTCTAAACTTGAGCAGAAAAGATGGGCTGTTGCTTCCACAGAACTTCCTTGTAAATTCATTTGGGTGTAGTAGGCATTTCTAGAACACGGAAAGTAACTGCACACCAGCCCAACATGAGAGCCACATGTCTGAATGAACATTTTTGTCTCTGGATTTTGGATATTTTTCACTTGATCTCAAACGAGCCAGCAACCTTGAGATGATTCTGCTATAAATCAGTTATACAATGCACTTTATTAGGCTGAGGATTAATGACTGCACACCTTCAGGGAAGCCCAGATCTTGAATCAGTGTCTGAGGCAGTAATGGGCTGGATGGGGAACCAACAAATTGAAACTGAATCCAAATGGGTTCAGTAGCTAGTGAAATGGCCTGTTCTGAACAGAACTGCACTTTCCTTAAAGGAGGAGAGGTGCACTTTGGTGATGAATATGGTTCCAGTAGTATCCCCCAAAGTCCCAACTCAGCAGCTATGCTTAGCTTTGGCTGATGCACTAACTTTCCTGGATAGGGGTAGCCTGGCCATAGTTTTCCATGTTGTAATGCACTCAACATGGAAGTCGTTTTTAAAGCAGTACAAAATACAGTGGTCCAAGTCTTATGGGAGCAACAGGGAACTCACATATTGCTCCCATTTTAAAACAACTGTACTGGTTACCAACTGTCTTCCCATTCCTGCTTAAGGTGCTTATGCTGACATTTAAATTTTTGAACTCTCGGGGACCAAAATACCGTGTCGCATACCAACCGGCCCAATATTTAAGATCAGCCAATGAAGCCCATGTGGCGGTCCTGACAAGAGAGGAGATCAGCAATATGGAGACCATTTGGGCAGCTCCAAGGCATTGGAACAATCTCTTCGCTGAGTTGCTCCTTGACTTGACATTATCCTTTATTTTAGAAGGAAGATGAACAAGTACCTCTTTTGCCAACAAAGAGGTGAAGTCGGTCCAAAGTTAGTTTTGTAGTGTACACCTGTAGTTTTGTTTTTGTTGCTATTTTAGTTCATGTTGTGCTTGTTTTGTATTGATGTTGAAACTATTTATAGAATATGTAGTGATTTGTTGTTCATTGCCCTGTGATTTTTTGCCGAAGGGTGGTATAGAAATATAGGACGGAATCCAATGCAGCGCTCAGGGGAAGGTTCCATCAGCACAAAGATTTCCGTTCCTGTGCACAAGAACATTCTCTCCACTCTTCCTTCTGCAAGTCCCCTAAATCAGTTCTAGGGGTTCCCCCACTCTTCTGGGGCAGATTTGGGGAAGTAGAGATGGGACAGTCCCGCTGACCAAGTGGAAATCCTTGCACTGATGGAACTCATTAGTAGAATACCGGTACCTCCCAAATGTTCTGTCCCATCTTCCTTCCATCAAGGAACACCAAGCAGTACTGCAGAACTCCCATTCAGGCAACAACCAAGCTCAGAGGTGCTTAGTTATTAGTTAGCTAGCTCCAGAAAGGTTATTGCATCATGAGCTTCCAGCCCAGCATTCCCCAACCCGGTGCCCTCTAGCTGACGGTAGATTACAATTTCCATAATTTCTGACTGGTTCTGGGAATGCTGGTTCTGGCTAATGCAAATTGTCATCCAAACCATCTGGAGGGTACCAAATTGGTGAAGGCTGATTATAAATTTGCCAATCCTCCCCCAGCTCCAGTTGCCGTTCTGTCAAGTGTGCACTCGCGGGGGAGCATGTTTTGTCACTACTTAATATGTCAAATGGCCCTTAGAGTCTTAAGCTGAACGAAAGTGGAGCAAATGTTTTCTTTCTAGAGCGTTGGGCAGTTAATTACAAATCCTTACAGCAAAAAACTATTTACAAGCAAACAAAATCCACATAATACCTTAAAATATATATAAGGTATACACTCTTAAAATATATATAAGGTATACACTCTTAAAATATATATAAGGTATACACTCTTAAAATATATATAATTTTAATATCTACATTCACATTTGCAAAAATAGCACCTACAAACATATGTTAAATGGCATTTACAATATCACAGAACCTCTTTTTTGATAGGATAAATATATATTACAAATGAATACAAAACAGTCATGTCAAAAGACCCACATGAACTGGAATACATCAATCACCAATTCCTTCCTTCCTTCTTAATGAGTAACATTCACCACTAGGTTGTATTGCTGCCAAAGGGGTGTAGCAGCCAAGTCAGTTGGGTGTCAGTTCCAATTTTTTGCTTGTTCTATAGGAATCTGCTCAACCTAGTGGTGGAGATTATCCACCTTCAGCGAAAGAAGAAAAAGTATTCATTCAGAAGAACGGATCCCTCCCATTTCTGTAAAAACAACAAAAACGTCTATGTCTCCTGTGTCCTTACTAGGAATGGGTGAATCTTTCAGTGTTGGTTTCTCCCAGTATCTTATTATCACAGTCTCTTATTATTCCAGTCTTAAGTTTGGTTCTCCACATTTCCACATCTGTTTGAAAATCCTTTTAAAAAAATCCTCATGAATATTCACACACAATTTAAGTGCAAATTTTGTGTGCAATTTTGATGAATATATACATTCTTGCAGTGCATTTTTCTGTAACATGCATTTTTGTAAGTTATTTTCACGAATACTGTATGTCTATCTTCATGCACAATTCCCCCTAAAGCATGCATTTTTGAACACATTTCTTGGCTGGAGAACTTCACTGCAAAATTCAGATAAGTGCAAATTTTATAAAATGGTTGTGTTTCTGTTTGTGTATTGTTTCAAAAAGTATGAATTAGGTAGGTTCACTTTTAAATGTGACTTGAAATGAAATCGTTCCCCATCGCTAGTCCTTAAACAAAAACTGATTCTATAACCTAATATAATACAATATAATGAGGTAACCCTCTTGAGATTAGCTGTGAAACGTGGTGATTTTGTAAGTGAACCCATATATTCTGATATCACAGTAAATAATGTTTTAAATAAAAAAAACAAACCACAAATTATAGGGATATAACCCAACTCTGTATGAAGTGATGGCCGCAGTCAAATACTTCTAGGGTTGCAATAAGCTTAGGTGCAATACAATAAACTCTTTGGAACTTTTCATGACTACTACTCATATGTCAGATACAGAGCATAGCACACTAAAATCTCCCCAGAGAGCATTTTGGAATTTTCATAATTAAACTCTTTTTCCAGCTGCCTGTTCTTTGAAAAATGTATCATGTTGACCTAACTGGCACCATTATAGATCTATATACAACAGATTTTGAACACTTTAGTTACTGTATTCCCTAATCTTCAATTGTTTTGTTGCTTACTGGTTCTGCCGTCCATATTTCACTGTTTCAAAAATTGCGTTTCAAAAGCTGAAGCGCAGAATTCTTTTAAGAGGTTCGTACTAAGGTTCATGATAGTGTTCTAAACATTTGTCTGCAAATATCAAGAACGGATTTGGAAACCGGGAATATGCTGCATTTAACTAACTTCTTCATTTGGAAAAAGAGTAAAAACTGTACATGCGACCTTGCTGATGATGAACCTGTGTGCGACAATGGCATACCTACTAAAACCACACACACACACACAAGCCAATTTGCATAGAATTTCATGAAGGTTACCATTGTACCCTTCCTTTTGTCCTCTTCTGGAACCTAAGCAGTCATCAAACCCTTAATCATCGCCATGTTCTTCTTCTTCTTCTTCTTCTTCTTCTTCTTCTTCTTGGTACCTGCTGCTAAAAACCATGCCTGTACTCCCGTCATGAGTTAAGGATACTACTGTAACCTACTCCTTGTTGACATTTTCCCCTTGCTGTATCTCTCCCCTATGTTTCCTTTACATTGGTGCTCCTTTCTCTGTGTTTACATCACTCCTGTGCTTCAGTCTCTACCCTGGCATCCTTTTTCACTTCATAACAGCTTCAGTCTCATGGTCCTTATTTCAGAGATCTCCCCTTCTGCAGCTTGTAGCCATACCTAGCAGAGGTCATCTTCTCTTATGGCCCTTTGCACTCTCTCTTGTCAAGTGCCCATGCACACAGAAGATCCCCATTGGTCCTCAACATGTCCAGTTAAAAGGAGCACAAATAACAAAGGCTGGGAAAGGCCTTCAAGAGCTGTCACCAGAGAAAATGCACAGCACCAGCCTAGGTGGACCGTTGGTCTGACTTGGGCTAAGGCAGCTTCAAATGCAATTATGCATTCTTCTGCAAGTCTTTCCTGGGCTTCTCTTTTTCCAGAACCACCTTCCATGAACTACCTTACCCCACTTTTTTATTACAAGTCCACACACATGTACACTACTCAAAATCTCTTCTCCATCACCCATCCCTTTCTTCTGTCGCTTACTGAAGATGGTCAAGTCTTTTGGACAAAGTACCAGGTCCAACCACGTTTGTTCACAGCACCTAGGAATCTGCTGAAGCTAGCTAACTGCTTTTTGCTTTCACTCAGGAAAGGCTTGCCTGGCAAATACATGCATGTATGTACAAATAATTAAAGAAAAAATGGAAACTTCATACAGAAGAAAGATAAAAATCTCTTTACGCAGCAAGCTCTTTCCCATGCTCATTCAAGCTTCTAAAACTTAAAAAGTATTTGCTATCTGATCACCACTTTTAGAATAACAGTAAAAGTAATATACAGTCATGCAGAATGATGTGTTTGGATTCCAAGTGCACTGAGCCAACAAGGTCATTGGGCCAATGATGTCTTCTGTAAGCTGCAGAAAACCCAACTTTTTCTGCATTCCATCCAATTTGTTGAATAAAAAATGTTGAACTTGCTTCGATTATTAGTTTGTGCCTATTAATAGGAGGGGGAAAGGCTCACACCCAAGTGCTGATTTGCGGCAATATTTTTTCCTTTGACAACCAAACCGCTGCAAGTTGGTTGCCATGATTACTTCTCAGGAAACAGCACAATTCTCATGTCTGATTTATTGTAGTTGGTGTGCATGTTAAAACAAAGTGAGCCTAAAACTCTCAAGTAGTTGAAATACAGAAATGCCTACCAAATGAATGAATGACATATTGGTATCACAGCACCTGAGCAATCTCTGGCAGCTTGGGCTATAGCTTATCTGCTGTTCAAACCAGTGGGATCTTATTTTTATCAAATGACAAATTGGTGTTCAGTGCACAGAAATCCAGTACAATTTTACTCTCTGTTTTTGCGCATCACATGAACATGGCAGAAGGTAGTCCTTTCAAACAACACCTGCGTTTATCCCAAAAAATTAGAGGCTATTATGAACTCATACCATTCTCTATGTCTTTCCATTACTTGGACAACTGAATATTCTTTTGCTCTAGCAAGAACATCCAGAGCAGTGCTTTGACTACCAGAAAAGTATACTGATTTTTATTTTTTTTACAAATATATTTGTAAACTTAAGTACAAAAATAATTAGCTTTAAACTTCCCCATTTGGTTTCCGGTGATGGGAAGCAAAACACAAGATAGTGTCAACCACTTATTCACACCGAATTTCTTATGAAATTTCACTTCCATAAAAAATAGAATTACCCTAGAAAGTATCTGCTTTAAACTTCACGTTATAGCATTTCCCATAGAAGTGGTTTTGGCTGTCTACTGTAAGGATGCTTGTATTATCCCAAAGTGCCTTATACTGTTCTCTCCATATGTAAAAAGTGTGTGTTTTGTGCATGCATATATACATATAGCTGCGACAGCTTGTACCTTTTTAAAAACCGAATATTCACAAATCTCAGTCTTTGTTAACAGTCTTTTCAGCCAATAAACTCAACTGACGGTTGAGACAGCTTGGGTTTTCGCGCCGTCGCCTTCTGCCCCTTCTGCGCCTGCATCCACTTGGTTCGACTTACCAATAGTTTTCAAATTTTCCAGGGTGGATTTGAAAGTGTCTTTCAGGCTCTTCTCCAGCACCCAGCCTTCGCTCTCACATTCTGGATCTTCTGGATTGGCAATGCTCTCCAGGGAAGTATGCAACAGCCGCAACCCTATCATCACCAACACCTGGTTGGGAAACAGAATTTAAATGCCTATATTTAAAGAATGCGTAAATCCCTTCATATCCAAGTATGTCAAAGTGATACACAAAAGGCCATTCAGACAACGAAACAGTACAAAATGTGCCTTTCAAAACCTGGAAATCAGAAGAACAGCTGAAATCTGGGAAGTCTTGTCTAAATAAAAATGTTTCCAAATTGGGGTTTAAGCTGGTGTAGGTAAAATGGGCCGGGGGGGGGGTTTCTAGGACCACAGTGGGGGCAGGGTGGAGAAATGGGAGGGAGAAGGGCCTTCTGGTGGTTCCCTCACTGCGAGAAGTGAGGTTACAGGGAACCAGGCAGAGGGCCTTCTTGGTAGTGGCGCCCGCCCTGTGGAACGCCCTCCCATCAGATGTCAAGGAAATAACTATCTGACTTTTAGAAGACATCTGAAGGCCGCCCTGTTTAGGGAAGCTTTTAATGTTTGATGTTTTGTCACTTTTTAAAATTTATTATTAATATTCTGTTGGGAGCCATCCAGAGTGGCTGGGGAAACCCAGCCAGATGGGCAGGGTATAAATAATAAATTGTTGTTGTTGTTGTTGTTACATATTCCAAATCTCTTTCAACTCAGTCACATAACCTGGCAGCCCAGCAGCAGGGTTAGTCAAACACTATTTAAAAGGATTGTTTCCCCTCTGCAGTAGGCCTTCTCCTGAATGGATTTTGAAACAGGGGTAAGCTTATGCAAGTTTAACTTAAGCTGGTGTAAATTCTGCAAGTTTCCTATATTTAGGATTACCCTGGACCCATGACCATCCCAGATGTTATTGGACTCCAACTCCCATCAGCCCTAGTGAGACCCAACAACATCTGGAGATCCACAGGTTCCCCATCCCTGATCTAAAACTTGGATCCAAAGAACCACAGGATGGACAGAGCAATCCTAAGTAGAGGAAGCTGGCAGAACTTAGGCTGGCAAGTTCAACTGGCACGTTCCCCATCCCTGCTTTAGATCCTGGAAAAAGCGTGGCATATCTGGTGCTTGAATTGTTCAACCATATGCAGGGAAGAAACATGTTTTTGCCTTCAATAACTTCCAAGTCCTGCAGCGATAATTTTACTCTAGTAGATCTCAACAGTGATTTTCAGGTAGGTTGGAAGCTTTTTTGTGGGCAGGGTGGTGGTTAGTCTAGATAGCAGGGCCGGCCCAAGACATTTTGGCACCTGAGGTGGACCCGGAAATGGCACCCCATGCCCCACCAGAAAAGAAGGGTTGAGGGGAGATCTACAACATGCAGAAGAGGGGAACAAAGATTTACGTTGGGATCAGCTGCTCCTGTGGATCATGCTGCCTGAGGCGGTTGCCCCACCTTGCCTCATAGGTGGGCCAGTCCTGCTAGATGTCACCTGAGAAGTCTCCTACAGCCCTTGCATTGTAAAATCTCAGAATGCAAGTGGTAGAAGTTAAGTGAAAATGTTATACTTCTGCCACTTGCATCAACCAGAACTCTTGACATTCTACAATCAAGTGTCTGGTTATCTGGTAAAGAACAGAAGTGGGGGACCTGTAGGCTTTCAGATGTTGTAGCATTATAACTCCCCTCAAGGGATGATGGGAGTTGGCGTTCCACGTCTAGAATACCCCCACTCTTCTCTCAGACCAACTAGACTGTAAAATATAAGCATTCACATTAAGCTATGCGGCAGATTACTATTATTTATTGAAGATTAAAATGTAATAGATGCGTGTTAGAGTTACCAGGTGGGGTGGGGCAGTTCTATGGTCGGACTTGACCAATACAAAGCAAAACGCAAACATGAAACATTTAAAATGGCCACTCGCAGTCCAGAGTGGCCATTTTAAGAACACAGCCGGATTTGCTCGCAAGCCTGAGAGAAATCAGGTCCCTCTTGCACGTCCTGGCTGGCCTGCTTGTGTCTCCTGCAATTATGTCACCTGGCTGCAAAGCCCTCAACTTTGAATTTCAAAAATAAGAAGTGGAACCCGAGAGAATGGTGCCACTCGGTAAGAGGAGTGCTTCTTGTAGTTCTATTTTGACTTCTTGTGTAGTTTTTATGTGTGTCTAGAGTGGGAAAAAGAATGAACAGCACTTTCTTCGTCTTCTTCATCTTCTTCACCCAATTCCAGTGCCTTCCCCTGCTGTGTTGTACAGCTGCCAGCCATGAATACAAGCATTTTACAGCAGTGAGGTGAATGGATGGATGAGAAATAAAGTTCTGGAGAGTGTTCATTTCCCTTTTTATGCTAATAGCACGGTGCGGTGCTGTCAGGGGTGGGGGGAGGTTAACCTCATAGCACTCATCCAAACCTAATCCCCTGCTGCAAGATACTTACTATATCCTGCCAAGGACTTAAGCAAACCAGCGTCCTTTCTCCTAACCTTCGGCTCCCAGATGTTTTGGGACTACAACTCCCATCATCCCTGACCACTGGTCCTGTTAGCTAGGGATCATGGGAGTTGTAGTCCCAAAACATCTGGGAGCCGAAGGTTGCCTACCCCTGTCCTAGGGCCAACCCTGGCGTCAGGCAGAGCTGGAGGGGTGGGGGTGGGGGGAAGAGAGGCAGACCACTGACGGTTCTTTCTGAGTCCTGAACTGTTCCCCTCTGTCACTGTCGGCATCAATCCTCTGTAAATCCTGGAAGCTCACAGTTCCAGTCAGGGCACTTTGAGGGTTGTTGTGTTTTTTAATGTCACTTAATGTGCGTACCTAGAGACCTAGGTATATAGAAACCTCTGCCTTATTTTTGGACGCCCTCATTTCTGTTCCAAACTGATAGGCACTCAGTCACCCAAGTTGACCATCAGAGAGGAGGATGGCTGCTTCAGAACAATAGTGTCTGGGCAGTTAAGAGAGTTCTGAAAAGGCTTATTCTGTTAGACCAGGGTTTCCCAAACTTGGTTATCCAGCCATTTTTTTGGACTACAGTTCCCATCATCCATGACTATTGGTCCGGCTAGCTAGAGATAATGGGACTTGTAGTCCAAAAACAGCTGGAGACCCAAGTTTGGGAAACCCTGCGTTAATACGAAACTGACACTAAAGAAGTAAACTAACCTGAAATAAATTAACAGAGTGAGGAAATAATGTTGATTTTGGTTCTGCTTTATGTTAGGCAGGATATGGCCCTTGGCCCCAATCTGAGAATATGGTCTCAAGGCTTCTACTTACCGCCCCGCCCCCCTCATCCTGAGATGAGATCTGCAATGTTCCTAGCATCTGAATCTTGCCTGTATGTGTATGTTAACTCCTCCTGCCATACCACAGTCTTATCACCAATGTACCTACTGGTGGCAACACCATGCTCCCCCAGTCATGGTGGGCTGTGACTTGAGGGGCCAGCCCACAGTGGAGAGCCTCTGTCATCTTCCACCCTGCCCACTCACATATAAAAGACTTGATCATGCCTGTTGTGTGTTTAGCTGTGGCAGGGATGGGGAACCTTTTTTGCGGCTGAGGGCCACATTACCTTCTGGGCATGCCAGAGTGGGTGGAGCCAAAGGCAAAAATAGGCAAAGCAATGAATACCGGTATGTTTTTTTGTACAACAGACTAGCTATCCTGAATTAAAGCAAGCAAGTGTCATTATCTGAGGTCAAGGGCACACTCCGGTCAGGCGAAACACTATTGAGGGTTTTAAAAGCAACAACCCTGCAGTGACCAACATCAAACCACCCTTTAGCACCATCTAGCCTGATGAGCATCTCTGGATTAACTTGAAAGCTTTTGCACTATTTTCTAACCTTTTCATATTGCCCTAAAATGAATTTTGAATATTTTCTAATGGGTTATTGCAGCTCATTTACTTTCTGTGTTTTTCCTTGACTGCCCTTGAAATGGGTTTAAAGCAGCCTTTGCAAACCTGGGCAGGGCAGAACTGAGCTATCTGGGACGTGATTGGTCAGTTAAGTATTTTTATTTACTTACAGTGGTACCTCGGGTTACAGATGCTTCAGAACGAATTAAGTTCCTAACCTGAGGTACCACTGTAGTTGATTTAGGGGGGAAGAAAGGAAAAGAAAAAATAGGATGGGATCATAGCATTAAAGGCCTTTCCCACTCTCAGGAAGAGTTCCTTCCTACTTGCAGAATACAGCAGTAAAACACTCAGGATGGGGCCAGCAGCAAGCCCCAAACCTGAGCTCTTTAGTACTACTGGGAATTTGGGGGGGGGGGGGGTTAAGGGGAATATTTCCTTGTCTCCCCTCCCCTACAGGCCCTGAACAGCATTACAAGGCTCCTGTGGGAAGCAGCACAGAGCTCAGGATAGGAGGCCCTCCTTTTACAGTGTAATGCAGTCCCTATTTTCCAGGGATGTCCCTGATTTAGAGAAGCCGTCCCTGTTTCTGATTTGATCCTGGAATGTCCTGCTTTTCCTTAGGATGTCCCTGTTTTCATTGGAGAAATGTTGGAGGGTATGCCATTATCCAACCCCCCAAGCTGTCTGAAGGCAATCCTGTGAATATTTTATTTTTTTAGGGGAGTTTTTTTTTTTTAATGTTTTCATATATGTTGGAAGCCGCCTGGAGGGGCTGGGGCAACCCAGTAGGATGTGTGGGGTATAAATAGTAAAATTATCATTATGGAATGGGCATAGCTGTCAACTTTTCCCTTTTTTTAAGGGAAATTCCCTTATGCCGAATAGGATTCCTCGCATGAAAAGGGAAAGGTTGACAGCTATGTGGAATGGGACGTCCCTATTTCCATCAGAGAAATGTTGGAGGGTTTGTGTACTGCGCCATTTCGTTGTGGGTCCCCACTTGATACCATCACCCGTTCTTGCTCCTCTGTGTGGAGGGCTGGCCTTTCACTGCGGTTCTATGCAAGACACCGAAACTACTATGCCGATGTATTACCTCAAAGAGCCAGACAAAGAGGACGATGCCTCCCATGGAGCTCATCATGTTGCTGTAGTATTTAAGCAGAGCCTCCCTGCAGCCGCGGTTCCATAGATTGAGCTCTTCTGTTTGAAAGTCATAGCTGTAGTGAGCCGAGTTGTTGGAGACCTGGTACTGGATGCAAGGTCGTGGCGAACTCGGGTTGCAGCAGCTGAAGGGGACGCCATCCACCAAGTACCTGCCGTCCACGTTGCTTTTAATGCGACTGTAAACAGGCAAAGCACAGCAAGTTACAAATGTAAAGGCATTTGGATCCAAATGCATTCCTACTACTGCTATTTGGAGCACTGTTTCTCGGCCACAGAGTGCCGCATCCAAACTCAGGCTGTGCCTCCTGCATGCAACTTCCCCCCCCCCCCCCGAGTCCACATCATGTTGTTGGTGTTGAAATGCCAGCCCATATTTTCCCTCCCTCATTGAAATCTAGATTTCTGGGCAAAATCTGCTAAGTTAAACTCTTGTTTCCAAAGGCCTATATATGCTCTTTGAGCGACCTGTGCGCCTGCTGGAAGCATCCTTAGACAGGCTTAGACTATTGCAATCATTGGGTCAGGTTGGGCATTCTTAACTAATAATGCTTGTTGATTTCCGTATGTTCAAACCTGGACCCAACCCAGCATGATCATCCTACTTTCCCTTCCAAAATAATATCCACATCTGACAGCTCTTCATTACCTGAAATCAGTAGTGATGCCTGGAGTGGGATGAAACTGCAATTTTGGCCTCCCAACACAGGTGTCACTGCTGCTTAATTGGATGGGACTGGGGTGGAGAGGACTGTGTACGGTAGCTGCACCACTAGTGGAACATGGCTGGCAGCAGTGCTCCTGCTGGCGCAACCACGCATCCCTGATCTCTTCGCCATCCTGCCCCAACCTCACTCAGGTAAGCAGCAATGATGCTGGCTGAGGGGGGAAGTGGTCCCACCATATGACCTGCTCTTGCTCAGAATATTACTCTGTTCCTTCAGATGATCAATCGAGAACAGCCCATTGCTTCCCACCCACTCACCAATTAGGGGGGGAAAGCACTCAAATTCCATAACGCTTAATCAGCTAGTTTGATAATTTAACAATTGGCCAGAAGAATACTCCAATTTACTATCATCTGCGTAAGCACTCGTATTCTGTGTGTGTGTGTAATATCTGGGAAGCGCCATCTCAGAAGAGGCAGTCTCCCGTCTCTCATACATGGGAGGGAAAGCCGCTTCCTACGTCACATGCATGCATCATGGGAAGCAGGGATGGGAAAATCGTGGTCCTCCAGATGTTGTTGGACTACAACACCCATCATGCATGAACACTGAGCATGCTGTCACAGTTCCCTCAAACCTGATCTAAAACCAAAGTACATCCACAACTATTGTTTTTACTCCTGTACAAATTTAACTGATTGTTTGAATAAAACCTGATGGCTGGATCCTGAGACGTGCTGGCAGAAGGGGGTCCCCAGAAGTTGACACCCCCACCATTTTTTTTGCCACAGCAGCCTCCTGAGCTCCCAGGAAATTCTCCGATGGTCAAGTAACTTCCCAGAACAATAGAGGAAATTGCTGAAGATCTGGCAGAGGCACCATCCATGAGAGGGGAGGAGAAATTGAGTCTACGATACTAACCTCAATTACCTGGGAGCACACCTGACTGAATTCAATAGGAGTTAACTTCTGAATAGACATGATTAGATTTCTGCTGTAAGTGATTAAAAGAGAGAGAGAGAGAGAGAGATTGTGTGTGTGCATGCCTTTGTCTGCTAAAGGTGGTAAGTGGAGAATCCTTGATAATCTCAGTGACTCTATGAGGAGTTCAGGGTATGCATCGTATTTCAGAGGGGTGGAGCTGAATGGTGAATCTGGCATTCACCTCATGCAACAAACCCGGGACATGACTAATCAAATATCTTTATATTCTGAACAGTGCCCAAACTTTAGTAGATCCTTGTCAGATCCTTACCAGTAAATCCTGGTGAACTCTGGTGAAACTAATTGTTTTCTTCTCAAGAAGAAAATGTACCTTCACCTTATTATTCCTTCCTTCCTTATTTATTTTAAAGTAATTATCTAGCCCTCCTGGAAATAAAACTATGATGCAAAATGTGCAGGTGACTTTCTAAGCAATTTGTGAAATGAGATGGCCTCTCTGTTCCTGTCTGGTAGTGTTTTTAGCCTGTGAGTGAAGTCAGAACAGTAATTGATAAGTTATTTGTTTGGACACCAAGCTATAGGACTCCATGGGGTCTTAAAGAGCTGCTATTTCCCCCTCTTCTTTTCCTGATTTTGTCTTGTTTTTCTAGACCCACGTGCTGCTCTGTTTTGCTGCCTGCCAGTCACATGAAGCAGCTGGCAGCCAGGTACAACAGAGGCTTTTTAGAAACGTGTGTGTGTTGGCGTAAGAGTAGCAGCGTGAGAATTGCCTGCCACTTGCTTTCTTTGGCCTGCCGGCCACATCGAACAGAAAGCAGGCAACTGCTTGAGAAATGTTATTAAAATGTGGGTGTGATTGAAGAAATGCAGGAATCCTCCAATTGCTGCTGTGTTTGTTTTACTGCTTGCTGGCACATGGAACAGGCTGCTAATGAGAGGAGGCTCAGCTGAACATTGTGATGGTTAGGGTATGACAACCCTTTTCTAGTTTGTGCTGCATACTCCACAGCAGGGATTGTTTCATTTTCATTTTATTTTGGGGGAGAGAGCCCAGTACAGATACATCATAATGAACAACCTTTCCCCTGGTTGTTCCCAAGTTGTTTTGAGAGGAGAGCACAGTGCAAAGGCAAAAAAAAAAAACACTGAGTAGCATTCAGATACACTGAAACCAATTCACAGAACCAACCTAGGTCCATTAACTTCAATGGGTCTATTCTGAGTAAGACTTAGTTGACTACCACCCACTATTATCACCTTCTCCTCATACACCCTTAATTTTGAGAAGCTTGCAAATGACATTAAGCCTCAACCATTACACTAGTCTACACCACTAGTTCAGCTACTGTTCTGGTGAGTTTTTACTTTATTATCTGTGTATTTTCCTTGTATTTCTATTCTTTCCTATTTCATGAAGATAAGTGGGGGGGAATACTTGTCGGTTAGCATTAAGTGTGCCTTTATTTGTGATTATGGCTCAAATTTTAATGGCTCAAGAAGCAGTGTAATCGTAAGCTATTCACAGCTAGCCATACCATTAGGCAGAGTGAGGCAACCGCCTCTGGCAGCAGTTATGGGGTATTGTGAAAGGGCAGCAAATAGCTAGTTATTAAATTTATTATTATTGTATTTTTACTCCCAGGAAAAAGGTGCCATTAGGATTTTCTCCATCAGATGCCGCCAAAATACCTGGGCTAGGCTTGGTACTTTGCAACGTTACCAGGTAGTGACGGGTGGGCACCATTAGCATTTTAACCAAGGCAGCCTTGGGCCAGCCCTTAACCTATTGCCAAGGGTCCCAAACATTCAAGCATAAGAATGTGCATTGGGGAATAGGGAGGAAATGGAGGAGTTCTTGGACTTTATATATTGTACTCATGCTCTCATCTTTCCTGAATGGTACTGTGAGATGTTGAACCGATGGATTCCCATTGCGATTGGTACAAAGCAACATAACACAAAGGTATAGTGAGAGCCAGGCGCAGATTCAAATTTGGGAAGCACACTTTGTACAATCTTAAAGCCCCTTACTAAAGAGTAAACCCTACTGAACATAGTGGAATCTGTTTCAAGCCAAAATTGACTTAGAATTACATTATCCTACTTATGTCCCTATTTACCAGGGCAATTTCTCTGGTTAGTCACTGTCCTATTTTGTCCCTATTTTTGCCCTTTTACCCTACCTGTTTTAAATTGATAGTGCAACTTGCTGTGAGTATGGGCAACTTCAAGACCCCCTACTCCCTGGTTCTTTATAAACCCAATTTGGACACTTCGAATAGACAACTAAAGGACTGCTTCCCCTTAAGTAAAACACACGGACACCCTAGTTTTCATCTGTGAATTTTGGGAGATATTGAGACATGGCCTCATTTCATCTGAAATAGCCCTGAATCCATTTACAGTCCCTGACATATTGCACACTTAACACTCTCATCGTCACAAACAAAACACCCATGGTTTTCTAGGCAGCTGATACGGTTTTTAAGGGCTCACTTTCAAACTTAAATGTGGAACTTCATTTTATTCATTCATTCTACAATTGCCAGACTCTTTCTTAGGGGTCTGAATGGAGCCTTCTGTGAACTCTATGCTTCTATGTCACCCAACTTCACCATTGCTTCTATGTCACCTAACTTCACCATTGTGATTGAGGGCCAAACCTGTGTCTAAGGAGGCCCAGCCTTCAATATTTCTCAGCACACCCACGTTTTTAAGCACAGCCTAATCTTGTTTTCCCCCTGCTGCCCTGCCTTTCTGCTATGGGTGGATTAAGAGCAAGCTCACAAATCTTCAGCTAATGCTGGCAAGGGTGAACATCTCATTAGGTTCTCTCAAGTAGTTATTTATATCAAAGGGTATTTCAACTTAAACTGTCCCCACACTTTTTCAGCAAGTATAACTTTTGACATAGCACGCATCGAAGTTCAGAAAATGCTAATAACAGTATTATAGCTAGTGGCTTAAAGATAATAAAGTTCTGGTCATAACCATCACAACCAAAGAAACAAATTTAAGAAACTCCAGGGCAACTTGCCAAAAACCAAGCAAAACAATCTCAGTGTGCTATCTGAGTATAGTATTTTACATTTATATGTATTTGTTATCATTTAAGATAAACAATTACAATTATTTAAATATACAATTACTTAAATGTAATTGCTTAGCCATTAGTATATAACTAAAACAAACATATCCAAATACTGTATATGTAACTTCACCATACTTTCACTTGTATTTAGGGACAAATTCAAAGAAAATTAGCCATGCTTAAATTCCACTGAAAGTAATGGGATTAATTTAATTGCAATGGGCTTGTCCCATTGATTTCAGCGTGATTTAGACCACACTTACCAAGGATCAGGCTCCTCTGAAGCCAATGGGACTTACTTCCAAGTAGTCATAGATTGAACTGTATTGTAACACATTAACTTTGCCTGGATTGGTACCTTAATGCCTATCATATTCCAGGGCTCTTTTCATTGAAGGAACTCATGCGTGTTCCACTGATTGCTTTGGGAAATACCTAATTGAGTTGGAAATGAATTCCTTCCTTACTGTCATCTTATAGTATTTAGTGGTGTTCCTGAGCAACATGATATAGCGTCCCAGAACGATGCTTGTTTAATGAAAAGGTAACAAGAATTGCGGTAGCCATAAAATTCGTATAAATTCTGTTTTAATTTGTGGTTGATTTGTTAAAATTTGGAAAATCAATAAAAATGATTTGGAAAAATTAGAAAGTATTGTGGCAGCCATGGTTTACAAAGTTTTACATGGTTTACATTGTGCAATGCACAATGAGTTTCTTCTCTAGGACTTCCATTGAAATGACTGGAGCTTGTGTGCCTAGTGAGCTATGTCCAACAAATGTTAGAAAAGAAACAGATTAATATTTGATTATTAAATGGAAACTAAAGTTTGATATAGGCACATAAAAGTTCACAGAAGAAAAGGGCTGTTAACTCTGGTCACTGCGGGTGAAAAAGGACCCAGCCCATTCTTTTTAATGGGGCATTTCTGAGAAGCACCATGGCGAATGATGCCTTTTCACGGTTTGCAACAAAAGAGGCTTCTCATGTGATGAGCTGCACTCCTGTGCCATAGCCTGGAAAGCTTAGGAGCTGGAAGAGCTTTATGAAATCCTGAAATTTTCAGCGATTCACTGATTAGCCTTTTACAACTCTTTTAATCTCTCCAGTTGTCAGAGACCATGCTAACTGATAACCTCTGGGGTGTGTGTCTTTCCCCCCCTGCTGATTGCAGGTGTATAACAGTGGGGGAAAGGGCTTCTATATCCATATATTCACATTCTATCCCTGCATGAAAGTGTTGTGGGACGGTGACTACAACTCTTATGTTTTACTTTAGTGCCAAACTATTAACTTGAGTAAGCTTTTCTTAAAAAGAAGCGTGGGGGGGGGGGAGCAAACATGTGGTGCCCTGATCCACATTAAGAAGTGCAGTGAGTAGGAGGAGGGATTTAATGCTAGGAAATCCCACCAGTCTATTTACCTCCAAAGGTGCTGTGTGCCGTAAATGTGCGACACTTGTTTTGTGACATTCAGAAGCGTTGAAAGTACTTGCCGCTATGTTGTTGGGTTTCTTTTGGCTATAGTTTTACTCGGTGTGTGTTTTCCCACTAGTAAATTACCCAGACCTCTTCACAGCATGTACAGTGATTATGTGGTACTTGAAAAACATTGCTAGCAAAATGTACAGTGGTACCTCAGGTTACAGACGCTTCAGGTTACAGACGCTTCAGGTTACAGACTCCGCTAACCCATAAATATTACCTCGGGTTAAGAACTTTGCTTCAGGATGAGAACAGAAATTGCACGGTGGCGGTGCGGCTGCAGCGGGAGGCCCCATTAGCTAAAGTGGTACCTCAGGTTAAGAACAGTTTCAGGTTAAGAACGGACCTCTAGAATGAATTAAGTTCTTAATCCGAGGTACCACTGTACTATCCAAAGCAAGACCCATGAAGCATCTCAATGTCCAGGCATGCTGTAAGAGAGCGGCATGGCGGGGACAACAAGGACTGCACAACGATCAAAGACAATCTGCCCACCTGGTTTTATAAAAGCAACTGGGACAGGGGCTGCGTCTCTCTGAATGCATGCCCATTTTGCACAGCCCTATGATTCCACCTGTTCAGTAAGCCAAGAAAGCCAATAATAGCCGCAGAGCGACTTAACAGAGGTCAAGATAAACGTTAGGGCTCAGTGCAAGCAGGAAGCTCTCCTGCACAGCCCCTGCTGAAAGGAACAAGAGCCACGTTAATCGCTTCGTTTCAGTGGGGTTTGTGCTGGAGAACCTCCTTACTCCCTCTCCCGTTTAGGGGCAAAGCTGGCACAATTACTTTATTACAGCACCAGGTCTGAAGGACATAGAATCATAGAATTGGAGGAGACCACAAGGGCCATCCAGTCCAACCCCCTGCCAAGCAGGAAACACCATCAAAGCATTCCTGACAGGTGGCTGTCAAGCCTCTGCTTAAAGACCTCCAAAGAAGGAGACTCCACCACACTCCTTGGCAGCAAATTCCACTGTCGAACAGCTCTTACTGTCAGGAAGTTCTTCCTAATGTTTAGGTGGAATCTTCTTTCTTGTAGTTTGAATCCATTGCTCCGTGTCCGCTTCTCTGGAGCAGCAGAAAACAACCTTTCTCCCTCCTCTATATGACATCCTTTTATATATTTGAACATGGCTATCATATCACCCCTTAACCTTCTCTTCTCCAGGCTAAACATACCCAGCTCCCTAAGCCGTTCCTCATAAGGCATCGTTTCCAGGCCTTTGACCATTTTGGTTGCCCTCCTCTGGACATGTTCCAGCTTGTCAGTATCCTTCTTGAACTGTGGTGCCCAGAACTGGACACAGTATTCCAGGTGAGGTCTGACCAGATACAGTGATACTATTACTTCCCTTGATCTAGATGCTATACTCCTATTGATGCAGCCCAGAATCGCATTGGCTTTTTTAGCTGCTGCATCACACTGTTGACTCATGTCAAGTTTGTGGTCTACCAAGACTCCTAGATCCTTTTCACATGTACTGCTCTCAAGCCAGGTGTCACCCATCCTGTATTTGTGCCTTTCAATTTTTTTGCCCAAGTGTAGTACTTTACATTTCTCCCTGTTAAAATATGAATGAACCTAGGAGATTTAATCAGCCCGCAAAGTAATATATTTGGCAGCTTGAAATGCCAGTCTCTTTTGAGGGATAAAACGCCCTAATTCCATGGTTTTTTTAGTTGAGCCTCTAGCCATTTGCAATAAAGCTTTTTTAAAACAAACAAACAAACTAAAAATGAAATTACCTAGAAAACAATGGGAAAACACACATTACACTGGATTGTTGAAGAATGCTTTTTGTACTGGAACATAGGAAGCTGCCTTATATTGATTCAGATCCTTCATCCAGCTAGCTCCATATAGTCTACACTGACTGGCAGCAGCTTTCTAGGGTTTTAGGCAGCGGTCTCTCCTAGCTGTACCTGGGGATGCCAGGTACTGAACCTGGGACCTTCTGCATGCAGAGCAGATGCCCTGCCGCTGAGCTACAGCCCTTGCAAAGGAAGAAACACAAAAGACAAGAGGCGCAAAACAGATTCAGACGACAATGAGTTGAGATTCCGATAGTCGAACTTGGAATGCAAACACGGGTTAAAGCATAAGTTATACTCAACTACTTACTCTTTCACTTCCTTAGAGCCAAAATCCAAGTATCTGTTGCTGATCCACTGAATCTCAAACCAGTCTCTAAAACCATTGTTTCCACAACATTTGAACTCAATCTGGAGCATGTCGATTGTCTTCTTCATGAAGCACCTTCCTGGAGTATCTGTATCTCGATAGAACTTCATGCCATTTTTAAGACCATGTTCTAATGTACTATCCAGAGAACCCCTCATCAGAAGGCAAAAGAGAACCACGAAGAAAATGAAGACGTTAAAGAACACACACAACACTAGGTACACTTTCAAGACAGGCTTCCACTTTGCAAATTTAGCAGGATCCAGAGAATCGTAACAGATCTTGCCTGCAAGACCATTGAACACACAGGCTAGGAGACCCACCAATATCAAGGAATTCGGCACAAAGTGGCTTTCAGAGTTGTCCATCACTTCACTTCGTTTCCTGAGCTCAATTTTCAAGAACAATCCCATAGAGAAAACAACGATCCCAGCAAACAAGGAGAACCAGTTCATGAGCCATAGTCCTTGTGCTAGTTTTACTCTTTTCTTCTGGTTGAACTTGAATTTCATCACAGCCATCTTTGCAGTGTTAGGCTCACCAAGACTTCACAAAAAATAATCCTGTTTTGGAAAGAGAATAACTTCAGGAAGATCTGCTACCATTCAGGCCTTGAAGATTCCAAATGGCGTAGCTCTAACGGAGCCATGGTTTGGCCCCTCCATCTTGCCGAGCCTGAAGGAGGAGAAATGTGGGTCGGTTTTCCAAGGGGCAAGAATCAACAAATTTCACAATAAATAAAAAAAGGATTATTGGCAAATAGCACATGCAACTATTTCTAGTGGTCCCTTCCATGCAAAGGAGAAACAGCTTCAAGGTTTCAAATGATTAAAGCTGGATCTACAATGCGTCATTCTAATACTAATCAGCGTGATCCAATTTAGAGAAATCTCTGCCAGCAGATGAGCAATGGAAATAATCCCTCATTTTACTAGTTAGTGGATTTGTGCTTTCACATGATATGTTACCGCACACTGCAGTTGAAAACCAAGTTATTTCAAGGATGTCCCATTCCTAGGCTCTTTTTGGGAGAAAGCCGAGACTTTCTGAATGCAAAACTGGATCAGAGACATTGCTATTTTTATAGATTACGCCAAGCCAGTAAGACCATGTTGTGGCTTATCCTGTCCTGCCACTCACCTTTAATGATATCCCTCTGGTTTACGTGTTTGGTTTTTTTGGGTGGAATTAAGGTCACCTTTTAAGAGAACTAAAATTTATGTTTGAGGAAGCTTGGGTGACAAGTTATACCCATCCCCTAACGTTTCACAGCTGGAAGTGTTCAAAAGCATGGGAGAAACTGTCTCGATCCTCACCAAAAACAATTCCGAAAGATATCGTGAGCAGCTTATAGGCTAATCGTGCTGGGCCAACAGTGGAGAAGAACTTGAGGCTTTAAGGAAGAAAACCTTTCGTGCAGTGTGACACCAGGGATGTTGTTGCCCCACAGATTAAGCAGGGAATCTCTGCTTCAACGTCACTGCTTAAGGAAGAAGGCTGTCTTTTATGGACTTTGAGAATCTCAACAGGGTGTTCCGGTGGTGGAAATAGAACTCAGAATACAGTATGGTCGTAGCTGTAAAGACTCTCCTTTGTAGATGAATGATTGTGAACTGTGCACCAGCTATAGGTAATTCCTTACTAGTGTACATGCCAATACAAGGGAAGTCCTTATTTTCTTCCTAAGTGCTCAGTGCAAGAATTTGTAAGTCATGTTGACTTTTTCATATTTGTCCTTGCACTCATCCTAGTAGACAGGAAATATTTATCAGAAAGATGTATGCAGACTACCAGTAGACCCTAACCCATGCTTTTGAAAATCTTTGCAATCCACCTAACATACACAAAATGAAAATGATAGGAAAATGAAAATGTAACTTTTTAAACAGCAGGTAAGGTAAAGGTAAAGGGACCCCTGACCATTAGGTCCAGTCGTGTCCGACTCTGGGATTGCGGCTCTCATCTCACTTTACTGGCCGAGGGAGCCAGTGTACAGCTTCCGGGTCATGTGGCCAGCATGACTAAGCCGCTTCTGGCGAACCACAGCAGCGCACGAAAACGCCGTTTACCTTCCCGCCGGAGCAGTACCTATTTATCTACTTGCACTTTGACGTGCTTTCGAACTGCTAGGTGGGCAGGAGTTGGGACCGAGCAACGGGAGCTCACCCCGTCGCAGGGATTCGAACTGCCGACCTTCTGATCAGCAAGCCCTAGGCTCTGTGGTTTAACCCACAGCGCCACCTGGGTCAGCATCAAATACTGTACAGCAAACTATTGCAAGAACTATCCTTCTGTTTGATCACAGATCTTCATGGAAAGAGGGAAAAATAGAAGCTGTGAAACATGCCTCTGTGTAATTTAGTGGCTAATAATATTACAAGAAACATGACATCAGTAAGATTTATGTGATCAACTAATGCTAAAAAATGTTGGCTACAAACTTTTAAGTTCTCTTAGTACAGATATTCAATTTTTAAAAAAAGATGTTTCTAAAACAGATTACAGTATTTTCCCAGTTACTGTCACGTCTTCAGATTTTCAATTCCAAAATGGAATTAGTGAGTTGGAACACCTGTTTTACATTGTGTCCTAAGCACACACACAGAAAGGGAATAGCTGGAGGAAGGTGGTCCCGGCAGGAAAGGCAGGGTAGAAAGGTTCTCTCAGGGTGGGAGACTGGAAGAAGTAGGCTCCCAGTTGGCAGCTGGGTCTACCTTTCTTTGTGTGGATAAATGATATGATAAATGTGATAAAGGGCCTTTATATTGTCCCCCTCATTTCTTTCTCTCTTTCTCCCTTTTCATTTCTCTCTTCTCATTTCTTGGTTTCTTACCATTTTTGTAATTTAGATTAGTTTTATGTTGAAAACTTTCAATAAAAACACTTAAAAAAATACATTGTGTCCTAAGCTACATTGGTAGATTTCCAGTTATGTGTACTTTTAAAATTATTGCCTTCATTATGACAGTGAGCAAGAGACACAGAAGTGCACCAAGCAATATTGGTATAAAAACATACAGGAAGGAGCCCAGATAAAGGATGACAAAACCCATCACTGTAGATGCCACAGTCCCTGTGTATATGAACAATTATGGCTAACATTTATGGTTACTTTTAAGTGATTTAACTATGTACAATGTATCCCTCTCATGGTTAGAAGTATATAAATTATTAAAATAAGTAACATTTTGTATGGGACATGGCTTTAGGTGGGAGCGTCCTCTTAAGTGAGGGAGGTTTAATTAGAGACAACCACTTTAGCACTGGGAGAAGCATTACTATTTTCAGTGAAAAATCTTGCTTTAAAAAAACGAAACAAAACATGCTTTTGACATTGCCCTGACAATGGCATTGTAGCCCACTATTCTGTAAGTGGTCATTCCACCCCCACCCCCCTTATAAATCTCTTGATGGAGAGTCCTTTCCCCTTCCAAAGCCATCTGCGGTTACTGATCAGCTTGTTTCGTCAGGAAGTACTTCCTGAAGTTTAGTCTTCATAAGTTCAAGGCATTGTCATACCTCTTTAAGCTGCCATGGGTTTCCCCAGAATCCTAAGTGCTGCGGCTTGCTGGGGGCTGCTAGGAGGCCCATGCTCTTCTTGCAGAGCTACGTTTTCCAAAATTCCCTGGGGAGAGGGATTGACTGTGAAGCTATTCTGGTAATGTTAGTTCTGTGAGGGGGAATTGGGGGCTCCTGACTGCGCTATGCACCCATACCTGGCTGCAGTTCCCAGAGGGTTGGGGGGGAGGGGTAAGTCATGACTGTTCATGCTGTATAATAGTGCTTTAAATCTACAGTGCAGATGGGACCTAATTTTTTTTTTTTTTAATCTCTACTGAAAAGGCTAGATGGAAAAGGAAGGTCTTCTACAGTTCTTTAAAATGTGTTCGTGCAGAGGGGGTTTATTGTGGTTTGTTTTTTGTTATGTTATGCATTTTGTGTTTTCATTTTGTATTCTTGTGTTGTAAATGGCCCTGGTATATAGATTTAATAATTAACAATAGTTCTGATGTAGGAGGCAAGGACTGGACTGCTGCTCGGCTTGCCTGTGTCAGTTGTCTAGCTACAGTGCCTTTCTAACCTAGAGGGATGGATCCAGGGATGAAAAAAAGCCTACTTGCACAACAGAGCTTTCCCTGGTTTCTCTCCCATTCACACACTACAGCCCTCTTTGCTGCTTCAAGAGTCAAGGGATCTTCTGGAATAGTATGTGATGGGTCATTTTGCAGCAGGATAAAGAACTTAGGATCATTTGGCAGGGCTGTCTTGTACAAGCACATTTCTGCTCACACAATATATTCCTGGATCCAAGCTACACAACAGGGATCAACAACACTATCCCTTCTCACCTATAACAGCTTGCTAGGGTGTGTGTGGTACTAGCAGCCATTCCTCCAATTAATTATTGGAATTCACAGTGCTACCAGCAGTAGAGCACTCAAGATATGCCACCTCCAGTTTCTCCCCCTGCTTGTGGGAGAGCGAGAAGGGGCCTGTGAACTATGTAACCTTCTCCCAGTGTCACAGAGATATTAAGAGGTAGAGTACCACTTGTAAAACAAAATTCACAAGAAACCAGTCACTTATGACTTTTTAATCCGAGCATCCTGTAAACAGGGAAAAGCCATCAATATTTTATAAAAACCAGTAAGTTCTTAACTACTTTCATATAAATACTAAAATAACATAAGGAACGGAAATGATTTTTGTTAGTCAAACAATAATGAAGACCAATTTTACAGAGTTTATAGACAGGCCAACAATACTGAGCCCAAAGGCATTACCCAACAGTGACTAGTTCGTTTTAATCCAAGATGACATTTGCGGAAATAACATGGGACAGTACATCAAGACTTTGAAATGTCCAGACCATTTCATATTTGTACAGAAACATGCAAAATGCTGTATGAAGTTTCGTATGGTTACTTGTGAAAGCAAGTTTTCTTGCATACAGCACAATAAACGTGTGGGCACAATCTAGCCAGAGTTCAGCACTTTTAATTTCACAATGATTTTTGTGGGAGAATTAAGCATGTGCTTTAGTTGCTTAATGCATGTATACATTTTTGACTGGTCACAGACCTTTCAAAAATTTGCAGGTACAGCGTTAATTGAAACCAAAACCAATTATATGCACTTGTTCGGGATTAGAGTATTTGTCAGCTCTAGGTGCAAAGGTGAACTAAAGCTTACAAACACTGTAATTCAGCAACACGTTTTGGTGAAATTTTGCAGGTGGTGCAGGTAATCCCTCAATGTCTTCTAGCAGACGAAAGTATATTCTATTAGGGATATTTGAAATGGAAGTGGAAGTCCATCCAAAGTTTGCTTCTGGAAACAGAGCATAATTTGAATTGTTTAAAAGGTTAGGCAGCCAGTTGAAGGGATGATTTGACACCCCTATTCTGACTTGTAGCATCTGTGTTATACACGTGCCACATTCCTGAATAAGCTTATTTGACAGACATGTGGTATACTAATTGTTAACGTTTTTTCCAGCTGTAACTACAAGTATCAATTTAGCCATTAGATAAGGTTATACTTTCCTCAACACTTGCACTGGTTCTAATGTGTTACAGAGCTGCAGCACTTCACCATCCAAAGCACTGTCTTTTTTTAAACCTGCACAATGGGCAGATAACCAAGAGTACTTCAGTGGTATGGCACATCTTACCATCTTAAAAGCTGTGGCAGAGATGAGAAAGCACCACCATAACAGAGTTTGGAGAAATAGTAAGGCAGCTACAGCATAAGGGAACAAAAAGTGCACACAACAGAAGGAGTCAGCACCAGGGCAATTCATTAGTTAGCAAGAGCCACCAGGCTGTGTTTGGCCCCCGCTTATTACAATGCCTAAACCGATACCGGAAACAAGAAAGAGACATCAATCTGGTATCTCCAACTGCATCTTTTGGCAAGCCGTTTCCAGAATGCAGCCGGCGCTATCTAGTCCCCTCTCCGGAGGCGGAGGGGCTACAACCACCGGTTCAGTCCCAGTCCGTGATCCTCTCATTTTCGGGGATCACGCTCCAGTTGGGCGAGGGCTCGTTCCTGGCCAGCCAGTTGAAGTCGTCCACCTGGCTCCAGTTGTCCCTGCTCCTGTCGAGCCCGGAAGTCTGGAAGTCGGCGTCGATGCCCTCGTAAGTCCACGTGTAGGGCGCGAAGCGGACCCCGCTGCAGTCCTCCAGCATGGCCCGGCAGGTCACCTGCACGTAGAAGCTGCTCCGGGTGGCCAGGTGCGTGCGGAGCTGCTGGCAGGCCAGGGCCACGACGCAGCCGTCGCAGCCGTCCACCATCACCGACGTGGACACGGGCCCGCAAAGCACCGTGCAGTCCCGGCAGCCGCGCACCGACAGCGTGTTGGGGTTGCCCCGCAGGCGCACCCGGCAGCGGCTCAGCTGCGAAAGCGCCACGTCCCGCTGCAGCAGCTCGGCGGGCCCCAGCTCCAGCTCCTGCCCTTCGGCCCGGCTGAAGCCGCACCCGGGTTCCTCCTCCTCCTCCTCCGCCCGGCTTGGCTGGCCCTCCTGCGTCGAAGGCACGGGCGGCGGCGGCGGCGCCTCCTGGGCCGAGGCGGGCTCCTTCCGGAGGCCCTTCTTGAAGGCGAAGCGCTTCTTGGGCTGCAGCTGGAGGCGCCGCTCGGCCAGCGCGTCCTGCAGCCTCCCCAGCGCCGCCTGCGCCTGGCGCACCTCGTAGGGGGCCAGGAAGCGCACCGAGTCCGTCAGCAGCCGCTGCAGCTCCTGCAGCCGCCGCGCCGCCTCCGACACGGCCTCGGCGTCCCGCTCCGGCCCCAGCAAGGCCTCGGCGGCTGCCCGCTCCCGGGCGAAGGCGGCGGCGAAGTAGTCGCTCTGCTCCTCCCGCACCGCCAGAGACTCTTTCTCGCGGCGCCGCCGGCCGGCTTCCTCCTTCCGCTCCGCTTCCCGCTGCTGGAGCCTCTCGGGGACCTCGGGGGCGAAGCCGGCGAGAGACACCCCGTTGCTCTCAGGAGCAGCCTCCATCTTGCTTCCTCTTCTTCCTCCTCCTCAGGGCGCGGCTTCGAGCGCCTCGCACTAAAGGCGGCGCCGATTGGCCCCCTAAGCCCGGCCTCGCTCGCGATTGGTTGGGGAGGCCTCAGGGGGTGGGCGTGGCCAGCCTCGGTTCTTAAAGGCGCCGCGCCGGCGGTGCTCGGGAAAGTGCAAGCAGAGGAGGATGTAGCAATAATGAAGCCTCGGCGCCCGGCGCATCCGGCTGATCCTTCGGGAGGGTGGAAGGAGCGAAACAAAACACCGCTGGGTGTGGCCGGGACTGGAGGAAGTCGAACGATCTTTGGACGGAAGAGGAGAGAGGGATTTGGGGGAAATGGATTCTAGAGTAATAGGTGTTGCCGCAAAAGCACTCAAAAGGTCCTCTGTGTAATAGACATACAATTTGTAGTTTGCTGTTTGTCCGGAAACAAAAGGTTGTGTTCCATTACGCATTTAATTAAGTGGTATCTGAAGAAGTGTGCATGCACACGAAAGCTCATACCAAGAACAAACTTAGTTGGTCTCTAAGGTGCTACTGGAAGGCATTTAATTATCACGTCTGAATAAAGATGCAGAAGAAGAAGAGTTTGGATTTGATATCCCGCTTTATCACTACCCAAAGGAGTCTCAAAGCGGCTAACATTCTCCTTTCCCTTCCTCCCCCACAACAAACACTCTGTGAGGTGAGTGAGGCTGAGAGACTTCAAAGACCTGTGACTAGCCCAAGGTCACCCAGCAGCTGCATGTGGAGGAGCGGAGACGCGAACCCGGTTCACCAGATTACGAGTCCACCACTCTTAACCACTACACCACACTGGCAGAGGGTTGTGGAGGAATGCAATACATTTTTAAAAAAGAAGGAAGAAGAAACAGCTGTTTTCCTTCAATATAATAAAAACACTAGGTGAGATTTTGGTGCAAATAATTCACTAGTTGAAGTCCATATCGGGGGCCTAATCCGGCCCGCCGGTTGAATTAATCTGGCCCCCGTGGCAGCATATGTCCTGGGAGAAAATCCTAAAAAAAGCTCAGCAGCATCAATCCTAAAAACAACTCATCAAACTTCATCAAATCTGGCCCTCTTTGAAAAAAGTTTAGGCACCCCTGTAAACGATTGAAAGATGATATTGCCCTCATTCACTGGTTTTGTGTTACAGCATATGCTTTGATGCAGAAGGTCCCATGTTCCATTTTTGGCGTTTCCAGGTCCAGTAGGGGAAATCCTTTTTCTGAAACCCCAGAAAACAGCTGCCAAACACTAGGCCAGCCTTGTCCAACTGCTGCCCGACACCAATAGAACCTATAGTGCAACACATCTGAAGTGTACCAGTTTGGCAAAGACTCAGCTAGATGGACCCAAGATCTGTTGTCTTGGTACAACTCCCTAGGTTCTTAACCCATAGCAATGGGAGGTGATGGAAAGTCCAAGAAAAGTTACACCCTAATTTTCTTAAATACATTCATGTGGAAATTACTACTCATTTCTCACCATCTATGCCTATCATGGAAGGTGTTGGAAATAGGTTTTCACTCATGTTTATGCTGAAAAAAGGGCTCTCAAAGCAGCTTTCAATTGCAAACACCATTATAAGATAGTCCCTGTTTTTGGGCTTAGAAAAGGAAAAGGGATTTAGAGATAAGAACAAAATTACAGGCATCCCATGACTACTGGTAGTCAATACTGTAATAATAATAATTTACTATTGATATGCCACCCATCTGACTGGATGGCGTCTTCCAACAATTATAAAACCACAGTCTCATTCCTTAGTGGAATTAACCAGATAAAGGACTCTACTAGCTAATAAGAATGACCATGCACCACCACCTGCTGTGTTTGATTTCAGGGTGGATTTGATTTAAATCAAATTGATTTAAATCACGATTTAAACCACGATTTAAATCACTAGTCAGTAAGGCTTGATTTAAATCACTAGTCAGTAAGACTTGATTTTAATATTTTTTTTTTTACAGAAAGACGCATTCTTGCTGGTATAATCTTAATATTAACAACCATATGAAGGTTTCATTTTTGGAATAATAAATTTTCAGAGTAGTTTTTACAGTTATATCAAAAATTACTGATTTGGTTATACTACTAGAAATACATAGACAGATAATTATGAAATTATGGTGAGGTTTAATAAGTTAACTGTTAACTGTTTATATTTGGACAACTTTTCTGCTGTACTATATTGGAAGGAGAAAAATAATCATTTCCTTAATAACCATTTAAACAATTTATTTAACTAAAACAATAACATGATAGCATATGTATCCATGTTTGTTAACTGATGTGGTTAAACATTTTTTTTTAAAAAACTTAGACTGAGTTTTAGCACACTTGATAAACTTAAAACAAATCCTTATTTCCTGATGAATAGCCTTTGAACTACAATGTAACTTAAATAGAAGACTATATTTAGAAAGATTTTTCCTCCAAAAGCATTTTATTTTAAAAATCCAATTTAAATAAAAAAAATCCGATTTAAATTTTAAAAATCTGATTTTTTTGATTTTTTTAAAAAAATCATTGATTTTTATCCACCCTGTTTGATTTCCTATAACTTGATTACAGTACTTCCTTAAGAATTCACTGCTGAATGTGTTACTACACTGAAAAACAATTGTGTGTGAGGTGATTTGAACGCTTCCTCTGTACTGTTTAATCTATGATGCCTCGTTCAGACATGCAGGATCCTATGTGTGAACCATTCTTTGCTGTTTGGAGACACATTCTAATTCTGCTGCTTGAATAAAGCTTCAACGTTGCTTCTTATGTATGGGAGTTACTGGTGCAGAATGATGCCTAAGCAATCCTTTGGAAGAAGAAATGCCTGACCAAAGCATTATTGGTTACAATTGCCACTTTGTGGCAACAATTTGTATGAATTTGTGGTCATACTTACAAAGATCATTATTGGGAAGCATTACAGTATTTAGAATCAGATGGGTCATCAACTGGTACTCTAGAAACACAACTGCCTATCTTGAAGCTGCTCTGATTGGAGGAATTTGCAAACCTTGGGGGAAGATTATAGACTAGAGATGGGAAACCTATCTTTCTCCAGTTGTTGTAGGACTTCCATTTCTCATCCCAGACCATTTGCTATACCAGCTGCAACTAATGGGAGTTTGAGTCCAACAACATCTTGAGGGCCACATCCCTGCCACTGATAAGCCAGGGAACCAGTCAAAAGAGATAGCTGATCAAAAATCCAATTTGAAAACTTAATCAACACAGTCCTATGCATGTTTGTTTAGCAGTCCCAATATGCTCAATGGCTTTAATTCTTAGGTAAGTGCACAGGATTGCAGTGTGAGCAGCTTTTTAGAATAAATAAATATACCAATATGCACTAGCTTAATGTTGGGTATAAACTAATCAATTAAAGCTTTTGGTTTTATTTCAAAATTTTAGATGCCATTCATGAATTTCAGGGTGTGATATACCCCCCCGGGGGGGAATGTGATGGGCTTTATGTCTTTCCCCCCATCATATTTTTAATCAGAGGTAAGTCCTGAAGAATTGATGCTTTTGAATTATGGTGCTGGAGGAGACACTTGAGAGTCCCATGGACTGCAAAAAGATCAAACCTATCCATTCTTAAAGAAATCAGCCCTGAGTGCTCACTAGAAGGACAGATCCTGAAGTTGAGGCTCCAGTACTTTGGCCATCTCATGAGAAGAGAAGACTCCCTAGAAAAGACCCTGATGTTGGGAAAGATGGAGGGCACAAGGAGAAGGGGACGGCAGAGGATGAGATGGTTGGACAGTGTTCTCGAAGCTACTAACATTAGTTTGGCCAAACTGCGAGAGGCAGTGAAGGATAGGTGTGCCTGGCGTCCATGGGGTCACGAAGAGTCGGACACGACTGAACGACTGAACAACAACAACAAAGTCCCATTGAGTTCAATATACTCCCATACAAATGTGAATAGGATTGAAGCCTTAGCAGAAAAATACCAGTTTTCCTCCACTCTGCTATAATGGATCACATGCGTAGAAACGTGGCTCAGCCTTATACTCACAGTGAGGAGTGACTGTCTGAATTTGACTGAACTGTTGGAAGCTATAATCTTCTGTCTAGAGATAGTCTCTGTTTGGCTTTTATGTCAGATGTAAAATTACAGTATTAGACGTTAGGGAGTTTTCCAGCCCCACATGTAGTAATACCAACCTTTGGAAATCCTAAGAAGAAAGGATTGTAAAGGAGGGGAAGCTAGCAAGGAAATTGCGTTGTACCTGGATGGCTTGTTTTGCAATATTTCACCAGGGTTTAACTATTCTGGGGCCTGCAAGCAAGAGGAGCTGTTGGACTAGTTACTGCTATGAATGTTAAGCTGTACAAAACTGACGAAGGCTTGTAAGTGCATTTTATTTTGCAAGAGATTTGCGATCATCATGGAGCAAAAGTGATAGGCACACAATAACTAAAATGATTTCAATTTCCATCTTGTAATTGATTTCCAGCATATAAGAAGTAATAGCTTTTTTTTTTTGGATGGGTTGTAGAAGGGCAATGTAGTGTTTAGTGTATTATATAGCACTTAGCCGGCTCAGTGCTCACAACTTAATGGGTTTGTGTCTCTGCCTTCAAAAGAACATGAAAAGATTGTGATTTTTATCAGCAGAGTTTCTTATGCCTGGGAAGCATGCTGAATCTTGAAAATGTAAAAGAAACACAGAGATTTGACTTTTTGTCAATGCATTTGAAAGAAAACTATTGCAAGACGTTGTATGAGTGCTTTGCAAATTGAAACCTATATATAACCTGTCTAATAATAATTACTGGAGGTGTGGTAACCTCCCTTGCAGATTGTCTACACATGTATCGAGGAGATTATAAGATTCAAGGTTTCTGGTGGCAAGCCTTAGAAAATAATAAGCAAATTGCTGGATACTCAATTCAAAGAAATCCAGTAAATTGACTTTTAAACTGTTTGGAAGGATATATGGATATATGTGAATGTGGAAATAGTTACCAATATTTTGATAGGAGTGAAAATGTTGATTGCAACATATTGGGGGGGGGAGACTACTACCTCTGGTCAGAATAATTTTAAAATATTGGACATGACAATAAAATTACATATTCCATCCAGGCAAGAGATAATTTATTGATTGGGCAATTTTAATTTCCTTTTGGAATTAAACTTTTGATGGTTATGTTGTCAGATGGTATTGCTTTCTTTTGTTTGAATATTGATGGTAATATTTGCAATAACTCATCTCTTTCATTTGTTACTTGAAGAACTAATAAAAATAAGCATGTAAAGTGTGAATATGATTATTTATTTGTTCATTCATTCCATTTATATCTCCCCTTCTCTTCACAGAGCTCAGGGTGGCATCATAGTTCTCTCACTCCCCAATTTGTCCTCAACACATCGCTGTGAGCTAGTTTGGGCTGAGAGACAGCGACTGGCCCAAGGTCACCCAGTGAGCTTCATGGCTGATTTGGGATTTAATGCATATTTTATATGCACTTGCAAGTTTTATTTGGACTTGAGAGGTATACACATTTTGTTGAAATAAAAATTGAACCTTGGTCTCCCAGGTCGTAGTCCAACACTGTAACCATCAAACTACACTGGCTCCTCCGGTGATAAACACATATTTGCCCATCTAGTTTCCACTTATTACTCTCCATTAATCTTCCCACACATTGTTGCTTCATCCTCTTTTTCTCCCCATGACCCTTCCTATCTGCACATTCCTTTTAAAGTAATTTTACCCTTCTCCTGAATTCCCCCCCCCCAATTCTCCTTGCACATACAACTTGTCCCTTATCTCCGTCCCCCTCCCAACTTTCTCATTCATCCTTCTTCCCCGGGCCCTTTACATTCACCTCTTCCTCCTATAATAATAATAATAATAATAATAATAATAATAATAATAATTTATTATTTGTACCCCGCCCATCTGGCCGGGTCCCCCCAGCCACTCTGGGCGGCTTCCAACAAACACTAAAATACATTAAAATATCACACATTAAAAACTTCCCTAAACAGGGCTGCCTTCAGGTGTTTCCTAAATGTCAGGTAGTTATTTATCTCTTTGACATGGGATGGGAGGGTGTTCCACAGGGCGGGCGCCACTACTGAGAAGGCCCTCTGCCTGGTTCCCTGTAGCTTTGCTTCTCGCAGTAAGGGAACCACCAGAAGGCCCTCGGTGCTAGATCTCAGTGTCCGGGCTGAACGGTGGGGGTGGAGACGCTCCTTCAGGTATACAGCTCCTACAACAGCTTCCCTCTATTCTCACTTAGTTAATTAATTGGTTAGTATTAATTCTTAACCTTTTATTTCTTATTTCTTTCAACAACACCTCTGGGCCTTTCTCCTCAGAGTGCGGAGAAAATATCTTCCTGTCCCCCTGAACTTCTCTGTCCACCACCTTTACTCATAGAATCATAGAATCTTAGAGTTGCAATGCAGGAATCTCAGCTACAGCATCCATGACAGATGGCCATCCAACCTCTGTTTAAAACCCTCCAAGGAAGCAGAGTCCAGTCTGTTCCACTGCTGAACAGCTCTTACTGTCAGAAAGTTCCCCCCCAAATGTTTAGTCGGAATCTCCTTTTTTGTAACTTGAAGCCATTGGTTCGAGTCCTACCGTCCACAGCAGGATAAAACAAGCATGCTCCCTCCTCCATGTGACAGCCCTTAAGATATTTAAAGATGGCTATCATATCTCCTCTCAGTCTCCTCTTTTCCCAGGCTAAACATACCCAGCTCCTTCAAGCGCTCCTCATAAGGCTTAGTTTCCAGACCCTTTATCATCTTGGTTGCCCTCCTCTGCACACGTTCCAGCTTGTCAACATCCTTCTTAAATTGTGGTGCCCAGAATTGGACACAGTATTCCAAGTGTGGTCTGACTAAGGCAGAATAGAGCGGTACTATTACTTCCCTTGATCTGGACACTATACTTCTGGTGATGCAACCTCAGGGGCGTAGCAAGGGGGGCGGGGGGCGGGCCGCCCCGGGTGCCACCCTGAGGGAGGGTGACACTTTGGGCGCTTAAAAAATTTTTTTTTTTAAGGCTATTTTCAGCAATGCCGGGGTGGACCTGCAGGGGCGCCAGCGAGGAGCAGTGTCACCCCCCCCCTCGCTGGCCGCCCCTGCGGCTCCGCCCCAGCAGCGCCGAAAATAGCACCCCCCCTTCCAGCGGCTTTTCCCGCCGCTGGCTTGCAGAGCCGGGGAATGGAAAGGGGCGGGCCAGCGAGGAGGGGTGACACCCCTCCTCGCTGGCCCACCCCTCTCCCTGCCCTGACTTGCGCTCCGCCCATGGAGCCCCGGCGGCAGCTTCGGGGTCTCTGCGGGCTGCAGAGCCTCCCGAATCCGCCGCCCGTCCGGCACCCCTTGGTGCGCCGGGCGGCTGCTCGTGCCGCCCGGCGCACCAAGGGGGGTGACAGGCGGCGACTTCGGGAGACTCTGCAGAGCCTCCCGAATCCACCGCCGGTCAGGCATCCTTTGGTGCGGCCGGCGGCTGCTCGTGCACGAGCAGCCGCCGCACGCACCAAGGGATGCCGGACGGGCGCCGGCTTCGGGAGGCTCCTGAAGTTGGCGCCCGGCTTCCCCGGCGGCGGGGTGTCGCGCTTTACGCGTGCGTCATGACGTCATGACGCACGCACACGCCGTGACGCCCCGCCCCCGGGGGGTGCCTCTTGGCTTCCCGCCCTGGGTAGCCAAGAGGCACGGAACGCCCCTGTGCAACCTAGAATAGCATTAGCTTTTTTGCTGCTGCATCCACACTGTCTGTTGACTCATGTTAAGCTTGTGGTCTACCAAGACCCCTAGATCTTTTTCACAAGTACTGCTAGTAAGCCAAGTGTCCCCTATTTGTGCATCTGGTTCTTCCTGCCTAAGTGCAGAACCTTACATTTGTCGCTATTGAAATTTATTTTGTTAGCTTGTGCCCAGTTCTCCAATCTGTTCAGGTCATTTTGAATTGTGATTCTGTCTTCTGTGGCATTAGCTACCCCTCCCAGTTTGGTGTCATCTGCAAATTTGATGAGCATCCCCTCAATTCCCTTATCCAAATCATTTTTAATGTTGTTGAACAACAACGAGCCCAGGACACAGAACCCTGTGGCCCCCACTTGTCACGTTTTTCCAGGATGACGAGGAACTAGTACTCTTTGGGTTCGGTCAGTTAACCAGCTACAAATACACCTAACAGTTACTTCATTCAACCCACACTTTACCAGCTTCCTTGTGAGAATATCATGGGGGACTTTGTCAAAAGCCTTACTCAGTATGTAAATAAGTTGCTGGTACTGGCATGGATCTAACCAAACGGTTAAAGCACAGCTAGGGCATAGGGCCAGCAAGCGGGGAGACAGTGGGCAGACTGTAACACTGTTTGATGCCCACTGGTTGGTCTGGGCTCACTTTTTGAGAAACTTTGGTGTAGACAACGATGAAGTGGAAATTATGGTATCTAGAAAATTATCATTGTGTCCAGTATAGTTGGAAAGCATATTGAAAATGATGCTGCCACCGTATTGTTCTGACCAATGGGTGGCTTTCAAGAAGCTGTTGTTTTTTTTTAATAATAACAAAATGTTGGGTTGTAAGCTCTAGGAGCAGGGCTTGTTAAAATTTGTGTGTGATTGTAGTAACTAATTAATGATGTAGCGATCAATCGGCTGTCTTTGTTAGTTACACGGTTGTGGACCTATTCTTCAATGCAGAAACTTTCCTGGCCTCTTCCCAGAGAAGGTTCCAAAGTTTTGTAATAAGCTTCAGGAAGACTTAGCTGTAGCTAATGCCATCTAAACCTGTTATATAGGTCATATAGTCAGCAGGACTGACTGTCTAACTAGAGCACAGTTGGTGGGTGGGCTTACATGGGGAGAGGTGGCTATGTGACAGGAAAACAATTTGTAGCTAAGCAGCGAGAGTTCTGATGCAGCTTCCTCCACTGAATGTGTGTGTTCTGGACTAATGCCAGATTCCACAGTGAAAAAAGCAAGTTTGGAGGCCCATGAATAGCTTCAAGTGAGCAACTTACTCCAGCAAAGGTTGAGAGCAGACTATTGCTTTTTAAGCCCCTGTCTGCAGATTGCCTCCTCCAGTCTCCACCTCCCCACCTCCCATAGATAATTTCAGAGCCTTAAAAGGCCAACCATC
This sequence comes from Darevskia mixta, assembly GCA_034641385.1. NCBI lineage: Eukaryota > Metazoa > Chordata > Lepidosauria > Squamata > Lacertidae > Darevskia > Darevskia mixta. The sequence continues at coordinate 3,227,519 of JAWWNH010000054.1, read as the reverse complement.
TGGCCTGAAAACAGGCGCCATTCTTCTTCCGCAGCTTCTACTTGGTGCACTCCTGGGCTGGTGATGTGTGAAGAGACACATCTGGTTCTTCAGGCTCAGGGGGAAATGCCCACGAGGGTCTGGGCTGTGGCTCTGTTGGTCCTAGAGGGCCAGAGGGAGGTTTCTCTGGGGGCTCCTGTCCAACGGCCTCAGGCACAATGGCCTTCAGTAGTCAGGTCTGAGCTCTGAACCTGTGTCCTGATCACTGTTAAATCCAGGAAACATTGTCTTGATGGCAATATAATCTCTTCCAACTTGTGACACCGCGCAAGATGCAGATCCCAGGGGGCCTTTGATCTGAGATCACATTTATTGGTCGGGGAGCCTAGCTGACACATGGGGAATGGCAAGGCACTTCAGTGCTGGCATCCTTTTCTAATCATTTATTTTCGTCATGTGGCCATTCACAGGTAACTTTGGTTGCAGCTGCTACCCTTAGTGCATTATTATCTGTATGTTGTCCTTATCTTTCCCCAGGCAACCAGTCAGCCATCGAGCATTCGAAGAGGCAAGAAAACTCTCTACCCTTTGTCATGCCAACCACAACGGAAGCCTGTAGCAGCAATAGTGACAGATGAGTACCTCTGTTGGGTTGCCACTTTCTAGGGTTTCTAGGCTATTCTAGAGTGCATGGAAGACAATCATGTAAAGAAGAGGGGCATCTGTGCAACATACAAGGTCATATCCAACTAAGTACTACTCACATTAGACTCATTGAGATTAATAGTCCTAAATTAGTTGGGTGCATTAATTTCAGTGGGTCTACTCTGAGTAGGATGGCCCAGAGCCACCGTAACACCATTCTCCCAATTCCCATTCCAAAAATACAAGCCAGAAGAAAACTATCATCACTGGTATGAAAAGCAGTGGAGACTTCCAGGAAAACCAACAGGATGGTTGGTGAAGGAAGTGTCAGGAAGGATTTTTATAAGCCCTTCCACAAGGAGAAGAAACAATATAGACTAAACATGTTTGTTTGTAGCATTTAGTCTACTCTTTTAAAAAATAATTAATCTTTATTAATTTTGTAAAAGACGAGGCTTCAAATAATAAAAAAACCCACATGGTAGAAATCCCCAGAATTTATAACAAAGGTTAGTAAAATTAAATGGGATACAAAACACGCCTGTATTTCATCTTATTATTCTGTCTCTTTTCAAAGGCTCCTTAGTGGGCAGCAATAGAGGATTTTTATTCACTGTTACTCCTATTCAGAGTAGTCCTGTTGAAAAGAATGAATATGACAAACTCTGGATAGGATTTAACTAAATGAGGCTCATCAGTGGAAGCCCTGCACAAAGACTTTGCTTGCATATTGGGGTTTGTGCTGGGGGAGAAGAGTGAGGGATCAGGATAATTGTTCTGTCTGGCAAGCCAAAATGCTCATTCTGACCGATGATGTTGAATCAACAGCCTTAATAATAATAATAATAATAATAATAATAATAATAATTTATTATTTATACCCCGCCCATCTGGCTGGGTCTCCCCAGCCACTCTGGGCGGCTTCCAGCAAATATTAAAATACATTAACATGTCACAGATTAAAAACTTCCCTAAACAGGCTGCCTTCAGGTATTTTCTAAATGTCATGTAGTTGTTGATCCCTTTGACCTCTGAAGGGAGGGCGTTCCACAGGGCGGGCGCCACTATTGAGAAGGCCCTCTGCCTGGTTTCCTGTAGCTTTGCTTCTCACAGTGAGGGAACCGCCAGAAGGCCCTCGGCGCTGGATCTCAGTGTCCGGGCTGAACGCTTGGCATGTTGCTGAATTCTTCCTTCCAGTTTTGGGTTGCCACAGTATTTCAAAAAGTGAAATACGCTCAAAGTTGTCCAGCTTTTTAAAACTGATTTCTGAAAATTCTGCCCGGATGCTATTTTCGGAGGATGAATCCCGGATATGTCCGGGAAATTCCAGGTGTATGGCAGCCCTATTCCAGTTCATTAAATTCAGTGGGTCTGAGTATAACTTGGTTGGATACAACCCCAAGTTCCAAAGAAAGTAGTCATGCATCTCCAATGTAAAGTATTTCTTGGTGTTAGGAGTTGTTGTTCACAGATGATGCAGCCTTGACAGCACACGCCAAGGAAACTCTAGAAGCTCATCAACCATTTTGCCCAAGCCTGAAAAGAGTTTGGCCATCAGCCTGATGAAGACGAACCTCCTGGTCAGGATGTTGCTAGCACTCCAAGCATAACTGGTGAGGTGGTAGACGATTTTGTCTACCTGGGTTTCATCAGCACTGAGCTGGACAAGCATATTGGCAAGGCAGCCATGTCAATGGCTCACCTCTCCAAATGGGTATGGGAGAGTGTGATGCTAATGGCCAAGATTAAGATGAAGGTCTACCAGGCGTGTGTGTTGAGCACACTGCTTTATGACTCATGGGCAACACCTCACTTCAGTAGATTGCCACTTGAGGGCAATTCCACCACAGCTGGAAGTATGTGTCCTATTCTTGCCCACATCCAGCATTTCTGAGAATCTGATTGGGAGATGCAGCATAATTTAACCAATGTGAGATGCCTGCAAAATATAATTTTAAGTAATGTTTCCTTTACTTGTGCTGACATCAAGCAAATTGATTTACTATTCCATGTTTTTCCCCTCAAAGCTGTATCACTCAACTCTGACTAGGTCTCAATCTCAACATATCTTGTAAGTTTTCCATGTCCAGAGTCATTAACAGATGGTAAATTTTGGAAATTTGCTTTATAGAGTTCACATTTGCTATTAACATAATTCTCATGGCCTGTGTTTTTATGCTTTGTCTTTGTGGTAAAGGAACTTATTTGCTTGATATCGAGCCAGTTGTTACCTAACATATCCAGTACCTCCAGCAAAGTTCTTTCACTCTTGGGACCTACACTTGTATAGAACTCACATGGTCTGTACTGTTCCTTGACTTTCTGGCCCTTAAACTGTTGCACTCCATGAAGGAATGAATTATTAGGTTGGTAAAGCAAAGGCTGGGTTGGTGCCAAGCCTTTCATCCAAACCTTAAGTGTTACTCTGAAATATGGATTGGAGACCCATGCCAGAATTTTTGGACATTTGCCTAAACAGGGGAACTGCATTTACTCTTCAGCACAAGAGGTTTCTGGAGTGTCTTACAAAAATCCGTAATGGGACACTCCCTGCCCTCAGTTTTGTAGACACAACTTGAGAGGAAAAGAGATTGGGGGGAGGGGGGAAAATTCAAGACACTAGTTCTTAGTTACAAAGTTCTTACAGACCAATGGAAATAGGTCAAGGAAAAGAAAAGCCAAAAGTTGCAGATCTCTTAGCTGCTTCTCACCATAACCAAAACAAGGAAGAAATAGCACTGGATGCAAACAAAGAAAATAAAAGAGATGGTTTTCCAAAGTGCCCTAAAATGTGTATTATAGTTGTTCATTCCTAATGCAATTTGGAAAAAGTTTTGATTCTGCAGGGAAATCTAAAACATATAAAAAAGAATACATCACGTATCATATTTTTTTAAAAAAACTGGAACATCTTGAAAACTTTTAAACACATCTTAACAAAGAAACGTACTTCAGAATAACCAATTGAATATTACACCTCTCAAACTCACATATGTAAACAGAAAACCAGTGCTAGCATAAACCTAACCTATTAACTTAAAATACAAAGTCATACTGAAGTCATACTGAACCCACTTGTACCAAGAACAACAAATACGCTTTATACAAATTTAGTTGGGCATGAACAAGTATTCACTGACAGCAGGCTATCTTAGGGGCACAGGGTAGACACCTCGGCACATACAGACCACTACAGCCTCCAATGTTTTGCTGTCATCCCTCAGCATCTGCTGCCTCAAGTGGCTGCCTCACTCAAGTGGCTGGACCAGCACTGTTTGCATCTCTCCCTGTCCTGCAGCCTGATGGAATGGTGGCTGCCAGGTGACAGTTGATGGAGGGAGGAACCTGACAGAGTGGGCTTCTCAGCAGAGCAAAGATACAGGAAGGATAAGATGGGATGACAAATCTACCTTCCTACATATCCATCAATTGATTTAAGTGCATTCAGACACTGAATGTCTTTCATGCATGCACACCAACAGTAGGAGAAAGGTTCCACTCTTAGGCAGAGTAACCCATGGGTGCAGAAGCCATGGTATCCATTGTCCTGCCATTTCACTATGGCCAGGATGGGAAGGTAGGGGGTCCCTTCCTCTTCCTCCTCCCCCATTGATGACAGCGGGATGCAATTAACACTGATTCCACTGATTATGTGGGCATGTCAGAATTAGGTGGTTTTAGATTTGATGGATCCATGCTTGCACCCAACACACTCGATTTTCCTCTGCATCCACTACAGGAAAAGCTATGGTGCCAGAACGTTTGGCTGGTGGGCCAGGGAAGCTTTGGCAAAATGTCGTTCCATCAGACGACCTCATTCTCTACTGGCTGAGTGGGACCTTCTAAGGCTTGTTTACAAAGCTATTGTACTACTAACCTTACTATATGCTTGTGAAATATGGACCACTTATAAACGCCATCTCCAACTCCTTGAAAGATTCCATCAATGTCTCCGAAAAATTTTAAGCATCACTTGGGAAGACAGGCGAACTAATATCAGTGTACTGGAAGAAGCAAAGATCACCAGTGTTGAAGCAATGATTCTTCAACATCAACTTCGTTGAACTGGTCATGTTGTGCGGATGCCTGATTATCGTCTTCCAATGCAACTACTCTATTCCGAACTTAAAAATGGAAAGCATAATGCTGGTGGTCAACAAAAGAGGTTTAAAGACTGTCTCAAAGCAAATCTTTAAAAATGTAGTATAAAAACCAACAATTGGGAAACACTGGCCTGCGAATGTTCCAATTGAGAACAGCCTTTACCAAAGGTGTCATGTGCTAAGAGGAAGGCACGCTTGGCAAATCCACACCATGATCAACTCCCGACTGGAAACCAATGTCCCCACTTTGGAAAGATGTGTGGATCCAGAATTGGCCTCCAGTCACTTACGGACTCATTGTTAAAACCGTGTTTATGGAAGATAATCTTACTCGGCTACGAGTGATCGCCAAAGAAGAAGAAGAAGATAGTCTACATTGCCTCTTCGACTATTGAAACATACATGAAGAACAAGATACTGTATATGAGTTTGCCCATTGTAATGTACTCTATCTAATCTAATCCATCTATCTCCCAATGAGAAATAATCTGTAACCCATTTTTTTCCTCACCAGAAAAGGTTTTGTGCATGTTTTCAAAGGCAGTTAACAAAAGGTTTCGTAATGTTAAAACAAGGTGGGATGGTTATGTTTCTCAACAGGAAATCAAGTATTTCTTAATTCTTTGAAAAGTTTTTAGCATTTTCTTAAAGATGAAAGGTGGGCATTGCTGCACAATAGCATATTTTTTTTTTGCACAAATAGAACAGTGAATATGGACAGCGTTAAGAATTCTGGTCTTTTTTAAATGAACTTTAAAATAATTTCTCCCCTCCCAGAACAGAAAATATGAAATATTATGGCCACTAATTTAATCTTTTATGAACTTATAATAGGCTCTTGTCAATAGCATGTCAAAGTATGGTAACAACCATTACAAAGTGACAATACTCAGGTCAATCCCTAAGAAAGTTAGGTATTGTGTATGGACTGAATTTTTTTTTAATTAAAAAAAAAGCTTAACATTCAGTTCCTTTGAAATATTTCAAATTTCAGTTTCCTTTGTGTGGGTCATTTTGGATGTGTATGTAAAAATAAATAAATGAAAAATTAAAAGCGGCGTTTTGCTTTTTCAAAAACGCGCAACTGTGTCACACACTTAACTGGTTGGGCGGACTGCAAAACGTTCTATTAGACCGGGCGACTTAGTCACTCGCTGCACCATTAACTAAGAGCAAACTTAAGTTTTTCAAAGGGTCAGCAGATGACAGCTCGGAAGCGAGCTGGTTATTCCAAGGGGCTTGATTTTCTTTGCGACCAAGAAACAAACAAGCAAGCAAGCAAGCAAGCGAGCGAGATCTTTTAAAGGGGACCCTCCTTTCACGCCGCGCTTTGCAAAAGGCAGCTCGCTCAAGTTCGCCGAAGCGCCGTTCCTTAATAATGCTCTGTGAATGCGGCTCGAGCTGCGGTGTTTCATTTTCTTCCCCCAGCCTGGTGCGCCGATCGCCTCTCCTTGTGGCTGGCTGGGTACTCCCGCACTGTGTGCTTGTTGTACTCTCTCTCTCTCTCTTCCTTTCTCTCTCTCTCTCTCCCCCCTCCCTTTCTCTCTCTCTCTCTCTCTCTTACACTGCCAGCCCCTGATGTGATGGCGAAGAAACCCCGTTGACAAGGCACTGCTTTTTCATGACGGTGAGTTTCCCTTTGAGTGTATTATAATTTTGTGATAAAAATTTCAAGGAAGAAAAAAAAACACACAACCTCCTTCCTCCCTTCCTTCGGGGAGGGAAAAGAGAGAGAGCGAGAGAGCGGGGGTGGTGGTGGTGGGGGGAAGAAGAAGAGAAAGAGAGAGAGGGAGAAATCTATCTCCAGACCAGACAGAAAAGAAAAAAAGAGGAGCAAATTAACAACCAGGAGTTGCCAAAACCAGGATATTAGGTTTCAGCCCAGAGAGCTATTGGCTCCGGGGCTATGTATATAAATATATATCGAGAGAGAGAGAGAGAGAGGAGAGAGGGGGGACGCGGGGAGGAAGATGAAGGAGGAGAAGGCGATTTGGCGCGGGTGGGCAGGCTGCTAATTCGCAGGGAAATGAAATATTTATTTCTTTTTTGCAGCGAGAGGCCGCGGCGGCGGCGGCTACTGAGGGCGCTTCCAAAAAAATGTTGTTTCTTAAAGGGGGAGAGACAGGCAAGGAGGGAGAGAGGAAGAGGGAGAGGACAGATAAGGTTTCAGGTCTAGGCTGATAGCTGAGAGAGAGAGAGAGAGAGAGAGAGACGGGGGGGGGGCTGGGAGAGAGAGAGAGAGAGGACGGGTGGGTTTTTTTCTCTCTCTCTTCCCCCCCTTCTCTCTCTCGCTGATGCCATGCAAATTTAGGAGAGGAGGGAGAGAGGGGAAGGCGAAAGAAGGAGGAAAAAAAACCTCGTTTTAATGACTCATTGATTGAGCCGGTTTAAAATTAGTTGTTGTGTTTGGGGTGGGTTTTGTGTGTTTTTTCCTGGCCGCCCCCTTGGTGGCCATCAAGAGGGAGAGGAAGAGTGGGGTGTGTGTGTGTGTCTGTCTGTCTCTCTCTCTCTCTCAGTGTGGTGTGTGTGTGTGTGTGTGTGTGTGTGTGTGGAAGAGGGGGATCGAGAGAGTGTGTGTGTGTGTGAGGGAGAAAGAAAAATAATCTTTTCAAATCTCCTCCCTCTTTTCTTCCCCCCTCGTTTCTTTGCTTTTCTCTAAAGCTCTCTGGTCTGTGAAGCACTTTTTCCCTTTCCTCCTCCTCGGGAAAATGGAGACGCTCCGTCTTCTCTCTCTCCTGGGCGTGAGGCTGCCAAGGATTTTTCTTTTTCTTTTGCGTTCCTCGTTGGATTTGCTCTCATCGACCACCTCTTATCATCTTGTCATAATTTTCCGCTATATCTTTTTAGCATGGGCTGTGTTTTTTTGGTTTTTTTACGGGGATTCTCAATTCGTTTCGTTTATATGGTTTCCCCCCCTTCTTTTGTTACTCGGTGTTTTTCTTTTTCTTGTCTCCTCCGGTATCGCGTTTAAAGGAATGGAAATGGTGATTGCTTCTGTGTATGTGATTCTAAGTCGGTAGGATTAAAGAGGGTGGGGAGGGGAAGAAAAAAAAGAAACTTTAATAGTCGGCTGTAATACAGTATACGCTTTTTAAAATGGCAAGAAGAATAAATATTCTACATCTGTAATGACGCATTCGTTTTTGTCTTTCGATGAACGTGAATTTGTTAACAGCCGCCGGATTAGTCTTCCAAGAAAGTACTTTTTTGTGGTTAATTGATTTTCAGTTATGGTTACATTATAATGGGGCGGGGGATGGGGGAAGAGAAAGCCTCAGATAAAGACTGGCTTGAAAAATCTCTGAAATGTTGGATCATTTTTGAGGTGGGTCGCCGATTTTCTTTCTTCCCTCCCTCCCTTTAAAACCGAAACGGGTTTCCCGAGGGTTGGGGTGTAAACGTCGGTAACTTTAAAACAGATTTGTTATATATATCTTGTTCTGAGAGCGGAAACAGGTTTAGCATTCGTAAAAATAAATAAATCACCTATTGCTGGGCGAAGGAAGGACAATGAGGCCTTTACTTTTCCCGGGGCTAGGATGTTGTTTTTTAAAACCCTTAAACATGCATGGCTTTTGAATATCTTAAGCACTGATCGTGCCTTTCCAAAGCTCAGTCGAGGAGCCTGTTTTTTCTCTCTCCGTATCTGCGTTTACATGGCGGGGTTCGGTCTGGTTTGTGCCCCGCTTCGGAGGGACCAGGAGGAGAGAAGATGGCGCTGCCTGGCTGCCGGCCAGGATTTGTGGCGCAGTTTCTCTCCGTTCTCTCTCGTCCCCTTCAAGCCGCCATTTTGAGAGACTCCTGACATTTCTTCCCGGGCCGGGGCGTTGCCCTCCGTTGCTTCCCGCGGTCCGGTTTCGTTACCTCAGAACAGACTCGAAAATGCTCCCTCACGAGCAAAATAATAACTCCTTCCCCCACTCACTTAGGAAATATACTTTTTATTTTTTATTATTATTTCCTAGAGTAATCGCTTTCCTAACACCCCACCTCAAAAATTATGCGGAATGCGAATCGAAAGGTGTGTGTGAGAGAGTATACTTTTTTTATTTTAAAATGGCTACTCTATTTTAAATTATCCAGTCCTATGCACACAGTTTAATGGGTAGTTGTTAAAACGCTGCCTGCTCCCTTTTGCCAGGTTCTCCTACACTATAGTATAGTGGATATGGAAATCAATTAATCCCATATTATGTCTGCCAAACAACAAAGGGGCTGCTGGAAAATAAGCGATTTGTAAAATTGGAGGAGCAGCACTCTCTGAATTGGCCTAGATTTCATTCGTCGCTGTAGGTGGGCATTTTTACATGGTGTACCAAGGAGGTACTGTTTGCTAAAAATCGAAGTGAGCAAAATACGCCTTCTTGGGCACAGGCATCCCTGTTGCTAAAGTAATAGGGAGTAAAGTATGTGGAAAGCAATAGTCTGTGTTGGTTGAATTAACTTAACTAAAAATGCTTCCAAAATTTAGAAATGGTTTGGTTTAGAAAACCCAGTAATGTGGCTTTAAGGCAACACATGAAACCATTGTGCTTTGCTGTGAGAATGATTTAAACACTGGGCGTTTAAATATTTTTTACCAGTCATATCTTGCCAGCAACAGACTGTTATAAGACATACCTTTCTTTAAGCATTTTAGAATTAATCAAAGCCTTTGGGGGGGGGATTAGTTTTGAGATTCCCCACTCTCCCCTCCCCCAAATATACTCCTTGATGAGATAAAAATTTATGTTTCACTGCTTACTGCAGTAATGTTTATCTCATTATTTAAAAAAATGGCCTGGATGTTTATTTTAGTTTCTAATGAGTAGATAAAATATACAGGGGAAAAAGATGGATGAATGTTGCTTTATAGCGGAATATCAAGCGCCACCTTTTGGAAATCCCCCCTCCCCGATGTCAATTCCGCATTTGAAATGTCTGGGAAGATCTGGACATATGGCAGCCGGCAAGGCACCAAGGCAACTGTGAGAAGTTCCTGATCACATAAGCAAATTCATTTTCTTAATGTTTCTAGTGTACAGTACTCCAGGACCAAGGATGTAGCTTATAGAACAGTTTCTGACAAATAATACTCTTTGGTGAATGGCATAGTTAGAACTGACATACTATTAATTACTTAATAGGATTATAGTGTTCCTTTTAATACATACGTAGGCAAAAATTAAACAGTTACTTTATAGCAGGGGTCAGCAAACTTTCAGCAGGGGGCCGGTCCACTGTCCCTCAGACCTTGTGGGGGGCCGGACTATATTTTGAAAAAAAATATGAACGAATTCCTATGCCCTACAAATAACCCAGAGATGCATTTTAAATAAAAACACACATTCTACTCATGTCAAAACACTAGGCAGGCCCCACAAATAACCCAGAGATGCATTTTAAATAAAAGGACACATTCTACTCATGTAAAAACATGCTGATTCCTGGATCGTCCATGGGCTGGATTGAGAAGGCGATTGGGCCGCATGCGGCCCCTGGGCCTTAGTTTGGGGACTCCTGCTTTATAGCATAGTGAATTAAATAAAATTGCTGTCTTCACCTCGTTCTCATGAGAGAGAAAAAGCAGAAAGTTCACTGGGAACAGGATTGAGTGGATCCAAAACAAGTCGGGTTTCAAACTGAAGCCAAAAATAGTGTTCTCGTATGGGGAAGAGACTTTTCTGAAACAGAGGCATTTCTAGTTTCACATAACATTCCCATTCCTCTCCACCTACCCAAATTGAAATGTCAGGCTGTTGAATGTGTTCATTTTCCCCCTCCCCCTCCCCCGCCCCGCTCCCAGAGACAGGAATGGGTTCTATGTAAATTTCTTCAGGCGCATAGAGATAACATAAAACACTTAACTAGATTGTACCTCAGATACATGGAACAGGGCAGATGTTCCAGAAAACAGATTGCCCTGTGGTATATAATATATGTGAAACGAGGATAGAAATCTAGCTGGTAGATTAATGGGAGGGACACTCAAGATTTCTTGGCCAAAATAAATAAAATTTGCAAATCTTTTCCAAGTTAAGAAGAAAACATGATAGGGTTTGCCTTTGTACTTAAGCTCTTCCTTGTGGGGAGCCAGTGTGGTGCAGTGGTTAAGAGCGGTAGACTCGTAATCTGGTGAACCGGGTTCGCGTCTCCGCTCCTCCACATGCAGCTGCTGGGTGACCTTGGGCTAGTCACACTTCTTTGAAGTCTCTCAGCCCCACTCACCTCACAGAGTGTTTGTTGTGGGGAAGGAAGGGAAAAGAGAATGTTTGCCGCTTTGAGACTCCTTCGGGTAGTGATAAAGCGGGATATCAAATCCAAACTCCTCTTCTTCTTCTACACATACAGGCCAAATTTTGCCAATCTTGGAGGTGCATCCTTGATTAATTACCTTTCAACCATATACTCTTACCATGCTGTGAGTCATATAAGCGCTGGTAGGCTAAAAAGTCAATTCCATATTTTTCTGCCATTTTTATAGAATTCAAACAAGGCAGAAGAAAGAGCCATTCATAGTGATTGAGACACAGATTCTAATTTCAGGTTTATTCAGATCTTTGCTTTAACACATTACCTATTTTTGTTGAACTAAACTTTTGCATCCAGGACCAGTTTATACATAGCAGCTGACTTGTAGCAATGTGCTAACTGCCCCCAAATTAAACAAATTTGCAAATCAGATTTGATAGGATTTTAAATAGGCCAAATTGCAAGGCTGTGTATACACTGCTGTGATGTCATGATTTCCTGCACACCCATTTCAAGTATTTAACTGGAATTATTGAAAACATAATTCCTTTCTTAACTTGAACTATGCGGCTCTGGACAGGCTTTCATTAGTTCCGTTACTGTGACCTTTCAGATGAGTGCTAGAGGAAAGTGCTGTGTAGTGGGCGGTTGCCACTCTACACTGGTATGCAGATAAGTAGGAAACATGAAAAAGGTAAAGGACCCATGACAGTTAGGTCCAGTCGCAGACGACTCTGGGGTTGCGGCGCTCATCTTGGTTTACAGGTCGAGGGAGCTGACGTTTGTCCGCAGACAGTTTTTCCGGGTCATGTGGGCAGCATGACTAAGCGCAACGGACGGAACACTGAAACCAGAGCAGCGCACGGAAATGCCATTTACCTTCCTGCTGGAGCGGTACCTATTTACTGCTAGGTTGAACTGACCTTGAAATCATCCCTTGAGGCCCTTTATGTGCCTCTTCCACAGGAAGTTTGCAGGGTGACAACACAAGATGGGACTTCTTCTATGGTGGCCCCCAGCTTGTGGAATGATCTCCCCAGGAAGGCCTGCCTGGTGCCATCTTTATTTTTAGGATTCAGGCAAAGACTTGCCTTTTTATCTAGGATTTTTGGCCCTGAATCGAAGGGTGGCATCTAGCCAGGATGGGAACTTTTAAGTCCTGCCATTTATCAGTATGGCTGTATAACTTTTATCTGTATTTTTAGAATTTTATTGAATATTCTTAACTGGTTTTAATATAAGCTGCTTTGGGTCACTCTGAGAAAAGTGACTAAGGAATATAATTAATAGCAATAATAACAAAAATCAAAAGGATTTAAACAGCATTTTAAGTATATAAAGGGTGTGATCCTTTCCTACATGGGCAGAGTGTCAATGTATGGAGGCACCCTGCATTTGGTCAAGGAATATGAATTCAGAGCTCTGTAGGGAGGACCGCATGGGGACATTGGAAGTGTTCGCAGACTTTCATTCCCCATAATGCGCTGACTGAATATGTACCTATTTGCGCGGACACTATGCCCAGATTGTCATGGATGGGACCCAAAGTGTTTTGTAATGCTTCTTCCTTCCTACAATACCACTGTGTAGTAGGTACTGACTTGCCCATAGCTACCTGGAGGTTCCAAGTATAATATGTTCTTGAATGGCTTTTAGTGTAATTTTGTAAAAATATTATATTTGAAACTGATCATTTTACTTTATATAAAATAATAATCTTGTGAAATGGTATCCATTACTGTATATGAAAATATGACAGATACATTACATGGTACTGTGGCCTGTGCGGAAGAGACACACAGAGAAGTTCACTTCTTGATATGTGCAGAAAACCCTCACATAGGCCTATGGACAATGCAATTTTATATTGAAAGGATTGCACACAGGGTGAAAACAAGTGCTGGAGTCCAGCAAAGGATTCTGACTGGAAGCCATATGGAATGAGGAAATCGGAGTAAAAACAAGAATGTGAGGCATGGAGTTCAAGAAAGGGTGGCTGCAGGGTAGGAGAATATACCTTCCTCCTGGGGGCAAACTTCATAAAGAGATAGAGTTTCCATGGTCTTTTTTTCTTGACAGGGTTATTTACTTTTAAAGGTTGCTTGATGAGAAAACAACATCAGCAACAAAAAACAGCAGATGCAGATTTCCCTAAAACTACATTTGGGGGAAAACTGCAACAGTTAAGTTCCTACCAGTCATGCAGCTTATAAAGGCATAGAAGCGGTTCCTGAACAAGATGTCAGTCCTCTTAGTATCTTCTTTATCTGACTGGGCTGCAGTATGTCAGAGACTCACAATGTACTTTGGCTGCCTCCCTTTGTCCATTGCAGGAACTCGGAGACAGAAGTGTCACCCATTGCTGAGGGACATGGCAATGTGGGGAGGGACCTTGGCCCAGTCTGATCCTAGCCTTGCTTTACCCCCTTCCCCCTTCTAAGCTACAGTCTAGAGTGGGCCACTAGTTTTCTGTGGTAATGTATGCATATAGTTGTAGATCATTTATATATTTAACAGATTTCTATACCGCTTTCCACAAAATGTATCAAAGCAGTGTGTAGCAATTTAAAACAATAAAATTTCATAAAACTACATAAGAAATATACACGTCATACAGCTGATCAAGAATAAATAGCAAAACATAACTGAGGGGTCTATAAATGCTTTGGCAAGAAATAATGTTTCCAGTTGCTTGTGGAAACATCACGGAAGGTGCTTGCCAGATCTCTTAGGGGAGACTTCCCTAATGAGGGAAACAGACTTCAGCTAGAAGTGTGCATGCACACGAAAGCTCATACCAAGAACAAACTTAGTTGGTCTCTAAGGTGCTACTGGAAGGAATTTTTTTATTTTGTTTAGACTTCAACTTGACAGGCTACTCCTACTTGACAGCTGTGGCACTACCAAGAGGGCTCTAAAGACACCGAACAAGCAGGTTCAGATGGGAAAATATATTTTCTCAGATATCCATTTCTCAAGTGGTTCAGGGTCTTGTAAGTAAATAGTAAAACCTTAAAACTGGGGTCCTTTAGGATAGGTGTTATATGCATGCAGTAGAGAGCAACAGTGAGCAGCTTAGCTGCAGCATTCTGTACCTGTTACAGCTTTTGAACCCCACAAAGAGGGTGTTACTGTTATCTGATCTCAAGGTTACCAATGTGTGTCACTGTTGTCTGTATGTGTATGGCTATAACTTGGTGGTATGCAGAATGTTGCAGACTGAATCCTTAGGGAAAATCCAACTGCAGAAAGACAATACTCAGCTGTCACTGGTTAGAACACTCAGCTGATCAAAAGTTACTGTAAATACAGTAGAGGGAAAACAGTGCTGAGTATGAAATGCTGATTTAGAAGACTTTTACAAACAATATTTGCATAGAAGCAATATTGGTAGGCATAATTTTTTTACCCACTTATTTCAGTTATGCCACTGGATTTTCAAAATCACAGATCATCAAAGTCAAATCATATCATGTTCCCACTGTTTTCCAGGAACCTCATATGTACTATGCAGAATAAATGCAAAAATGAGCACATACAGTATATGTAACACAAGTATATACGATGCCTCACAGTACCATTTTACTTCTATATTCAAAGCAGCATGCAATAACGTGTGCCCTGTTGTAAAAATATGCTGTTGCTAGTCTACATAATTTGCAGGTTAGTGAACAATGGGAACATTTTATAAATAAACAATACATGTTAGGAAGAAACATGTTGAAAAGCATCCTCTATTTTTAATTGTCTTGTTCTGGAAAGAAATAGGAAATCTTTATGATACAATATTATTTTTCCTTAGGTGTCATGGATGATGACGATGATGAATCCTGTCTCTTTGATCTTATTGGGTAAGATTTTAAAAAAAAGAAATTATGCAGAGAAATAATGTAAAGTTCACTTTGCAAAAAGAAAATTTGCACAAATAAACTATTTGTGTCTGTTAGAAAAGGGGCATAACTGTCCTAATCCCCAGATCTGCTGGCTGGAGAAGGTTATAATTTCATGAAGGTTCCTCCCTGCTGGTGGAGAAGGCATCCTACTCTGTGGGTGGGGCAGGCATCTCTGCAGTGAAGTCCCCCCTTTGCCCATGGAAAGCGCTGCATGTTTAGTTCTACCACTGGTGTTGCTGCTGCTTACAGTAGGCACCTTCATTCTCAAAGATGCTCCCGGTTTGGGCCTCCTGTTTGTGCTAACATGGAGCTGGCATAAATAATACACCTCCTTGAAACCAATGGGGAGATTTTGTTTTAAAAGTGCAGAATTTAAACACTGGGTAAGACCATCTCTCTATCTCCCTGCATGGTTGGCAGAAGCCTGTAGGAAACTGACACAAAACCCAGGCCCTATTAGGATAGCACTCTAGGGCTGAAATCAGGTGCACACTTACTTAGGAGGAAATCCCATTAATCTCAGTGGAACAATTCTCAATTGAGTTCTTTTTTTGACAAAAGGTGGGGGTATAAGTTTTTTTAAACAAATATGCTTTGGATGCATGTTATGATGTGTTTGAGTTCTACTGTAAATGAAAGAAATGCTTATCATTTATTTACAGTTATTTATTCACAAGTATATAAGGCACCTTTGTAAACCATTTCAAGGTTGTTTTTAACAAGCAATGTATAACTTTTAAATGAAAATAATAAATAATACTATACAAATTATCCCAAAGGCATGCAAGGTATTTAAAATTTACAGTAAAAGAAGTAATGACAAATATTATCTACATATATAATAAGGGCCACGTGGATGAAATTGAATTTCCTCATAGGAGGAGGGTCCCTGAAATCAGTGAGAGGGATTGAATGTAGTTCTCTGATGCTTCATTTGGCGCATCCAGCACCAACCTTTTTACTTAAAAAGTCAATTCTGGTGCGGCTAACAGAAGTACCAGAGAGCGGCACTCTGCCTCCTTTCTTCCCACCAGCTTGATTACTACTGCCTTCTTAGCCTTGGTCATTTTTCCCAGGTGAGATAGGGACTTATCAGTGGTGAGGAGCAGTAGACGAGTGGGAAATAGCAGCAGGAAATGGCATGAACAATGGTGGCAGTGGTTTGGGAGCTAGTGACAAAGTATGTAGATGGCAGAAAGTGCGTCCACCGTAGATAGGTCTCTTGCCAAAGGCCCCAACATTTGGAGCTGGTCCTTCACAAAACGTCATACAATGTATGTACCGGTAGGGAATAAACATGTAGGGAATAAACAGTTCTAGCCAGCTAAGTCAGTGGACAAGTTAGTCATTAATTTCAGTGGCTCACCTCTGAGTATGCCTTATTTGGTTCAGTCCATAGCTGAGAGCTGTTTTAAAAACAATGTAACAGTTAATTACAGTATATTGCTTTATAAATATATAAACTATTGATAGGGTTTGTTGCAAACAAGCCAGGGTTGTTGCTTTGAGATGCATGCTCTAAAATAGTTGGGGATCATAGCCTCAGTATTCAGATTGTGTGATTCAGAAAGATTCTTCCTGCTTGTGCCATTTTAGTATATTTTAAACAAATGCAAGATTCTCAGACTGATCCATCTTACTTTCCTTGTTTGTATTTTTAAAGAGATACACAGGCACTGAATTATTTCCTCCATGGAGCAGGCAGTAAACCTGTAAGTATCATTTATTCTGGTATGTTAAATATACATTAATTTTACAAATTGTGCTGCTCTTATTGTAATGCTTGTTCTGTATTACAGAACAGTGAAGACTTGACTAATGCAGGATATTCTGCAGCCAACTCAAATTCCATATTCGCCAATATCAGTGTAAGTTTATATGAAAAAGTGTAATTTTAGTGCATGTTAGTGTGTGCCTGAGTTCTCCATTCTTATAATACTCCTATCTGGGTGAAGTAAAAGCCTAAAAATAACATGCAGACAATTGCTATTTAAACCAAATGATTGAATATAGGTGAAGGAGGAGAATTCTGAGCCTGTGCACTCGTGCACTAAGCTTTTGCCACCAGTTTTTGCCTTTTGCATTGCTAGCATCTTGTTGCTTCCCCATTGGCCAGTAGGATTATGGAGAAGGAGAATTGTTGAGTTGGGTTTCAGTGCTGCTTGTCTATTGAGCTCTGGGCTTTCCTCCTACATTAAGTAACCTTTAACAGGGCCTCCGGGGGAGGATGTGGGCCAAGAGGTCTCCCTTTACACCTGGTTCAGACTTCTTGCTCAGTCTCATTTTGGGTTAATGCTGCATGCCACTCACGGTCATTAATCTAATGATACCTGACTTAGTAGTATTCTTGAGAGATGTTCTGAAAGAGAAAGGGGGGGGGAAACCTATAATGAGTAACACTGTACTACTACTAATAATTTGTTTTAAAATAGTATTTTATTGTTGTTGTTACTACATTTACATCCCACCTTTCCTCCAAAGAACCATATGGTTCTCTCCCTCTCCATTTTAGCCTCAAAATGTTTTGTGAGGTAGGTTAGGCTGAGAGACAATGACAGGCTCCTCCATTGAAATTCATGGTTGAGTGAGGATTTGAACCCTGATGGTGTGTATTTACGATTTTTCTTTCAGAGTTCTGATCCTAAGTCATCAATCAAAGGTGTCGGTAGTCAGCTTGGCGAAGGGCCTAGTGATGGACTACAGTTGCCAAGTAGCCTTCAGTTTCTTGATGATGAACTTGAATCTTCTTCGTTGCCTGATCTTAGTGAAGATCAGCCTTTTGATATCCTCCAGAAATCTTTGCAGGAAGCCAATATTACTGAACAGACTTTGGCAGAAGAGGCTTACCTGGATGCCAACATAGGCCCCAACCAACAGTTTGCACAAGCTCAGCTTCATCCTTCCTCATCAGCATCTTTTACTCAGGCTTCTAATGTTTCTAGTTACTCAGGTCAGACGCTGCAACCTATAGGAGTTACTCAAGTGGTACAGCAACCAGTTGGAGCATCTTTTGCAAGCAATACAGTTGGTGTGCAACATGGCTTTATGCAACAGATTAGTGTTCCTAGCCAGCATTTGTCAAACAGTAGTCAAATTGGTGGTTCTGGACAGATACAATTAATTGGTTCATTTAGTAATCAACCTTCTATGATGACCATCAATAATCTTGAAGGGTCTCATATTATTTTGAAGGGTGGTGGGCAGCAAGCACCTGGAAACATGAGTGGTGGACTCTTGGTTCATAGACAAACACCTAATGGTAACTCATTGTTTGGCAACTCAAATTCCAGTCCAGTAGCACAACCTGTAACTGTTCCATTTAATAGTACAAATTTTCAGACATCTTTGCCTGTGCATAACATCATTATACAGAGAGGTCTTGCTCCAAATTCTAACAAGGTTCCCATCAATATCCAGCCAAAGCCTATTCAGATGGGCCAGCAAACTACCTACAATGTGAATAGTTTGGGAATACAGCAGCATCATGTACAACAAGGGATTCCTTTTGCTTCATCAAACTCCCCTCAGAATTCAGTAGTTGGTCCACATATGTCTGTTAATATTGTTAGTCATCAAAATGCAAGAAAAGCAGTTACCTCTCAAGCCGTAAGTAATGCCGGTGGTAGTATTTTGATCCATTCTCCTATGGGACAGCCTCATGCACCTCAGAATCAGTTTCTTATACCCACAAGTCTGTCAGTAAATCCTAATTCGGTTCACCATGTCCAGACCATAAATGGACAACTTATTCAAAATCAGCCTTCCCAGCTTGTTTCTGGCCAAGTATCCACTGAGCATGTTATGCTAAACAGGAATTCTACGAACATGCTTAGAACTAACCAGTCATATTCAGGACAGATGCTGAATAATCAGAATGCTGCTGTACAGCTAGTTTCTGGTCAGACATTTGCAGCTCCTGGAAGCCAAGTTATAGTGAACCATGGGACTTCTCAAATTGTTAGTGGCCAGATTCCACTACAACAGGGATCATCTGCTGTGTTGCATTTATCCCCCAGCCAAGGAAACATTTCCCAAGGTAGAACAGGCTTTACCACAATGTCTCCTGGACAGTCAACAGGTTCGAGTATCTCATCAAGCAACCGGTTTACAGTTGTAAGTTCTTCTGCTACAGTGCATCCCAACATTGGTCCATCAGCCCAGACTGTTGCTTCAGGAGGAAATTTTGCTGGAGATCAACTTACACAGCAAAACAGAACACAATTGTCAGTCACTGTCTCACATCGTCTTCCAGTTTCTTCTTCCAAATCAGTCAACACCTTTAGTCACACATCGGCAACCCAGCCCCAGTTTTCCTTTGGCCAGGTATGGATTGATGCAAGTTCAAAATCTTTAGCAATTTAATTTTTAGAAAAATTGAAATCTCTTTATAATGCAGCCCGCCTTTGCAACTTCTAAATGTACATATATATATATTGCTATGATTTTATTGTTTTACAGCAAACTATGCAAACAAATAACACCCCAACAACCTTTAGAATCTGTGTCAACGGATCAATACTTCTTGGTTGGAACTATTGGGTTGTATCCATTGTTGTGCATGGAGAAGATGGCTCTTTCGCTTCCCCTGTAGCCTCCTGTACCCTCTGAAAAGCTTTAGAGGGTTGAAAGGGAGGCCGTGGGCTGTGTCATACGGGGCAGCAGTGAGAGGCTGAAGGATTGCTGAAATTGGGCAGAGGAATCTTGTTTTAGTAGAGTTAAATTCTTGACATTAGAAGACCTGCCCCCTGACTGCACCACCATGTGACAGAACCCACACATAGGAAACTGCTTTATGCTGAATCCATCTAGCTCAGTATTGTGCACACTGACAGGCAGTGGCTCTCCAGGGTTTCAGACTGGCAACCTTCCCAGTCCTAACAGGAGATGCAAGGGATTAAAGCTGGGACCTTCTGCATGCAGAACAGGTTATCTGTTACTGAGCTACAGCCTTTTTCTCCAGGAAGACACCTGGAGAAGCTTTTGGTGTAGGGAAAACAGGAAGGGAAAGATCCATTGTTTGAACTTGCCTTCTACTTGTGCGACGTTTAGTAGAACCCATTATTTCTGTTATTTCAATAAGTCTTGTTTAGTGCTAAAAGTGAGGGTTTCAGAATTCTCAGTAGTGATTTAGATATTCATTTAAAAGTATTGAAGTCACATTGTAGCTGATTCCTGAATACTATTTATTGTAATTTGCACGTTGAGACTGCATGAGAGATGGGAAGGAGAGCTCTTGAGGTTGTCAGACCATTCTCAAGTGAGTGAGAAATGATTCCATTTAATATATATTTGTACTACTTGTTCTCTGTATCTTTAAAGATCTGGAACAATTTAGAATTTGATGATGGAAGGTATTGATTGAAGGTCCAGCAATGGAAAACCATGGCTCAACAAATTTCAGTTACAATCCAACATGGCTCAACAAATTCGGAAAGTCTTTAATTCTGGTGTGCAAGCAAAAGGTAGAGGGAAGGTAGAGCCTTCTGGCATAGTGCTTCTTGGTCTAATAAACCAGAGATGTTATATCTGAACTGGACAAGATGCCACAGATGTTTGTATTGATTGCTAAGATCATACGAGTCCTTCTGGATCAGGTCAAAAGCCATATATAGCACAGCATCCTGTTTTGCACAATAGCCAACCATTGAAAAAAAGGGCAATGATTTTGTGTTCCAACCTTTCAGATAAACAAATTCAAATTCTCTACCTATTGGAGCTCATTTTATTTGTAGTGCAAGGTAATAAAACTGGATATTGGCTTTTTCTTATCTTTTACCTTTAATAATCTGTATGGTATTTATGTGTGGTATCTTTTTTCAGACTCAGAAAAAAGTTACGAATTTGGTGTCTTCGGTTTCAACATCAAAGTCACAGGATAATCTAAGACCACCTCAGCTAACAAGTCTTTTAGGTAATAAATTGCTAAGTCAGATAAAGTTTTTGTTTTTTAAATACCTTTATTCAGCTCCTTAGCTATGAAGTGGGTTCTTAACTACAGCAAAGGTTTGTCTTGAATATTACTTGAAAATTTGAACTTTCAGGTTGATGTTAATAATAATAATAATAATAATAATAATAATAATAATAATAATACCTTTATTGTCAATGTACAACCTGTGTACAATGAAAGTAGCTGTGTTACTGAGAGTTAACACATATGTGTCAGATTCTGTTTGTTTATTTATATGCCACTTTTAAAATAGTTTTTTCAAGGCGGCTTCCTATTAATGCAATAAGAGCTTTTAAAATCAATCTCTATAAAACATTTAGCTTAAAAGGGCAGCATACAACAATTTCCAGTCAGACTGGTAAAAAGTTATATTACACTTTAAAACAGAGAGAAAATCCAGTTAAAATATGTATAGACAGAAATTTAGTTTAAGTTCAGTGGGGTGGAAATTTAGGAAATGGACTTTACAAATTGCTAAAAGTCTTCTGCAAATTTAGTTGATTCCCCACATGGCTTTTACAAGTCATAAATGCTTTACAGAGAACCAACAATTTACCGAAATACATGAAAATGTAATATTAGAAGGATGTTTTTATCGGTTGCAAAGAGACGATGCATGAGCAATGGAGCTGTTTCCTGAAGTTAGCGCTGCACTAATTTCTCAATGCATTTATAGCCTTCCAGTATTGTCATTGTGCATTTTAGAACATGGGTGAACTTCTGGGACTGTGCCTGTGGCCTAAGGCATTTAGTAGTATGTTAGTAGTAAACATAAACTTGGGAGCTGTGATTGGAGTACACATTTATTGTGGAACACACACGTGCCCTTCAGATGCTACAACCAAAGTGTAGTTGACTTGTAGTGGAAGTGAAGGAAGCTATCTTGTTTTAACCTTGAAGTGACCCTAAGATTTGAGACAAGCTGCATTAAGCTTGCCTGAGTAATTAGTTCTTCAGGAACAAAAAGGAGAAAATTCACGTACTCATTGGAACTTGCTCTTGAAAATGTGTACTTGGGAGCACAGTTTAAAGAAGTCTCTACAAATAACAGCAGAAGATATTTCAAACAGAATATATATGTCAATATAGTAAAAAAAGAACATGATTCTTTGATTAAGTTGCCTGATTGAAACAAGAGACCGAAGTGTGGGGGTGGGTGGGGGGAGACTGGACAGTACTTTATTTGAAAGTATGTGTGCTATTTACATTATGAAGACAGGGATTAGCTGGGCTCCCCATGCCTTTTTCATTGATACCTGTATACAGCTTTGACATTCTGAAGTTCCATGAAATAGCAAGTGGTTAGATGCTGGCTTAAACCTCACAGGCTCATGAGATAGTTTTAATAAATATTTGTGTTTTGTATGGGCCTGCAGTAGTTTTGTAAAAGCATTGCTATTTAAATACGCATGCCTACGTGCAAATTAATTTTAAATCATTCAGTGACATAACTAGACAGAAGATTCCAAATATTGTATAGGGGATTGTTAAAGAATCTTCATAATATATATTCTTATAGGACAAGATACCGGGGGCAAAATCATACAGCAGCCTATAGGCACAGCACTGACACACCAGGAAAAAGCAGTAGGATCATCTTCTGCCCAAACAAATGTACAGGTAGGAGGCAATTTCCTCTTTCCCACCTTCCGCCCTTGAATGTTACTGAAAAGGCTAATCATTTCTTGTTTGTACTATTTTCTACATAGAATATTGTATCTGAAGAAGTGTGCATGCACACGAAAGCTCATACCAATAACAAACTTAGTTGGTCTCTAAGGTGCTACTGGAAGGATTTTATTTATTTTTATTTTGTTTCTACATAGAATATAATAACCTTTCCATTGGTCATTTGTGAGAGGAAATCCATGATAGTATATATTAAACATTCCATCACTTTTAAATATTAAATGAATATGTGCTGGCTAAGCTTGATGGTAGCTGGAGTCCAAATAAGCTGGAGGGCACAAGGTTGGAGAAGGCTGTGTTAGCATATCTGTTGGCACTGTAAGCTCTAGTCATGTGCTGTCTTTGGATCAGGCTGCAAGATATGCAGTCCAATCCTGTTCTTATTTACTTGGAGATAAATGCTTCTGAGTTTAATGTGGCTTATTCATGAAAGTGCATTGGATTATTGCCTTTGTATCTGTCAGATGCATATATTCAGGAGTATATAGCCATGCTGGTGAATTATTTTCTTAGTATCTCAAAAGATAAAAAATGCCTGTTTGAAAATCTGAAAATCTGGTCATATTGGTAATGTAGTCTATAGACAATGCCTTTAAGATTTAAACCCCCCCAATAATTTTATTATCTTAAAGAGATTTTGAGGCCATTTTTATTTCTGTTGGATGATATGCACAACTGTATAATTGATTTTTATAAAAGAAAGTTAGCCCAGTGTATTTGATGCGCGTTTTGAATCTAGGTCGATGGCCATACAATTGGACAAAAGAGGCCTGCTGCTAAACAACTAACAAAAGGAGCCTTGTAAGTTGTTTCCTTTTATGCATCCTTTTACTTTAGACATTTCTTCCTCTCTTTCCCTCCCTCAAATTTTGTCAAGTTGTTACACACATGTGGTGCTATTGTAAACAACTGACAATAGCAATCTTCCCATTAGTATTCTACAGCAGCTACAGAAGGACCAGGCACATGCTGTGACTCCTGATAAAACTCAGTTCAGATCTTTAAATGATGCAGTCCAGAGACTCCTCTCATATCATGTGTGCCAGGGATCGCTGCCAACAGAAGAGGATTTAAGAAAAGGTACTTTTTTTGCTGTACAAATGGTTATGAAAATGCTATGCTTCTGGGGTTTTATACCAGTTAAATGTTATATATTGTACTAGGCAAAAAGTAAGAATGAAATGCTTTAAATGACTATTTTAGAACTACTATTCTAAGAACTACTATTCTACTAAGAACTACTATTCTAAATGTATTTTCTTCACCTTTCCAGTGGATAATGAATTTGAATCTGTAGCCACACAGCTCCTGAAAAGAACACAGGCTATGTTAAATAAATACAGATGTCTGCTCTTGGAAGATGCTATGGTAAGACTAATAAAAAAAAGTGTGTGCATGTGTGTATATTATGGATTTGTGCATCTTATCCCACATGGGTTAATTTATTGTAACACAGCAATGTGCAGCTTTCATCTAACTCCATGGCCCATATCTCTCAACATGTGGTACTTAGGAATGTTTAGCATGAACAATAGATTTCACTAAACAGATAATGTTATCATCATGTGTTGACAAGTTCACTGGGTGAGAGCTTTTTGACTTCTACCTTGTTCCCCCCTCCCCAGAACTCTTAATGAATTTCAAAAAATGTGAGCGGGGGTTGGGGTCGGTCTCCCTTCACAAGGTATGCTTGCTCAGAAGAACTCTCCTAGCCCATCAGGGATAAATGTACAGGAACAGAAAGGTATGAGCAGGCATATTTACACGATAATTTAGTCCTTTCAACTATTTGTCAATAAGAGCCTGGCCACAATGATTCATGCATTGGTAAACTCAATATTCTATTATTGCAATACATTCTATGTGAGGTGGCCAGTGGGTCTGGTCCAGAAGTATCAGCTTCTGCAAAATGCTGCAGCTAGACAGTTTGTAGGGACAAACTATTGTCATAACCTAAATGATGCTTAAAAGCTTGTATTGGGAGCTCATACACTACTGAGCCAAGTTCAAGATTCTGGTATTAATTTAAAAGGCTTGTAACAACTTGGATCTAAGGTACCTAAAGGAACACTTGATGCCTTTTATCGCTGCTTGATCACTGATGTCTTTGGGGGAGTCACTGTTACTGACACATACAGTGACCCGGAACGCAGCGCCCATGCAAACAGAGAGTTGCTTGTACCAATTACATACACGGACGCTGATGATGTTGCTATCTCATCACAACAGGGAACATTAATCAGTACCAGGAAAAAGACACAATTTGGCCACACCACACTCACTTGCATTTCACAGAAATTGCTTAGAAAGTACCTGCACATTTGCCCCATAACTTCAATTCTAGGAGGGGTAGAGAAGTGCTTGTTTTTAAAAATGAAAGTTATGAGTCTGGGGGACCTTTCTAGAGGTAGCAGTGAAAGCCTTCATGGGGCACCATGGTGCCCATGGGTGCTGGGTTGGTAATCCCTGATTTAGTGTTACTTGTGTACCAGCCCACAGTCTTAATTTTTTATAGAGGCCTCTTAAAAACAACAACAACACCTCATGGCTTTTGCATCCACCTGTTTTACAAAACATGCACACTCTTTCAGATCTGGCATATTTAAGCAGTTATTACCTCAAAGTTAGGGCTGCAATCCTGTGTGCACTTTGGAGTAAAGCCCCATTGAATTCAGAATGGACTCACTTCCCATTCAAAATACATAGAGCTGTGCTGCAGAAACACTTTGATGTGGAACAATAATATTATAAAAATAGGTTTTTTCCTATGTTAACTGACTTTTCCTAACAAACCAATTTTCCAAAACAAATGTGTGTATTCATAATATACAGAAACACCAGGGTTTTTTTATATAAAAAAACAACCCCCATAATGAACTTTTAACCCCAGTTTGCCTTTTGAACTTTAGCATTCTGTTTTATAGTATTATTAGGAAACTTCATGCTGTTCTTTGCAAGAAAAAGCTAAAGTTCTTAATTATAGAAATTATTTTGTTTTTTTCTTTTCCAGAGGATAAATCCTTCTGCAGAAATGGTCATGATTGACAGGATGTTTAACCAGGAAGAAAGGCAAACTCTTTCCCGGGATAAACGCCTTGCAATAGTAGATCCTGGTAGGTAACGTAACCATTTTAAATGAAAGGATCTTCGGCTGCAGTCCTATACAAATAAACCTGGGCATAAGTTCTATTGAACTCATTAGGTCTTACTTCTGAGTAGACATGTATAGACTAGCACCGTACCATACAGAGAAATGATTTTAATATTTATAACTGGTCCCCCCCATAAGTAAAATTAGAACGCAGGAAGGATTTATATTTGTGAGTCAGATATAGAGATGCAACATCTGTGGAAACTTGGGTGCTGCAGGAAAAATACAGCTTTTTTGGATGGGAGGGGAAACCCAATCATTTTGACATCCTTGTCAAACCTAAATTGTATTTATTTATTGCTTTAAGAACTTTAAATACACTCTGCATGGTTAAAGCTGCAATGTTATACCAACCTATCTGGGAATAAGCCCAATTAAACTCAATAGGACTTGTTTCTAAGTAGATATGGGTAGGACCGCACTGTTAGCAGGTAATATACAAAACAGTGTTACATTTAGTTACAGGTACACCCATTCCCACCACCCTTCTGAGTAATACCCTCCCTGCCCTCTCACTATATATAAGGGTCTAGTGACTTCTGTTTCAGTGTATCTGAAGAAGTGTGCATGCACACGAAAGCTCATACCAAGAACAAACTTACCGTAGTTGGTCTCTAAGGTGCTACTGGAAGGAATTTTTTTATTTTTTATAGTGTTACATTTAATAAAGTGAAAATGTATATATTAATTCATTTGCATTCAAATGAGCAATTCTGTCCAGAGAGATGGAATTCTAGTCTGTTACACTTTAAGTTGACTAGATATAACTAATCAACAGTGGGTTGGTGCACATATAATCCTGGTTACCTGTAACCCCATGTGACATATCAGTAGTCAGTGCATGCTTCCTCTCTCTGGAGCAAATTCCCTTTTTCTGGTCTTAATTGTAGTTAAGGGAAACAGTGGCCCAGACCTTAACCATGGTTAACACTAACCTGAATTCCCCTTAGCTCAGGACCTGAAACACACTAAAACCATATGTTAGTATACATGCTTTAGTTATTTTATTCAGTGGTCTTCAGCTAGTGGGCTAGGACCACTGCTGGGTCACAGCCAGACCTTGATAAATGTGTTCCAACAGCAATACCATACAGCTATATGGTAACAAAATTCAGAAGGGTCTGAAAGTGTGTGGGTCCTAATTCTGAAAAGATTGAGAGCTACTCCATTCCTTGTTTTTCTGTCCATGATATGTCACAATTCTTTACTAAAATGTTTGCTTTCAAATTTCAGATGGCTTTCTAGCAGACTTTTGTTGTCCATCCACACAAATTGACAAGATTGCTGATGAAACACAGCCGGCTGAAAGTGATCATCAATCTAACAAATCTTCAACGTCTGAAAACCAGACTGCTAATACCCAAATCAAAGACAGATCAAGTTCAAGCACAGCAGAGTCTTTAAATCACAACAAACATCAAGTAGTGCCTAACAATATTATGAGTTCACAACAAGGAAACAGTTCTATTAAAAAATCAGAAAGCCTTGCAAAAGCTTTAAAATTTGAGAAAACAAGCTCCTCTCCTGAAAGCCAACATATGGCTGATTCAGAACAAAAAATCGCTGGCAAAAATCCAGGAAAGTCAAATGAAAACTCTTTTAGTTCTGAAGATCATTCGTCAAAAACCTTATCAAGTGTAGATCATGGTACGCATAATAAAACATGTCGGAACACAGTTGATTCTCACTCAGAGACAACATATAATCATTCCCTCCAAGACAAAACTCTTCGGAGTTCTCCAAAGAATGAGGATTTGCATCCAGACAATTTGAAAGGTTCTGGGGAACCCCAAAAGGATTTGCTCCTCAATAAGAGTTTAGAGACTACATTCAAAAACATATTGGAACTGAAAAAGACTGGGAGGCAGCCACAGAGCGAAGCAACCGGCAGTGGCTCTCTAGAATTAGAATATCCAAACTTTTCGCTTATTTCTTCACAAGAAAACTGCCTGGAGAAATTTATTCCAGACCACAGTGAAGGTGTTGTAGAAACAGACTCCCTTTTAGAAGCTGCTGTAAATAGTATCTTAGAGTGTTAATAGTTACAGTACCATGGACATATTTCTCTTAGAAGTAAATGTGAATGACACCACAAGAACAGCCTGACAAATGTCAAAGGTTACCCTTTCTAAAGTAGATTCTGTTTTGTGTTTGAAAGCAATACTCATTGTGGTTACAGTGAGGTGTCCAGTAATGTAAACCCTTGAGAGAAAGCTGTCTGGTAGGGCCTACACATTATGATACAGCTTTGCTGATTGTTTTAACATTACAGTTTAATGAAATTGCAGTTCACTAGGCCCTAAGTTAACAAGGTAATATACTGACAATCACTGTCTAGTAACAGGTTTCTTAAATAAAATGTTAAGAATGTTGCATTTAATAGGAAAAGATCCATTGCCTCCGCCCACTATCACTTGTTTTTGAGATTTAATATTTGGGGCTAAAAAAAAAATTCCCCAGTACCTCTATTCAGAAATGCCTATCTCTTGAGGTTTGGAATAGAGAGAGAGAGAGGAATTGGAAGGAGAGAAAATGGCATCAGTGTTTACAGGGCTTTATACTTTTAAGTGCTTTTCTATGCTCAGTGAGCAGAAACAAATATCTTACATAGGAATTTGCTGTATTGAATTACACTGTACAGTTTTTGTCACTTTTCAGCACTGCGTAAAATGATACATGCTAGTCTAAGAAGCGAGTAGATGGAAAATTGTATACAAAGAGGCTATAATATAGCCATAAAATTCTGTATAGACACACATAAATGTATATATATAAACACACACACACACACATACTAGTTTCATCAGGAAGAGCTTTTGCATTTTCTAATTGGATATAGTCAAACTTAATCTTTCTGATGTGGTATAATTTTTTTCTAGACCAAGTGTCAAAAGCACTTTTATTTGGAAATCATTGTAGTAGTTTATACTTTAATGAGATAATAGCCTTAATCTGAACAATTTAAAGCCCAGTGTTTGCTATTTGCTAATTTCTGCTTCTTGCTGTTCAAGAATGCCTGTCATCGGTAGCAGCAGTTATAGTTACCCAAATATGTACAAACCAAAGTTAATTTTCTATCCTATTAAAAAATTATAGGTTGAATTTAGAATTTGCCGTCTGCAAATTTGGACTTTGCCTTCTGTTCACGGAAGGCTTTTAATCCAGTGGAGGATCCTGATGGCGGAGGAGGCTGCAACTTTTGCAGATTCTTCCTTCCTCCTACAATGCTCAGTACCATTTCCCAAATTGTTCCAAAGGGTTTCCCAACCCGCATCCGGAGTGGATTTTCATAGGGCTGCAGGGGAAGGGATAATCAGGAAATGTCACCTCTTCCGCATCAACCAATGGGAGAGTCCCTGAATCTAAGCCTATCTCTAAAGGCATTGAATACATAATCTAGAGCCAAAGGAACCCCTTGCATGTTTGCATTTGGCTAGTTGTCATCATGACAATATAATTATTTATTATTTTAACCCATGGCATTTCCCCATTCTTCCTGTGTGTTTTAGAAATTATTCTACCACCATTACCAGTGCTGCTAGGTACATTGCTTTTGTGCCATTAGTAAGAGGGATGTGGCATGTATGCCTGCTAAAAACAAAACCCCAAGAGGTATGTTTTTTGTAAAGCAATCTCTCTGCAGCTTCCCCTTAAAACCATATTCAAAAACTTCCTTATGGATATCGTCATAACCTTAGAGCCCTGAGGTGCAGCAGCCTCGACCCAGTGATAACTGTGTGCATACAGAGGTTTGGAATTTAAGCATTCCCAATACTGCTTTTGGGGAGCTTCCTCTTCCATGCTTGTGTGGAGCTCCATGGAGCCGTGCAACACAGCAAGATAACAAACTGTGGTTGTCAGTTGGATTGCCAGAGCGCCCGGATAAAAGGCGGAATTTTGCTTTATTCGCTCCGATTTTATTGTAGCGTTAGAGCCATATTCTGCTCTTTAAGTAAACACAAAACACTACCACCAACCTTGTGTTGAAACAGAATAACTATAGAATAATAAAAGAAAAATTCAGCAAAATAGTAATGCAACTTAATGTTCTGTTCACTCTTAGAAAAACGGGGGGCTTAAAATTTTTGTTTTTATTACCACTTTTTTGTTTTCTTAAATGCCAGTTTTAAAATTACATATTTGTGAAACCCCACATTCCACCAAGACAGCATTGCCACTTTGGTTCATTTTTGTAGGCATGGGTCCTGTACTTGCTTTCTTATCAATGATAGTGCAGCAGCTGCCTTTCCATCAAGAGGCTGCAAAGAATAAATTCATTGAACTGTAACCATAATGAGATGTCTAAGAAAGCAGGGTGTATGTTGCACCAGTCACAGAAATCAATTGAACTAGAATCTGATGGGAAGAATGATAAATTTGACACATACTTGTAAATTTGTCTTCTTTTGGTTTTATCTCACAGAATAAAGTTTCTATCAGCTGTACAGAATATTCTGAACCTAAATACCAAAACAAAGCTTACACATTTTGAATATTACGTGAGAGTTTACTTTTAGATAAAGGTTTAGCTGAGACATCTGAAATGCACTTCCATCATATGTGGATTAAATTCCACCTATATTGATTCCAACATTTATGCTGGGTACCCACTGAACAAAGTTCAGCTAAATTAACCTACGGTAGCTAATGTATTTTATTTATTGAACTTGGTTTTAGAGCTCTGAATATTTTAATTGGTAATGCAGTAAAAATATTTTTGTTGTAAAAAAAAAAAGTGTGAATTTGTTACGCAGCACATGGTCCTGAATCCAGTGAAGACCATTTATTTGTGCATAACTGCTTTGTAGGATTGGTCTCTTTACTTCCTGGATGTCTTTCCATGTTGTCTAAGGTTAAAAGAAAATTTTAGTTGGCAACTATGAAAAAAAACCTGATTCAACAATGTCAGCATAATTGAGCTGTTAGATTTGGGAGGCCTTACAGACTGACTTTACTGAAAGAGGATGTGTCACTTGTTGTCAGTGTGGTATGGATTTTATTTGCTTAAATACTTTCATTTGTATAGTATGTCTCACTTGAAATTGCTTTGTATACATTTTGTAAAAATATTTATAAAATGTTTTGTAAAAAAAGTATAACAAATTGCAGTTTATTTTGTTATGTTGGATAAATACTGTTAAAAGACAACACGTTGGTAAAATATATTGTTAACCCATGGATAGGAAATGTTTAGCTGGAGACTACAAATTGAAACAACCATTGCAATACAGCCAAAGATTTGGGAAAAATGTGTTATCTGTGATTGTCTTGATTTACCCAAGATTAATAACTAGGTTTTGAAAAGGGTTTCTTTTTTAGTTTCAAGTATCACAGTGGCAGTATATTTTTATTACATTTATATCCTGGTTTTCTTCCAAAATGGTATTAAAAACATATATATATATATTAAAAACAAATACATATGGATTCTCATCTAGACACTGATCAGACCAAGACCTGCGTAACTTAATTCATAGGCTTTAGATATTCTCCAGCAGAGCTGGAAAGGTTCAGAAAGGGACAGCAAAATTGATCCCAGGGCTGGAGCAGCTCTCCTGTGAGGAAAGGGGTTACCAACATTTAGTACTTCATGAAAAAGAAGTGATTAGGTGGGGACAAGACAGAGGTGTAGTAAGATTATATACACAGTACAGAGAAAGAAAGGTTTTCTTCCTGTCTGTTAATACAAGCCATCTGATGAAGCCGAATGTTGAAAGATTCAAGACAGAAAAAAGTACCTTTTCACGCTGCATAAATTGTTGAGTTTGTGGAAGAGTGCAGTGATGACCACCACCTTGGATGGCATTAAAAGAGGATTACGGTAGACCAATTCATGGAATTATGTTTTGCTTCTAATGTTGGAGGCACAGTATACTGAAGTATAGCAGTGGGACTCGTAAGTAAGAACCTAAGAACACAACTGTTCTGTGTCAGGCTAAAGGCCCATCTAGTCCAATGTCCTGCTTTCATGGCGCCAACCCGAGGAGGGCAGAGTGCTGTTTCACTTGGTTCTTGCTTGTGGGCTTCTCATTGGCAAGTGGTTAGCCAATGTGATGACGGGATGCTGGACTAGAAAGGCCTTGGCCGCCAGATCCAGTAGGGCTCTTTAGTCTTAGCACTTCTCGTAAGCGTTGGGGAAACTCATAAGAGTGCCTGGGGAAACCCAGTCAGATGGGCGGGATATAAATATGATGATGATGATGTTAATGACCCATTCCTATTCTCATACCAAGGATTTCTGCCCACGTTCCACCATTACATGCTGCTGAACAGTCCTTTCTGATCTGCTATATGCTGTACAGATGCAACTCGAAAAATTAGAATACTGTGGAAAAGTCCATTTATGTAAGCAATTGTTTTTATTAGCTACTGGAGTTTAATATATGAGATAGACTCGAGATATGCCAAGCCTTTATTTGTTATAATTGTGATGATTAAGGCGTGCAGCTGATGAGCACCCCAAAGTTGAAATTGTTACTTTGGGGTTCTCATCAGCTGTACACCATAATCATCACAATTATAACAAATAAAGGCTTGACATATCTCGCTTGGCATGTCATGAGTCTATCTCATATATTTGTTTCACCTTTTAAGTTGAATTACTGAAAGAAATGAACCTTTCCATGATATTCTAATTTTTCGAGTTTCACCTGTATTCATTTATTCTGAACAGTCATCCCTTCACTGGTCTTAAAAGGTGAGGCAATTTGTTCTTTAGGCCAAAGAACTACTTGTCTGACAACATTTCATCAACTGGGGTATGTGGAATGGCAGGCTGTGCAGTGCTCAAGACCTCATTCACCCATCATCGCCCCGGTCTTCTTAATACTATAAATTTATTTCTTAGCCGTCCTTCGCCAAGAAGCTTCAGGGCTGCAACACAGTACAAAAACACAGTACAGTATTTAAAAACTGAAGCAAATGGCAGTCACTGCGAAGGACCACTAGGGGCAGAATGGGATCCTCCTTGCAGGCTTTCCACAGGTGTGTGATGGGTCACTGTGAGAACGGGATGCTGGACTGGATGCGCCTTTGGCCTGATCCGGCAGGCTCCTCTTATGTTATGTCAACAGGAGTTGTTGACAGACAAGACAGGCAGCTTCTCCTCCCAGGGGAGCAGCTGGAGAAGGCAGATAATAAGCAGCTGGGAGGAAACATAGCTATTAGACTTGAAATTTCACAACTCCTTATAATTCTGGAGGGAAGGAGGAGAGGGGTTGGCTGGCATATTGTTGGAGCAACAAGAAAGCAGGGAGAAAATGCCTGGGGGGAGGCTGGAGCACCTTGCTGGATGTGGGGAGAGGTGTCATGTTGCAGGAAGCTGACTGGAAGGAGGACAGAGGAACTTGGGGGCCTAGTGAGCTACAGGCCAGACCTGAAGAAGTTAGCCCTCCTCAATCCACGAAGCAGGAAAGTTGCCATATGTCCAGAATTTCCCATGCATATCCGGAATATTGCAGTCGGAAGCAGTGTCCGGGCAGAAATCGCTAAAATGTCCGGGAAAATCTGGACATATGGCAACCCATGTCGGCAGTGTCGTTTTGGGCCATTTCCCTTAAAAATAGCTGAAAAACGTCTTTTTGAAGATGCCTGCCTAATATCAATAGGCAGGGAGTTCCAGAGAATAAGTCCTGCCACACTAAAAGATTTATTGCAAGGCAGAATGAACTTCCTGTGGGGCATGCAACTGTTAAAGCTCCAGGAGCCGTCTCCTCTGTTGCAATCCAGTATAAACCCACTTTACACAAATATTTCGTTGTGTGATTCTGGAGCTGCAGTTACATGGGTGTAAAGGAATCTTATTATGGGACTCTCTGCCAAGATTTGAACAGGTATCTAGATCGTGTGCTACCTCATCTTTGGGAAGACCCGCTGAATTGCATCTACTGACTGATCAGTATCCTACTTGCAGCAAATTAAGTACTATAGTCAAGGAAACAGCCATTCATATGAGGAAGCCTCAGATAAATAAACTGCTTTATAGGAAGAGGTGGGGGAAGGAAATTCTGTAGAGGACCTGCAGTTAATGGAGCGTTCGCAGTGAATTCAGCATCACTCTACTGCCATCTGCTGGCAAGTGGCAGGTCGAACATCGTTCTTTCTCTTTAAGAACGTTAAATCACTTTGCAGACTGTCAATATTTTGCTGAAGGATTTCAGCACACTTTTATGTTTGCACAATTCAAGTGGATCAAAGTGCTGTGTTGCCTGCAGCAACCAAGCCACATTAAAAAACAAAAAACCCTGACTTTTGTGGTTTGAAATGTGATGAGGAAATGAGGAAGTGTGGGATGAACAAAGGACTAATGGTAAGGTGTGTAAACAGCACGCAATCAAATCAGGATGAATGCTAATTGTACAAGCAGCAAAACCTTGGAAATTTCACTTCCCCAATTTTTGCAATGCAGTTCTCCAGCCAAATAATGTGTGCAAGAATGTATATGCTGAGGTAAAATGTGCCTATAAGGTAAAGGTAAAGGGACCCCTGACCGTTAGGTCCAGTCGCAGACGACTCTGGGGTTGCGGCGCTCATCTCGCTTTACTGGCCGAGGGAACCGGCGTTTGTCCGCAGACAGCTTCCGGGTCATGTGGCCAGCATGACTAAGCCGCTTCTGGCGAACCAGAGCAGCACACGGAAACGCCGTTTACCTTCCCGCCGGAGCGGTACCTATTTATCTACTTGCACTTTGACGTGCTTTTGAACTGCTAGGTTGGCAGGAGCTGGGACCGAACAATGGGAGCTCACTCAGTTGCAGGGATTCGAACTGCCAACCTTCCGATTGGCAAGCCCTAGGCTCTGTGGTTTAGACCACAGTGCTACCTGTGTCCCCTGCCTATAAGTACATATATTAGTGAAAATGCCATACAAAAATGAATTGATTTAGGGGAAATTGCTTTGCAAAAAAGCACATATTAGCAAAATTGCATACAAACTAATTTATATTAGGAGAAAACTGACTAAAATTCTGATTAATTTTTAGCAGGAAGATTTTTATAAAAAAACATTGCAAACTGATGTGGAAATGTGGAGAACTGAACTTAAATTTGGAAAAATGAGAAACAGAGAGAAAGTGAAAAGATAAATGCTACAGGTGGCCAGTTGGATTACTGGTATATGCTGGTTGTTTATTTGCACTCTCTGCTGCCTTTCTGAACTAAAAATCAGGAAACAATTTGCTGTGAACTCTATAAAAACTAGGTTGGCCATGCTATTAGGAATCATGATACAAAAGTTTTTTGTCTGTTGAACATAGAGAAAATTATCTATCCATCCACAATTGATGCACGTTTATTTGAGTTTTCAGTCTTGCCACTAGAGGGAGAAACTATATTACCTTTCCACAAGCTGCAAACTGTGGATATAAAAACGTTGTTTCTATCATTCTTTGCCTGTTTTGAATTTTTAGAACCAGAGTCAGTTAATATGCATCATATGTATTTGTTGTTCACTACAAAAAGTGTTGCATTCAATACCTAATTAAAATACATTGAAAGATTAAAAGATATATATTAACTGAACGTGCTCAGTCTGCAATAGGGAACACCCTACTTCACTCAACTAAAAGATGAACACCAATTAAGAGCAAAAATAAGAATGTTTTCACCTGGCACTAAAGTGATGGTACCAGATGCATCTCTCTGAGAATAGCATTTCACAGTTGGGGAGCCACCACTGAAAAGGCCCAATCTTGCGTTGCTAGCTTTCGTATCTCTCTCCAAGGGGGCACACAAAGAGGGGCCTCAGATGATGAATGCAGGGTCCAGGTATTGGAGTCCTGATATAATGCTGTAAGGTTCTATAGGTCAAAACCAGCACTTTGAACTGAGTCACGGTACGAATCTAGACACTCTTGAGCCCTATTCAGGTGTTGGTTTCATGTAGGGCATAAATGCATAGACTTTGGAGCAAGGCTGAGCTTTTAGGCCTCCTTCCCCTGATCTCATATCTTCTTCCTGTGTCAACTGCCTGTTGGGGATGGTAGCTGATAACGAAAGCTAAATGGGTGATCGTGTAGGTTCAAACTGTGCTTGTAAAAGGAGAACTTCAAAGCCATCACCCATCAAGGTGAGCCCCACTTGCTGATGAACAACTGGGAGCGCATAGTAAACTCCCATACAACACGAGAATAAGTTTTAGAGGTTAAGTAAATACACACGGGTGGCGCTGTGGGTTAAACCACAGAGCCTAGGGCTTGCCAATCAGAAGGTCGGCGGTTCGAATCCCCGTGACAGGGTGAGCTCCCGTTGCTCGGTCCCTGCTCTGGCTAACCTAGCAGTTCGAAAGCATGAAGTGCAAGTAGATAAATAGGTACCGCTCCGGCGGGAAGGAAAACGGCGTTTCCGTGCGCTGCTCTGATTCACCAGAAGCGGCTTAGTCATGCTGGCCACATGACCCGGAAGCTGTACGCCTGCTCCCTCGGCCAGTAAAGCGAGATGAGCACCGCAACCCCAGAGTCTTCCGTGACTGGACCTAACGGTCAGGGGTCCTTTACCTTTACTAAATACACCCTGCCACACCTGGACATGCATTCCAGGAGGCTGCATGCCTGAATCGTTTTCTGATACGTATGTTATAAAGGCATGCCACATTTCTATAAAGTCATTTTTCATTTGCTATCTATTTGATGTTTCTATTGTCCGGACATTTTGTCTCCAAACAGATGACTGCAAATTATCCAAACCCAATTTTCAGCAATCATTTAACAAGCTGCAACCAGCAGAAATGCAACCAATTCTTTTTGTAGAAGGTTCTTCTGCTCAGCCTTGATAATTGTTAACAAAGCGAATTGAGGGATACACTGAACAGTCTGTTTCATTATCAAGGTTAAGGAAGAAGCGCATGCTTCAGTTCAAATAGCCTCGTGAGCACTTTTCCCTGTGACTATCATTTCACTTCTAAAAAAAACATTTTGTGTTTGGAACCAGATTCTTGGCACAGAACTTCTATCATGAGTACCAGTTTTGAAAGAAATCAACAATTTTCACATGATTTCCTAGAATGGAATGCGGTACTTCGATCATATATACAGTATAGTGCAGAAAGCAATGAATCCAAGTTGCATTTGGAGCGGCTTTGTGAACAAGCTGGGTCAGCCCGTTCTTTCTGTCATAGGTACAGCAAAGTTTTCTTGCTCTTCAAAAACTGTTTGTCCATCCATGTTTTGAAAAATAATGATCAAGTGGCTGGCTTTTTTTTTTTTTTAAACTGGCACACATTGTTTCTAAATACCTCAACAGCTATGATGGTTCCAAACTTAAATTTGCTAGCATCTTGCCACATTTCACACAATGAAGTATTCTTTTTTCCGGTGCAGGTGACTCAATTTCCCACGTATATTTTACATAATTTATATTTTGATTAAGAATAACATGAAAGAATACAAGCAGCAATAAAAGGTACGGTCATGATGTCTATAAGACAGAAAATAATAGCAGCATGTTACATTAAATAACCAAGCCAAAAAGACATATGAGTTACTCGGGGTTGAGGTTCCTCCGGGTGACAGTTAATAAAAGAAATAAACATAAACCAATCAGCAGTGAAAGTATCTTATTTTAGTTTTCCATGCAACACTCTACAGTGTTGTGCAAGTTATCACCCAAGTACCATAGCCTATCATACTGCTGAATCTTACCTGAGCACTTGTGGTGCCCACCACAGCAACTGAGGGCAGCAGACCAGTTTTAGCGGGCGGGCAGGCACAGGCCAGGTCACGTGGCACACAGAATCATGTCCCCCAGCACCCCCAATACCTCTCCAGTGAGAGCCAGTGTGGTGTAGTGGTTAAGAGCGGTAGACTCATAATCTGGTGAACCGGGTTCGCTTCCCTGCTCCTCCACATGCAGCTGCTGGGTGACCTTGGGCTAGTCACACTTCTCTGAAGTCTCTCAGCCCCACTCACCTCACAGAGTGTTTGTTGTGGGGGAGAAAAGGGAAAGGAGAATGTTAGCCGCTTTGAGACTCCTTCGGGTAGTGATAAAGCGGGATATCAAATCCAAACTCTTCTTCTTCTTCTTCTTCTTCTTCTTCTTCTTCTTCTTCTTCTTCTCCACTGCTCACCAGCAGATGGCTCACTGTCTAATGGCTGGTCCGGCCTACTGTGCTGGGAGATCTGTGATTTTCCTCTCAACTTTGTTTGAAAGCTAAATGCAGCTCATGCTACAGAGAGAGGCCACTAATGTGACTGGGGGAGTTGGGGTGGGGTGGGGTGGGGAATGGGAGCATTTAACCCTTTCCCCCTGCATGTTTCCCCAGTCTAAATTGCCCTGCTGAAGCGATTTGCTCCACAGGAAAAACATAATAATACAAGCATCTATACCATGCCTGCATTTTCACCCTACAGAGAATATGGTTTGTGTGTGAGAGAGAGAGGGCAGGGAGGTTTAATCAGGAAAATTGTGTCCCTGTGACCGTATTTAGTAAACAAAAACAAACAAAAACAACCCCCCCCCCCCGGAAAATCATTCCTAGCTCTTCCATCATAAGATGTAGTTTGCTCTGAGTATGGAAGTAGGACCTCCGACTCAGTTTCATCTGCTTTCAGCGTGCTCATTTTCGCCCTACGTCTGTATCCAAGCGGCTCGTCAGTAACAGCAAATGTGCAAATAAACAGTAGACTTCAATTATCTGTTGCTAATTATCACTCAAATCTGATTTGCACACACTTCAAAAGAGCCCATATCGTTCCATTTAGTTATTTGCTTCAGTCTGATGGGTCTGTAATTCAAACCAAACGTGGGTCAACTGCCAGCCGGCAATGAAAGGAATGTGTTTATCCATAATCGTATCTTTTGAACATGTATCTGTGGTTCATGAAGTCACTGGGGAGGCAAATTTACGTCGTTCCTCAAATTGACATTGCTTGCTTGGGTCAGTTGTTAAAATGGTTTAAGCAACTTTGCAGAGTGGAAGCTTTTTTTTTTTGGACAGGCACCAGGAGAAGCAGTGGAAAGTGAAGCAAGCAACTGGAGTAAAAACAGATCAGCCTTGGGCTTCCCCACGATAGGAATCAGGGCTAGAGATGGGTGTGTGTGGCCAGTTCCAGTTGGGGTGCACACAGTGATTTCTGGAATGATCAGAGGACTTTCTGCACAGATCTGGATCCCTTCCAGAAACAGCACATGAACTATACACTTTGTTATGAAGTTTAGGGGGAGGCAGACTCCTCATAATCCTAAATTTAGTAAAGGGTAGAACTTAGCTAATACAGTGGTACCCCGGTTTTCGAATGTCTCCGTTGACGAACATTTCGGTTTTCGAATGCTGTAAACCCAGAAGTAAATGCTTCAGTTTTCAAACACACCTCAGAAGTCGAACGTGTTTCGTGGCTTCTGCTGAGTATAACCCTGAGGCCTAGCTGTCGGTAATTGAGTTTTCAGTTTTTTCAACGTTTCAGAACTTGAATGGTCTTCCGGAACGGATTACGTTTGAAAACCGAGGTACCACTGTATTTGGCGTATGGAGGGAAGATACAGTATTTATTATGATGCTCTTAAAAAGGCAACAGTCTCTGAGTTGTATCTATTCTGACCTTGGAGTAGAGAAATGCAGGCCACAAACTGCTTGTAGAAAATGCACTCTTCCCCAGTTCTCTGGGAAGGAGGAGATGGCAAACCGCTAAAATGCTGACGAACCTCAAGCAAATCATTTGCAAAATGCAAAATGTTCATTGCAACCTCGGTCTTTTAACATCAGAAAATTATCCAATAGCTGACATACGCTATAATTTGTGGCCGTGAATACCATTCCTTAGGAATATTCCTCTCATTTTTGGGTCACTGCCTGAGAGCCAACTGGACTGTTTCTAAAGTCATAACTATTATTGTGCACACACACTAACCAGCAATGTAGCTCATGCCACCCCTTGAATTCTTGTCTGTTGTCAGTGGAATGAGTCGCAACGGGCCAGAAATAAGGATAGCAGGCAAATATGTCAGTTTTCTCAGTTTCTCATTTTTCCTGTGTTAAGTACAGTTCCCCACATTCCCACATCAGTCTGCTTTTTTTTAAATTAAGTAAAAAATGCCTCATGAGAATTCATCGGCATTTTAGTGTGAATTTCTCCTCATATACATAAATCTGTATGCGATTTTGCCTAATACTCATGTTTATACAAAGCAATTTCCCTTAATATTGTTGCATGCCAACCCAATCTCTGAGCAGTGTGAGATTCCAGGCACTTACCCAGAGTTTGGTTTCCTCAGAGTGAGGAACAACGGAGACTGTGGTGTCTTTATGATATATGGTTTATTTATACATATATCCAACTGGAGTCTACAATGGAGGGGCCTCCAGTATTGTGTGGTGGAGTCTCCTTCTTTGGAGGTCTATAAGCAGAGGCTTGACAGCCACCTGTCAGGAATGCTTTGATGGTGTTTCCTGCTTGGCAGGGGGTTGGACTGGATGGCCCTTGTGGTCTCTTCCAACTCTATGATTCTGTGATTCTGTGATTCTGTGTAACACTCCAA
The DNA here is from genome assembly GCA_034641385.1 of Darevskia mixta. Classification (NCBI taxonomy): domain Eukaryota; kingdom Metazoa; phylum Chordata; class Lepidosauria; order Squamata; family Lacertidae; genus Darevskia; species Darevskia mixta. The sequence continues at coordinate 3,187,410 of JAWWNH010000054.1, read as the reverse complement.
AAAGTCTTACTTAGTCACAACCTTGGATTCCAGCAGAAATCAGGCATGACTCTGCCTCTCCCAGCTGCCTGTAGCTTCCAGCTTACATAACTCAACTCTCAACCCTGGCCTTTGTATTTCTGTCTACCAGTGTTGAGGGAGGGAGGCCCACCCATTTTTTGTCTGGCACAGAGCCATTTTCTTTGTTACCTTAATGGCACATACTTAGAAAGCCATTATCTCACCAGGAAGCTAGCCTGGCTATTCCAGGAATTGAATCCATGTTGGATTCAGGAATTAGAAGGGGACTCAGGCATACAGCCTACCCCCCCCCCCCCAACTCATAACAGTTAAATGCATTTTTGGGGTATATTAGTCACATTAATATATGCATTTATATTCATGCTTTATCCTAGTGTCTACAGTTCTCTGCACATTACTTGGCTGAAGAAGTGCATCACAAATTTCAGAGAAAGGTGAATTTCCAAGGATGGCCATGCTTTAGTTTGCATAACGTAATGTGTGTAATTTAATTAAACATTAAAAAAACCTTCCCTATACAGGGCTGCCTTCAGATGTCTTCAAGGTTGTAATTTACTTATCTCATTGGCTCAGGGGGAGTTGGATAACTCCATACCCTCCAACATTTCTCCGCTGAAAATAGGGCCGTCCTAAGGAAAAGTGGGACATTCCAGGATCACATCAGAAACTGGGACGGCTTCTGTAAATCCAGGACTGTCCCTGGGAAATAGGGACACTTGGAGGGTCTGGTACTGTAGGTCATATGGCTACCCTAAGAGACACAAGGAGGAAGGGAAAAAGAGCCATGAGATTTACCTTCCTCTCTCCCGCTCAAGTGAAATAGGCTCTTAATTATAAACAGTGAGGCCCCAAGCAAGGGACTGAAATGAAGGGCAACTGCAGTGACCTGCAGGCAGAACCAATCAATGCGGACAGATTTAACAACATAAGCACCAAGGGCGACATGCCAGTCTTCTCCTAGACAAAGAGCAGGGATGGTGGTGGGAGAAGATGTTATGTACATCTTGGAACACACGATGCATTTAGAATGAAAACATTTGCTTATCAGTGGAGGCACTGTAATGTCAAACATACGGTGGCCGCTTGATATTTTAACCTTACCTCCGAGCGATGAGAAAATTAGATAGCTGGTTTTATTTAGGGCCTTCAGAGTCTGTGAATATGAAAGGTCGGGCTTAGTTAAAGCGGGACATAAGCTGCCTGACAAAGCTGAGGGAGCTGGAGAAACATGTCAGTGTTCTCTGGCTCTCTCACTATTTATTTAGAGGAGCACCATTGGTGTAACAGTGTTTCCCAAATTTGGGTCTTGGACTACAGTTCCCATCATCCCTGATCATGTTGCTAGCTGGGGAAGATGGGAGTTGGAGACCCAAGTTTAGGAAACACTGGAACATTTTGTAGTGGTTTTTAAAATATCCAAGGTTAAACACAGAAGAAGGGAACAGGAAGAACAATGACAATGCTTCTTGCTTGCCTGGACAGAGGATAGAGAGGGATGTGTGAGGGTGAAGAAACTTCCCAAATGTACAAAGGTAAAATTCACATTTATTGGTTTGCTCACTTTGGCCTCACCCACCAATGGAGCCTGGCCTTGGAAAGTTACCTAGAAGGGGATGTGGGCCTCAGGCTTGAAAAGGTTCCCTACCCCTGTGGTAGAAGATTGATTCAGATGTAACACCAAAGGATGATTTGGCACCACACCAACAAGCCCTGTCCCTGTGCAGTCCCAATCCAACCTTGGATTCCAATCCTGGATTACAGAGTTTGTACAAACCATAGTTTACCACTTCTGGCCTATGGTGTATTGCAAACCAGGAAGCCTGAAAGCTGATTGCTGGAGAAAAGCTGACAAACATTGAGGAGTGTCCAAGCTGGGATAAATTATTGCTCAGGGATGAAGGCGAAGATGTCCATGGTTATGTAAATGGGAGAGGAGAAGAACTAAGGAACGCGGAGACATGATAAAATGCACAGAAGCCAAAGAGTTCTAGGTAAAATGCGCATGGCAGAGACATTGAGAGAGAGAAACCACGTAAAGGTGTTTGTGGCCAGTGCTAGAAGCCTCCAGGTCAAGGTTGGAGTCCTAAAGGACAGCAAAGCTATCCTAGAGACACTGACTGGAAAATAGGAATTGTTCCCTGCAAATAGGGGCAATTGGAGAATATGACAGTCATAATATGATCCTAAACAAAGATGAGACTTAAAAGAGGTGTCCCACGACAAAGACCAAGTATATCAGTACAATTGTGCTAGGGGAAAGGCTTTAATGATGCTTAGGAATTTGTGCTTCTGCCATCCACTTCTATAGAAAATGATCCAGGCTATGCATTACTCTAGCCATGGGACTAGTATCCATTGCTTAATACTCATAATAGAAAATTAATGCTGGAAAACTCCATGTAACAAGCTCTAGCGTTACTAAGCCCTTTCTTTAGCTGAAATTCCTCCTGCCTAGGGATGAACTATTGAACTCTTCTAACATTTCTGGAAACCCGGATTTAGAAAAACTCTGGCTTTCTCCCAAGATGTTTATACCTGCATGCAGATAGGCACATTAAGATGGTACATGGTGCCTATATTTGGAGGAAAAGTTTATTGACAGCTGCTTTTTTTTTTGCATTACGGAGAAGCAAGCAGTTCCCCAGCTGAAGCCTCATACTATCAAAAAACATTTTTTCCTTGTTACCACTTCCATAGAGATCAAATGAGAACCATGTTGCTTTGTGGTAGGCACCAGGGAAGAGGGATTTCTCCAGCAGGATCCCTTGCTGAAATAAAGGGAGTAAAACAGGGGTGGAGAGCCTCTGGTTTGTTGGGTGCTATAAGCAGAGACTTGCTGGATCCTGTTCTCACAGTGGCCAACCAGATGCCAATGGGAAAACAAAAGAACTTGCTTCACTTGTGATTCCCAGCAACTGGTATTCAGAGGCTTATTAGGACTGATGAAAATTCTAATTCCCATCAACCCCAGCCAGCATGGGATAATGGGCATTGTAGTCCAACAACAGCGGGAGGGCTCCATCCCTGAGTGAAGATTTGATTTGATTGATTATATTTCTGCGCCGCTTTTCATTTGAACGAATCTCAAAGCAGCTTGCAAATAATAAATAACAGTAATATAACAAAACATGGTAAAGGTAAAGGACCCCTAGACGGTTAAGTCCAGTCAAAGGCGACTATGGGGTTGTGGGGCTCATCTCGCTTTCAGGTTGAGGGAGCCGGTGTTTGTCCGCAGACAGTTTTCCAGGTCATGTGGCCAGCAGGACTAAACCGCTTCTGGCACAACGGAACACCGTGACAGAAACCAGAGCGCATGGAAACACCATTTACTTTCCTGCCACAGCAGTACCTATTTATCTCCTTGCACTGGCGTGCTTTCGAACTGCTAGGTTGGCAGGAGCTGGGACAGAGCAACCGGAGCTCACTCCGTTGTGGGGATTCGAACCGCCGACCTTCCGATTGGCAAGCCCAAGAGGCTCAGTGGTTTAGACCACAGCGCCACCCGCGTCCCTTATAAAACATGGCATCACAAGTACAGCATAGATCGTATAAAATAATTGACAAATCATCAACAAAGCAATCATAATCTATTAATCTGACATTATATAATAAATCAATATACAATTTATAATCTATAAAATATATACCATATAAATATACCATTTATAATCTATAAAACAACATTAACAAAATAGCAACTAACAAAAAAGCTGCACACTGTTTAGTTCATACACACACTCTCCACACCCCCATGACTCATAATCTTTCACTCCATTTAGTTTATTCAAATACACATAAAATACTATATTGCCTGTTGTTAAGCCATCTGGGGTCCTTGAGTTGAGACGGTGGGGTTCTTGGGCCTTCCACCAGTGGTAAGGTGAATGTTGACTCTAGGTAGCCTGCTCAGGCATTGTTGGATGAGGAACTCTCCTGATTGTCAAGGTCCATTCCTACTTGAAGAAGTCTGAGATGAGCCTTTCCCTCCAGAGTGGTGAGTCACGCAGAGGCTGACCAGCAGGTCCGGCAGTGTCTCAGTACGCTGTTGCTAAGCCATGGCCTGTCCACCAGCTGCACCTTGGCTGACACGGTGGCAGAGAAGGCTGATGGGAGTAAGCGGGGAAGCTAGTTGAGTCCACCAGGCAGGAAGGAGAGGCCATGATAAAGATGCTGAGGGAACCTCAGCAGGGCCCTGGCAGCCTAGATGAGCTCGCAGCCAGTTGACTTGTCTTAGCGTCCAGACTGCTGCCTGTGGAAGTCTCGAAGCAGAGGGCATCGGTCGGCGGGGCGTGGAGGATGAGATGCAAGAAGCAAAAACATACCTGTGTTCCTGGACAGCTCCCTATATTTTCAGAGATTTATTATACAAGAAAAGTTCTTAGTGGATTTTTGCCCCCCAAATCTCTGATTTCCTCCCCGCAAAGGTGATGCCTTGTTAAAAGGCCAGGGCTTATTGATTTCAAAGCCAGAAGGTAGAGTTGAATGAATAATGAACAGCAGCTGCTGGAAACACTTTGTGGCAGCCTTGGGACTGTCTTTCCCTATGTTGCAATTACACTTTGACTGACCTCCAAGAATAACGAACAAGAGTACCCAACTGGATCATAAGCTCCGTGTCTGTGTTGTCCAGAGTAGGTGTAACGTTTCACATCCACGGGGTCCTCTGTGTCAGTCAAACATTATACCACTGTACACCCGTCAGGCTTGCAAAGCTAACTCTCAATCCTTTATTTTTATGTTCTGATTCAGCATTGCTTTGCAAGCTGTGCTGAAAGTGCAGATAAGATTTTCCATCTCCGAAGAAGAAGAATGCTCTCTCTTACTTTCTCTGTGTTAGTTGTTTATGGCCTGACTAAGAGCAGGTGCTTTCTAGTTTACAGCAAGCGGGGAAATCACGTTACTTGGGGATTGCGAGGAGATTGTGGATGGTGGTGGTGGGAGATCTCTGCTTTATAAATTATTGTCGTGGAGTGCCAAAGTAAGCTCAGGCACTCAGGTTTTCACCCATAACTCCTGTCGATCTGAATGGCAATTTGATCTGTCTGTTTTTAATGGGGCGTGAAATCCAATGTCAGCTCCGTTCTCCAGGTTTATACGTGGAGCTGAAGCAAACCTAGCAACTTAGACAACCGCTGCTTTGGTGTTTACATTCCCTCTATCTCTCCCACTTATGTATATTTGTGCATATCTGCCCATCTGATGAATGGGCTCCAATCTACCAAAGCTTATGCCACAAGAAATCTATGAGTTCACGGTGATGCAAAGCTCCTTTTTGTCTGGTGCCGGGAAAGCCCATGACTCGGGGGCCACCGGTCATGAGACTTCCCCAGAGGTCAATGGTAAGCTGGAGCCAGACCTCTTCTACACCTTCCCCTTTTAAAGTGAGGAACTACATAGGAATTAAATCCAGAATACAGCTGCGAGACTGGTGACTGGGAGTGGCTGCCGGGAACATATAACACTGGTTCCAAATGAACTACATAGGCTCCCAGTACGTTTGCAAGCACAATCCAAAGTGTTGGTGTTACAGCCCTAAACCAGGCACCCCCAAACTTGGCTCTCCAGATGTTTTGGGACTACAACTCCCATCATCCCTAGCTAACAGGACCAGTGGTCAGGGATGATGGGAATTGTAGTCCCAAAACATCTGGAGGGCCAAGTTTGGGGATGCCTGCCCTAAACGGCTCCAGCCCTATATACCTGAAGGAGCTTCTCTACCCCTTTTGTTCAGCCCGGACACTGAGGTCCAACTCCGAGGGCCTTCTGGTGGTTCCCTCACTGTGAGAAGTTACAGGGAACGAGGCAGTTTTCCTGAGGGAAGCCATGGCAGCTCAACTGGGATCAAATAGATAAAACTGTACAGCACAGAAACCTGCATGGTTTGGAAACATTTCCAGATATTGACTCTGATCTTGCAGCTGATCACTCAACAAAGACTTTTCAGTGAGTCACTGACTTGAGTGGTTTCAGGACTGTAGCGAGAGGGTCTTAAGCGTTGGTATCGGCAAAGAGGAATGAATGACACACCTCATTTCTGCCGTTGCAGCACTTTAAACAGCAAGAGGCAATTTCTCAAATAAGCAGATTTCAAATCCTTCAGGGCCTTATGAGTTACGGTCAAGTAACAACACAGAGCATTCCATCCAGAAACCTACTGGCAGTCACAGCAGATTCCCCGGGTACTTTTGCAAAATATTCTTTGCACACAAGTCAGTTTAATGAGCGGGAGACTGCTGTTTTTTTTGTACCAGATCTGATTTCTTCAAGGTTTCGGTACCTAGCTTCTTGCACAGGCCATCGCGTTAATCCAACCGCAAGGTGCCAAAGGCATGGTTAGCTGAAGCTATGCTTCTCTACCAGCGAAGGAAAGACCTTAAGTGTCTGGAGCAGCCTGCCTTCCCCTTGAGGCCTTGGAGCACATTCTCAAAGCCATTCCAGCCCATAGCAGTTGCAGTTGTTCTTCAGTTCATGCTAATATCCTGCTATTGCAAGGGTGGGGAACATTTTTCAGCCCAAGGTCCACATTCCCACCAGGGCATCCTTCTAGGGACCATGTGCCAGGGTGGGCATGGCCAGAGGCAAAAGTGGGCAGGGCAATGCATGCAAATTTTACCTTAGTACAATAGGCCTACACAAACTCCCACACCTCTTTCCATAGGTGCCAAGTCTCTGGGGCCCTGGGTGCCTGAGCACCCACAAAATTCTCCATGAAGGGGCTGGGCATCCACAAATTTCGGTGCTAGGGCTATGCACGCTGCATGGCACCCACGGCCTTGGGCACACCCACGGTCGCGGGGCCAAGTCATTCAAGGTCATTCAAGATTACATCGCAGCAAGGCAGCTACCGTCTTTCCCCCTTTTTAAGACACCGTCTTATAAATTTTTTTCCTCAAAAAAACACAGGGTGGCTTATTTTTTGGGGATGTCTTATTTTTATTACGTCAGTATGGTACGGTACAGCCTCCCTCTGCGCGCTGAGCAGGCGGGGCAGAACTCCGCAAGAGGCGCGTTTCCCCCTGCGCCGCTCGCTGGTTCACTGGCTCCCTGTGCACGGGGTACAGGCGGGGCAGGAAGAGGCGTCTCCCCCCCCCGCGTGCCTCTCCCTGTGCGCTAAGCAGGCGGGGCAGAACTCCACAAGAGGCACGTTCCCCCCGTGCCTCTCACTGGTTCGCTGGTTCCCTGTGCACACAGGAGGGGCTGAGGAGGCGACGGGAACAATGGCGGCACCATGGCTTACTTTTGGGGTACGTCTTACTTCTCACAAAGGTAAAAAAACCCTGCCATGGCTTACTTTATGACTACGTATTAAAAAAGGGGAAACAGGGTAGGTTGGTACTTAATATGGTATTTTCACAAACATATGCATTTTAAACGCACCACTTCCCCATAACGTACACATTTTGGGTTCGAGAACAGCATTACAAAAATCAAACAAGCATGAATTTTGGAGAAAAGCTGCATTTCAGTCCTTGCGCTTTTTTGAGGAGTGCGATTGACACAGCTTCATGTTAAATGTGACAATAAATTATCTTATCTTAAATGTGATCTGAACTGAATTTCCCTATGAGGACACAAAGGCAGGAACCTTTCTACATATGTGGTGGGAGTGCAAAGAGATAGTGGGATTCTGGGAAAATATCTATAACAAATTGAAAAAAATGTTTAGATTTTCATTTGAAAAAAACCCAGAATCCTTTCTCCTAGGTATCATGTCAGAGGAAATAAAAAGAACGGTCAGACTAATATTTATGTATGCGACTACGGCGGGAAGGTTATTGATTGCCAAAAATTGGAAAAGCATCAGCGTCCCAACTAAAGCAGACTGGCTATCTAAAATGATGGAATTCTTCCATATTGCTGAACTAACAGGGAGGATAAGAGGAGATATGGTACAAAAAGTGAATAAGGAGTGGGCTATCTTTAAGGAATACATCAAAATTTATGTGGAAAAAGTAGAATTTCTGACAGATATTGAGTGAATCCAGAAAATGATTAGAGTGAAAGGAGAGTAAAGTCAAGATAGAAGAAGAGACTAAAGAAATAATGAAATGCATTTAAACTAGTTGGAAAAATAAAATAGCGTAACCAGAACGGTTGGAAGTCAAGTCACTTGGTGGATGTCCATGTGGGGTACTGTGTAGGTATGTTAATATGTATAGTATAGGTACCGGTAGGTATTATATAATGTAGGTATGCTTTATGTTATGAAAATAAGGTAGTGTGTTGTGTATTTGTATTGTGTAAATGTAAATGTATGTGTTTTATATGTTAATAAAATGTAAAAAAGAAATAATTTTCCTCCTCCTCCTCCTCCTCCTCCTCCTCCTCCTCCTCCTCCTCCTCCTCCTCCTCCTTCTTCTTCTTCCAGAATGCTGTCTTGGTTGCTGTCTGCCTATTTTAGTATGAACCATGCATATTTGCCTATTTTATTTCAAACTACACCCAAAGCTACGTTTAAAGAACCCACATTAATTTCCTCTGGAGCCTTATGAGGAGAAAAAAAAATCAAGGGTGAGGCAGAGTTGTGGTGACAGACCTTTTCAACATGTTGGGAGAAAAAACTTCTGGTCACACATGGCAGGCAGATCCTACGTGTACACACAGGGGTGTACAGAGCCGAGCTTGTTCATTAACTTTCCCTTTGCGAATGTGCTGGCCAGATAACTTTGCTGGTCACACTTAATGTACCATCACATGCCTGGTGGGGGAGTGGGGTTCAAATATTAGCAATATCCAGCTGCAGTTCAGGCTGGATTTCAATAAGGCTTCAAACCTGACCATGAAATCCTAATATTTTGGGGCATTATAAATCTCTGCTGTCTCGCATGCCGCATGAAGCACTCATAAAAAGGAAAGGCTGATTCTGTTGGCTGGTGCACGACGCAGCTAGGAGTTTTGGAGATCATTCCCAGCTTCTCAGCGTTAGCCTTAATAACACAATCCTAAAGCAACTGTTTGAGACAAAAACAACCAAGCCATTGTAAGATACGATCACAGACAGCAGCTCCTGCTCAGCAAGATCTAAGGGAACGCAGATAGCCAGGAAAAGTCTAGAAAACAGCTCTCAGCTTGAGATGATTATGGAACCATGCAAGTGCCCATGTAAAGGAAAGTTTCCCTAGGTCAGCAGATGATTCGAGAGTATTAGGTGCATGAAATGTTAGGAGCCTAGTTTACTGAGGTTAGTAGATGATTTGAGAATACAGTGGTACCTCAGGCTACATACGCTTCAGGTTACATACGCTTCAGGTTAAGAACTCCGCTAACCCAGAAAGAATGCTTCAGGTTAAGAACTTTGCTTCAGGATAAGAACAGAAATTGTGCTCTGGCGGCGCAGCGGCAGCGGGAGGCCCCATTAGCTAAAGTGGTGCTTCAGGTTAAGAACAGTTTCAGGTTAAGAACGGACCTCCGGAATGAATTAAGTACTTAACCAGAGGTACCACTGTATTGGGTACAAGAAACTGATGAAAAATGAGGGGCACACACTATGCTATCCCAGAGGGATAGAGGAGAGGAGAACTTGCCCTGCTGTACATCGGGGAGGGCTGTGTGGAGAGAGTCTCGTCCTTTAAATTCCTAGGAGTTTATCTCAGTGAAGACTTTACTTGGAAAATCAATACAACCCAGGTGGTTAAGAAAGCCCAACAGAGACTCCACTTCCTCAGAGTATTGTGAAAGAACAATGTCAACCAACATTTGATGATCTCCTTCTACCGGTCCACAATAGAAAGTGTCCTTTCATACTGCATCACGGTGTGGTACGACGGTTTGGCAGCCACGGATAGGAAGTGCCTACAAAAGGTGATGAATACAGCACAAGATATTATGGGCTGTCCCGTGAATCCGCTGGATGACATCGCGGAAGACCGTTGCCTCAGGAGAGTGAGGAAAATCCTCAGGGATGATTCACACCCTGGCCGGACTTTCTTGATCTCCTGCCCTCGGGCAGAAGATATAGAAGCATGATTAGTTGCACCAACAGGGTAAAGAACAGCTTCTATCCATGGGCTGTTAGGCTACTGAATGAAAAGATAGCAACAGGGCAACTGACTTTCGGGTTAGGTGGGTGTGCGTCAGTAAACAAGGGGAATTAAGACTAAGAGAGCTGAGTGGGGATGCTCGTGTAGTCTCACTGTATACAAGTTGTACAAGTGACAATAAAGTATTTCATTTTTTATTTCATTATAGGGCTATCCCATGCTACCCAAGGGGGGTAATAAACAAGAAAGCACTGAGCTCAGTCTATGAAGCTCTCATGCCTTTGTGTCCTCATATTCAATCAAAAACAGTAGCTGTTTTCGGACATTCTCATGAATACATGTCAAGAGAGCGGCTGGTGGGTATAGATAATAGGGCTGGTTCCAAGTTACTGTCTCTCCCTAAAGTGCTCTGTGGGAGATTCCTCCTATGTCAATGGGTTCCCCCATTCACACTGGGCCCCCCTTCCACTCATTTGCTTACACATCTGTACTGGGACATTGTGCTCACTTAAAATAGCGGACAGCTGACAGAGGCCCACCCACCATTTAAAGTGCCCATAATGCCCTGGTGCTATACTACATTGGTCATGTTGTGGGAAATTCAAAATGGCGGCAGATTAGCTTCCACAGTGAGGGAACAAATCAAGTGGGTCTCCCAGGGTATGTGGACCCTGAAGGATGCTCTAAGATGCAAAGTATTGCTGCTGGCCCAGAATGTTGGTTGTTATTATTATTCTTACTTATTAAATTTGTATACCACCCTTCATCTGTGGATCTCAGGGCAGTTCAGAACATAAAAATTCAAGATAAAAACGTGAAATATGTCATGAAAGCAGCAAACAAACAAAAAACCCACAAACCCACTCGCTTCCACAAACACGTTTAAAAGAGTATAGGATGTTATTCAGTCAAAGGCCTGATTGAAGAGGGACATTTTCACCTGGGGGCTAAAGGCATATAATGAAGGTGCCAGCCGAACTTCCCTGGGGAGAGCATTCCACAAGCAAGGGGCCACTGCAGTAAAGGCCCATTCTCATGTTGTCTCCCTCCGGACATCTTGTGGAGGAGGCACACAAAGATGTGTGAAGAAAGCCTTCCTTGCACACAGCTGTACATACATATAAGAAGAGCCCCGATGGATCAGGGCAATCACCCATCAAGCCCATCATCCTGTTCTCCCATTGGCCAACTGGATAACTATGGGAAGCCAACAAGAAACACAACAACACTGTCTTGCGATTCTCAGTAGCTGGTATTTAGAGACATACAGCTTCTGACTGTGGAAGCAGAACCAGGGGATCTCTTTACATATTAATAGTAAACACAGCTAGGTTGAGGGTAGAGACTAACTTCTGCATTGTCCATTATCCTCAGTGAATACCTGAATAGGGTTAGGGCAAAGCAAGAAGAGGAAAGTTTGGGTTGATCCAGGGATGTGTCGGTTTTTCAAAAATTGCTCTCAGATTATTTAGCAGCTTTAAAACTAGGCATGCTCAATCCACCCGATGTGCCAGTTAGCAAAATGATCCTGTTGTCGGAAGCACTAAGGAATCATAACAGGCCAAACTCCACTGCTCTCTAAACGTTCTAGAAGATTACATCTGGCTTTGCTGCCAGCTGAAAGACCGATTCGGTTTTCAGCCAATTAGAAGAATGGATCGGTTGAGTGCCTGGAGGGCAGTGACTGAGGAGGGAGCACAAGGTGAGCTGAGCTTGTAGGTTTTGAGGGTTTGTCTTTTTGGGGCTGTGTGTGATTAAGTTTGTGTGCTTATTTGTTTCCTTATTTGTTTGTGTGTTTCCCAGGCTTGTGTGTGCGAGAGAGTTTGTTTCTGGCTTGTGTGTGTGTGTTTGTCTGGTGACTAGCTGTGGTGACTAGTAGTCTGGTGACTAGCTGGAGGGTAGCGGCGCGCGCCTAGCGGCGCGCGCAGTTTGACCTATCTTTTAAATTGAGGAGAGCTAGTCTCAAACGTTTACTTGGGGAGACCTAGGCTTCTTTTTTGTGTGTCCTGACTTCAAGCTTCAAGATGGAGGGTGAGGGAACAACTGTAGTCGCCTGCAATTCCTGCGCAATGTTTGCCTTCTTGCCAAAGGATGTAGGCAGCTACACCTGCAGCAAGTGCAAGTTGGTTGCCCTACTAGAAGACAAGGTCCGGCAACTTCAGGAGGGGGAAGGAACAACTGTAGTCGCCTGTAATTCCTGCGCAATGTTTGTCTTCTTGCCAAAGGTTGTAGACAGCTACACCTGCAGCAACTGCAAGTTGGTTGCCATACTCGAAGACAAGGTCCAGCAACTTCAGGCCCGTGTATCTACGCTCCAGAAAATTAAAGAGCTGGAGCTTTTCTTGGATGCAGCAGAGCACACTGTCTCCACCAAGCAGGAGACAGGGCACATCCCTGAGGAGGAGATCAGTTCCCCAACTCAGGAGCCAGATGTATGGAGGAACGTGACTCACAGAAGTAGAATGCCCAGGGATCGCTCTGAGTGTTTAGAACTACAAAATCAATTTGAAGTGCTCTCAAATCTGGAAGATGAAGACCAGACTCCATTGGAAGATCTCTCCCTCATCACAGTTGATGAGGTATATGAAGACGAGCAGCATAGTCAGTCCTCCGGGAATGTGCAGGCGACCTTGGAAGGGACAGCACGTGTAAGAATCCCGACCAAGCCAAAGAGGAGACGTGTAGTGGTGATAGGGGATTCCCTACTGAGGGGTACCGAAGCAGTGATCTGTGGGCCTGACAAGATGTCTCGAGAGGTATGCTGTCTCCCCGGGGCCAAGATCCATGATGTTACAGAACGGCTGCAAGGAATAATAAAACCTACGGATAAAAACCCCTTCCTTTTAGTCCATGTGGGAACCAATGACACCGCAAGCCATAGCCTCCAGAAGATCAAAAGTGATTATGAGGCTCTGGGCAGGAAGCTGAAGCAATTAAATGCACAAATTGTCATCTCATCTGTCCTCCCAGTTGAACGCCGTGGCCCAGGAAGAGAGGGGAAAATAGGAGAAGTGAACAACTGGCTTCGCAAATGGTGCCGGCAGGAACGGTTTGGATTCTTAGATCACGGCCTGCAGTTTCTTGAAGATGGACTTCTGGCAAGTGATGGGCTGCACCTCACAAGGGTTGGGAGGAATGTTTTTGCCAACAATCTCAAAAACCTCATCAGGAGGGCTTTAAACTGACTTATGTGGGGGAGGGAGACAGTGGTCCTGAAGGTAGGAGTCTATCAAATGCTGAAGATGATCATCCAAAAGTCAAGGACCAAATGGAGCAAACAGCACACAGACCTAGTGGTGGGAGGAAAAAATCCTTAAGTAGGAGACTAGGGGGAATGATCAATGGTTTTCAATGTCTGTATACAAATGCACAGAGCATGGGAAATAAACAAGATGAACTTGAGCTCTTGATACAGCAAACTAAATACGACATAATAGGCATCACTGAAACCTGGTGGGATGAGTCTCATGATTGGAATGTAGTAATAGAGGGATACAATCTATTTCAGAGAAATAGACCAAACAGGAAAGGAGGAGGAGTGGCATTATATGTCAGGGATGTGTATACCTGTGAAGAGATCCATGATTTAAAACTTCAAAGCCAAATTGAGAGTATCTGGGTCAAAATTAAGGGAGAGAAAAATAACAGTGATCTCATTGTGGGAGTTTACTATAGATCCCCGAGCCAAACTGAGGACATAGATGATGCCTTCCTGGAACAGATGACCAAGCATTCAAAAGGAAATGAGATAGTAGTAATGGGGGATTTCAACTATCCTGATATTTGTTGGATGTCAAACTCAGCCAAGAGCATAAGGTCGAACAGATTCCTCACTGGCCTTGCAGACAACTTCATTGTCCAGAAAGTGGTAGAAGCAACAAGAGGATCAGCCATTTTAGATCTGGTCCTAACCAATAGTGATGACCTGGTTAGTGGGGTAGAAGTGGCAGGATCATTAGGTGGGAGTGATCATGCTCTTCTGGAGTTTATTATACATCAGAAAGGAGCAACCAAGCATACTAAGACTCAAATTCTAGACTTTAAGAAAGCCGACTTCAGAAAACTTAGGGAAATGCTGGATGTGATCCCATGGTCAGTAATACTAAAAGGGATGGGAGTTCATGATGGATGGGAGTTTGTTAAAAGGGAGATATTAAAAGCACAACTTCAAGCAGTACCAATGCGACGAAAACATGGAAGGTGCCTAAAGAAGCCAGGGTGGCTATCTAAAGAACTTTTAACTGAGTTAAGATTTAAAAGGGATATGTACAAGAAATGGAAAAAGGGGGAAACCACCAGAGAGGAATTCAAACAAATAGCCAGCACATGTAGAGACAAAGTCAGAAAAGCTAAAGCACAGAATGAACTCAGGCTTGCTAGAGAGGTTAAAAGCAATAAAAAGGGTTTTTATGGGTATGTCCGTAGCAAAAGGAAGAACAAGGAAACAGTGGGGTCACTTAGAGGAGAAGATGGTGAAATGCGAACAGGGGACGCAGAAAGGGCAGAACTCCTCAATACCTTCTTTGCCTCAGTCTTCTCCAAAAAAGAAAACAATGCCCGACCTGAAGAATATGGAGCAGATGATTCAGCAGGGGAAACACAGCCCAGAATAAGTAAGGAGGTAGTACAAGAACACTTGGCTAGTTTAGATGTATTCAAGTCTCCAGGGCCAGATGAACTACATCCCAGAGTATTAAAAGAACTGGCAGAGGTGATTTCAGAACCACTGGCAGTAATCTTTGAGAATTCCTGGAAAACAGGTGAAGTCCCAGCAGACTGGAGGAGGGCAAATGTTGTCCCTATTTTCAAAAAGGGGAAAAGAGAGGACCCAAACAATTACCGCCCAGTCAGCCTGACATCAATACCAGGAAAGATTCTAGAGCAGATCATTAAGCAAACGGTCTGTGAGCACCTAGAAAGGAACGCTGTGATCACTAAAAGTCAGCATGGGTTTCTGAAAAATAAGTCATGTCAGACTAATCTGATCTCATTTTTTGACAGAATTACAAGCCTGGTAGATGAAGGGAACACTGTGGATGTAGCCTATCTTGATTTCAGCAAGGCCTTTGACAAGGTGCCCCATGATATTCTTGTAAAGAAGCTGGTAAAATGCGGGCTAGACAATGCTACCATTCAGTGGATTTGTAACTGGCTGACTGACCGAACCCAAAGGGTGCTCATCAATGGCTCCTCTTCATCCTGGAGAGAAGTGACTAGTGGGGTGCCACAGGGTTCTGTCTTGGGCCCAGTCTTATTCAACATCTTTATCAATGACTTGGATGATGGGCTTGAGGGCATCCTGATCAAGTTTGCAGATGACACCAAATTGGGAGGGGTGGCTAATACCCCAGAGGACAGGATCACACTTCAAAATGACCTTAACAGATTAGAGAACTGGGCCAAGGCAAACAGGATGAATTTTAACAGGGAGAAATGTAAAGTACTACACTTGGGCAAAAAAAATGAAAGGCACAAATACAGGATGGGTGATACCTGGCTTGAGAGCAGTACAAGTGAAAAGGATCTAGGAGTCTTGGTAGACCACAAACTTGACATGAGTCAACAGTGTGATGCAGCAGCTAAAAAAGCCAATGCAATTCTGGGCTGCATCAATAGGAGTATAGCATCTAGATCAAGGGAAGTAATAGTACCACTGTATTCCGCTCTGGTCAGACCCCACCTGGAATACTGTGTCCAGTTCTGGGCACCACAGTTCAAGAAGGATATTGACAAGCTGGAACGTGTCCAGAGGAGGGCAACCAAAATGGTCAAAGGCCTGGAAACGATGCCTTATGAGGAACGGCTTAGGGAGCTGGGTATGTTTAGCCTGGAGAAGAGACGGTTAAGGGGTGATATGATAGCCATGTTCAAATATATAAAAGGATGTCATATAGAGGAGGGAGAAAGGTTGTTTTCTGCTGCTCCAGAGAAGCGGACACGGAGCAATGGATTCAAACTACAAGAAAGAAGATTCCACCTAAACATTAGGAAGAATTTCTTGACAGTAAGAGCTGTTCGACAATGGAATTTGCTGCCAAGGAGTGTGGTGGAGTCTCCTTCTTTGGAGGTCTTTAAGCAGAGGCTTGACAGCCACCTGTCAGGAATGCTTTGATGGTGTTTCCTGCTTGGCAGGGGGTTGGACTGGATGGCCCTTGTGGTCTCTTCCAACTCTATGATTCTGTGATTCTGTGATTCTGTGACCAATTAAATCATTATACTTAATGATAAATAAATACTTTATTTTGTAGTAATAAACATTCCCATTTGAGATCAATGTGTAGAGGAAAATTGGATTAAAAGGGTCAAATGGCAAGCTGTCATCAGCCAGTTCTTTCCCCTTGGATGTGTAGATATTCCCAGCCTTGAATTTAGGACAAAACATGATTTCTTTTTATTACTTTCCTCCGCTTTACAGATAAAACTTCAAAACAGAAAACAACAAAAGAAAGCAGGAATCTCACATATCAATAAGTTATGCTTTTCTTCTTCTTCCTGTGTAAGCAACTGTCTTGACTCTACTCACACTGCTTTTGGCAACTGAAAGTCTTCTTACAAATTCATTAGCAGCAATAATAAATGAATAAACCGTGTATTTCTGTGCTTTTAAAGTTTTCTGCAGGTTATATGCTACTGAGAGGTGCTAATAAATCAAACTTGGGAGGGAAGGAACAAAAGCAGTTACGTGCAAGTGTACTCACAATCGAAACCGTGGTTGTTTTACTCTCCCCCGACAATCTTGCTGCTGTAGGAACCAGAGCAAAGCCATGCTTTGTCTTAGTGTCACATCTGAACTTGGATTGTCCATTTTCCTCCCCCAGACAAACCGCCACAAATGGTAAATCAAGAACAAAACTTGGCTGCAATTCATGGTTCGTTTGGAGTGACACAAACCATGAGCTTGAGTTTGGATATAATGAGCCTAACCATGGCTTATGCCTGGGTTGCGTGGAAGCATCTGGACCTGGGGAGCAGTGAAGTAGCTGCTGTACTCATCCACATTCATGCTTGGCCATCTTTTGGCTTAGCGTTATGTGTGAACTGGGCGAGTGTAGAGGAAATTGGCAAATACCCACCGCTGGCCAACAAATGAAAGCTCATTCTCCTTGCCTAACATGGAGGGGTGCACTGGAGCTGGTTCATTTGGGTGAATGGAACAATGGCCACCAACCTCAGTCTGCCCTCATTAAAGTTATAAGTTTAATGTACATAAAATTTTAAGATTTCTCAGTACATTCAAATATATCTCAAAAAGGCTGGTATTGCCTGGTCTCCTGACTCAACTTGTGAGTTTGAAACATGAGAAGGTGTTTATGTATAATCAAGGGAAATTATAGCAGTTAGTTATGCCTGCCTGCTTGGTCTCTTTGTCTGTCTTAAAACTGCAGGTTTTTACAATAATCCTGCCAATGTCCTGATCTGTTTACAGTTTGTTTGTAAATACTCAATAAACCATTTCCATTCCTTTCTAAAAAGTTTGTTGTCTTGATTGCTTAATCTTCCAGTAAGTTTTGCCATTTCTGCATACTCCATTAGTTTCTGTATCCATTATTCTTTTGTCGGGACCTCTTCATCCTTCCACTTTGGGGCAAATAACATTATTGCAGCTGTAGTCGCATACATAAATAAATTTCTATACTGTTTAGGTAGTTCTAATCCCAGAATTCCCAAGAGAAAAGCTTCTGGTGTTTTTTTTAAAATGAATGTTATCTTAAACATCTTTTTCAATTCATTATATATCATATCCCAGTAAGCTTTAACCTTATTACAAGACCACCACATGTGGAAAAGGTGCTTTCTTTCTCTTTACATTTCCAACACTCATTTGACTTTGATTTATACATTTTTGCCAATCTACTAGGTGTTTAGGTACCATCTATATAGCATTTTCATAAAATTTTCTCTTAAACCATAACATGCTGTAAATTTTATATCCGTATTCCATAATTGTTCCCATGCTTCCATTTCTATATTATGACCAGTATCAATTGCCCATTGTATCCTTGAAGATTTCACTTGTTCATCTTTTGACTCCCATTCCAATAACATCTTGTACATCTTAGACATTACTTTAACATTACAATTTAACAGGTTTTGCTCTAATTGTGATAGTTGTTCCCCAAACCCCCGCTTCATTTCCTTTTTAAATATTTCATTCAAATGATGATATTGTAACCATGTTGTTAACATTCCTGGTAAATCCTTAAACTCTTTTAATTTAAATTCTTAGCAAATTTCTGTAAGTTGCCCAACTTTCTGTCATTTTTTTCTTTTTCACTGCTATGGCTTCTAAAGGTGAAAGCCAAAGAGGTGCTTTAATTTCCAATAAATTTTTATATTTGCCCCATAATCTATACATTTCCCCCCTAATTATATGGTTTGTGAAACCTTTATGTACTTTCACCTTTACATACCACAAATAAGCATGCCAACCAAAAATATTATCATGACCTTCCAAATCTAAAATATACGGATTCTTCAATAGCAACCATTCCTTCAACCAGCACAGACAAGATGCTTCATAATATAATCTCATATCCTGCAGGGAGAAAGAACCTATCTCTTTCATGTCTATTAGTATTTTACATTTTATTCTCGGTTTTCCCCTTTGTCAGATATATAGAAGGAGGAGAGATTCAACATAGGTTCAGTGCTGGGAGTCCTCTTCAGCCTGAATGCATTTCAAAGCATTTCACAGAGCAACAGAAGGAAGCTTATAAAGTCAGCATAATATATTGCAGAATCACCAAACCCCTGCGCGCAACAAACCTTCATAGACATTTGTTTCAACGGTAGTTTTAGAATCCTAAGTAGATCGAAAAAGCTGTATAAACAATGTTAATCTATTTCCACTCTTAGCTCTTGCTTAAGCATTTTATAGGAGCTGGATAATTTTTTATTTTTTATTTTTGGCATGGAAAAGCACCAACCTTTTTTTCCCTCCCAAAAGTGGGATCCAGATCTTGGCGGTTTTCTGTTTCTGTGTGTGCTCCGTGCCTCGGAACGACATCTGCTAGCAGTTAATTTGCAAAACGGGGAGAATGTCACCGCAAAACGTAGGCTTTATTTTAAAATAAACACTAGAAAAATATTACTTGGGCAAAGAATAAATGTGTATCAGAAAAAGAAGGTGGGTGGCGGCTGCCCACAAACCGGATGGTCTTCATAACAGTTCAAAGCAATCGGCGTATATTGGTGGAGACCGCCACTCTGGCCCTCGTGGAGAAAAGAGGCTTCCAGAGCCAGCAGCCTCTAAACCAGGAGTTGTTCTCTCCGCACCATCAGCTTTCTTTTAAGAATGTCCTGATCACCTGACTGTTTTCCTGGGCAGAAATGTTGAAGGAAAAACATACCCCAGTGCCAATCCCCGTCTCACCCCAAGTGCTTGTCAGCAGGAAAAGCCGTTTCCCCCCCTCCTTTGCTAATGGTCGCAGAAACATGGCCGCCACCACAGCGTGCCAGTAATAGAGAGAGTGAAGGGAGAAGTCTGCAAACAAGTCTCATCTTCCTGCTGTGGGTTGGCAGGGTTCTCCAGCAGAAAGGGAAGAGCGGATAAAATGGCTGGCTGTTTTGGTGCGTGTTTGGCACTCTCCTCCGACATCCCTGTGGGTAGATTAGTTTTTTATTTTATTTATAACATCTATATCCCACTTTTCCTCCAAGGAGCGCAAGGTGACACACATAGTTCTCCTCAGCAATGGGTGATATTTAACTAAGGTTCCCTCAGAGTAGACCCATTGAAATTAATGCATCTAGCTTAGCCATGTTCATTAATTTCAACGGGTTGACTTGAGTGCAACTTAGCTGAATATTTCCCCATGGTTAGGAATGCTGATGCCCTGACCCAGGAAACGTTTATATAGGACTCCTAGCCAAACAAAGGCCTCCAGGATAAGGAATCCCACATATTGTCAAGTCTTCCAGTTAACTGGCTAAAGGTCTTGGCAAATGACCAAGCTTCTGGTCCTGTTGATGCCAGCACCTATTCCATTGCATACTAGTTAATCAAGTCCTTCCTTTTGTTTGATTTTTCCTTTTTACAAAAGGAAAATGAAATGGAGGAGAAATCTGGTGTTTTGTACAAGGCCACCCAATTTGCATTGCTCTCAATGCCACATTTTCAAGCTACTTGTCTTGACCACATTAATCTCTTTTAAATATTATAAAATATGATCTAATATATTGTATAACTTAACTGCCAATGTGTTTCCAAGGCAGACAAATAGAACTATTCTGGCTTCTTTTTTTGGGGGGGGGGGGGGATGCAACAAATAACTAGTAAAATTTGAAGGTAACATTCTTGCTCAAACCTTAAGAGGATTTGGCAGAAGCAGAAATCCAAAGAAATGCAGCTCTCTGTTGGAAACCAGTGGGAATTTTGCCACTGACCCCAAAGGAGCCAGGATTTCATTCCAAGAATACATGTATAAAAATTCTATTTCCAGATTCTCAGGGGCCTCAAGAGGCTTTATGATAGTTCTTGTGGTTCAAGTCAAGCGAGATCCTCAAACACTGATGAAAGGGGATTTGACAAATGCTTGCTAAGCTTGCTTAATATCAATGTGATAATCCCTTTGGTCCTGTTTTGGAGGAAAACAAACTCTTGTTTCCCACAATCGCACAACATCACTATGTGCGGGGGCTGGAAAGCCACAACACCGAGCAAACTTAGAAAGGGTTTTGCTTAGAATCCATAAGGAAATAAGAAACACATGACTGGATTTGACCAAAGGCCCACCTTATCCAGCCCTTTGACTACAGCTCCCATCAGCCCAAGCCAGCATATTGCCTGGAGGTGACGGTAATTGGAGGCTATGCAACACATTACTGGCTTAAAACTCATCTAGGCCATCCATCTTCTCAGTTAGAGCCAAAGCTGTTTCGGGAAAGAAAGTCACTAAAACACAGTGTGTGACAGGATAGAAACAGGATAGGCACTGATGGTGGCTTATGCTGTGTTTACACAAAAACACATTATATTAATTTTGCAAATGATTTGCAATATTGCAGTTTTCAACGACAAAACAATTATTGCATTGTACACGTTGTCAGTTCTTTTGACCATCTTGTCATTGTTATTGCGACTTCCACTGGCCTCTTATTTCTCGGTCTGATACGATAAAGTCGCCATAAGGCAATTTTATCACATCTCTTTTGCATGGTAGATGTTTTGCTTGAAATGTCCTGCAAAAGATGGCTCAGATACTATGCAACAGAATGAAAGCTCATTACCCCCTCTCCTCTCTTTTTCCTTGCAGTGTCTATGACAACGGTGTCTCATACCAAATGTAAATGGAATGTGAAAAATGAATTTAAAGTGGAGACGCTATATGTACTTTTCCTTGTTTATTTGTTTGTTTTTGTAACACAGAAAAATCTTCAGTAGAAGTTTGAAGTTATAGTGTGCACACAGTTTTATACTGTGTCAGGCATATCTTTCTCATTTTCTGCCACGTGATCCTCTAAACTGGAGTTTACAGAGACTGAACCCAAGTCCTTCCACATAGAAAGCACCTGCTGTACGACTGAGCTATCCCTTCAGCTCAGTTTCTGATGCTGTAGTTAAAATCAAAAAGTCTCCTGCACTGACTATCATGTTCCCCAGGGTTTTTTCCCCAGCTGGATCACACTGGAACTCAGTTCTGGCACCTCTCAGTTGGGCGCCATTGTCCTTCTAAGAGAACAAGGGAGGTGTTCATGGTGAGTTCTGGCACCTCTTTTTTTTAGAAAAATAGCACTGATGTTTCCCATGATTCTGATCTCGCCGCAGTCATCTAATCTGCTATATTTACCGTTCTTCCTTTGCAGAATTCAAGAGTGATTTACATATGGTTTCTGGACTGTCTGTAAGCTGCTTACAAAACAGAACTATCAGTTGGAAAGCACAACAGAAGTTCATCTAAAAACACATCTCTCTCCGCCCCCCAGTGTTTATAGAATAAAGATATTACCAGAGTTTTTAAAATGCTGCTTTGAAATTCCTAAACAATTATTTGCCTGCTATAACTGTATTTTATGATGAAATAGTCACTAGATGGCACTGTCAGTACACGGAAATACAATTCCCCAGGCCTGGAGGGTCAAAGCAGGATTAAATGCGCAATTTCATTTTAGGTGATTCATTTTTCTCTTCTATGGGCCCAACTAGATAATGTGATGTTCAGTGCCCCCCCATGAATTTAATGTGCAGATAGAAATAGCCATTGAGGGATAGTGGAGCGAGATCTAGACAAAGTCAGGTGTGGAGAGGGGAGTTTAACCGCCGGTCCTCCGACAATCCCAATGAAAATCACGCCTCACTGATGTTGAGAGGAAGGCTTCCATCTGTGCCAGGATGGCGAGGCTTAGCCAGAAGGCCAGGGAAAATATGCCCCAACCATATGAGGCAAAAGAGGGAATTCCTGGATTATGGTAAAGATCAACAATTTGAGTCAGCTCCACCGTTAGGCAGAGTGAGGCTGCTGCCTCAGGCAACAGATGCTGAGAGGCAGACAGTGTTGTGTGAGCCATGCAGCCTACCTGGAGGGCTCTGTCCATTGCTAGTGTTGAAGCAAGAGTCAGCTGCCAGTTTGGCTGGTTTTTGCACATGGAGTGGGGGAAGTGCCATCTGGGAAGAGAGCCAGTGTGGTGTAGTGGTTAAGAGCAGTAGTCTCGTAATCTGGTGAACCGAGTTCGTGTCTCTGCTCCTCCACATGCAGCTGCTGGGTGACTCCTTAGGGTAGTGATAAAGCGGGATATCAAATCCAAACTCTTCTTCATCATCTTGTTCTTTGCCTTGGGCAGCAAAATACCTTGGGCAGGCCCTGTGAGGAACCGGGAAATCACAGCACACAAACACGTCAAGAGTACCGTATTTTCCAGTGTATAACACGCCCCCATGTTTCAGATGACCCCTATTTTTTGGGACCGGAACATTTTTTTGGGGGGGGGATTGCCCAGAGCTGCCACTGCAAATTGCACACATCGCCGCTGCCACAAATTGTCTGCACGCTCTCCGCAAAAAGCCCACCTGACTGCTTGACGAACCCACAGGCGATTGCATGCACGCCTCACTACTGCCGTAAACCACACGCCCAATCGCTGCTGCCAATCTCCTGCTGGCTGCTGCCACCAATCGCCCGTCCCCCCTCTGCTATCCGTGTATAAGATGACCCACAATTTAATCCAATTATTTCTAAGGAAAAAATATCGTCTTATACACGGAAAAATACGGCACTTGTTCTCTAGGAACAAGTTGCTAAAGAGGGAATGCTTGCCAAAAGGGAGGATGTCGTTCACAGGGTTTTTTTTTTTTTTAATTGCAGGCCACCACTAGGGATAAAGGAGAAATTTGATAATAATAAAATTATTATTCTCCTTGTGGAACACCCTTGGAAGTCTAGGAGATAAATATACAGCTTTTAGAAGATATCCGAAGGCAGCTCTGTATTGGAAAGTTTTCAATGTTTTATGGGGTGGGGAAACCCAGTCAGACGGGTGGGGTACAAATAAAATAATAATAATAATAATAATAATAATAATAATAATAATAATAATAGTACAGTTTGCATTTAAAGGCAAATTTACCTGATTCTTTCCAAAAAAGTGCATGGGCTGAAACATAAACTTGCACTTCTCCAAATTTAGCCATGCAGTTCTCCATACTAGGTCTACAAAAATGCACAAATATATAGATGCATATATTTGTGAAAGAACATGCAAAAATGTATTTTCTTAGAGGAAATTGCTTTGCAGAAAAGGTGTACACTAGAAAAGAAATGCAGTAAAATGCTGATGGGTTTTATTGAAGACTTAAAAAAATATCAAACTGATGTGGAAATTTGAAGAAATATATGAAACAGACAGATTTGCCCATCCTTAGAGATGCCCCTTGCAAAATAATAAAGAAAAGTGGTTGGAAAGAAAATCTGAGTGCTTCCACTCTTTAGGATACAACACAGAAATGGCTTTTCCGTGGGACGCTTCAGATTGCATGGAGCAGCCTTGTTTAACCTTGATCTCCTTACAGACCATATTGACTGATTTCCATAACATTTATATATCACACTTTTCTCCCACCAGGGAGCTTTGTGCAGAAGGCACAGGATTCCTCAGCAGCTGTCCGTCTCAGCACTGACCAGACACACAGCCCTCTTTCCTCAAATTTCTACACACACTTAGCTATATTTATTTATTTGGAAGGTTTTTATCCTGCCTTTCCTCAAACAGAGCTCAAGGCAGCTGGCAAACCGATAACAAAAGCCTCCCTGATATTAGAATAAAAGATGCAAAGCAACAAAACTAGAGCAGAAGACATGAAGATGACACGAAAAGAAATCCCTTTAAAATAAAAGCCAGCAGAGCCTAAAACACACAAGACCCAAAACCGTTTTTAAAAGGGGAAGGTTTTCACTGTGTGCTGAAATATCAGTACTTGGGGGGTGCCTCAAGACATAAAATTATCTAATTGAAAGAGGCAGAGAACCCATCAGTTCACAGGGATGTCTATTCTACCACCAAACAGCTCTAAACACCAGGTACTTTATATCTGAATGCTTTTCTAGCAAGCTACAGCAAAGTTTTTGCAACGTGTACCATGGGCTCTTCCATGGTAGACTCATAATCTGGTGAACCGGGTTTGCGTCTCCGCTCCTCCTCATGCAGCTGCTGGGTGACCTTGGGCTAGTCACACTTCTTTGAAGTCTCTCAGCCTTACTCACCTCACAGAGTGTTTGTTGTGGGGGAAGGGAAAGGAGAATGTGAGCTGCTTTGAGACTCCTTCGGGTAGTGATAAAGCGGGATATCAAATCCAAACTCTTCTTCTTCTTCTTCAGATGGCAGTTTACTTTGGACGCGGTACTGATCACACGTGCAATTTTTGCACAGTATCCATCCAGCACCATCCTTATCAAATTGCCATCCCATAAGAAGAGCCCTGCTGGATCAGCCCCAAGGCTTCGCTTGTCCTGCAGAAATGGCAAAACTGGATTAAATTGGTACTGGGGTAGGGGTATGTGACCGCATTTTGTTGAGGATGATATCACATGGATGCTGAGAATGACTTGCATGGGTGAGTAGCACCCAATTCACAATAAACAGCTGTATAGAAGTTGAAACTGGTGTTCAAAGCCAGCATTTCAGATGCAGCAGAAGCTTAATAGTGGAATGACCTTTTTTGGTTCAATTAATGAAGAAATTAATTTGGTTCAATTAATGAAGAGGAATTAAAGAACCTTTTAATGAGGGTGAAAGAGGAGAGCACAAAATATGGTCTGAAGCTCAACATCAAAAAAACTAAGATCTTGGCCACTGGTCCCATCACCTCCTGGCAAATAGAAGGGGAAGAAATGGAGGCAGTGAGAGATTTCACTTTCTTGGGTTCCATGATCACTGCAGATGGTGACAGCAGTCACGAAATTAAAAGACGCCTGCTTCTTGGGAGAAAAGCAATGACAAACCTAGACAGCATCTTAAAAAGCAAAGACATCACCTTGCCAACAAAGGTCCGTATAGTTAAAGCTATGGTTTTCCCAGTAATAATGTACGGAAGTGAGAGCTGGACCATAAAGAAGGCTGATCGCCGAAGAATTGATGCTTTTGAATTATGGTGCTGGAGGAGACTCTTGAGAGTCCCATGGACTGCAAGAAGATCAAACCTATCCATTCTTAAAGAAATCAGCCCTGAGTGCTCACTAGAAGGACAGATCCTGAGGTTAAGGCTCCAGTACTTTGGCCACCTCATGAGAAGAGAAGACTCCCTAGAAAAGACCCTGATGTTGGGAAAGGTTGAGGGCACAAGGAGAAGGGGACGACAGAGGACGAGATGGTTGGACAGTGTTCTCGAAGCTACTAACATGAGTTTGGCCAAACTGCGAGAGGCAGTGAAGGATAGGCGTGCCTGGCGTGCTCTGGTCCATGGGGTCACGAAGAGTTGGACACGACTGAACGACTGAACAACAACAACAACAAATGAAGAAACATTTGGTTTCTTTCTTTTTGTAGTCTGTCGAACCCATTGAGGATCACGTTCGCTGGGCTGTTGTTTTGTTGTTGATGTCAAACACATTTGGCTCATTGCTTGGTGCTGCAGCACCAGTGACAGGGTGGAAATTTGGTTCTCACCAAAAGGCAAATCTACCTAATCTGCAATTTCTGAAACGCGAACCTTCGAAAGCCACCATTCTCTGAATTTTGCAATGCGGTTCTCCAGTCAAGTAATGTGTCCAAAAATGCATATAACCCGGTGAAGCGTGCATAGAAATGCATATGATAGTGAAAATAATATATCAAAGTGCATTATAGTAGGGGAACATTGCCTGGTAAAAAAAAGGTGTACATTATACAAGCATGTGTATATTAGGAGAAATTCACAAAACGATTTGGAAATGTGGCGAACTGAACTTAATACTGGAAAATGGAGAAACTGAGCAAAACCAAAACTAACAAATTTGCCCTTCCTGACACAACACTCATGCTTTTCAAAGGCAATGAGGAATATTTAAGCCATGTTTTCTGTTGGAAAGTAAATTTTATGTTGAGGGTAGGTGGGTGGGAAAGAGAGAGTACATTGATTCCTGGGAAAAAGCATAGCAGGTTAAAGAAAGGGACAGTTGTTTCTTTATAAGGTAGACTCAGGGGCTGCCTCACTCCAGCATGTTAACATATGATCAAAATCTAATGCTGACAGTTTTAAACACCTGCAATTGGCCTATGGTTGACCTCCCCCCCTCCACTTGTTTAATCATTTGCCTTGTCTCCAGGACAGCCTGTCGAAATGGAAGATTGGGACTTTTCACTGAAAGGCTCCTGTCATTAGCTGCTAAGACTTATGCATGACAGTCTGCCCATCACATAATATGCAGACAGATGACAGCCACTTAGCTCTTTTATGTCATGATAGAAGCCCAAAATTGCCCATAAATGAGGAAGAAAGCCATTATTTAATCAATCAAAATTGTGTCAATTGGCTGAAATTTGTCTCCAGTATAAACAAATGGAATGTTTCTTTTTTTCTTTTTTCTTTCTTTCTTTCCCCTTTTACTTTTTGGCACTCTGAGAAAACACAGCTAAATTACTTGCAGATCGAGCCGTCCGAAAACAACGTAGGAAGTGAACCGGGAGTCCGAGCCATTAAAAATAATTGCGGAGATTATGCTGAATCACTCCTTTGTACAGTGTGCATGCACCTTCTCTCTCCATAAAGGGAGAAATATCAATAGCTACTCTTCTTAAATTTGGCACTTGCTGAGTATTAACATGTGTTGACTGGGGACAGGGCTGCACCATGATGCTTGACCATGGGTCAAGACAAAGGCCTGTGGACGCCAGCAGTCTTATGATCCACGCTGGTGAACAAGATGTCAGTGGGAAGCCCACACTACAGGAAATGAACACAACAGTCTTCACCTGCTTAAGCAACAACACTCATAGCCTGAACATGGGAAGCAGTGCTGTTTTTCTAGAAAAAGGGGTGCTGGAGTTCACCAGGAACATCTCCCTTGTTCTCTTCGTAGTCAAAGGACTGAATAGGATGGGCCCTTGGTCAAATCCAGCTATGATACTCTACAGCTTCCAACCAACCTGACTGGACAAGATTCTTCAAGCTCATGCTTGAGAGCCAGTGTGGTGTAGTGGTTAAGAGTGGTAGACTCGTAATCTGGGGAACCAGGTTCGCATCTCCACTCCTCCACATGCAGCTGCTGGGTGACCTTGGGCTAGTCACACTTCTCTGAAGTCTCTCAGCCCCACTCACCTCACAGAGTGCTTTGAGACTCCTTTGGGTAGTGATAAAGCGGGATATCAAATCCAAACTCTTCTTCTGCTTCAGATGGCAGTTTACTTTGGATGCGGTACTGATCACACGTGCAATTTTTGCACAGTATCCATCCAGCACCATCCTTATCAAAATGCCATCCCATAAGAAGAGCCCTGCTGGATCAGGCCCAAGGCTTCGCTTGTCCTGCAGGTGCCGGACTTGAGGTCCGGAGCGAGTTCTGGCTGAAAAAAAGCCCTGGAAGGAACGGTATGTGAAGAGTCAGCTGAGTGCTAAAGAAGTTAACCGTTAAGAGTGATAATTTTTTTGTTACTTCAGAATGGATGGAACTGAAAGCGGCAGTGTCGGGTATTCTTGAAGGACTTGCTTGATTACACAGCTTTACGGGGCTCCCAGATAATTGCAGCATTCATTTCATTATTGCCAAATTCAGTTATAGCAGCTGAACTCTTTTCAGTTTGCTCTGCAGCAGCACAGTGTGTTTAGACCCCAGAGTACGTTTTCTGGAATATTTTAATATACATATTTTGGCCGGCCCTGCTAGACTGTCTGTAAACACAGTTGGGATTACAGCTGAACTGAAGCCTTGGCTAGGAAATATGATAAATTTCAGCCGATGATTCAGTAAGGAATTGCTCATGAAAACAATCCTCGGCCATGTATATTGCTTCAAGGAAGAAAGCTAGTGCATCAAAGCCTCTCTTGGTGCTTTGATAGGTTCGAATATCATACCGGAGTGAAAAATTGATCATTCCAGAGTGAAAAATTGATCACTGGAGATGTAGGGGAGAGATTCAGCAGAGATTAAGGTTGGGTTCAGCCAATGTAATGAATGAATCCCAGGAATAAAGTCTCTCATCAATCACAGGAAGCTAGGATTTATTCGTAGAAGCACAGTTCCTAATATTTCCAATGGCTTGGGAATCTTTCTCAGTGGGAACCTGTTTGCCGACAAACTTTGACAAATAAACTGAGTGAAATGCACAAGAGGGAGAGCCAACTCTGTTTGTGTAGCTTGTAGCTTTCCCCCTCCCTGTCGACGATGTTGCTATGCTGGGGGAGAAAAGTGAAACGAAACAGTAGACTTGTCATTTAAGGATTTGGCTAGAGCTGTTGACAAGCTCCTCTCCTTGAAGACAATGTGTCCCTGTGCCTGAGTCACATGCTATAGAAGCTTCCCACTGAGGTCCTAATATGCTAAATGCATTGCTGTCAATCATGTCAGAGTTTTTGCTTTTTGCTTATTTAATACAAGCACCCTCCATTTTGGGGTAGGGGTGGGAACCACAGCACAAAGAGAAACTGAACTGGGCTACTTCAGAGATCAGCCAGGCAGTGGGGGCTGGTGCCCATTGGGATTGGCAGGACTGAAGGCAGGGAACCCAAACGGAGAGTGGAACCAGAGCCAATGACAGGCAGAGCCACTTAACTCTGGTCCCCATCCGCTGCGTCCTTCTCCTTGCTAAGTGTAGGAATGGATTTAGACACCAGGAGACGATACATTGTTTAGTTATTATCCTCCTTTGTTCACATTTGTGAGATCAGCAGAGTACCATCCTTTGCAGCTTAAACTTGGGAGCTAAGACAAAACTGATTTAATCTTCTGCAAACAACATATCCATGAAGCTTTAAGGCAGACTGGGTTTTCCTGGTATTGCCCCTTTCCTACCCCTTAAAAACAATAATGACATACATTTTTAAATGAAGAAATAAACATAGTGTTTACTTATGTAATCTAGGTCTTGAAGCATTAGTTACAGTAGTAAAAGGAAGGCAAATTTAAAACTATTATTTAAGTTACAAAAGTACAAAACGTAAGTTCAAAAATGGTCAGACATGCATGTGTGGAAGCATGATGAAGAACAGAAAGGCTGCCCAAGCAGGGAAGAAGTCTGAAGTGTTACGGCTTCCGGCCAAGGCAGACAAAGGAAGTGATCTCACAGAGTTCTCTCTAGCAAATTAACAGGAAAGCTCTGTGAGCCTCAGAACTTTCATGTGCCTATCTGGCAAAACATGAATTGTTGGGTTGACTGCAATAATGTCCCACACTAAGTTCTACAAGGGAAACACGGAGACCAAAGAGGCAACATGGAGACAACAGTGTGATGCAGCAGCTAAAAAAGCCAATGCAATTCTGGGCTGCATCAATAGGAGTATAGCATCTAGATCAAGGGAAGTAATAGTACCACTGTATTCCGCTCTGGTCAGACCCCACCTGGAATACTGTGTCCAGTTCTGGGCACCACAGTTCAAGAAGGATATTGACAAGCTGGAACGTGTCCAGAGGAGGGCAACCAAAATGGTCAAAGGCCTGGAAACGATGCCTTATGAGGAACGGCTTAGGGAGCTGGGTATGTTTAGCCTGGAGAAGAGACGGTTAAGGGGTGATATGATAGCCATGTTCAAATATATAAAAGGATGTCATATAGAGGAGGGAGAAAGGTTGTTTTCTGCTGCTCCAGAGAAGCGGACACGGAGCAATGGATTCAAACTACAAGAAAGAAGATTCCACCTAAACATTAGGAAGAATTTCTTGACAGTAAGAGCTGTTCGACAATGGAATTTGCTGCCAAGGAGTGTGGTGGAGTCTCCTTCTTTGGAGGTCTTTAAGCAGAGGCTTGACAGCCACCTGTCAGGAATGCTTTGATGGTGTTTCCTGCTTGGCAGGGGGTTGGACTGGATGGCCCTTGTGGTCTCTTCCAACTCTATGATTCTGTGATTCTGTGATTCTGTGAGACAGGGAGGTGAGGGCTGGCTGAGGGCAGCCTGAGGCTGGTGGGGCAGTGCCCCATTTGCCCTAGCGGAGCAGCCTCCACTGCCGACAGGGCTTTGCACACTTAAATTTTCCACCATGTAGAAATGACCACAAACAATTCGCTGGTCACAGACAAAACCAACATGCTAGAGGAGAGGAGACTAGTCTACATCATTTTCTTGGGCATTCTAGCTTTCCACAGGTAGGAAATACTTCTGCCAGTGGGGGGTGTTCAATCATGCAGTCTGTCACCTACGTTCCACAGTGGTACAGCCCAAGGTGAGCTGTGCCAATTTAGTCTTCTGGATGTGTAGATGGACTCCTAGACTGGCCTTCCCATTTTTAGAGCTCTGGCAATTGAAGAAAAGAGCACACACCCTTCTAACAGCTACAGGTAGATAGCCGTGTTGGTCTGTCATAGTCAAAACAAAATAAAAAAAATCCTTCCAGTAGCACCTTAGAGACCAACTAAGTTTGTTCTTGGTATGAGCTTTCGTGTGCATGCACACTTCTTCAGATACCCTTCTAACACTTCATGTGTTTCCAGTTCTTAAAACGCTTGCATTTCAAAACTTCCATGCGGTTTGAAAACACACACAAGTGGGCTGTGAAATGAATGGAACGAAAGGGTGGCAAGATGAACAAAGCCACTGACAGGCAAGACAAGAGAATTTCAGTTTTCACTTTTGGAAGAACACCTGCAAATTTAATGAATATCCCCTCTCCTTATTTTTTTTTATTTTTTTTTTAAAAGATCTGGGAATGAGAAACGTGCAAATCTGCCTGGTGAAAAGTTCACAAGGGAGGGTGTAGTTGGCAGCTGCAAGGGAATGTTAATGCATTCTCCCCCCTCCCAGGGGGAAGTAAGGAGGAGGTCTGCCAAATCCATGATGGATCCTTTAGATCTCTCCACACAGCAAGGTTTTCCCCAATTTAAGGCAGCCCACCCTTGAGGCCTCACGTCAGAGTCAGCATATTTCTGGATATAAAAAACTGGACAGGACTCCCTTCCGAGCCTGTCAGCACCTCTACTTCATTCGCTCTACAGGGATGCAGTTGAATGACAAGAAGCATTCTGCTCGCCTCCAAAGGTTTGGTCCATTGACTTTCTGTCTCATTCATCCCTTGTCCGACATGAGGCGTTTGAAGCCATGATTTCAGATGTTCTTACAGCGCCGAGGGAACGGTTCTTCCCAAGCCGTTCCTTTTTATATTTCTACTCTTTGGATTATATGATACTGGTTTTTTATTATTACTGTTTTTATTGTTTTGACGTTGTGTTTCTGTATACCGCGTTTCCATTTTTTCTTTAAAAAATAAGTAGCTTAGAATTGCTTCTAAAAAAATTAATGAATTTACTTCTTAATCAAATTCTGATGTTATAAGGAACTTCCTGTTGGACCAGCAACTTAGGACAGCCTGATGCCCTCCAGATCTTGTTGGACTGCAACTTCCTGTCCCTCTAGACCACTCAAGATGATGGGAGTTGGAGTCCCAACAATGTCTGAAGGGTACCAGGTTGAAGAAGGCTGGTTTAAGATATCTCAAGGGTTGCCACTTCATCCTTGAGCCTGCCTGGGTGCTTCTGCCTTAGGGGCCACAGCTTTGACAGAATCAGGGTTGGTAGTCCCAGAGGGACCAGGAGGAAAACAAAGAAGCAGCAGATGTGGGGGCGGGGGGTTGGAAGGCTGGAACCCAGTGTTGGAGGACAGAGGTCCTCCCCTTGTGCCTATGATGTCAAAGAGGGAGACACAGCAGAGGCAGATTTAGGGGAGTGCGACTGGCTCAGTCGCACTGGGCAAGGTGCCTCAGGGGGTGCTGCAACTGTGATGTAGAATGGAAGACACCAGATTTTGGTGTTGCGCAGGGTGCTGTTGAATTTGAGACCCCAAGGTCTGCCAACGGAATTAGATCTGCTGTTTCTCTCCTCCACCCCTTTGGTGGAACATCATGAAGGGCAGGGGGCAGACTGCCATCAGCTGTAGGGAGGGACTGAGCAGGAGATGGTGGCAGCAGAACTGGAATCAGAGAGACAAGACACAACCTTCCTACTGAAAACCAGGAGCTTCCTTTGATCAGACACATCAGTCCCAACGATGTGTATGTGTGTGTAGCAGATTCGTAGGGTGAGAGACTCCTGTGAGTTACCTCGTCTTGTTCCATCTGCAAAAGCTTGGCGGGAGGGACACGTCAACTGTTGGTACATCTTCGTAGCTTCTATTTCGTTATAAACATCTTGCCTTGCTCTTGTACCTTGGAATCTTGACTTCTAGACCCTGTGCTTGCTGCTGAGCCTGAACCATTATTAGCCTGAATAAAGATATCTTCCCTATATAGAAATGAGTCAAGGACAGGATTGTTTTGGGACAGGAGCCTGACAGCTCCACTCAACAACTCAAGCCATCTGAAGTGAGGTGGCTGGGGATGTAGGGCAGGGCTTTTTCAGCAGAGGCCCCTACCCTGTGCATCTCACAGTTTGCCTTTAGATGAGTAGCTAAAACATTTTTGCTTACTGTAGTTGTTGTTGCTCACTAGTTCCCAACTGTTTCATCTTTCCCCCTACCTCTTTTCATTTTTGTTTTATGTTGCAGATTTTAACACAGTTGCCTCAAGCATTTCTCAACAGAAAGGAGGTGCAATATATATTGTTTTTCAACCCCCAGATCTCTCTCTCTCTCTCTCTCTCTCTCTCACACACACACACACACACACACACACACACACACATGTCCTATAGCTATAGCTGTAAATCTATATATTATTGGTGTCTGGCCCTGCTATTTTGAACATTAGATTATGCTCTAATGTGCTGTCACATGAGATGAATTTATTAAGCTGCAGTGCTGTGGGCCAGTTGTTTACAAATTGCACATGTTTTTGGTATTGCTTAGATTAGGCACCGGCAATGAAGTCAGCTAACAGGGTCTTGATCAAGATTTTCCATGGTTTTCTCCAAGCAAATGTCAATTGGAGGAGTGAAAAATTAGTTTCACTCTACTGAGATTTATTGAACCATAGAATTTCAAGAATATGAACGGATAAGCCAAATATCTGACATCCATAAGTAGCACCAGAGGGAGCAGTGAGGTTGGGACACGCACCCCCCCCTCCGAACAAGTAATTTGCCTTCCTACTCTCTCTGCAATATTTTTTTTATATTTCAGAAATAACTAACAATAACTAACAAGCACTGAATGTCAGCTGTGTCTAACTAACTAAAGTAGTTTTGAGGCTCTTTCATGCTATGCATAAGGGGGAGAGAAGTAGGCATACCATTCGCCACATGAAAAAGGGCAGGTGCTGTATCACTTTTAGGATTGCTCTCACCTTTAAGATTCATCTCATGCTCCATTTCTTCCCCTTCTATTTGCCAGGAGGTGATGGGACCAGTGGCCATGATCTTAGTTTTTTTTGATGTTGCGCTTCAAACAATCTTTTGCGCTCTCCTCTTTCACCCTCATTAAAAGGTTCTTTAATTCCTCCTCACTTTCTGCCATCAAGGTTGTGTCATCAGCATATCTGAGGTTGTTGATATTTCTTCTGGTAATCTTAATTCCAGCTTGGGAAACGTTAGTTCTGTTCATTACAAATCTACATAGCATAGGCTTAGAGAGATGCTCCACCCCACCTCTTGTGGTGATAGCCTCTAGTATTCATTGGTTCAGCTACTTGCCTGGGTTACTGCCGATTGCCATTGGCTGAATTCTATTAACCAAAGGGTCTGTGCCTGCTATTGGCTGAACTACCTTGGCCCTAGAATAGGCTGGGCAAAAAAATATAAGCTAGGACAGAATGGGCAGAGCAAAACTAGCACCTCAGGAAAGGAAGGTTGTAGTGGCCAAGAATCTACCCCATACATTTAAATCACATGGCTCCCCCCCCATAAAGAACATTGGGATATACACATTGAACAGGAGTAGGTTCCACTGAACTCAATGTGACTTACTTCTAAGTAGCTGTGCCTAACGCTGGGCTGCCACTGTCCTGAATTCAGTGCTAAAATGTCTTTTGTCTGCTTCCAGTTTTTATCTTTGGAGCTGAACAACCGACAGTTTGCACAGGGCTTTTCTATCCTGGGTTGAAGTTTGCAAAAAGGCGTCTAGAGATTTTTCTTGGGAATCTGATTATTTTTGTTGGTGGAACTGGCTATCAAATGTTACTGAAATTAATTTAAAAAGGGGAGAAGCACAGCCCTGTATGTAAGAAGCCAATATGAACAAAAAAGGAAGGGTGGGTGCTGGGGGAAGAAAAGCATAATAAACTTAGAGAGGAAAAGGAGCTGAGGATGACCTCTCTTGACCTTTACCATCAGGACAAGGGGAATGAGCTTCTTAAAGTCCGAGTTTTGTTAAATTTAATCCGTGCAATGTCTGCTTTATTCTCTCGTGGGGATTTGAGGTCTGACTTGCATGTTATGTTCTCACATTTAAAATGTTCCGTCAGCATCACTGGAGGCTATGGGGAATATTAGGTTGGCGGGTTCTGCGGCCTTTCGAGCTTAATGAAGGGGCCAAAGTTCATCAGCGTCATTAATTTATTTGGGAAGAAAGTAAAGTAAAAGTAAACCACGTATTTGCTTTCATTGAATGACTGGGTTGCCCTTGGTTGGTCTGTCCCCCCCCCCAGTTCCCGCACCTCACCTCTGTGTCCTTTCCCACTACTAGAAATAAAAGGACAAAAATTGTGGTAACCACAATTCATAAAGTAGAGGGCTGCCACATCCCAAGTCTATAAAACATTTAGATTTACCGACATGGTGATCAGAATAATGTGTGCCATGAAAAAAAGTCGCTTCTGGTGGATTTCTTCTAAAACTTAAGATTTTTCAGGATCTCCACTCCATTTCAAACTTTTGCAAATAAAGACAATTGGTAAAACTCCAGTGCTACTTTTTGCTCATGGAATGGCTTTTGGTCCAGCAAAGGCATTCTTGCAACAAACACAGGGAGTCTTGTAAAATCTGAGCACATAGGTACATTCTGACTTCTATGAGTTGGCTACCGTAATAAAATATGCACATTTGGAAACATTCTGAGCATGATGAAACTGGTTAACATAGAAGCTTTACATTTGAAGAATGCTTTGAAAGCGACAACCTATCTACGCTGGTATCACCATGAACGTATGTTCTTAGCCTTGATTTCAGCCCTTTTCAAGCTTTCTTCAGGCAATCTCATACCTGAAGGAGTGTCTCCACCCCCATCGTTCTGCCCGGACACTGAGGTCCAGCGCCGAGGGCCTTCTGGCGGTTCCCTCACTGCGAGAAGCCAAGTTACAGGGAACCAGGCAGAGGGCCTTCTTGGTAGTAGCACCCGCCCTGTGGAACGCCCTCCCACCAGATGTCAAAGAGAAAAACAACTACCAGACTTTTAGGAGACATCTGAAGGCAGCCCTGTTTAGGGAGGCTTTTAATGTTTAATAGATTATTGTGTTTTAATATTCTGTTGGAAGCCGCCCAGAGTGGCTGGGGAAACCCGGTCAGATGGGCGGGGTATAAATAATAAATTATTATTATTATTATCTTTTGCGTATCATCTTATCTGCCTGAAGAATTGCAGGTGGAAAGAGTGCTGTTATTGCTGTCAGGTTCTGCTTGCAGGCATCTAGTAGGTCATGGTGAGAACAGGATGCTGGACTCGATGGGCCTTTAGCCTGATTCAACTCTTTTTATGTTCAACCAAACATTTTAGAAGCAGTTTCACTGCCGCAGCTTGATGAACGGCCATAAGGCAGCAAAGCTTATTATTTGAAACTACGTTTTTTGTTTGCTTTGCTTGCTTGCACGAATAAGCCTTTTTGGTTATCACTCAGTTGGGTTCCTTCTATTTCGTGCCACGTGAAGGAGCTGAGACACGGAGGTCACAAGCTGCATCCAAAAACAAAACAAAACCATTGTGATGGATGAGCCAACATTTCCCCCCCCTAAGCCATTTGATTTATTGAAAACCTGAAACCTTCTCATCTCCCCTGCCGCTTGGCCTGGAACCCATGTCAAAGTTTCCAAGGAAACTGGTCATATCAAGTTTACCAGAAGATGGCTCCCCCACAAGCATTGCGTGGGAGGAGAATATCCTTTCACTTATTTTAGTAGGCATTTCCCATGCAGGTGTCTGCTCATGTGACCCATCAATGTTCTCATCCCAGCTGATGAGAATTTCCCTTCTTTCTCTTTTACACGCTTGGCCAGGATTATATTGCAACAAATGGTAGGGAATTTCAATCCCCTCATTGGGGCCTTCAGGGCAGAACTTTGGGTCAGCAGCTCGGGATCCCACTTAGCAGAATGAGCAGCCCCCACCCTCCCGCCTCAAACACAGCAAGGCTGGCTTCCCACATTTTTATGTAAGGGAAGCAATGCACCAGGGATGAGGAATCTGGGCTCTCCAGATCTTGTTGGACTTCAACCCCCATCAACTTTAGCTATCATGGTCAATGGTCAGGGAAGGATGGGAATTGCAGTTCAGCAACATCTAGAGTACTTGGGCCACCTCATGAGAAGAGAAGACTCCCTGGAAAAGACCCTGATGTTGGGAAAGATTGAGGGCACAAGGAGATGACAGAGGACGAGATGGTTGGACAGTGTTCTCAAAGCTACTAACATGAGTTTGACCAAACTGCAGGAGGCAGTGGAAGACAGGAGTGCCTGGCATGCTCTGGTCCATGGGGTCATGAAGAGTCGGACACGACTAAACAACAACAACAACAACAACATCTAGAGGTCTGCGGGTACCACACCTCTGCAGCACACATTGACATCTAAAGCAGCAGTTTGGCCCATGGGGCTATTTTGGCCACCTGCCCTACCCCTGATTTCTTACCTGATGTCAAGCATAAGGCAGGTGACGTTGTGGCTCCCACAGGGCTTGCACTTTGTATGCACCATCAATGAGCTCATCGCCAGCATTTGCTGGTGCTACCCCATTGCAAGTGCCACCCTGATAGTAAACTTTTTAGAAAAGAATGGAAATGGTTTCTTGAATATTTACAGATAAATTGCAAACAGATAAAGACATTAGCAGGATTATTGTAATAGCCTGCCGTTTCATAAGAGTATACATTTAAAGTAGATAATTAAATGAGCAAATTAAATGAATTTGGATATGCAGAAGATATTAAAAAATAAATTTAAGGAACTGCAGAAAGAGGGGGAAGGAAGTCAAACTTTGAAATGTTAAATTGATTGTAAAACTAATGAAATGTATAAACTTGAAAAGTATAAATAAAAACTTAAAAAAAAAAGATTTGCAAGTGCCATCCTGATTGCCATCGCTTGTCAAAGCACAACACTTTGTGTGCGCTTTCAACCGACAGATTGGTAGCGCTTGCAAAGTACTGTGTGATTAGATTTAGATTAGATTAATCCAGATTAGATTAGATTAGCCTGTCCGATTAGATTTCAAGATGCGTGGGCAAAAGAAAACAGGTCACCTGACCTCATCATGACACCAGGTGACTGACAGATCACAATGGTCATAATTGGCCCATGGGGTGGGTGTTGAGAATTCCATTCCTCCCGTGTTGCAGATGTGTGTGGAATTGTTACATGTCACATGTCTGTTTACATTCCAGCACTGATTGTTGGAGTCTTGTGGGAGGAAATTGAGATACGCTGTTTCCGCTCTGTATAGCTATTGCTTTTGCAGCTCTCTCTCCGTGGAAGAAAGACAGAGAGAGGAGCCATGTTTTCTTTGCTCTGTTACGTTTGATTTAATTTGCAATAAATTAGGCTTAGATGTTACTCCTCAAGGCTGAGCTTCTGTTTTGAACTCTGCTTGTCATGTGCGCATGTCCATGGATATGGGCCACATCAGCGTGACGGGAGACCAGAGGAATGAATCCCGGGCGACGCTGCGTTGCGGGGAGGCACCAGGCCTTGGCGTTATCACCCAACAGTGGGAGGTGGTTTAAGGAAGATAAGGCAAGGATCCACTGATCTGACCGAATCTTCTTCTGCTTGACCCCAAGTCTTGACTAATCCATCCTTTCTCACACATTTGTTACCCATTCCTCTTGATGCTCAACATACCCTTGGTGTCGTTTTGCCTCTAATCTATTGAGCAATAAAGCAAGAGAGGAGGGCAGAGGCCACAACCCTGTGCCACAGCGAGGTCCCTAAATCTTCCTGTTCATGTCTAGCAGTGCCACACAACTCCTCGCTGCTGCTTACATCATCAATCCCGCAGGATGGCCACCTGCGTTTCTACTTCATCTAATAAACACGCTATGTCAGTGGAATCCCAGGGAGTGACTTGCCATTGCTTGGCCATGAGTCAGATGGAGTCTTTGGAAGTTTCCTTCAGGCAATCATGTACTCTGCGGTTGTGTGTTCCAGCTCTTGGTTCTAAAAATGCTTTCCAATATGTCACGACAGGAATTACCACTGTTAAAAAAGAAATAATGCCCTGGAGCTTGACCGCATAAATATTCTTCATTGTGCTTCTGCAGGCATATTCATGGTGTTACAACAACTGTCAGAAAATGGTCACACATATGTGGCCTCAATGGAATCTAATAAAGGCACAATACTTGGTTTAAAGGGATACAGCTGATGTAATGTCAGGATCTTAGAGTGTCAAGTATTTGGCCTGGTTCAGCCAAAGGACATAAAGTCTTGACTTTTTTTTTTTTTTTTAATTTCTTCTCCAACTCAGCCAAAGATCAATTTACACTAAAGCTGTGTCAAAAACTGCTTTTACAGTTTGGATTTAGGGCTTTTTCAGACTGTAAAAGCCTGTGCACTTAATCGCGCAGCCTTCACATAGAGAGTTTCTCCTAGCACTAATCCCTTGCCAATGATAGGATATGCTGTCATATAAGAAATACCCATTCCATGGCCATGTGTCCTTCTTTACAGAGGACAGTCCTCTGTTTGAAGGACTGTCAATCTTCCTTTCAAAGGAACCCTCCGTTTGGAGGCTGACTAGCCAAATCCTGCTTAAAGAGAAAATAATGTTAAGAAGAGAGAGCAGACAGAGGCCTTGAATTGTACTCTTGGATGAAACAGTCTATCTTGACCCATTCAAACTGAGTTCAAGCCTGGCAATGGGATGGAATTGACCTTGGTCACCCTGATGGATGGTAATTATCAGGAGAAGGATGGGGAATGCAACCTTGTTATTTTTTTCTTGTTTTTTTAAAAATTAAATACCAAAGATAGAAAAATGCAAAGTAGGCATGGCTATGGAAGGATGGCTTAACCTTGCTGGTGTCTACCATTTTTAAAAGACAGGTGTAAAGATTTTTATATTCTAAACCTCCCTGTGATCCTTGGATGAAGGGTGGTATAAAAATTTAATGAATAAATAAAAATAAATGAACAAGATCTGCAATAAATCATTTTCACTTTTTTAGGCAATCTCCCCCTTCAAATCTGGGTCCTATAGGAACCAGGAATATTAAGGCAAATTCATTATTTGGACTGAGCTGCGCAGCAAGCCTAAAATATGCTATTTCTCGCTCTCAAATATCATGAGCGGGGGAAGAACAGAACTGGACGATAACTCTAGTATGCAGAAAACTCTGAGGCCCAGAGCAGCTCAACACATGAGAACAGGGATATGAAATCAAGGCTCTTGATTCTTCACAGTTTTAGAAGTAAGCATTTTCTTCTTCTTCCAGAACCTCACATTTAGGTTCACTTTACAATCCTAAGATATCCATGTACGCTTCTGAGTGGAAAGTTTGCACCAGGCTACCATAGCCAAATGGAAGGAGCTGTCGGCCTGCCTTGAAACAAATTAGAAATGTTTATGAAGAGCAATGGAAGTGTGAGTGCTCCCCCTCTCCTCCTCAAAAAGGAAAGTGTACGGTTTTTCAGCTTTGCGGGGAGAGCAGTGTTGGTTCGTCGTGGTGACCTACATGCATTCTTAAAAGTAGTTTGTTTTCATTACTCAGTATAATTCCATTTGACTTGAACTTGGCCTGAGCGCTGCATTTTAGAAGTCCTCAGGATATGGCAACTGCCATCTAGTTATTTTCCAGTAGTTGTCATTCAATTACATCTTGGCTTTTGTGCT
Source organism: Darevskia mixta (assembly GCA_034641385.1). Classification (NCBI taxonomy): domain Eukaryota; kingdom Metazoa; phylum Chordata; class Lepidosauria; order Squamata; family Lacertidae; genus Darevskia; species Darevskia mixta. The sequence continues at coordinate 3,146,889 of JAWWNH010000054.1, read as the reverse complement.
GTTACTTAGAGGCCAGCTGTGGTTTTCCTCAGTCTGAGCCTATGATGGGATGTTTTATAACGATTTGTTGGCAACTTTCTTTCTTACACATTCAAGTAGCTTCAGCATCAGGGATCCTAAAGCCTGAACCCGCAGCTAGGCCCGAGAGTGACCGTGTGACATGGCACATGTTTACAGTACTAATATAGCATTTTAAAAGTTGTGGCTTCCCACAGACGATCCTGAGAACAAATATTCATTTCTTTTTTGCTGTGCTTTATAGTCGTTGAACATTGCCACGTGGCCTACAATATACTCTCTTAGAAGAGAACTAAATTTGATACGAATGAGATTGAAGGCCCTTTCACTTGCTCTCTCCTCACTTGTGCAATGAACATCTCAGAGGAATTAAGCGTTGTGTTCTCCTGATCCTTCTATCAGTGCAAGGATTCTAGCTTGCCATAGAAAACAACCCCCCCTCTCCTCCCCTGTGTGCTGATCCAGGGGTTCTCCTGACCCCGAGTCAATTTCGGTGTGCGTGCGTGCGGGGACAGGGCATGGGGTGAGGAGAGTGGGGACCCCCTGTGGCACAACCAGAAGACCTTGGGCAGGGTTTCTGCTGGTGGGACTCATTAGTTCAATCCCGTCCCCCGTTTCCACGGCCCCAAGCATCCCTGGGAACATCAGACCGACCTGCTCTATTCCAGACCTTCCCATGCTGATCAAGGAAGGTCTGGAGGTAATCTTCTACCCACATTCATGTGGATGTTAATAAAAGCCTTTAGGGAACCCTGTGTTTCAGAGAGCTTCCTTCACACCTTCCCTACTCAAACTTGGGAAGGTATGACACTGGGTGAATGTGGACATGGATGGTGTGTGTGGGGGGCATGTGTGGCTTTGTGCCCCTACTACACACTGATAGTTCCCTCTCAGGTATAATGCTTGAACAGAGCTCTTTTTGAATGAGGAGCCTACACCACTTCTGGCTGCTCCAGATAGCTGACTTAGCACTTCAGATCTTCCCAACCAACACATGGAACATAAGGCTTGCTGGATCAGGCCAAAGGCCCATCTAGTCCAGCATCCTGTTCTCATAATAGCTAGCCTGATGCCCGTCAGCAGGACCTGAGTGCAACAGAGTTCTTCCCACTGACAATCCCAACATTTTAATTGGCGTACAGAGGTAGAGCATACAAATTGTGGCCACACAGTGGATTGAGTTGACAGGACACAGCGGATGGTATTTGTATGAGCTGCTAATGCTCAAATGGGGCTTTATTCATGCAATTTAAGGCTACAATTACATGGCTGAAAATTAACTTTGCCAGACACATAGGAATATAATTTCATAGTATTGTACTGCTTTATTTTAGAGCAGACAAGAGACAGACAGACAGATGGAGAAAAACATCTTAAGGGGTAAAAAATGGTAGGTGCAGAAATCTTATTAAAGAATGCATCTGTTTCTTATTCATTGTAGGGGGGGGGAATTCTCCATGTGTTTTTATTTTAAATTTGTATGTGTGTTGTTATCCTTGTGTCAAGTATTAGGTAAATAGAAGCACTGAGAATCCATTTTCCAGTGAAGTTTGGTTAGGAATATTTGTATACATTGTGTGGGAGATAATTTGACAGCTAATTGGATCTTTGAAAAGAGTCAACTCCCTGCAGAACTTCTAATTCAAAATACCTGCTTCTTGTGTACAGCTCTTTACCATGCACCAGTATTTGTTTTGGATATGAAGTTACATTACCCTTCAAAGTGCATTTCTGACATGCTTCGCCACAGCTTTGTATAACGCAAAACAGTGTCGTATAATGGGCTCCAGGATAACAAACACGACTAGAACAAGGACTTAACGTTAAACCAAAACCAAATGTGTTTTCTCTTATCTTCTATATCCTATTTCCGAACTGTGTGTGGACATGATGTTAAGGCATCTACTGTGGGGTTCCACAGACTTGGCTTGGTGCTTAAATGAAATTCACACTGCAGATCCGCAAGGAAATCAGTGTTGTGTCAAGACCTGGCATCACCATCCTCTGCTATGAGCACAGAAGCCTAAGCTTATGGTGACTTGCTCAGCCATATCTGCTCTGGCCAACTCCTTTAAACTGCATAAACACTGTCCTGAGTGAGGATGGCCTATATTTGCCACTTAATGTCCTATGGTAGGCCTCATGGGGAGTTTCTGGATATGGTGTCCTATTATAGGAGATGTTCCTCCAGCTCCCAACAACGTTATTAGCAATTTGTGAAGGTTTCATCTTGTTCAAACATATATGCAGCCATGACCAGTTTACATGCTGCATGACGACATGAAAATGAGTTTCCTTCCAAGTATCCAAAGGAGCACATGTGGATCTAGTTAGGTACCGGTACACGTGGATATAATAGATGCTTTGTTTTGGCCTCCTGTGCTAATATCTGCCTCTCTTCAAAGAGCAATATTAGTGGTGCAGAGTTGGAATGTCTAAGGGCACCTTTGTAACTCCAACAGCACTTGCATAAGGCTGTTTCAGGGCAAATTTCATGTCCTGAGAATCCAACAGCTCAGTGGTGGTCAGGTGGCAGATGGGCCTGGATGATACCTTGACTTTTCCATTTTTAAAGTTGTGCACACACTCATAATTCTCACTCAGTTTGGCACGTTTATAAGTTGAAGCAGATAGGAAAAGCATTCTGCTTACACTTGCATTGGTGATGTAAAGTAGTTTACAATACAAATGGGATCTTCTGCTCCGTATTGAGTATTACTAAACGGAAAATCAATATCTGATTTTCTGGGACAAAGAGGTACAATAAGTCAAAAACCAAATGGTTCCCCTGATACGTCAGTTGAAGATGTTGTTGTCTCAGCAAAGGCTGAGTCCTCTGAAGGAGGACTATCATGGCTTGACCTTCTAGAGACTCCATTCCTCTGGGAGAGTGGCTTGCAATATTTAAAGGCCCTGTATGCCTATTCAGCAGTTGCATGCTCCTGTGTGATTCTAGAGTTGCTGGGCAAGTGTCCTCAGACTCTGAGGGTAACGGAAGAGCCACTAGGGCACTGCAGAATGGAGTCTTGGGGGTTCCCCCTCAAGCGGGGCAACTGGTATCTCATCTGGATCAAAAACTTCCTCAGGCCAGCACTGAGACCCTAAGGCAGGTGGCATGACAATTAGTCCCCTGTTTGAAGGTATCCTATATTTGAGGTCCAAGACAGGCTAGCAGGAGGGACCCTGAAGTTGCCCATCAACAGTTAGAACCTAGACAGCAGATGAAGGAGGCATACAGATCACTTGGCCACAGTCTTCCCCACTGGGGTGTGATGGATTTCTGTTTACATTATAGTAATGATTTCTAAATATAATGACTAGTGCATTGTGGGGCATGTAGTTCAGTAGAGGTGAAGACCCATTGAGAAGAACAGTCCCAGAAGAATTAGACATATTGCAGTGCCCTATAAAAGCTTCTCCTTTCGCCACTGTACTATGAACAGCTAAATAAAACAAAAATGACAGAGCGGGCTGAAATGTTTAGCCCTGATTGAAGACATTGGAACAACATGTCTGAGTAGAAACATTTCGTTCCATGAAATGACTTCATTTGGAATTTCCTGTGGGATTGAAAAGTTGCATTTTTGAGTAGCTCTCTTATTTAGGGAGAGGAGAATACCAATATGGTAAAACTATTACATTTTTTGCAAGTGTACTCAGATTTGGAATCCGCTGGAAAATCAGAGACTGCTGTAGGCAAAAAAGAGAGAAAGAATAATCTTCAGACAATATATATCTTAGGACATTTCATCCCATTATTTTATGCACAGACCAGATGTCACAATTTTTATGATTGGATCCAGCAATGTAGCAGAAAACAGCATAAGTAGCAGTGGCAAAGCCTGGCCTATTCTTCCTTTCTTAGAAATCAGCTGTATTGACCTTCTCGATTTCTGGCGCACACAGCCCTGAGTATTTTTATTTATCTGGTGCGTCGCACGTTCTGATCTGCACAGCCTGCCTCACACAGCAGAAACCTTCTTTGCTGTGGCGGCGAATAACTCCTGCAGAGGGCAGGGCAGACAGGGGTTCCGAGAACCAGCATGTCACTGCCCAACTTATAAAGCTCTCATTCTTTCCCTTTTTCTTTTGCCTGACCATCTGCGCGTGGAAAAGGACCGTTATTACTCAGCAGGAGTCATGTTGAGCTTGGCCTCCGCTGCTTCTTCTTCCCCTCTTCCTGATCTTGCCCAGGAATGAGGGAGGCGGCCGAGGGATTGGTGAAACCCCAGTAAGAATTTTGCTGGGAAGCGGAGGTGGTGGTGGCAGCAGCAGCGGTGGCTGGATTCTTAAACCAATAAAAAAAATTAAAAAATGACTGACTGGTGGGAAGAGTACAGTAAAGCCAGTGAATAATTTTACTGTCCTGCTTGAGTGTCTTGGGAACATGCCATGCAAAACAATAATATCTTCCAAGCAAGCAGGAGATGGGCGGGAGGAGGAGATGGAGATGGAAGGGAAAAGCCAGGGTCCTGGGTTAGAGGAGGAAAGAAAGTGGTTGGACCTCTGCCTCTAGTTCCTGCTAGATTTGGATAGACCACTTTGTGTGTGTGTGTGTGGGGGGGGGGAACAGCTTTGCTTAACTTTTCATTAAATATTGGACAGGGAGTTCAAGTTCAGAACATAAAAATCAGTATCGATCTCTTCCGCGAGCTTTGACAAACTACATTTGTGACCAGCCTTATTGGCTTGCAAGCTCTATACACGCATCTGTTAAATGGTTAACCTGTTTTGCAGCCGCCGAGGCCACATGTATATAAAATTGTATTAGGCTGCTGGAAGGCAGCAGGAGAGGAGTTAGCCTCACAGGAAAACAGCAAAGGAAACTCCTCCATTCTTTAGGACAGAATGAAAAGGCAATAGGAGAGATGAGATTACCGGTTCATTCAAATGGGTAGGTCTCATATTATTATTTTTTAAAAAAAATTGGCAGGAATTTCCCTCAAAGAAATCTCGCTGAAACTGGGGGATGCTCCTGATGTGTGTCCCCTGACCCCAATTTCCACCCCTTCCAGGATTTTGTTGCACCGAGAGCCAGTGTGGTGTAGTGGTTAAGAGTGGTAGACTCATAATCTGGGGAACCGGGTGTGGAGAATCGACAGAGCCAGGCCCAGTCAGGTAAGGGTTAAATCCTACCATCAGTTAGAACCCAGAGGGGCGGGCTCAACCAGAGCATAAAACACCCCTCCCTGTGGGTTAGAAGTCAGTTGGAGTTGGAGTTGAGTTGGCAGTTAGAGATAGAGGGGGCTGTAGAGAGAGAAGGGAGAATTAGGAAGAGGATAGGAACTATTAGGAACTGTTAGGATACAAGATAGCAAGCTAAGAAAAACCATTTATTGTTAAACCACATGCTTAAGAGTTGTACTTTAATAAACATCTTTTGGTTCTAACGTTCTCCTGAAGTGAAGTGAATTATTACCAGAGATTCTGGTTGGTGGCAGCAAGGGAAATACCGTGGTTAATGCAGATGCCTCTTCCTAATTCTCCCTTCTCTCTCTACAGCCCCCTCTATCTCTAACTGCCAACTCAACTCCAACTCCAACTCCAACTGACTTCTAACCCACAGGGAGGGGTGTTTTATGCTCTGGTTGAGCCCGCCCCTCTGGGTTCTAACTGATGGTAGGATTTAACCCTTACCTGACTGGGCCTGGCTCTGTCGATTCTCCACACCGGGTTCGTATCTCCACTCCTCCACATGCAGCTGCTGGGTGACCTTGGGCTAGTCACACTTCTCTGAAGTCTCTCAGCCCCACTCACCTCACAGAGTGTTTGTTGTGGGGGAGGAAGGGAAAGGAGAATGTGAGCTGCTTTGAGACTCCTTCGGGTAGTGATAAAGCGGGATATCAAATCCAAACTCTTCTTCTTCTTCTTCTTCTTCTTCTTCTTCTTCTTCTTCTTCTTCTTCTTCTTCTTCTTCTATCACTGACCACTCCCTTGCTATTGGCATTAAGGATAAAGTTAAAAACCTCCCTGATTGCCCAGGGCAGAGGTTTTCAACCTTTTTTGGGTCCACGGCTCCCTTGACAAACGACATTCTTTTTGCTGCACCCTTGCTTCCAATGTTTTGCGCAGACGGGGGCCTTAGAAGGGAGGGTGTGTCTGGTGCAAATGTAATAAATACATAGAAGGCTTTATTATGAAGATTTCCAGAGTATCTGATAGTTTGATACACCAAATAAACTTATGAATGTTTATATGAACTGAATCTGAACTCTGAACCTTTGGGGGTTCGCCCATCTCCATTAGGGTCCAGTTCAGGATTAGCAGAAGACAACAACAAAGACTTCCCATTGATTCTTCCTAGAGAAAAACAAGCTGGTCTAGGAAACATGCACACATTTCATTTTTGTAGAGCATGATTTCATCACCAAGAAAATCTGTACATAGCGCTGAGTATTAAACAATTATATTGCGGCCTGAAAATACACCAAATGGGCTTAGCTGTGCAGTGGGAGTGCCAATACTGTTGAAGAAACTGAAGTTCATTCTTGTTGCCTTTCTATCTTTCTATCTATCGCTGCTTCTGTTCCAGGCAATTTTACATCTGGAATGGAAGACAAAAGGGCTATCAGGAAAATGCCATTCAGACAAGCATTTTGGGAAGGAAAACGTTTCATGGAAAACCAAATCTTGGAAATTTTATGTGAAATGTGTATGTTTGTGTATTGTAGATGAATGCAGAGAAATATCTCCTTTTATTATTCAATTCTCAAGGGGTTACTTTGTGTGTGTGTGTGTGGGGGGGTGATTTTCATTTCAGCTTTGGAAGATGCCTTGGAAAGGTTTATATGTTCACCGCTGAATTTGCCTTGAACCTGCACATTGCACTTCATGGCTTTGGAACAGATGTGTTGGAGACTCATTATGGTCAGTAATGAGGGGCCTATCTAAGAAGGATGCACTGCGTTTTGTGCTTTTAGTAGGGCTTCGATTAAAGTGACATTGCCTTCAAGCACGAACGCTGCTTTATCTCTCGTGGACTGATGAACTTTGGGTGGCAGGAAACCTGGGATTATCGGCAGAAATGAGAACACTGAGCACAAACCTTTTTTTTTTTTAAGAAAAAGAAAAAGAAAAGAAAAATGAGAACATGCAGTCTCACATTTCACCAGAAAAGGAATTTTCAGCTGGAAGTGCTTTTGTAGCCATGGGAACATTTGTGTTCGCAATGGCAGGAGGGGATCCAGGTCTTGAACCCTGAAGATGCACAAATCTAAATCTTAGCCTTGATCAATCATCAGGAATGCTGTTACTCATGTCCCAGTTTTCTGAGTGGTGCAAACCCCAGGTTCTGTTTCCTCTGAATGATGGAACTGGAGGCCTACGTGTATTTTGTAAATAGTCACATTTAGTCACAATTATACAGGTTGAGCACAAGTGGAGACTCACAGCATTACACCCACTCCAGCAAATACAGGGCTCAGGAACCTTTTTTGCCCAACAGGGGGGATCCCTAAACCCCACAGGCTACTTTGGAAACCACCCCTCTTCAGTCAAGGCATTGACTTTGACAAAGATGTGCTCTCACAGTGGTCCACAAGATGCCTATGAGAATCCTGAAAGCAGGACCTCGCTTGTGATTTGACCTTGTCTGTCTTGAGAGACAATGGAGTGCACCTCTGGGGGTGAAGCCAAACCGCTCCTTTAGCAGCACTGAAGTGACCACGCTGGGGCACAACAAGTAATGGCAGTGTGCATGGAGGCCCTGGGCTGCCCAGACGACAAGACTCCCTTTCTTGGCCTCGCTGATGTGGTCCGAAGGAAAACGGAGTAATGTGTTTGGCACCAGCTTGGCTGCAGGAGTTGCTGGAAGGAGGCACCATCCAACCGCCTTAAGAAATCCGTTCTAGAATTGTGTAGGGTTTACTCTTCAGCCTTTCCTTCTCCTGAAGATATCCTGCAAGGCAGTGGAGGTTTAAGACCAGAGTTTTCCTTCTCCTAGGTGAAGATTTCAAGCACCTGGAATTCAGGGTCATACAGCTTTTGACCATGGTGATGGAACACAGCCATCATGGCTGGTAGGACCTCTTGCAAACTTCATAGCTGAGTAGATGCTTGATCCCTGGTCTCATCAGTCTAAGTCCAACACTTTTACCCAGAGCTTTCCAAACTGTGTGTCACGACACATTTAGTGTGTTGGCTGCAGTTTGTAGGTGTGTCATGCGATTGCTCCCCACGCTCCTCCCGGAGCTGGTAAGGGGTTCGTTTAACCTCTGGTGTGACAGTAAAACTGAGCTGCTGTGTCACGAAATGATGCAAAACTGAATTACTGTGTCGTGAAATTATGCGTGTCTAAAAAGTGTGTCACCAGCATGAAAAGTTTGGAAAGCTCTGCTCTAACCCTTGTATCACAGAGGCTGTAAAGGAAGAAGACTGCTGGAATACTTACCGTCATGCTGGGTGTAGTGACAGTTCCTTCCAGATCATGTTTGGAGGTCAAGGCACAGCAGGCAGAAGAATCAGGTATGATTCAACAAGGGAGGGAGGGAGAGAATCAAATAGTTAAAGACTAGCTTTGGATTCTAAGAGACCAGATGTGGGCTTCCTTAGATGCATCAGCTTCCTTGCCTGCCTTGACCTAGAACTCTGTTGTGTTTTATCTCAGCTCCTGCTGCCTTGCCTTGCCCGTTCTTTTTACCTTCTGCAAACAGGCTCCCATTACTGATTCCCAGCCTGCATGCCTGAGAGTATGGTGCCCACACAACTGACCCAGCTTTTTGCCTTGCGGTTCTGTAGCTGTGGATGGAGCGAAAGCAGCACTTGTCCTTGGTGCAGCCTAGATGGATGCAAAATGGGCATTTAAAGTAATAATATACATGTATTGCCTTTTTCGAGGGGAAAAGCCATCTTGTAACTTACAAGGTGGGGAGGCGAAACAAACAAGCAAACAAACCAATAAATAACCAACAGCCATTAAATGTAAATGCTTCTCTTCAGCTAGATATGGTTCATCAAGGTGGTAGATGAAAGAGGCTTAGTAACGGCAGCTGGCCTGGGAAAGTGGCCAGGGGCGGAGGAAGCCTCCTCGCTACCCGGGGTGGCAAATGGAGGCATCCACCTGGGGGCAGGGCATTGTGACGTTACGTTGTGATGTCACGATGCAATGTCACAACGGAGTGTGCATGCGCAAAATGCGCGCGTGCGCACTCCGTCGCCGCCACAGGGAGCAGCGACGGCCTGGTGACGGAGTGCGCATGCGCGGTATTTCGCGCATGCGCACTCCATCTTGACCGGTGCCACTGCTTCCGCGGCGGCCTTGGGAGCCGCCGCACAAAAAGCAGCAGCGGCGGGGCACCCCCACGAGCCGCCGATCGCTTTTTGCGCGGTGGCCCGGCGACGGAGTGCACACGTGTGGCATTTCACACATGCGCACTCTGTCTTGACCGGCGCCGCTGCTTCTGCAGCGGCCTTGCAAGCCGCTGTGCGAAAAGCAGCGGCGGTGGGGCACCCCCACGGGCCGGCCCAAGTGTCACCCCCCTCCCCTGGAACCCGGGTCGGGCCGCCCCTTCCTTGCGACGCCACTGAAAGTGGCACTCTCATAACTATTCATTGGCTCTCTGGACTAAGATGGTAATGCCCACTTTGGGGAAGAGCCATGACTCAGTTGGTAGAGCATCTGCTTTGCATGAAGATGACCTTGGGTCCAATCCCTGACATCGCCAAGAAGGGCTGGGAGAGAATGCTGTTTGAAATCCCGGAGAGCAGCTGCCAGCCAGTGCAGACAACATTGAGCTAAATTGACCGATAGTCTGACTCAGTATCATTTAGCTTCCCATGAAAGGAACAGTGTTGGGGAAAGGGGAGAACCAGGAAAATGGGACTGTTTTGTTTATCTTATCCAATATTGTTCTTTTCATTCATTCCTTAGGAGGATGTGGAATTGGGAACCTGCCACAACCATAGAAATGATTAGTAACGTCACTGCTTGAGCTCACACCTGGAGGAGCTGCTGGCTATTGGCCAGCGTCCTGACAATTGCAATAAACAGCCTAACTAGACCAAGGCCGTTGTGAATTTTGGCAATTTGCTAACATTTATGTGTCTGCTGTGAAATTAGCATCTACATAAATAATTGTCTCATTGGGAAAAAAATAATATGAGTTTTTTTATCTACTAATATGCGGCAGAGTTTCACATGTGTAATTGCATGCAGAATTAGACTATTATCTGTGGTATGCTTTTCTTGTCTGTACAGTGGGGCGGCACGGTTTTTAACTGTAACATTCCATAACGTTTATATTTTCTGAACCCCCCCCCCCCCGGTCGAAAGCAATCTGGAATGAATGAGGACAGTGAGGATGTCTGGATGAAACTATCCCATGGAGACATATTAAAGTCAGTACAGAGGTGAACTATGATCTTTCAGACCTCAATCCATGTATCCTAGGCTATATTTCTACAGCTGAATCATTTGAAATATGAACGTTGTGTGCCTGGCCTCTATTTAAGCTGTCATGGGGAATAGCTACCAGAAGGATGGAGGAATCTCAGGAGTCATTCTTAGGTGTGAGTCAAAATGTAAGACTTCTCCCCCCCCCCAAAAAAAAAATCATGTGGGTTGCAAGATGATTTGCATCTGAGCAACCCTTACTGAAAGCCACAACTTTTCAGTGTGTCTTCATTGTGTTGCATTTTCACATAATCTGCCTCGGTTTCAGGTGGATAATTTAGGGCCAGCCTACACTATATAGAGTGACATCCATCATGATAAATATGCCCAGTAGTTTATAACAGATTACCAAGAGCCCATAATGGGGTAAAAAATGATTCAGGGCCCGTTCCAACAAAATGGACATGTAATTCCTCCTCTTCCAGAGAAAATATATGTGCTTGTACATCCTAATAAGTTTATCATGTCCCCAGACACATCTCAAGAACTGAAACATATTTGATTCTAGAAATTCTTAAAATTTTGTGTGTCAAAATTAAACGTTGGGTATTCTTCCACTTTCATGATTTTTCACATAGGTTATGAATGTGGGCATCTATATCTGACACCCAATGTGATTTGATTTCAGTCCTTGATATCTGCCAAAAAGTATTTGACAGGTGACAGGCTGGCATTTAGGCATTTCACAGAATTGATCATTGACATGCAGTGTGCACAGCATAGTGATTTTCATACTTCTGAGCTTCAGGAAACACTTTCTGCACGTGTCAGAAAGCAACAACCCTGCAGTCTGCCACAGAACTGTTGTGCATTGCATTTCACAATGTGCAATGTGCACCTCTTGGTTCCATTAGGGGTGTCAGAGCCATGATGCCATTTGCCACAGTTCCACAAAATTCCCATTGGGAGACTAGAAGTACATCATCATCATCATTCTTTTATTTGACCGTCAGTCAGAAGAATACATTTGTACAGAATTAAAAGCATCTGAGAGAACTTTGAAAAAAGGAAACATAATCCACAATAGAATGGAACTAAACAAATAGCCCCAAATCGATACAATCAATTAAAATCTTGCGACACTTAGAAGCTAAAAAAAGAAATTTAGCCACCAGGGAGGCTGTATTTCTAGTAATATTATTCAGTAAATATAAAACCTGTCTTTCTCTGGGTAGAAAGCTAGATTGACGTAAAAGTGGAGTTATAAGATTTTGCGTTATATAGAGAAGAGCTTGAAAAAATGTTTTGTTTTTCTTACTAACAACCCAAAAGGGCACTAGCAGGGTATCACATCATACCATATACAAAGCAAACAAACAATACATAATAATAGGAAGAAGTGGTAACACCAAAAGAAATGAAGGCATCCATATTTCCTGAGCTGGCATGGATGGTGAAAGCTGGGCATCTAAGTGAGAATGATAACAAAATCCCATAAAATGACCATTCTGGATCCTCCATCCCTCTGGAGACAGGACTTACCTTTGTAGAAGCCATGTTGATTCTTCTTCAGGAAGACCTGGAGATGATGATGATGGGGACCTTTTTTGTGCACAGCATGTGCTCTGCTACTGAACCACTAACCCAATATTGGTTTCCCTCAACTTGGTGCCCTGCAGATGTTTTAGCTTACAACTTCCATCATCCCTGATCATTGGCCATCCTAGCTGAGACTGATCTCAATTTTAATACAAAATTCATGGAATTTTAATACAAAATTCATGAAATTCAATTTTAATACAAAATTCTATATACTTGATAATTTTCTCTTTAATAACACTTTTTTAATCAATTCCCATAGAGCAGACGTTAAGCTAATCAGTCTGTAATTTCCCGGATCCAAAAGTTCAGTCTGTTATTTATTATCTCTCTTGTTGATTGATTATGCATAATGTTCTCTTCCCAGAACATTTTTATATAGGAGTTTTTTCTCATGGCACTTGATCTGGGAAGCAATGGCAATGGAAGTACCCAGAGTCCATCCATTTAGCTGGCTGCCCTGTCACTTGGTACATATAACGGAGGTTCTTTGGTATTACTGAAATGCACCCTTTGTTTGTTTTCCCTATGAACATCTTTCTTTGAGAGATCATCTGGAAGACATAATGTCTCTTGTTTCATTCATTGCATTAGTCTCCTGGCAAGACCTGCTCCTTTGTGTTGTGAGTGCTGGATGCTGCCAATGAAGGCATTAGTTCATGTCTTTGGTGCAAGACATTTTGTGTAAAATATAGACTCTAATGTGCAGAATTTGCAGGTCACTGAAGTGTTACAGTCTACTGAAATGGGTCTGGAATCAATAAGGTTACAGATCAAACTCAATTTCGTTTAATTTTCATTACTACCTAGAGTAAAAGCCCCACATGGTTTTACATGAAAAGGAATAAAGCATTAAACCTCATTCAAGCTCCAGAATCAATATTTTATATGACCTACAAATAGAATTAAATAACTTTGCTAAGTACATCATGCTATTGCGTTCTCCCACTTTCCCCCTGTAGTCCCAGAGGGTTTTGTAGGCAGACCAGACAAGATACAAAACTACTATAAAAATCAAGAGAAACCAGCCAGTTCCCCGAAAGCCTTGAGAGCAAGAGTTCTGACCATATTTTAGTTCTGTGTTTACCTTCAACTTGGGTTGTTAAACATCTGTGGGAAAGAAAGAAAACAGGCCGCATAAAGGAGGTGTTTTTTTGAGCTGAGTTTGATTTTGTAAACCTTCACATCAAAGCTGTATTTATTGATATGGATATTACAGTGCAGTACAATCTAAGTTCTGTGTCCGCTAGAGCTCTTTAGAGCTGATTTTCTATAATTAGCTGGAAGTGGAATTAAAATGGAGGTTCCCACACAGCAATTCACATATTGCTGTATTATTCCTTGTGAAGATCCTTCAGCAATATTTACTCACAAGTAAGTCTCATTCAGTATATATCCTTTCTGAGATTAGTTAGAAGCTTCCTGTTTGCAGGTCCTGCCTCTTTCATTGCTTCCTGTTGATCGTGGCTGGGATTAGTGATGATATTTCCCCTTGATAATGTCAGTTTCTGTTCTGAGGTGGGGAGCGGCTATAGTGTTTTCTTTTCAATGTTTGCAACAATGCTGATTCACTGTAAAAATGGCTTTGTCTCTGCCCCCCCCCCATAGCTCTAGCCATTCCTCCTGATCCCATCAGCCAGAATTTCCTTTCCTGAACATTGTTCAGTCAAAATCGTGGTCATTTGCTGTGGGTCAGTATATGTGCTTTAAGGGGGTGGGGAATGCAGTTTGCAGGAGTTTCTGGAACCCCTCGAATTCTGTAGTTTTGTGGCAGACCCTCTAAGTGTCCCTATTTTCCAGACATGTCCCTGATTTAGAGAAGCCATTCCGGTTTCTGATTTGATTCTGTCATGTCCCACTTTTCCTTAGGATGTCCCTATTTTCATTGGATAAATGTTGGAGGGTATAGAGTTATCCAACCCCTGAGCCATCAGAAGGTAATCCTGTACAGGGAAGTTTTTTTTTAGAATTTAATGTTTTATTATGTTTTTATAGGGTTGCCATATTCCAAACAGTGAAAAGGAAGAATGGATACAAGAACTTATGGAATATGCAGAAATGGCAAAACTTACAATAATAATAATAATAATAATAATAATAATAATAATAATAATAATAATTTATTATTTATACCCCGCCCATCTGGCTGGGTTTCCCCACTCTGGGGATAACCAACTCTTTATAAAAGAATGGAAATGGTTTATTGGATATTTACAGATAAATTGTAAACAGATTAGAACATTGGCAGGATTATTGTCATAACCTGCAGTTTTATAAGAGTATATATTTAAAGTAGATGAATAAATGAGCAAATGAAGTTAATTTGGATATGCAGAAATTATTAAAAATGAATTTAAGGAACCACAGAAAGAGGGGGAAGGAAGTCAAGTTTTGAAATGTTAAAGTGATTGTAAAATTAGTGAAATGTATAAACCTGTAAAGCATAAATAAAAATTAAACAAACAAACTGAAAATCCGGATAGAAAAGTTGTTGAGCTATTTTCATTGGAGAAATGTTGGAGGGCATGTTCTCCTATAATGGTAATAGCACACACCTGAGAGGTGCCGGAACTGAGATCCAGTGAGTTCTGGCTGGGGGAAAAGAGCTCTCTGTGTATGTTGATGTTATGGGAGTATATCCCTGTTGCTGATTGTGTATTGACTCCTTCTGCTATGGTTGCTATAAGGGATGCGACGAACCCCCTTTCTCTCTCTCGAAGGTTCGCCTCGAAACCAACTCCCTCTCACTTTAAGGGTTTATTATTAATGAGAGTCCGTATCCAGCTTACGTGGCCTGGTATCCTTAATGCTCTGGGCTATTTAGGTGAACCACCTTTTGCCTACAGTGCCGCCCTCAGCTCGGCTCCCCACTGTAACGATTTGCCTCACACTTCTGGCAACTTTATGGCACACCCCTTTCTGTGTGACTCTGAGACACAAACTAACACCCTCTTTCCTTTCCTCAGGTAAGTTTTGCCCTCTTCCTGAGTACACACCTCTGTGAGCTTTGATACCCTGCTGGACTAATAATGACGATTCCTCTATGGCACAAAAAGAACTGGACTTTATTTCTTAGAGAACATAGTTGATTTAAAGATTCATGTGTTCACAATCTTAGTCACAGTAACACATGCACTCTTTCACTTTATAGTTTCACGACAAACTAATCCTAACCTATACTACCACTATCCTGGCCCCACACCCTCCTTCTTCTCCCTGTCACCACACACACCCTCCCTCTTCTCAACTGTCAAAACGGCTGTCCTCTCCTTTTAAACCGGGGATTGTCCCGCCCCTAAAGGATGAGCTGCCAGTCAAAGTGAGGGTGGATTAACTCCTTCTGAACCGGGAGGTAATAACTCCTTCACCTCAGGGCCAATCTGTTACAAGGGACATCTTTTTCATGCCTCTATGTGGAGGATGGTGCTGCTGCCATTATCACTGTGAGAGTGAGTGCTGGAGTTGCTGTGTCCTGTGTTGTTTGGAACGCTGCCATTTCCCCTTTACTTTTTACGCTGGGAATACATGCAAGTCTGATAATGCTGTGCTGACACCTTAAGCTGGCTGCAGTGGACAATGGATTGCTCTGCCCGAGATACAGCACAATTATTTGCCAAAATGCTTTTTAATCATTTCCTGCTAAAATAAATAATTGCAAATCTGTAATCACTAGATTCTGGTCCAAGTAAGAAAATCTTACATCACTCCTAGGCTTTGCCCAGAGTTCAGATATTGGTGAACCCCAAGAGGCTGAGTTCATTGGAAATTCATTTCAAGAAGGCAGAATTCCTGGAAGACCCTCCCAGCATTCAACAAGTTGTTATGACAAACAACCTTCAGGTAAACTAAGAAATGAACAGGGCCATCTTTACCCGGGGGTGCAAGCAGGACCGGTGCTAGGGATTTTGGCGCCCTAGGCGAGGGGGCGGGCCACGTGACGTCATTGCGCATGACGTACGGTGCCCCGCCCCCTGCCGGCCGGGCACCCCGCGCCGCCGCGGCTTTCGCCGCTGGTTGGGGCGGCACCGGGGGGGCGGCGGGGGGCAGGCTGGCCAGCGCCCCTTCCATTTTGGCGCCCCCGCCACCGCGGTTTTCGCCCCAAGCTGCTTGCTCCGCCGCTGGTTGGGGCGGCACCGGGCGGCGGGGGGCGCCGGGCGGCAGGCTGGCCAGTGCCCCCTCCATTTTGGCACCCTAGGCAGCTGCCTAGTTCGCCTTAATGGACGCACCAGCCCTGGGTGCAAGGGGTGCAGGGCATAAGCTCTTAACTATCTACCTGTTATAAAATAATAATTTTGATCAAGCTAGAAAAACAAAATACACATATACCTAGTTATTAACGAAATGTATACCTACTGTTTCACTAAAGGACTTTCGACTTTGTGTGCTCATTTACCAAAGATGCACTGCGCCAGCGGCGGCACTTGTCATTCACAACGGCAGCACTTGACTCAACTTGTCATTCTCAATGGTGCTGTGCACGCAAAATTAACTCTTACATCATAAAAGTTAATTTGGGGGCTAAACTAAATTTGGGGGCGCTGGGCGGATCTCTGTACCCCAGTGGCACATATGCTAAAGACTGCGCTGGAAATGAGCATGGATGGCTATGGTGACTCAGGTCACCAACAAAAACCTCTGTTCTCTCAGTTCCTTTAATTTTAAAGCCAATTCTTGGTCCAAAAACTGCCTAGAAATCCCACCTTGTGCCCTTCAGATCTGGTGTGTGGCTGCGGTTATTTAGTGGAGATCGGAAACTGCACATGCTCTGGAATGCTCTTCTCCCAGTGTGTTTATGCCACAAGCTTCTGTAAATGAGGCCTGGCAGGACCTATATCTAGTTTAGTCCATCTTTAAACATTCGCTCTGTACTACCCCCCTTCCTACTTTCCTGGAAAGGTTTTGAAAAGACACAGTCAAAATATAATAGAAATCAGGCAGATTGCTGATGAGTTATGGGTCAATGGTGAAGCGCTGAAAGGTTTTAGTTTTCTGTAAATATATATCTATATATGCATAATACACATGGACTGGAACTCTTCCAAGCCAGCCTAAGATAAGAGGAGTAGCCTTTTGTGAGCACATAAAACGATGACATTCATTGTGGTAAATAAAACATTTGATTACTTTTTCCATAGCTTAAAAGAACTGGTGCTTTCCTTTGCAGACTGTCTTCCAACTCCACATTTGCATTCAGAAACCTTTCCAATACAACTGTTGGAAAAAGTAACTGGGAGATCTTAGATGTGTTGAAGACACATTTCAGGCGGAGCGGGGAAGATGATGAATAAGATTATATGTCATGTACAAGGCAACCGGATTGTCAAAGAAGAGTTTCTATAAATAAAGCGTTATTTAGGAGCTCTGTGGGAGCTTTTTCCAATTAGAGTTGAAGGCTTCTTCCTCTCTTGTCTCCTCCATCCCGCAGAACTTATTGTTCTCCAGATGGCATTAGACTACAACTCCCATCAGCCCCAGCCAGCATGGCCCTTCCTCAGGGTTGATGGGAGTTAGAGCATAGCTGTCAACTTTCGGATTTGAAAATAAGGGATGCCGCGAGGGAGGTGCAATGGCACCAAGTAGCCTCGCCGCCCTGCGCTCCAGAGGCTGCGTGTGAACGAGTGAGCGAAAGAGTGAGCGCATAGACGGCAGGCAGGCTGTCTGTCTGGTTGGGCGTGAGGGTCTGGCTGCACAAGGCATGCAAGCTCCGCCCCCAGTTGGTCTCAGACTCCTTATTGGCAGCCGAGCAACGCAGCTGAGGAGCCTCCCTGGCTGGCAGGGAGGGAGAGGAGCTGCTTCCTTTGAAATCCGGGAAATTTAAGGGATATCAACAATCTGGGATAGCAGTGGGAAACGGCATTGGAATAAGGGAGTTTCCCGCAAAAAAAGGGAGGGTTGACAGCTATGAGTTAGAGTCCAACAATATCTGGAGATCCACAGGGCCTCCATCCCTATTATAAGATAGTCGCAATTTCCATGAAAAGGTAAGACAGTTGAGAAGCTGTGAGTTGTAGACAGTGGTATATGTCCAGCAGTTCCTATTTTTGCTCTTTTGGAATGCCTTGCTAAAAAATTGTTAGTGTGGGAATGATAACTTATTTATAATTTATTTATTATTCATTTACTATATTTATAGATCACTCTTTTCCCAAGCTGGGATTCAAGGTGGCTTACATTACGTCATTGTAAAATACAAAGTAATAAACATACATACAAACACTGCAGATGATCACAGCCTGGAGACAGACAGACAGGTCATGTATTCATAGCAGTGACCAGAGGAGGAATGACTTCTGGGAGGAGCACAGAGAGAAGAAACGCCATGGTACAACTGCACCAGCACAACTGGATGCCTTCTGCCTCAGATGCAACAAAACATGTCTCTCCTGTATCGGTCTCTACAGCCACAGCAGGCGATACAACCTTCCAACAGTTTGACTTCACCCCCAAAAGGAACACTCCTCCATTGTCTCCTGAGACCAACAGATGTCAACAAAATCCTTGCTCAAACATGTAAAAGTACATAATTTCAAGCATAACAAAAGTAGTCATAAAGAACAAATAAAACATCAAAAAGTACACAATCAAACTGAACCATTTTCACATGAATCATAATAAGATACAAAATAAATATACAAAATTTAATATCAATAAGAGCACCCCAACAAAACCCCTTAAGCAATAACCCAACAATTAAAAAAAACAAACCAACAAACTGCAACCTGCCCCAATCAGCTGTTTGGCCAGTGTGGTGTAGTGGTTAAGAGCGGTAGACTCATAATCTGGCGAACCAGGTTCGTGTCTCCGCTCCTCCACATGCAGCTGCTGGGTGACCTTAGGCTAGTCACACTTCTTTGAAGTCTCTCAGCCCCACTCACCTCACAGAGTGTTTGTTGTGGGGGAGGAAGGGAAAGGAGAATGTTGGCTGCTTTGAGACTCCTTCGGGTAGTTATAAAGCGGGATATCAAATCCAAACTCTTCTTCTTCTTCTTCTTCTTCTTCTTCTTCTTCTTCTTCTTCTTTATTCTCGACCACTTTCAAAGGCAGCCCCATGGAGAGAATGTTACAGTAGTCCAACCGGGATGTAACTAAGGCATGCGTCACCACAGCCAAACATTGCTGCTCCCTGCATTATTTATTCTCTGTTCATAAAAGGTGAATGAAAAGCAGATGTCAGAAACAGATCTCTAAACCTTTCTGTTCTACAAAGAAGATAAAGTGAGGGAAATCAGAATCAACCTTAAGGAGCGATATAGGAAATTTAAAATGTCTGAAGACTGTGGGATACTTTTTCACGCTCACAGTAACTTTTGAATCAGAAACACAGAATATTGCAAAATGTTGTTTATTTTAAAAACTTACACCCAGCCTAATTTTCAGCTTCCAATAAAAAAAATAAACAACATTAACCCCCCCCCCAGCTCAGGCAAATAATAAATCAAACTGTTACTTTAAACGCTTACATTGCAGAAACAAATGCAAAACAGCTATCAAAAAATCATATATCTGGCATCAAAATGGCCCACAATTTTGTTTAGTTTCTGCTGTTGAAGCAGTGAAAGCTCTAGTGTTTATGTATGTATATGTCCATATATATAGTTATATATATATCTGGGGCTGAGTCATTTCCGTAGCTCTGCTTAGCTGTTCCTTAGCTTCCCTTCCCTTCATTAGACAAATATGTGTGTGACCAAGAAGCCAGTATTAGGCAGAGTGGAGCGACTACCCAAAACAGCTGATTTTAAATGTCATGAAAGGGCAGCAAATTGTCACTCACTAATTATTTTTGTTTTCACTGCCTGTAACAGAGAAGAACCATTTGTAGGGTTTTCTACTCCAGGTGCCCAAATAATTTGATTGGCTTTGCATCTTGACTTGGGGGAGCCATTCGCTGCTCTGCTTCAGGGAACAAAATGGGCCCAAACATTTGTACCTATGAGGCAAACAGTTGCCAATCTTAAAAGGAGAACTTCAGTGACAGGTGAGAAACTGGGACAAAAAAAGCACAAGATCACAAAAGCAGAGGTTCATCTGAAGTTACCACGTCACCTTCCTATGCGAGTCAACGAGGAATTAGACCATGTGGGAGGTAGCTGAGAGTTAGTCACTTGGCTGATAGAGCAGTGAGGTCAGGCTTATCCTCGAACCAGGAAATAAGCGAGTTTTGGGGCATTATTTTTCCTTCTGATCTTTGTTATAAAAACCTTCGGCCAAGCTCACTCCAGGGATGAACTGAATTGAAATTAGCCCATTGTGTTTATGGCTGGGAAAGCCAGAGGAAAAGATTTATTTTCCTTTTTCATTTCAGAGAAACATGAAGCTCTGGTGGACCTGGGAGCACCAAAACCCCCTTAGGAAACACCCACCTTGTGGATTTTGCTGGGCTGAGTGTTTATTTTGCTCTAGACTTGAAGAAGGCATAACTCTACGCCGTTAGCTGGAATGAAATAAATCCTGCCAATCGCATTCACACTTTGTAGTTTGTGTAAAACCTGGAATGAAAGACACTTTGCCTGCTCGGTGGATAGCTTGCTTGTTCCTCTGTTGTATGTGCCTATTTTGCCTTCCCTGTCGGCTGTTACACACACACACACACACACACACACACACACACACACTTGATTTTAGGAGTGAGGTTCCTCTTACTCCTAAAACCACACAGCCAGCTCTCCATCCTTCCTCTTGAAATTGATTATAAAGATGAACTTTCTTTTTTGAGGCGGGTAACCTGGGACATTTATTTACATTCTGGGATTCAGCTGAGTCCCTGACCTGACCTTAAGAGGAGGCCCATTACCTGTAAGTTTGGCTGGACTCCGTTCTCTCCATGCTTGAGGAATACATTCTAGGTGGCTTCCTGTGTGGTCTTTGATAATTGTAAAACTTAGAGGGGGAAACTGTTTGAGGTGTGTGTGTGTGCGTGCTTTATTTATGTATTTCAAGTTATGCACAGTCTAAAACGTCATTCCAAATAAATAAAAAAACACACATTCATAAGGCAGTTTTGTATAAATAAAATAAAATCCTCTCCTGCGCAACTTCCCTTGCCGCCGTTCACCGGCGTTAGTTTCAAGGACCACACAGGGAGTGACAAGAGTAGCTCTGAAACAGAAGATGGGGGTAAAAAGTCTGAAGGGAACTGGAATCTGGATTCGAGAACTGCACTCACTTTGGTTTTCTGCAGCTCCTATCTGCAGAAGTGGGGAGTGGGTGGTGCTGTGGTCTAAACCACTGAGCCTCTCGGGTTTGCCGATCAGAAGGTCGGCGGTTCGAATCCCCGCGACGGAGTGAGCTCCCATTGTTCTGTCCCAGCTCCTGCCAACCTAGCAGTTCAAAAGCATACCAGTGCAAGTAGATAAATAGGTACTGCTGCAGCGGGAAGGTAAACGGCATTTCCGTGCGCTCTGGTTTCCGTCACGGTGTTTAGTTGTGCCAGAAGTGGTTTAGTCATGCTGGCACATGACCCGGAAATCTGTCTGTGGACAAACACCGGCTCCCTTGGCCTGAAGCAAGATGAGCACCACACCCCATAGTCGCCTTTGACTGGACTTAACCGCCCAGGGGTCCTTTACCTTACCTTTTACCTTCCCAGTGAAATCTATGAGGCAGGACTCTATGCTCTACTTAAAAGTGCAAGAGTATTAGAGGAGACCTGCTGGATCAGGCCAGGGGCACATCTGTTCCAGTGTCCTGTTCTCACAGTGGCCAACCAGATGCCCATGAAAAGCTTGCAAGCAGAACCAGAGTCCAACGCTGCTCTCCCCACCTGCAATTCCCAGAAATTGGAAGATATGCTTGTTAAAACACGTTAGCCCTATGCAACATATCATTGCTAAAAAAAAGATCTGATATAGATTGTATAGTGTGGGAATGTTTAGGGATGTGGGGGAGGATATATTGTTTAAGATATCCTATCCCAACTTGTGTTTACAAGTTCTATAATAGCTGCAGAGTTAACATTCCCCTTTTAAACACACACGCAGCAGATAGCTTGCACAGACTCGCTAGAGTCTCTAGAAATATTGTCCTGGTGTCTTCCCCTTTTTAATCCCTCTCAAAACAAGACACTGCACAGTCTTCAGTAAAGTATAAAACGTTTACTCACAAGAAATCATCTGTTCACACAAAGGATCCCAGAGGCAGACTTAAAAGTTACTAAACAGTATACATGAGAAGACTATCTCCTTATGGGAGAAAAGCCCCTTTTTCATATCTTAGCTTGAAGCGAAGAGTGCATCTTAGCGATCCTGTTACTTTGATCGCATCATCAGAAAAAAGGAGAGAGAGAAGACAGAAGAGGCAAAATGCAGGCCCGGCCTGTGGTTCATCTTCTCTAACCAGGAGAGGGTTCTCTAACCCATCTCAAATTACATACAGGAAGTTTGTCTCAGTCCAGGAAGGCAGGAAGTTCCGGCTGGAGGACTGAGACAACCTTCATGTCTACTCTAGCAAATGTTGTGTTTGACTGCACCCAACTGGAAGATATGCTTGTTAAAACATGTTAGCCCTATGCAACATATCATTGCTAAAAAAAAACACCTGATATAGATTGTATAGTACTGATCCCCCCCCCCCCCGCGCACCGAAATTTGGCACGGCACAAATATTTGCAGTTCCCCCAAAGATTCTCGAAAGAGCTTCAGTGTAGATTTTTGGACAAAATTATATTTTTGAATTGATTCTGAAAGAACTCCTCAAGGACGTGATCTACAGGGAGCTGGCATCAGGCATCAAGTCCGTTGGCACAACTCTTTGTGACAGAGATGCCTGCAAACATGAAAGCTGGCAACATAAACCCTCTTTTG
Organism: Darevskia mixta; assembly: GCA_034641385.1. Classification (NCBI taxonomy): domain Eukaryota; kingdom Metazoa; phylum Chordata; class Lepidosauria; order Squamata; family Lacertidae; genus Darevskia; species Darevskia mixta. The sequence continues at coordinate 3,124,140 of JAWWNH010000054.1, read as the reverse complement.
TGGGAATCCCTTTCAGACAACCACAGTGCCTGGAGGCAGACGGTCAGGGTGTGTATCTAGCAATGGCCAGAGGAGGAATGACTGCTGGGAGGAGCACAGAGAGAAGAAATGCCGTGGTACATCTGCAGCAGCACAGCCGGACCCCTTCATCTGCCTCAGCTGCAGCAAAACATGTCTCTCCCATATCAGTCTCTATAGCCACAGCAGGCACTGCAACCCACCAACAATATGACCTCACCGCCAGAGGCACACTCCTCCACTGTCTCCTGAGACAGACGAATGCTAACAACTCCGATTCCCCTAATAAAATTTGGCACGGCACTATTTTGCAGCTTTCTCAAATATCTTCAGTGTAGATTTTTGGACAAATATATATTTGAAATGATTTTGGAAAAAAAAAACTTTGTATAGGCTTTTGCTTTAAAAAATGTTCTAATAATACACTTGTGACATGGGGGCATTCTTGCAATAAACAGCTTTTTTGTGGTTATTGCTTTGGAATTTAACTGGCCATAAAAGCCGTTTATTGCTTTGTACACTGCCCTGACATGAACAATATCACTATGCTCTGAGTTACTGCAGCAAAGAGAGCTTTAAGTTAAGCCAGAGAGGGAGAGAGGAGGTGATTGTACCCTACATTTCCACATGACTGAATGATTGATGTAACATATGAACCATTTTCTTTTCTATGCCTGGTGAGTAGGGCAAAACAGATATTCTGCAAGAGGAATCCAGAGGAAGGAAACTCTGCAAAAAGCCATCATGAAAACCCTGCTTATGGGATTTTTTTGTGGGGACAGAGGGGGCTCTCATCTCTAGCTTTCAAGGGTCTTGGACGTGATGTTGAGAGAGGCTACCATACTAGCACTGGAAGCTGCCTTATATCAGGTCAAGCTATTTTTTCAGATATTGTTTATTCTGACTGACAGGTCTGAGGCAGAGGTCTTTCTGACCCTTTTCAGGAGAGATGCCATGGATTGAACTTGGAACCATCTGGTACCATGTTCTCTGTTCCTGAGATGCCTGTGATCCCTCCCCAACATAAGATACAAGGTTGTCAATGCATTATAATAGACACAGGGAAAAGCTACCACTAGGCACATGTGCAAGTGTTCGCGTGAAAGAGTGTACACTTGTTTATTTGTACAGTTCACCTACTGTGCAAATTGGGCACTCATTGAACATGGCTTGTGACACAGCTCAGCTATTTGTGTGCATAGGTACAGATTGCACACACACTGAATGTAATGTGTGAACAACCCAACAGCCCTTATAGGAGCCTATGAGTATTCCTGCATACAGAGTCCCTTGGGGGTGAGGGGGTGACCATCAGGTGCAATATCATCTTCACTCTCAACTACATTCCTTTTTACATGGATTAACAAAACTGGGTGAAAGTTATCAAGGCAAAGAAGCTCAAGTCCTGGGGAATCTTTACTATTCAGTAGCTACTATTCCACTATTAAGTTGTCATTTTATATAATGCATTCTTTTCCCCCAATGGGGATCTGGAGAAGAAGAGACCTGATGAGATGAAAGGGTCAGTTGCTGCTGCTATTAGGAACTGCCATTTGATGATTTCCTTTTTTCTTTATAAGAGTATTTGTCTTGTTCATTTATTTTTGTTTTTGTTTTTTATGGGTTTTAGATATCTGATTTTATTTCAGACGAGCTTGTGCAAAAGGTGATCTATGAAATAATATAAATGAATAAACTGAGGTTTGTGTGTGGTGAAATGTTCACAGTTGTGGTGGCTGTGCCTGATGGGAGCTGAGGTCTAAAATGTCTAGAGGGTGGCAGATTGAGGAAGACTGCTTTAAGGCCTTCCTGTTTGGGCTCCTTACTGATAATTATGCCTCAGTTTCTTCCACGAGCTGCTTTGTTGTTTGGGTGCCTCAGCAGACAAAAGACACACACGAAAACCTCACTGACACAGCAGGTGTGTGTTTGTAGAAGGTGGAGAATTACAGCAAGAGATGACTCACTGGCTTCTGTTCTGATAAAAATCTACAGGGCCAGTCCTGCCATTAGGTAGACTGAGGCATCTGCCTCAGGCAGTAGATCAGGAGTGGTGAACCTTGAACCCTCCAGATGTTGCTGAGCTTCAACTCCCATCATCCACAGCAAACATGGCCAATGTCTGGGGATGGCGGGAGCTGTTGTTCAACAACAAAGGGGGCCAAAGATTCCTCACCCCTGCAGTAGATCCTGAGGGGCAGATAGTGGACAGCTGTGTCAGCCATTCAGTCTGCCCTGTGCCCCCTAAGCTAGCCTGGTACCCTCAGGTAAGTGGAAGAATCTGGCTATGTGCAAACAACATTTCATTTTAGAATCAGTGGAGGCTGAATACTTGCATAGTCCACACACAATCTTAGATCTATTGCCTATTTTTGCCGTGGAAAAGCGCTTCTTGGGGAACTGGTTTCATTCTGAAAAGAAAAGCTTGTTGTAATTTGATTCTGCCTTACTCTGCAGTGTGTTCATTTGGAAACAGATATAGGTGGTCCTGGCAGTGGGGTGGGTGACATTGCGGGTGGATGCATACCAAGATCACATTAACCAATTTCTTCTTCATTCACCTGGATCATGTGCAGAAAGGAAAAGGCATGGATAATCTAATCAATGGGAGAGTTTTAAAAAGTATATCAAGTAATTGTTGCTAGAATGACACACACTCTGGTGGATCACACGATCTATAATCAATCCAATTTGAAAGCAGCTTGCTGAGGATACGCATGAATGATTCCAGTACTACAAACAGAGTGTACACAGGCCTTGTCTCATTCTCAGTGCTGAAGTAAGAGTCAGCTGCATGTCTGGTCGGCTTTTGTACATTGAATGAGAGGAGGTACCATTTTGTCTTCTGCCTCAGGCAGCAAAATGTATTGGGCTAGCCCTGGAAATCTGTTGTTGTTGTTGTTGTTGTTGTTGTTGTTGTTGTTGTTGTTGTTGTTGTTGTTGTTGTTGTTGTTGTTGTTGTCGTCTTAACCCTCACCTCACCTTTAAAAATAAACAAACTTCCAGCTCTAAGTTTAAAAGTTTAAAATGAAATCTGTACCTAACACTAACATTACAGCTGAACTCATGACCCTCTTATAAACTTAAGAAAGGATTGCTTTTCTTTATAGATCAAAGAATGTAAAAGGTAAAAAGGTAAAGGACCCCTGGATAGTTAAGTCCAGTCAAAGGTGACTATAGGGTTGCGGCCCTCAGGCTGAGGGAGCCAGTATTTGTCCACAGACAGTTTACTGTGGCCAGCATGGTTAAACCGCTTCTGGCACAATGGAACACCATGATGGAAACCAGAGCGCACAGAAACACCGTTTACTTTTCCGCTACAGCGGTACCTATTTATCTACTTGCACTGGTGTGCTTTCAAACTGCTAGGTTGGCAGAAACTGGGACAGAGCAACGGAAGCTCACCCTGCCACAGGGATTCGAACAGCCGACCTTCTGATCAGCAAGTCCAAGAGGCTTAGTGGTTTAGACTACACATACATATATACTGTAGATAGATATGGTGGGAGTGGGTGCATTGTAGTATAGATCAGGTATTGGGAACCTGAGGCCCTCCAGATGTTTCTGGACTACAGTTGCTCTCATCCCTCCTTTCTCCATGCTGGCTTTGGTTGATGGGAGTCCAACAATGTTTGCGGAGCCGAGACTTTCCTGGTGTGTGTGTGTGTGTGTGTGTGTGTGTGTGTGTGTGTGTGTAATAAATTTGCATTGTATTCTCTGAGGTTGTAACACAGTTCACTTTTAAATGAATATGTTTTTATGGCTGTATCAGCCAGTTACAATAAATGTATTTTAAAAATTAAATCAATTATCTTAAAATGGACTTATTTTTCTTGACGGATGAACATCTTTGGCAGATCCATTCACTGATCCTAGCCAGGATTGTGGAAGATACTGGGTAATTGTTGTTTTCTATTCCAAATCTTACACTGACTGAACTCATAATGGGAATATCTGAGTTGAGTACATGTTTGGAAAATGAGGCATTAAAATTAATCTGGTCCGTGTTAGCCTTTGAAAAACTCGTGGCTTTCTGTAATTTTCTGCTTCCCAGCGCATTGGAACGCAACAGTTTCCTTCCATTCAGTTGGTTATTTGGGGTAGATTAATATCTCCTCCATAATGATATCGTATCTATATGCACTGTGAAGTTTATTGAAAGCTAGCACAAGACCTAATGTTCACCTAATGCTAAGTTGGCTATACTTTGTGAGCTGTTGGCCACCTCTTGCAATCTGCTCTGGCAAAGGATATATGTATTCAGCGATACTTGTTGTGTTTGTTCATTGTGATGCTGCAATCCTTCATGGCCCTTCCCTGACTTATCAGGATCCTCATCACTGGAAGTCTGGCAACAACCTACCTTGGAGACACTCCCAACAACCCACTAGAAATTCCCGACCCACAAGCTGGGAACTGCTGCTTGTCGGAACAGGGATGATCAGGTTCCAGCAAGTCACATAACAAATTCTGCTGTTGATCAGTTGTAATTCATTTTGTCAGGTCCAGCACTTTTGGCTGAATTATATGACATTCTTGCTTAACTTGCAGCAATGTCTGGCATAGGACAGAGCCTTCCTTGGAGTAGTAATATAAGCCATTCTGCTGGTCTCGCTGGTGTAACTGAGAAAGGGACCTTGGGCCAGTGAAATTTAACTATGCTATCATATAAAATAAAATATAAAATAAAATATTTCTTTATACACTTTTCTGCTTGAAGTTGATATGACCCGATGGTGTCCTTTTAGATAAACATAGATTCACACTTTGGCTGCAATCCTGTGCAGACTTACTTTCACATTCTTTATTACGGTCCAAAGACCTGCAAAGAAAATTTTGAAAGCAAAATACAGCAGAAATACAGGAAAACATTGCTAGGCAGTCACTGCTTTATCCAGAGCATGTTGATTTCTAATTCTTATTACCTCCAAGATAAATTTTTGCCATGACCAGGGTTACATCGATTATCTTATCTTTAAGGAGATACTTGAGATGGACGTTATCAGAATTTCCAGGTAAATTTACCAATAAGGGTTTAATTAATTGGTTCTTGGCTTGTTTATACAGCCGACAGTGTAGTAAGGTATGTTCCATACAATCAACAGCCTGAGACTTACCTAGGAGTAAGTCCCAGTGAACTAAATGAGGCTTACTTCTGACTAGATATGCACAGTGATTATGCTGTCTGTAAGTTAATGATACTGTTCACAGCACTGGGTAAATAATATATATTTTCCAGATGGTAAAAAAAATATATCTAAATGTCCCTTTTTGAAAGAAAGAAAGAAAGAAAGAAAGAAAGAAAGAAAGAAAGGTAAATAAACATTAAAATACTCCCCCCCCGCATAACTATTCATTTTAATGGCACTCCAAGAGTTCATCCAGGGGTCTCCTGCTCACGTGGGAGCAGTACCATACACTTTGGCTCAACATTCTTTGACTTGCTACAAAGAGCTAATTCTTCCAATTATTGAAACGAATGCTGCTGATGTATATGGATTGACAAATTATTTTCAAAGGCTAATTTATTTAAGCAGATGGCAAAGCCTGATATGATGGAATTGTTTCAAGAGGTGAGAAATTTATATATATATATATATATATATATATATATATATATATATATATATATAATCTCAAATCTTTATTACGGTCATAGACCAGCATAAAAGGATAGGATACAGTCATTTAAAATCTGATAAGCGTTTTGGATAGCTAAAAGATATTTAAAACAGAAGGTGAATATAAAAGTCTATGAGAATTTAAAAGACGCATACACACACACACACACACACACACACACACACATATATACATACATATATATATATACATATATATATGGGGAAGGAGAACTCCTGGCACAACTGGGACATTCACAACTGTTCCTTTTGAGACTAGAGATGAGATGGTTTCTTTATTGTGTCTGGTTCACTTTGCCCTGCATGGCACCTCTCCAGTTGAACTCTTCTGGAATTGGATCACGCAAGTTGGAGGATTCTGATGGAAAGAAAGAGGGGAGGGGAAATGGTTGATGATCCCTTATTTGTCCCATGTCCAGAATGGAGGTCAACCCAACCGATATGGTTGGTTGGTATTCACTGTTAACATTGCTTTCAGCCTGCAAACGGTACCCAATTGAGTACATCGCCTCCTGCTCGAATTAAATAAATGGGGTGAGAGAACATGGTGAGAATGAGAACTTACATGATTTTCGTAATTAATTCCGCAGGTTACGTAATTCCACCACGGCAGACAGCGCGGCGGATAACATTATTGGTAGAAGATGCAACAGAAGCTGAGCTGCATGCGAATACAGGGCAGAATGGAAAATGATGGCTTCTTACATCAGGGGCCCCATTAACAAAAGCCTCCTGATTATGATTTTTTTTAGCTCCAGTGTCATGAACTGGGAGAAACAACATTACTAGTATAGGAAGGTTAACCTAGCGACAGAAGTTTTTATTTAGGTCATCAGATAATGCTTCTTGACTGGTGATAAGCATCTGCACATTCAGGCTGCTGTGGACCTAGTTTAGGAGTTTCAAGGAGTGTTTTGCAAGAGGACAAGTTTTGTTTCATACAGCGACAGTGGCAGAATAGCATGGCAGCAGCAAGCATTTGCCGTTTGCTGTATGAACCCAAATATTCAAAGGAGATGTTATTTGTCTTGTGCCAACAACGATTGGCCAACGTTTTCTCATAACTTGGGTGATGCTTGCATGACTCACTGGAAAGATCCCCTGGCTTTCTGCTGAGTCTTCTGCATTCGTCCCTCTGAGAATTTAAGGGAAGGGCAGCATGTTAACAAGCCAAACAGGAAGCAAAGCTCAGCATGTCATCTGCACTGTACAAGCCTTATCACTATGACTGAAGGTGTTTCCTCATGTTCTTGCCTTGAAGTCTCTCTGAGGAATATTCAGAAGTAATTTAAGTGCATTTGCCTTCCTAGTAACAGCACTACTACTATTTCTAAGTGATGTGAATCCTGGGGGGAAAAAGAGGGTATGCTTGCGTAGCCTAGCTGTTTATGGAGAATGTCAAGGCTCTTTCTTAGGGTTCTTTTTCATTAAGCCAAACTTGGACCAGGAAGCCCTTAAAACAGAAGACCCCTTCAAATGGATGGTGGTCAACAGACTGAGGCTGTATATTGACAAGACAGAAAGACTGTTTCTGGGGGACAGGGGGTGGGCTGGTATGGGGGATTCCCTGGTCCTGAATGGGGTATCAAATCAAATCAAATCAAATCCCTTTATTGGCATCACAATATAAAACATTCCAGGTCACTGGGATAATTAAAAGGACAAGGGTGAAGCTGTCAAGGGTCATAAGGTGATTGTGCCTGAATGGGGTAAATGTGCCCCTAAAGGACCAGGTACGCAGCCTGGGAGTCAATTTGGACTCATAGCTGTCTACTTCATTCATCATTAATACAAATGTATTATCATTATTAAAATTATTAACATTATCAACATTATTAAAACAAATGTATATAATAAGAGATTGTGTCAAAAAAATAAGACGACCGGTCACGTCCAGACTCTAAAGTACCATGAGAGTTAGAAGCACTAGATACAACAAATTTCACAGCTTGCTGATGGATTTAGCAAACCATGACTTGTAACAGGCTAGACACTTCTGGATCTCGGATACTTAATTAGAAAACCATTTTCCGTTCAATTGCCAAAGAAGCTATCAATTGGTGCTATGCTATTTTCTTCTAAAGCAATTATATGGCACCATGCAGAAATCTGAGCAGTGGAAAGCTAGATTTATAGAGAGTTTGGGTGTCGGCCTGAATCAACCGTAGTCTTCTAAAATGAAAATATCTGAAACTAAATCCAAACGTTGCTTTACTGTTTATGTCTTGCCAAAGCACTCTGCATAGATTTATCAAAGTTAATGGAAGGATAGAGTTTGCTAACGAACAAAACTGTGGGGCGGGGGGGGGGATCCAGCTCAGGAATAGTAATGTCATGTGCATTAAGAACCCTGAAGCATAGCTTCAGTACAGCAGGTTTGTACAGTTCTGCAAATATACTAGGCCATATATAGGACCAAGAAATCTGCCTGCCTCCTCTCACTCAGCCGCCCTACAGCTGAGGAGGTGGTGGTGGGCAGACAGTTTGGGGCAGGAGAGATGCATGGCTCGTGTGCGCTGCAGGCTGCAGGCTGAGCGCCACCCGGCATTTTGTCACCCCCCTCAGTGGTGACACCCGGGGTGGATTGCCCCCACCGCACCCTCCCTTCCTCCGCCCCTGTATAGGACATAAGATTTTATTTATTTATTTGGAAATCAATGGTGCATCTGTTATGTTTGCCAGGGGGCGCTGTGGTTCCTCTTTGAAGAAGGATGGTGGGCTAGTTGGTCTGGCCTATCAGGACTCTTCTTATGCTGTTTCCACTGATATTAAGAATAGGATACAAGTTAACTGATGAGTTGGTTATTAAAACAGATCTGCTTGCAAATTTCCCAGTCTTTCCACTGGGCATGGGCATGGGTCTCCTGTTCAAAGAAGAAACTAAAAGTCTCATGAGGCACCATACAAGGTCTCGGGTGCTGCTAAACCAGCTCATTGGATCCCAGCTGAAGTCAGGGCCAAACTAGATGTGATAATATTCATGTGGCCAGCTAGTCCCTGGCTGGTTTTCTTCTATAAATAGCTATCACAACAGTGATGGAGGGAGTGCTGAACTGGGATATGTTATGGGGACTATGGTGTGGAGAGTGGGCTTTAACTCTTTGCCCCAATCTGGGGTCCGGACCAAAATTGGGATTGGGTTTCTGTAGTGCACCAGCCATTTGCAATGGGAGCTTTCTTCCTAATAAAAGAGAAAACACATCACCAAAAAAGAGGCCAAATGAGGACACCAATTTACATATGCTAATTTCTATGTCTAGATTTAATTTTGTGACTCTTAGAAATACATTTCACCTTCTATTTGCCTGCTCAGTCTGCTGCCTGTGTGTGTAATAACTGCTGATGGACATATTCAAGAATTCCGGTCTCCCTTTATTTTTAAATCGGACTTGAACTGAACAGTCTTTCAAATAGAGAACTCCTTCAAACAGAAGACTGCAAAGTAGGTCACCCAAAGCACATATCTTGTATCCCCGACTCAGTTACTAAATTCTTTCTGCAAAATATGAGGATCAGACCAAAGGTATTATATCCCCCAAGAATTCCTGCAAGTGTTATTTATCAATCATAAGATACAGAATGAAAGACTTCCTTTCCATTATCCTATAGCCTGCTCCTTTTATTACTTCTTCCTTGATGAACAAAAGCCCTATTATTAATTTCAGTGCAAGTAATGAAATACCAAAGGACTTTATGGAGCCTGCATGCAGCCAACCATTCAAGAACACTGTCATTATTATTTTTTGTAAAATGGCTTTTCTGTTAAATGAGTCCTTTATTTTATTTTTTAAAAAGACCAACAACGCAGGAGCTTAATTAAACCTCCATAATCTCTCAGGAGGAAAAATGGCAAAAACTTGCCAGTCATGCAGCCATAATCATTCCAAACACCACTGCTGTTATTAGCTTCTTCAAGATCGGATGGAATGCTTCATCAAAGGAATGTTGCTTAAGCAGATTTCGGTGTATAATAGGGATAAATCAAAGCTCCTTTGGGTGCATTTGCATAGACACTATGCTGGATTCTTCCCTGTGCTATATATGCCTGTGTGGTTCCATTTACACTATACGTCCCGCAGGGAAATAGACACTGCATGAGCATCTTATATAGCTACTTTCCATATTGCTTTCAAACAGCTGTGTAGTTCTCCCCACCCCAAAATCAGCTTTAAAGGTGCCTAGTGCAAAAGCCAGGAGTACGACAAGGCTGTATATTGTCACTCTGCTTATTTGACTTATATGCTGAATTCATCATGCGAAAGGCTGGACTGGATGAATCCCAAGCCGGAATTAAGATTGCTGGAATAAATATCAACAACCTCAGATATGCAGATGACACAACTTTGATGGCAGAATGTGAGGAGGAATTAAAGAACCTCTTAATGAGGGTGAAAGAAGAGAGTGCAAAATATGGTCTGAAGCTCAACATCAAAAAAACTAAGATCATGGCCACTGGTCCCATCACCTCCTGGCAAATGGAAGGGGAAGAAATGGAGGCAGTGAGAGATTTTACTTTCCTGGGCTCCATGATCACTGCAGATGGTGACAGCAGTCATGAAATTAAAAGACGCCTGCTTCTTGGGAGAAAAGCAATGGCAAACCTAGACAGCATCTTAAAAAGCAGAAACATCACCTTGCTGACAAAGGTCCATATAGTTAAAGCTATGGTTTTCCCAGTAGTGATGTATGGAAGTGAGAGCTGGACCATAAAGAAGGCTGATCATCGAATAATTGATGCTTTTGAATTATGGTGCTGGAGGAGACTCTTGAGAGTCCCATGGACTGCAAGAAGATCAAACCAATCCATTATGAAGGAAATCAGCCCTGAGTGCTCACTGGAAGGACAGATCCTGAAGCTGAGGCTCCAATACTTTGGCCACCTCATGAGAAGAGAAGACTCCCTGGAAAAGACCCTGATGTTGGGAAAGATTGAGGGCACAAGGAGAAGGGGATGACAGAGGATGAGATGGTTGGACATGTTCTCGAAGCTACCAACATGTGTCTGACCAAACTGGGAGGCAGTGGAAGACAGGAGTGCCTGTCGTGCTCTGGTTCATGGGGTCACGAAGAGTCGGACACAACTAAAAAACTAAACAACAACAACAACAATAATACAAAAGCCACTGGACCTATTTCTCTGAAAATTGGCAGCAGTCTCACCCAAGGACATCTCTCACATATCGGAAATTTTCAGAGCAATTGCCCACAAAACACCAGGAGAGATTAAATAGTTCCTTCTTCTCCAACCCCAAAACTGCAACAGCGGTCATTGTAGGAAAGCAGTCATTCTTCTGAAATTTGGTAGGGTTCATGATGTCAGAAGGGATGACCTCACTTGCAAATTTCATCCGCTTCTGCCCTAATCATCATCATCATCATCTATCAGCCGATTCATTTTGACACCCCCTTCCAATTTTAGAGGTGTCCACAAATGCCTCTGGACCCATTTGCCTTTAACCACACTGGACAGGCTAGCATTTGTGCAAATTTCATCCACTTCTGCCAATAGAGGGAAATCCCCACTGAGACATGAATCCCGATCATGCCAGTCACTATTTCCTAACCTCACCTACCTCACAGGGTTGTTGTGAGGGTAAGTGGGGAGGAAGAGGAACTTGAGCTCTTTGGAGAAAAGCGGGTCAGAAATGCAATTAAAAAGAAAGAAAGAATAGTAAATATAAATAATCTCAGTCCAAGATGCCTTGATTGCTAGGGAAATCTGGAAAAGGTAAATGCTAAAATGTCAGGAGAGGAGGTTGACTTCATTGCAGAGGAAGCGGAAACACACGTTTGAGAAGGAGTGATGAGCAATAGAAACTGCTTCTTCACGTGCTAGAATCAGTATGTCAGGATTTCCCAGTTACAGCCAACTTGCATTGTAACCAGTTTATAATTTCTTTTCAGATCAGACCCGGCCCTCGTTGTTTGGTTTGTGTTATGATGCTGAGGTTATATCGGCTGTGGACTTTGGATTTCATTTCGAGTTTTTGCTATTGCTGTCAGCTTTTTAGGTGGAGCAGGATCAGATCCATATGTCAAATATTAAAGCCATGGTAGCTGGAACCCACTGATCTTTATTGGAATGCAATTACTTTTAAGTGCTGGCTGTTACCATGAAAAATCTGGGCTGGAATGCAATTACTGTGAGAGCATGTGGTATACCTTTTCATTGATTAGACTGTCCTTTTTGATTAAGCCCCTCTGAGTTTCTAATTTTCGAGGTCTAATTGTGGCCTTACATCTTTTCTCGGGATGCTTTTATTGTAATGCATCTGCTTTCAGGTTCACTTTTTTTTTAAATGGACTTTGTGTGTGTGTGTGTGGATAGCTTGAGTTCCCTATGAAACATATCCTGCCATTATGTGCTTTAAGAACTGCTTCTATTAAAGAATTTCTTCATCGGGAGGTTTCAAAGAGCCAGTTTAGCGTAGTGTTGTGGTTAGAGTGTTGGACTAAGATTGGGAAGACACAAATTCAAATCCCAACTCTGCCATGGACAAAGCTGTCAATTTTGGCTAAGTTTCTCGTTTTTTCAAATCTTAAATTCTGCAGCAATTTACGATTTTTAAAAAACCCAATTCTCATGGAAATTCCTCAGCATTTTAGTGCAACCATAGAATCATAGAACTAGGGAAACCCAGACAGATGGGCAGGGAATAATAATAATAATAATAATAATAATAATAATAGAACTGTGGAGTTGGAAGGGACCACGGGGATCATCTACTCCAGCCCCTTGCAATGCAGAAATATTTCCCAATGTGGGGCTCGAACCCATAAACCTGAGATTAAGAATCTTATGTTCTACCAGCTGAGTTGTCCTAATAATCACATTTTTGTATGCTGACCAACATACTCCTCTAATATAAAGGTTTTTTTGTATGCTGTATATGTATTTTTGCACCTATCCCCCTAAAATACGCATTTTTGCACATATTGTTTGGTTGGAGAAATGCATCACAAAATCTGGAGAACTGTGAACTTAGAAGGTTATCTGTGTTTTGGTTTGCACATTTGTTTGAGAGGTGAGAATTAAGTAGCTTCTCATTAAAATGCAAGCAAAATCAAATTTCTCTTCCTTGCTTACATGAAGCTTGCTAGGTGATCCTGGGCCAGTTACAGTCTCTCAGGCTGATGTACCTCACAGGATTGTTGTGAAGATGAAAGGGGAGGGGCAAAGGATTTTGTTTGGAGTTTCTTGAAGAAAGGCAGGATAGAAATGCAAGAAATGAAGGACCAAATACAGCTATACCAGGCATGTCCAACAGGTCGATCGTGGTCGACCGCAGGGTGTCCATGGTTGATTCTGGTCCTATTGCATGATCCTGATCAATTGACCAGAAAACAAAAAACAAAAAAAGCTCAACAACTTTGGTCAACCCTCCCCCCCCCAAAAAAAACAACTTTGGTAACCCCCCCCAAAAAAGCTCAACAGCTTTGGTCAATGGGTAGATCACAGCCAATTCTTTTATAGTGCGAGTAGATCACAGTCTCTTGGAAGTTAGACGTGCCTGATCTACACAAGTGGACAGAGTACAGTAAGCATTTTTCTTTCTTTTAGGCAAAAAGTACTCCACTGGCAGCGTATCAGTACAAAGTTTGATTGACATCTGGTGATTTATTAATCATATTTATCTCCCTCAAGGAGCTCAGACAGGTGCACATCATTTTCCCTCCACAACAACCCTGTGAAGTAGGCCAGGCTAAGAGGAAATGACTGGCCGAAGGTCGCCCAGTCAGCTTTGTGGATGGATTGTCACACGTCACAGCACTCTGGGAACTGTGGTTCTGAGAAGGGAATAGGGAGTCTCCCAACGACTCTGGGCGTCCTTAACTAACTACAGTTCCCAGGATTCTTTGGGGGGAAGGCATAGCTGTACAGTGGTATTGTTGGCTTCTGTCTGTCTTAAGAGACAATGGAGTGTGCCTCCAGGGGCAAAGTCAAACTGCTGGAGAATCACAGCACCTGCTGTGGCTGAAGAGATTGTGCATAGTCGTCGTCGTCGTCATCATCATCATCATCATCATCATCACCACCACCACCACCACCACCACCACCACCACACTATTTTTATTATTTATACTCCACCCATCTGACTGGGTTGCCCCAGCCACTCTGGGTGGCTTCCAGCATAGGTAAAGGGACCGCTGACCATTAGGTCCAGTCGCGGACGACTCTGGGGTTGCGGCGCTCATCTTGCTTTACTGGCCGAGGGAGCCGGTGTACAGCTTCCGGGTCATGTGGCCAGCATGACTAAGCCGCTTCTGGCGAACCAGACCAGCGCGCGGATACACCGTTTACCTTCCCGCCGGAGTGATACCTATTTATCTACTTGCACTTTGACGTGCTTTCGAACTGCTAGGTTTGCAGGAGCTGGGACCGAGCAACGGGAGCTCACCCTGTTGCAGGGATTTGAACCGCCGACCTTCTGATTGGCAAGCCCTAGGCTCAGTGGTTTAACCCACAGTGCCACCCACGTCCCATTCTAGCATATATAAAACATACTAAAACATTAAACATTAAAAACTTTCCTATACAGGGCTGCCTTCTAAAAGTTGTCTTCTAGATGTCTTCTAAAGGTTGTATAGTTATGTATCTACAGTAATTTATCTCCTTGACGTCTGATGGGAAAGCGTTCCGCAGGGTGGGAACCACTACCAAGAAGGCCCTCTGCCTGCTTCCCTGTAACCTGACTTCTCACAGGGAGGGAGTTGCCAGAAGGTCCTCTGAGTTTTAGGAATTATATCTCTTTGCATCAGCTTCAGTGAAGGGGACACTAAGTGCTTCAAGCACCTCAGCAAGAGACACAGACAATGGTTCCCACATGGCCTTGCCTATTACTCTCTTCAGAAGAGAGCCCTCTTTGAAATGCAATGAGTTAATCTGGTGTGTGTGTGTGTGTGTGTAGCCAAGCAGCCAGCAGGAAGCTTGGCATCTGCCTGAGAATGAGGGGAGCATCTCATTGAGTGACAGCCCAAGCTCCTGTTCTTATTACAGAGTGATTTCCGCTTGTTTATTTACAGTGAAATTAAGACTCTCGAAGTTTTGCACAGTGGGTGGGGAAGAAGCTGGGCCACGTTCGGAGACCACTGAAGTTAATTAATTTCAAAAGAAGCGACCCTTTGTGGGGGGGGTCGGGGGTGGGGGTGGGAGGCAACTGGCTGGGAGCCTGCAAAGGGCTGCATTTATCACAATTCAGCCAAAGGAGCTTTTCTCATAAGGTCTTTGAACTACAAGGGTTTAAGGCCAACGGAGTTCTGTTTTAACAAGGTTCTTCTAAATCAAGAACTGGAGACTGTTTCCAGCAGTGGGTGCTGCTGTGGCTCCATCATAACAGCCCAAGAGCATGTGAGGATTCCATTAGAAATCTATAGTTAGGTGCACACTTAAAGGTGAAACTAGGCAAAATGTTTCCAATGTGATGGGGTCTCCTGCCGGGTTCACAGCACTTGAGGAGGGTAGAATCATAGAACTGTAGACTTGGATGGGACCCCAAGGGCCATCTAGTCCAGGCATAGGCAAACTCTGCCCTCCAGATGTTTTGGGACTACAATTCCCATCATCCCTGACCACTGGTCCTGTTAGCTAGGGATGATGGGAGCTGTAGCCCCAAAACATCTGGAAGGCAGAGTTTGCCTGATCTAGTCCAACTCCCTGCAATGCAGGATCAATGGCAGATGGCCACCCGACCTGTGCTTAAAATTCTCCAAGGAAGGAGGGATATTGTTCCACTGTCAAACAGCTCTTACTGTCAGAAAGTTCTTCCTGATGTTTCGTTGGACTCTTTTTTTGTAATTTGAAAGGACCCAAACCAAGGAGTCCTACCTTCTAGAATAGGAGAAATAAGCTTGCTCCATCTTCCATGTGACAGCCCTTGAAATATTTGAAGATGGCTATCACATCACCTCTCAGTATTCTCTTATCCAGGATAAGCAGGCCCAACTCCCTCAACCGTTCCTCATAAGGCTTGGTTTCCAGACCCTTTATCATCTTGGTTCTCCTCTCTTTCCCTTGGAGAATAGGGCAAGGAGATGGTGGGCAGCAGAGGTGAGCACTCACAAAAGCCTCAAACTTTGGGAGGGGAGAGAATTGATCCTGACAGGGAATATGCTCATCACACGAAAGGCTGCTTTGTTTAGGTTATCTGGCCATGAAGCTCAAAGCAATGGACAAGAGTCTCACTCGGAGGAAGGGGCTAACATTAGCACGGTCTTCTGCACAGATGTGCTTATTAAGCACCTGGTTTTGTGCAATTGGTCTGCCAAATCCCGAGTTAGCACCTGACACGTAGAACCCAATTTTCCATTCTCACTCTTCTTAATGGCTGGGCTGGCTCCATTCATTCTGAAAGGAGATTGATAATTCAATGTGTTTTTCAATTTATTGCAGCAAGTAAGTAAATGCAGCTCCGTGTCATTCAGCCGTGTTAAGGAAGGAAATGTTTTATTTTAAGCTTAAAACACCCCAGAATGCCTCCTTTTCCTCAGTGAGCTGGGGCAGGGACCAGGGATAGAAAACCAATCTCAATCTTCCAGGGAGTCTTCCTCTCCTGGGCGCTGAATTTCTCCCCCTCCAATCCTGACTTCAATGCATTGATGTCAACCAGAGAAACCGTTTAAATTATGCACCTCTGTAAATGACCAACCCTTTCTCCTCTTAATTTGATTAAACAAGTCTGTTTGGGGTGAGGGACATAGCTAAGTGGTGGGGTACCAGCCTTGCATGCAGAAGATCCCGGGTTCAATACCTGGCCTCTCTGGGTAGAGTTAGTAGACATTGCTACTAGAAAAACAGCGGGCTCGAAATTTTCTTATAATTAAAATAAAAGCAAATGTTTTCTTACATTCTTGCCAACAAGATGTAGTTATCAAATGGGGTAGATGCATAATAAGTAATTTTTTTAAAAAAAAAAGAGGGAGAAAATGTTCAGTTCTGCCTGTCTTTATTAGTCCTGGCCTCCGATCCAGGAGCAGAAGGCAAGAGTAGAAAAGGAAGCCTGATTTGGTATTAGTCCACTATTCACATTAGAAAAAGTAAATGCTGTTTTGCGGTTTTCCCTACAGAGGTGTCTTTATTCATCTGACATGCCTTTAATAACTAATTCTAGTTGTCTGGTTGCCAAGATAGATTTCCTACAGGCAGACTTAAAAGTGATTTTGTCCTTTTTGCATGCATGGCTTCAAATGATCCCAGAACAGCAAACATTAAACTTCCCTTCCAAGCCTGGGATTTTCTGAAGTGTTGTAATAACATAAACGGATAAGAATACTGCTTTGGGGTGGAAGGAAAAAAACCCCCACCAAGGCATGAATTAAACATGCCCAGATGATATGAGTGTCACAAAATTACTCTTGCTCCAAACCAGGTTAGGGTGATCTGCAGACAAATGCAGGCTTTCATGCATGTATAGTATTCCCTGTAGGAATTGCAAGTGTAGATCACATGCACTTCTAATTGTGCATCAGCTTGTGCATTTGATTGGGAATGACATTTCAATGGAATGTGCAGTATCCTCACTCAGATGCCAGTGCAATTACTCACACAGCCTTATTAAGACATTACTAGCATTGGATCAGAAGCATCACCGTTTCCCAACTTGGCTTACATCCCATTTCTAACTATTGCTAGAGTTGGGTACCCATGTTAGTCTGTGGCAGCAAACACCTTAAACATCTTAAAGACTAGCACCGTCCCATTAGCACTACGGCTGCTTGTACAATGGAGCTTTCCCTCCCTCTCTTCTCCCTGTACCCCCCATGTGTGGGACAACCAGCTTCAGATAACCAACATGTTTAAATTTTAATTACTGCACAAAGGGGTTAAGACCATAGAGTAGAGTAAGATGTCCTGCCAGGCTGAGCTCACCTTGGGAGGGACTAGGTAATCAAGCCTATTGTTCCCTAGTCTGACAGAGCAGATGAGCATGTGAAGAGCCATTCTTGTGTTCCTATACCAATAATTAGCAACTGTCACCACTGTAACTGAGCCAAGTTTTACTGCCTGTGCAACTTTCTGAAGCACATGAATCTGACCTTTGGGGAGTTTGTGAGTAAACAATTTTTAACTTACCAAACATGCAGTGTTTTCCTAGAGAAAGTGGGAAACTTTGGAAATAAACTTTTGAAGGGGACATGTCAGAACTGTACTGTAAAGGGCATATATTTTAATGGTCTAACAGCCTCTAATTTTGTGGCTTTAAATCTCACCTAAGAATACTTTCTCCAAATTTGTATCTTGGCACCCAGGAATTCTTGTGTTTGAACCAACACCAAAAACACACACACCCATATCTGCCCTGAGAGGGTGTTGGGGAAACCGCCGAAACCGATTGAAGACCATATCGAAGGATTGAGAGAGGAAGTTCTCATGCAAATGGAATGACTGATACAATCCTAACAAAATGGGCATAAGCTTTCATGGTCTGTTGATGTGGATGTAGTCCTCAAAATCTAATGCCATTATCAATTGCTAATGTGCCATAAAGCTCTTGGTTGGTTTTGATCTGATTTCTAGTACTCAGTGAACATTGTGGTACTGATAGGTTCATTGTATTGTCTCTCTTTTGCCAAACCCATGGGAGTTGGTGCAGCACACCTAAGTTTCCTAAGGAAACAGCAGAGCCAGAATTCCTTTAGAATTTTGGTGGGATCAGGGTATCACTGCAAGGTGGACAAGGTACTGGGTGTATTTTTTTCTTTCTTTTAAACATTTTTTATTGGTTTTTAAACAAACAAATGCAAACACAATAGCCATTAAACACTTATCCAGCAGTACATCTAATGGTGTTTGTTTTATCCATTGTCTCTAGACATACACTTAACACATTCAACATTCAAATATATTACTTAACAGAACCCCTCCACTGAGAATACTGAGCAGTTGGGATAAGGTGGTCTTGCTTTTGGTCCTTAACATAAAGAGGTCCACGTTTATTGGAAGGTGACTATTTGTTATGCCTTTAATTGACCTTCTGTGTCTGGTGAGACGCTCAGCTATATCCCAGGTATTATTTTTTGGGGTGTGCTTTTTAATGATGAGTAAGTTGGCACCTAAGGGAAAATATTAGGCTAAAACTCTTGTCAATATTTATGTTTTCTGAGTTCAGATAGATGCTTTGTCATGGTCAGAATCGTAGGCGGCAGCAGTCCTTACCTGATACAGGGTATGGATGGTAACAACAGTAGGAGTTCAATGGAGAATGAAAACTCGATGAGGCTGGAACGCAGGAACAGAAACAGAAGGAACAGGAGCAAGGATAGGAGCACTGGAACTGGAACTGGAACATATAAACCAAATTGCTGTGGCAAAGAACCAGAGGGAAATGCTGGCTTTATATATTCCTCTTGGGCTTGCTTCCAGGTGCTGCACATCTCCTGATCTGGCCAGGCCGCACCCGACTCCCCCAAGACAAACACAGTAAGGGCCTGGTTCTGCAACTCCTCACTGTGCTCAGGGCCTGGCCCCTGCAAATACTCGTGGTACTCCTTACACCTTAGTTGAGATTCCTGCATTGAAGAGGTTTAGATTTGGGGACTGTTCCAACTCTACAATTTTATTATTCTCTATGTAGGAGCATTAAAACATGACAGGTTGGACTTGCCAGCCCTGCATTTTGTAATATAGCCTAGGAACAAGCATCAGATGGAGACTTTAATAATGGGAGATGTCATGAGGAGTGGAATCTGCAAACAGGGTTTGAATTTTTACCAGTGAGCGCACTATTACACTGTGAAGCCTAAGCCTTGGGGGAATAGGGTGAATTACAAAGAAGAAAACCAAATTAAATAATGAGCACACTGAGGCATTTATTCTCTTATTGAAATGTATAAACCACTTGATTGTAAGGAACCTCAAAGCGGTTTACAAAGCATCTTAATATTCATCTCTGAGTGCCAAAATCTGAAGGCTGCCTGTAGATTTTGTGAAAGCTGCTCTCTGCAAAACGGTGAATTTCCTTATTGACGACTAGCAAAACTGCATGTTATTTATGCGAGTCATTTTCCTGCCACACGGTGAGTGATTTTTATTGCAGGGAAACTGTCAATGATTGCAGTTGAAACAGTCTCTAATTCATACCATAACTTTGCTGGGGTTGAAGGGAAAAAAACAACACCCAGAAAGAAAGAAAAGCAATTAAAAAAATGAGTATGGTTTAACATATTTGGTGCAAATTCATTTAATGAAATGGGCACTTTAAAAGCTGGAGAACAGTTTTACAATGTAATTAAACATTTTAGGGGAAGGGTTGTGTGAGGAGGGTGGGAGAAGAGTCTCTCCCCCCCCAAGCAAGCAAACAAACAAGGTTTATTTCATAGTGACCTGATTCACACGTTATGAAATTTATACCCATTTAATTTTCTACTTCAGATGGAGTCCGGACTCTGCCAAAGAGCACTGCTGAAATATATTTGGTTGTTATGGAGCCATCAACATTACATCATTCACTCGCAGCATCATATGCGGTGCATATGTCTGAGCTTAACCTTTAAAGTTGGGATATTTGAGCTCGGCCCCAATCAAATGCTGAATTATAAAGCAGGGTGTTGCTCTGAAAGCCTCCCTGCACAGGAAACAGAACCTGCGTTCTCTTATATCAACTGCTGGAACTTACTATCCTGTTTAACGGAGTCATAATTAAATCAGGTGACATGTGCTAGAGGCCACATTTTAAATGGCGGTTGTCACAACAACTCAGACCCACTTGGTTTTTGCTGAGTTTCTCACACAGGGAGCATTATAAATGAGCACAGCTGTAACGGCATTTTCTTGGCAAAAGCAACGTCCAAATTGCCACATGAATGGACAAATATGCACATGCAGAGCGAGTGGGGTGTGTGTTAGATAGTAGTGGGGAAACACACACACACACACACACACACACACACACCCCCCCCTAAAAACCCTTCCATCATCCCTGCTATGTGCAAAACAGACTGGGATAACTGTGCTAGATTTTTGATCCAGAAATGGGGGTAAAATTAGTAAACTTCCTTTTGAATCCTGTTGTTAGGAGATCTGCAGCAGATGGGACTTATGGGCATGGGGAACCTGTGGCCCTCTGGATATTCTTGGCCTACCCCTCCCATCATCCCTGGCCATTGGCTGATGGGAGTTGTAGTCCAGCAACATCTTGAGGGCTGCCAGGTCCCAACCCCAGTACTGGTGTGTCCTAGAAGTATCTAGAAATCTGTGCAGCTCAGATAAGATTGGCGGACAATAATATCCCAAGCTGAATCTTGTGTGATACCTGATACACGGTGTCTTTGCTATCAGTACCAGCTTTCTCCATCCAAGCACTTGGCATTCTTAAGTTGCTTCTCATATCAAGCTGCATTAGCCTCTGAATAATGAGGACTAGACAAAGATTTTGTGCAGGGTGTCACAAATCATGTGTATGTGTTATAAGAATCATTCCCTGTGTGCAGTCATGGGCTTATTGTTATCACATGACTGTATTTATGTTTTTCATCCCACAGAGTGGAAGGGGGAAGTGACGGCAGACAGGAAGTATTGTCTTGCTATGTATCCAGCGCCGAGGGCCTTCTGGCGGTTCCCTCATTGCGAGAAGTGAGGTTACAGGGAACCAGACAGAGGGCCTTCTCGGTAGTGGCACCCTCCCTGTGGAACGCCCTTCCAGCAGATGTCAAGGAAATAAACAACTATTGTATTTTTAAAAGACATCTTAAGGCAGCCCTGTTTAGGGAAGTTTTTAATATTTAATGCTGTATGGTTTTAACATTTGACTGGAAACCACCCAGAGTGGCTGAGGAAACTCGGCCAGATGGGCGGGGTAAAAATAATAAATTATTATTATTATTATTATATCCTCTAAATAGGACTCTTGTCCTTTGTTCTCTCTCGGCTGCCTGATGCTAGAGAGAGGGAGTCATCCTGTAGAGCTCCGTGTATGTAGATATGTAATAAAGTAGTTTTAGCTACAATGCTGCGCTGCTGTGGTCTGTTACGCTACTGCACACATTTCTGCTGATTCCTGAGTGTGCTGGATGTCTGCCGACACCAGTCGCTGTGATGTTTGGGTTAAAGAAGCTGATTAGCTCCCGGACGATCCTGGAAGGCGAGATCATGCCAGTCGGGCATGTGTCTTTCCGGAGTGTAAAGACTGTTCCATAACATATGTAGCTAACTTCTAGGCGAATATGCCACCTGTCTTCCAAGGAGACCTGGATGGCATACTTGGTACCTCCTTTGATCCTTGTAACAACCTTGTCAAAGAATTGAAAGCTGGAAGGGACCCCAAGAGCCTTCTAGTCCAACCTTTTGCAGTGCAGGACTGGCCCAAAGTTTCAATTAAGCATTGTGGGATTTGAACTCAAGTTTCCCTGGTTTTAGGAGCAAAATAGGGACTACAGCAATCCACTACAACAGTGGAAAGGACTCCCTTGGGAGGTGGTGGACTCTCCTTCCTTGGAGGTTTTAAAGCAGAGGTTGGATGGCCATCTGCCATGGATGCTTTGGTTGAGATTCTTCCTGCATTGCAGGAAGGTTGGGCTAGATGACCCTTGGGGTCTCTTCCAACTCTACAGTTCTAGGATTCTATGAGTCTATGTAACTAGCATATGAGTAAATAGGTGCCATGCCAATATGGATCAGAAATGTGGTGGTTGGGGAGGGGGAAAGACACTAATGAGAGAACAGAAGTCAGGAAGTGTGTGTGTGTGTGTGTGTGTGTGTGTGTGTGTGTGTGTGTGATGACCTGCAATCTGGGTACTGTGCACTGTGCAATAGAGCAGTGTTCCCCAACCTTGGGCCTCCAGCTGTTTTTGGACTACAACTCCCTTGCTAGCAAGACCAGTGGTCAGGGATGATGGGAATTGTAGTCCGAAAACAGCTGGAGGCCCAAGGTTGGGGAACACTGCGATAGAGGACTCAGAGGAGGATAACGTTCCAGATTTTTCCTAGGAGGAAGAACTGCCAGGACTTTCTTCAGACCCTCCTGGTGAGAAGTTACAGCTCTGCCACCGCAGTCTCCCATAGTGCCCATTTCTCCCCAAGCCCTGCAGGGGTCTCTGAAATATGATGAGGACCCTCAAACAGCAAGCCAGCTCCTCTGAGGAGGAGGGGCTTGTTGCAGCACAGATCCAGTTAACATATATTAGGTTTCAGTTGGCTCTAGGTGCTGGGAGAGACAGCAACTTGAATAGTTGTTTCTGTAGGACACTGGGAGCTCTCCATGGTCCTGCGTGTGCTCTGGGTGCCTTGAATTCCTGATTCAGACTATTGAATTGGCCTCTTGATGGGACACTGTTGGGCTTCACCTGTGAGCCTTGAGCTCTCCCAGAACAGGACGGGGAGGGTGTGTGTGTGATCTAGATTGGGACCATGGTAGGGAAAAGGATTAAGGTGCTCCCAATACTCTTCTGCTATTTACTTAAAACAATTTCACCATTGCTAGTGGTGCAATCATGGTCACATCTAGATCGGCTTTATGCCCAACACTCTAGCTGCTAAACTACTCTCGCCTCACCCCTAGCTAGTAGGAAGTCAGGCACCTGACTTTCTCCATAAACAGACACACCTTTGCTCAGGGAAAGATAGTCTTGAATGTCCTGTTTGTGATCGAAGACACCCTTGGCCAAATGGGAAGGCACATTCTGCATATGGATAGTGAACTCAGTTCTCCAAGCGTTGACCCTTATCTAGGCAAAATGTCCCAAGAATAGGGACTCAAGTGGTGTTGTGAGAATGGTAAGGTTTGCAGAAGTATGGGGGGGGGGGTAGAATGCCCGCCCCTAACAACCCACTGAGGACTGAGTATGCTCATAGAATCATAGAATTGAGAGTCATCTAGTCTAACTCCCTACAATGCAGGAATCTCAACTAAAGCATCCATGGCAGATGGTCATCCAACCTCTGCTTCAAGACCTCCATTCTGAGGGAGTCCACTCCACTGTCAAACAGCTCTTACTCTCAGAAAGTTATTGATGTTTAGTGGGTGAGGAATGCTGATGGTTGTTTGCAAGGGGTGGAAGATGGAGAGATGGGAACACTGAACTGGAGTATTTTCACACTGTATCACTTTGCTGTGTGTCCCACTTGTATCCACTGGCTACCAGTTAGATTCCGGGCCCAATTCAAAGTGCTGGTTTTGACCTATAAAGCCTTAAACAGCTCAGGACTGCAGTACCTCAAGGACTGCCTCTTTCCAGATGAACCTACCTGGATCCTGAGATCATCTTCTGAGGCCCTTCTTCATGTGCCTCCTCCATGAGAGGTCCAGAGGGGAGCAACACGAGAATGTGGCTCCCTGTTTGTGGGATGCTCTCCCTTCATTATACACCTTTAGGCGCTGTGGCAAAAATGTTCCTCTTTATCCAGGCCTTTGGATGAGTGACATTCAATGCCCTTTTAAAATTTGTGGGTTTTTTTGGGTTGTTCTTGTTTTTATTTTGATTATGGATTTTGTGTTTTTATATTGTGATTTTATCCTGTGAACCGCCCTGAGACCTGAGGTATTGTATGGGGCAGTATACAAACAACAACAACAACAACAGAGTTTTATATTCCTAGCATACTCAAAAGATTCAAAGGATCCCAAAAGGTGCTTTGAACTGCCTCCTCTGCTATCTTTCCCTGGGAAATAATTCTTGGTTGTTTCAACGTGAGAGCAGGATTTTGAGATCTGAGCAGCAATTGTCTTGCGCAATCTTCAGCCCAAGAAGAGTAGAAGAGTTTGGATTTGATATCCCGCTTTATCACTACCCGAAGGAGCCTCAAAGCAGCTAACATTCTCCTTTCCCTTCCTCCCCCACAACAAGGGCTGAGAGACTTCAGAGAAGTGTGACTAGCCCAAGGTCACCCAGCAGCTGCATGTGGAGGAGCGGAGATGCGAACCCGGTTCACCAGATTACAAGTCTACCACTCTTAACCACTACACCACACTGGCTCAATCAGCCCAGATCAAAGACTCCCAGATCTTGGATCTGACATGCACCACTGTTGCTCTGGTGTGATCCTGTGGGATGAAATGGAGTCTGTGGTTGAGATTAGGGGAAACAAATGGAGAGCAGTGATGGAAAGGTTGCTTGGTTTCCCGCCTACCTAATTGAAATGTTTAATTTCCATTAATTGTGCTCGTGATAATGAAACTGGCAGCCGTTTTCAAGCTTTACAAATGATCTGTTTTGCAGGTCTTTCTGCTTCACTTTGCGGGAAGTGTAAGTGATGGCGTGTCATGAGAAAATGTATGCAACACTGATAAATTCTTAAAGCATTTGACCTTTAATCAATTGTAATATTTTCAATCCGCAGAACCCTTTTTAAATGGCTGCAGTCCTGGCCCTTTCCCTCCCATTTATCACAATTACTGCTAGGCCTGTCTGATGCAATGCATAAAGTGCTATGCATTGACATCCAATATTTTATCATTAATTTTTGAAAAAGAAACTTTCCGAGCCCCAACACCCCCCCTCCCTGTTCTTTGCAGCTCTGATATTTTCCAGCGCAGGACCCAGGAGAATTCACAGGACAGTTTTGATTTATGCTAGCATTGGCAGATACTGTTAATTAGCATTCACGGTTAGTGGAAAGCAGGAATGGTTAATTTTCCCAGCAAAATGCTTGGTTACCCAAGCAAGAAGTAGCAACTCTTAATTATTTTTTAACCTTGCTAACAATGGGAACCATATAAATGAGACTTTTGCAGACCATGGGTACATGAACTATTTTAAATAGTAAGAGTTTAGCACCAGTGCTCAAAACTTCCCTGTTTGATGATGGGAACTGTGATGGCAGTAGCAGTCTGTTCATGGGGCATTGGCCATTCACAGGGCCTTCAACGCGGTCCATTTCAGAGGCCAGGCCAGATGTTTGTAGTTGCAGTTTGTAATTTGTGTTCATTTTGGATCCCCTTTACAGATTGTGTCCTAAGTTATACCGCAAAGTATTTTTACAATCGTATGTACCATATGCAAAATTATCTCTTCAAAATGCAACACTGAAGGCATTAGTTTAATAATTTATTTTTACAGCTTGATTGCAAGTAACCTCAAGGAGTTTACAAAGAGAATAAAACAATAAAAGTATCACTAAGAGTCATTAAAACAACTATTTACAACATTGAAAAGATAAATCAGCAATAAACTGAAAACAGATTAAAACTTTGTCTCTTTTATGGGTATTGTAGATGTAATATTCAAATAATTTTGCATATGATTAGTTGGGCTCAACCATGCAAGAGCAGCTCAGGTATAAGTGGGTGCTTAGACAGAAGCAGGAACTCGATGCAGAAGGATGTTATCAGCAATTACTCTGAAGTATATCCACACAAGGGACCCAGGTGGCGCTGTGGGTTAAACCACAGAGCCGAGGGCTTGCTGATCAGAAGGTCGGCGGTTCGAATCCCTGCGATGGGGTGAGCTCCTGTTGCTCGGTCCCAGCTCCTGCCCACCTAGCAGTTCGAAAGCACGTCAAAGTGCAAGTAGATAAATAGGAACCGCTCTGGCGGGAAGGTAAACGGCGTTTCTGTGCGCTGCTCTGGTTCACCAGAAGCGGCTTTGTCATGCTGGCCACATGACCCGGAAGCTGTACGCGGGCTCTCTCAGCCAATAAAGCGAAATGAGCACCGCAACCCCAGAGTCGGACACGACTGGACCTAATGGTCAGGGGTCCCTTTACCTTTACCTATATCCATGCAAGCAGAGGTCAGATGGCCATCTGTGAGGGATGCTTTAGTTGAGACTCCTGCATTGCATCGGGTTGGACTAGATGACCCTCAGGATCCCTTCCAATGCTACAATTCTATGATTCATCCTGATTGTGCTTTCAAAGAATTAAAAGGAGTCAAGGAGTTGGGTTTTCCTGGGATTTGCTGCTAAAGCCGTGATATTGATGGAAGGAGGTCAGTGGGAAAGCCACTGTTGAAGTGTCCTGGAGCCTCAACTTTCTCCTCAGCCCCTGCACTTGTTCCCCATTCTTCTCCAGCCTTGACCTTCCTACTACCTTTCCACTGCTACCTCACACAGAGAATGGCACAAGACAGCCGTACTTATACAAGCACGGAAACTTGCTTATCTTGGTAGAGTGAATTTCATCTACACTGCTTAATTCTTTTTATCTTAAATCTCCTGGGGTGAGTCCTTGTTTTCCTGAACATCTGGATTCATTTCCTTGACTATTGATGCCTAATAATAACTCAGTATTAATCCAGCTGTTAAGTTCGTCCACAGGTTCCCCTCTCTCCTTCCCAAATGAAATGCCATAGAGGGTGTCTCTGTTAGGATGTTTCTCTCTTTTCATAAACAATATGGCAGGCATCGAAATATACTGTTCAGTGGATTGAGAATGAATGATTTCAGAAGTGATGCTGTTACTATTGGGGTACGCCAGGTATCTGTCCATGTCTTCTGTCCCCACGCCACTCTTCTCAGGCAGGACGACTGGACCACCTTCACAGCATACTCCAGGAAATCTGGACTCACAACTGTTAGCTATGAGCACCAACTTCAGCAACCAATAAACAGATGCAGTTCAGCTCCAGAGGTTTTAGAAGTAATTCTTCTTTTATTTCTACAAGCTAAATATATTTACAGCATGTACAGACTGAGTGAGTTAGAACTTCTCACACAGCACCTTATCACTAGCAGAGATAACGACACACTCTTTCCCAGAGCTCAGAGTCAGGAACACACACACAAAAGAACAGTTCCTCCCCCTTTTCTCTCTCCCCTTAATCATCCGATTCTCATAATGGGAGGGGTGAAAATACTAACAGTTACCACCATCATTCTGCCACTCAGAAGGAAGTGCAAGGTCCTTACAGATGGAACAGGAAGCATAAGTCCCTAGTGCTTCCAGTTCCTGCAAATGCTCTCCTGCACAGAATATGAGATCCAGAAGCTGCTGTACCCACTTAGTGAAGGAGATACCAAAATTCAATTTTATACGAGACAGAGAAACAGGAGGTGCAAGGCAATTGTGTTTCCTGCTCCTTCCACAATACTGTCATTCATGCTCCTGTAACTCTGAATGACAGGTTAGCACAGAGGCAAACAATCTTTGGGCACATTTAGGTATTTGAGCCAGTGCCATGGACACTATCTCCTCTGGTCAGTTCTCTCCTTGCTCTCCCCAGATCAGCATCCCCTCCCCTTGAAACAACAGAAAAAGCACAAAAAGAGAGACTTTCGCTTTTCAAAAAATAAATTTTATTAGAGATTTGGAAAAAGGAATACAAAGATTATTATCTATTATCTTTTTTAAAAATCAAAACTAAAACATGAATCTAAATAAAAACACAAATCAAAAAGGGAAAGAAAAGAAAAGAAAAGGAGAGAGAAATGAAGAAGGAAAGAGAGATAGAGAAAGGGATAAAGGGAAGAAAAAGGGAAAGAGAGTAAATAACAATAATATAAAAAATTACAGCTATGGTGCCCATGAATGCCACACTGTCCAAAGTTAGGTAGGTCAATTCAGGAGCAAGCAGAAATATAGACAAACAGAAGCCAAGACAAGGCAGAAAGAAGATGGCAGCAGGGCTGCCTAAGAGACAGCCATTGGAAGCTGCTGTTGTAGCAAAACATAAGGCAGACTGAGGTGCTTTGTGCAAGAACAGCCAAAACCTTCCCTTTCCAGGGACCAACCAGATCTCTGGTTTGGAAGTCTCTTTTCAGTCAGGTGTGTTTTCACCTGCTGATTCTGTATCTCTCGCTTTGTCTTTGCTGTGTGTGTGTGTGTGTGTGTGTGTGTGTGTGTGTGGAGGGCAAAGGAAATGAGTCCACAATGGCAATATGGTGTAGAGGCTCGTCCATGACTGCAGCCTGATAGAACGGGTATGCTGGGCTGCTCAAGGGGTTCTGAGCCTCAGTATTGGATGAGGTTCCCTCAGCGTCTAAGCCAGACTGGGCTCCCGGCAAGAACTTGACCACCTTGAAAGGATGATTCTGACAAGAAAATTCACCATGCACATCTGAGGCCCTACGGCAAAGGTGCAAACCATGTTGAAATGTTGGCTTGAACTTAACAGTGTTGCTATATGTTGGTGAGAGAACACTGGTTTCTCAACTGGGAAAGTAGGACGTATCACGAAAGCGAGAAAATAGTTTTCAATGAGGTTAAACAAAGGGAAGTCAAAGCAAATGCTAACAAGTCTCCTTTAGATCTGGTTGGGAGGGAGAAGGCGGACAGTGTTCATACTGGCATCCATCTACATATGACAGGCTCTTTTATTGAGGCACCTGGGACCGAGTCATGCTAGGAAAAATGAAATCATACTAAAATAAATATCCCTACATTCCAGTTCTATAACTCTGTCCAGCTGTTGCTTGTACTGTGGAT
Organism: Darevskia mixta; assembly: GCA_034641385.1. Classification (NCBI taxonomy): domain Eukaryota; kingdom Metazoa; phylum Chordata; class Lepidosauria; order Squamata; family Lacertidae; genus Darevskia; species Darevskia mixta. The sequence goes on along the minus strand of JAWWNH010000054.1, from coordinate 3,095,187 downwards.
TACCCAGTTCCTCACATGTATGATGGTGGGGTGGGTGGGTCAGGAATGGGCAGGCCCAAGGCCAAAACCAGCCTCTTGTGGGGATCTGTTGCCCCACTAGCTGCCAACTGTGAGGAATGCAAGCAAGGAAGGATGGTAGCAGGAAAAGTGAGAAAATGTATTCCTCCACTTGCCTACCTTTTCCTTCTTTTGTATGCATGTGATTTTCTTTTTTACTCTTCTCTCTGGTAAATAATGGGTATCTAGGAGCCTGGGACCTAGAACCTGGCAACCCATATCTTAAAACCTTCTTGAATACAGTTTAGGAAGTCACATGTTTTAGGGGAAGATGCCTGACCCTGAAGAATCTTGACAAACTATAGTTTGTTAAGAGTGCTGGGAATTGCCACTTTGTGAGAATGAACTACAGTTCTCAGGATTCTTTGGGGGGAAAGCCATGTGCATTAAATGTGCTTTAAATGTATGGTGTGGATGTGATCCTTCTCTTGAAACAATTTTAGTTCAATAGCATTTGAATAACAGACCATTATAGAGTTTACTATTTTCACTCTTCTCCCACCTTCACAGTGTTTTCAGTGTTGCTATAATGATGAAGTTTTGTGTCGTTTCAACCTGTTATGCTATTATGATGCGTGGAAAACTGACATAAGGCTAAAATCTTAACCCCATTTCCCTGGGAGAAAGTTCAATTGAATTCACTTTTGAGTAAACATGCTCTGTAACTGGGATGGAGTATACACAAAGGGGGAAAATACATTTGTTGAAAATTCTAGAAAGTTATTTCCATTCATTTGATAAATATATTTTTTTCTCAAGTTTCCTGAATTACCAGGGAGACGGCAACACTTTCCAGATCTACAGAATTTTACTGATACATATGAAAGACAAATACCAGAAGTCAAAGCTAACATATTCTTCTCAGGGGTCCTGTAAAAATAGAAGGACAACCCCCTTATATTTTGAAAAGGTTCACAGTATGATTTTTATAATTACATAGATGATTCATGCCCAATAGGTGAGCTGGCTAACAAGTCAAACTTTCCCTGCTTCTCTCCTCTCTCACTTCATTTCTCACGCAGTGAACACTCTTTTTGAGTAGAGTCTGTAGGAAACAGGAAACAGGAAGTGCAAAGGGATGTTATGGCGGCGGATCCTGATTAGCACGGGATCTCACCTTGCTCTATGACTGCATTCAGATAGCACTTTATTCTGTTTCCCTGATGTTTCCTCACCGGGTAATTTCTACATTTTATGTGCTCTTTCACCTGAGCACATAAAATGTAGGAAGCCTCTTCTGGAAATCTAGTGGAATCTAGCAGAAGCAGGGCTGGCTTGCCATGAGGTGAGAAAAGGCAGCCGCCTCAGGCGGCGGAAGGAGCCCCAGTTTCTGGCGGGATCTCACCAAAATCTTACAAGATCTCATGGGCTCCACAAAATCTTGTGAGAGCTCACGGCTGCCACAGCTTCGCAAGCAACGCTATGTAGTCCAGGAAAGGGAGGCTTTGGCAGTGGGGTGGCACTTTCCTATTTTGCCTCAGGCGGCAAAATGGGATGCGCTGTCCCTGAGTGGAAGTTTAGTGCCGTGTTAATTGCTTCTAGAAAAAACCCATTTGCCACCCCATTAACTCAAAAACCAGCAGAATTTTTGCATTATAATTTCGTGTGATTAAATTTAGGGCAGTATCCTGGCACATAGTCCTTACCCACCATTTAAAATTTAGTGCGGTATGTTGATAAAAAGCCCACAGTTCCATAACACAACAGGTACAACAGTGTGAAATGAATGTTAGAAATCGGGACAGAAGTGCCATTATAGCCATAAAAACTAACACTATAAAACCCATGCAGAATGCACTTTATGTGTGTATGCTAGTAATTCTCATATTGAGATGTATGTGTGTGGAGCTGGCATATATGGCCCCGTGGTCCCCTCTCATGCTTTAAACACATGAGGAGGTTCATCAGAGCTGCATTAAATGCCAAGACCACATAACACAGGTCTTGAAAGACCTACACTGGCTCCTAGTACGTTTCTGAGCACAATTCAAAGTGTTGGTGCTGACCTTTAAAGCCCTAAATGGCTTCAGTCCAGTATACCTGAAGGAGCATCTCCACCCCTATCATTCTGCCCGGACACTGAGGTCCAGCACCGAGGGCTTTCTGGTGGTTCCCTCACTACGAGAAGCCAAGTTACAGGGAACCAGGCAGAGGGTCTTCTCGGTAGTGGCACCCGCCCTGTGGAACGCCCTCCCTTCAGATGTCAAAGAGAACAACAACTACCAGACCTTTAGAAGACATCTGAAGGCAGCCATGTTTAGGGAGGCTTTTAATGTTGAATAGATTATTGTATTTTACTTTTTTTTTTTTTTAATTTAAATAAATTTTATTGGGTAAAAAAAAACACACAAATACGACCAATGGTTTAAACAAACAAACATCACATTCCGAACATACAGTCTTTCAAACAAATTTCATACCCTAACATTCTTATTCTCCCCTTTCATCCTTCTTACATTCATTCATCTTCATACAATCCCCCATCCTTCCTCCCCTCCTTCCCCCCTCCCTTTATATTATCCCTTCCATTACCCCCCTTCCCCCCTTACCCCCTCCCTTTATTCTTCCCCTTCCTTCCCCAATCCTACTCACCTATCGCTTTCATTCTTCCCATTCTCTCTGCCTCTTCTTCCCTTTCTCTCCTTTTCCTCTCTCCCCCCCATCCTTCCCCTCCCCCCTAAAAATTACTTCCTTCTGTTTTTCCCTCTTCTTTCTAATTCCACCTTCTTTTTATATTTCGTTATCTTTCTATCTTCTTAAATACTTCTATTACTAACTTGTTCCTTAATATAGTCTATCCTTATCAATTATTCTTTACATTCTTACTCTATAAATTAATCTAAGCAGATCATTAAGTTTGTTGACATTCCTTCTTTTTTTAAATAATCATCTACATATTTCCATTCTTTTCTCAATTTCTGTTTAGTTGTGTCTCTGATTGCCGCGGTCATTTTGGCCAAATTCATGAATTCAATCAATTTTCCAAACCATTCTTCTATTGTTGGTGTTTCTTCTTTTTTCCAAAATTGTGCTAGTAGCATTCTTGCCGCAGCACTGGCATACAGGAAGATATTAATTCTATTTTCTGGGATATTTTCTGGTAAGACGCTTAATAAGAGTATTTCCGGGGATTTCTAAAAGTTAAATTTTAACATTTTCTTCATGTTTTCATAGATTTGATTCCAGTATTTGTTCACTATTGGGCAACTCCACCAACAGTGTAGGTAATCCCCCATCCCCTCCTTACATTTCCAACAAGCACTGGATTGATTCTTATATAGTTTGGCTAGCCTTGCTGGAGTTAGGTGCCATCTATATACAATTTTCATCATATTTTCTTTTATACTAGTACAAGCTGTGAACCTCATGCTTACGTTCCATATCCCCTCCCACTGATTCCTATAGATATTTTTCCCTATGTCTTGGGCCCATCTTATCATTACTGCTTTAACTTCTTCGTCTTTAAGTTCCCATTCCAGCAGGTACTTATAAATTTTTGCCATTGGTTTATTATTATTTTCAATTAATAATTCTTGTAATTTTGATTTTTTATTTTCAAATCCTATTTCTATATGTTTTTTATAAATGTATGTAATTTGCATATAATTAAGCCAATTTATTCCTTCTTTTTGTAACTGTTCGAACGGTTTTAATTTCCATTGTTCTTGTTCTTTTATAAGTAAATCTTTGTATGTTAACCATTTCTTATCTGTTTGTCTTCTATTTATAGATACCATCTCTAATGGGGAGATCCACCATGGAATCTTGGGTTCCAGCCAGTTTCTATATTCATTCCATATTTTTAATAAAGATTTTTTGAAAACGTGATCCGTGAATTCTTTTCCACTTCCCTTTTTTTCCTGCATCAGATATTTATGCCAGCCTACTAAATTCCTGAATCCTTCTAGATCTAGTAATTTCTTATCCTCTAATGTTACCCAATCTTTAATCCAGCACAGCCCCGCTGCCGCGTGATATAATTTTAGGTCGGGAACCCCCCAGCCTCCCCTTTCCTTAGTATCAGTAAGCAATCTAAATTGGATTCTTGGCCTTTTTCCCTTCCATATAAATTTGCTTAGTTCCCTTCGCCAATTGTCAAAATTTTCCTTTTTCTCTACTATGGGTATCATTTGAAATAAAAATAAAATCTTAGGTATTTTATTTTTATTTTTATTTCAGATTATTGTATTTTAATGTTCTGTTGAAAGCCGCCCAGAGTGGCTGGGGAAACCCAGCCAGATGGGCGGGGTATAAATAATAAATTATTATTATTATTATTATTATTATTATTATTATTATTATTATTACTTGCTTTTCCTGTTCCCAACATGTCACATTTTGGTAATTGTTATGTACATAAATGCACATGATACTTTATGGAGTAATATGAGTTTTAAAAGCCTTTCTTTCGTATCTGAGATTGTCTGAAACCCCCTTTCAGCTCGTGCCATACCCACCTAGGATGCAGAGCCTTAGACTGAAGTACAACATTACATATGACAACATGCAATGCTAGCTCAATGGCCTTTTAAAACTGGGAAAAGCTGCTTTGGGGAGGGACAACCAGGTGCAGAAAAGTAGCAAGGTAACAGTGTGCTTAACCCTTTGCCACTTCCTGCTTCCCCCCTCCAAATCACCCCCAGTGTATGTGTGTTTTTCCTCACACCCGCGGATGTTTCAAAGCCTTGCAGGGAGAACACACATTTGGAGCCCTGTGTGCACACACAGGGCAATCGGAGAGCAATTTGGAGTAGGAAACAGTGTGAAGGGATGAGATTAAGCCCCCATCCCTCTTGAACTGGTTCTGTGTTCCCATTTATTAAGGTTACCAGACGTCCCCGTTTCCCGGGGACAGTCCCCAGATTTAAAAATCAGTCCCCTTACAACTCCTATCATTCCGACTCATTTCAATGAAGTGTCCCTGGATCCATTGAAAAAAATCTGGTAACCTTACATTTATCCCCTCCCAAAGTGGCTTTCCTGGCTTAAAATGGTCCGTTTTGTGTAAGGCGCGTGACCTTTGCGTGTCACAAAAATTGGGCCCTTATTCCTGGGTCCCAAAATGTGATTGTGACTGCCCAACACATCTGATACAATGTTAACTTAATTCAATTTTAATTTGTGATCTTATCAGGCTTCTTATTAAAACTATTATCCAAACAAAGCTGGGTGCTTCTTTCTTTCTTTCTTTCTTTCTTTCTTTCTTTCTTTCTTTCTTTCTTTCTTTCTTTCTTTCTTTCTCTCTCTCTCTCTCTCTCTCTCTCTCTCTCTTCACCACCTTTTCCCTCTCTTTTTGGGCTGGGAGGAATAATTTTGCCCTTGTTAAAATGCAACACTTTTGCTGTTTTCTTTGTGTCCCTAAAGCTAAGCTGGGCCAGGATAGGTCTGGAAAAATACAGCTTTGACAGGCTAAATACACAACCAGGTTTTTCAGTCCTCCCTGGTAACAAAACCTGAGCCCTCTACTTCCCGCTCCCCTCTCTTGCCCCCCCCCCCAAATGCTTCCATCAATTTAAAATGCTTGAAAAAACAGCAACCCAATAACAACAATCACTGAATAGTGGGACTATTTTTGTCTATTAATTATGGTAATTGTTTCCTGTGTGGAAGCCACATCTATAAGACGTGAAAGATGGGTATGTGTCAGAGGGGGAGAGAATACCTTTTGTGTGTGTGTGTGTGTGTGTGTGTGTGTGAGAGAGAGAGAGAGAGAGAGAGAGAGAGAGAGAGAGTTAATCTTTGAAGGTTTTTTAAACCCCTGGAGGGAGGGCCTTATAATAAGCAGCATCATTTATGCTTCGGGCCTGATGCTCTTTGCTGCCCCCGCCTCGTCCTCGCCTTTCCTTTCACGTGGAGATTAAAGCCAGCGGTTGAAGCTTCTCCTCCTTCTCCCATGTGGCTGATATAAATTCTACATCAAATAGAATGGAGGAAAGGAAGGTTTGGGCTGTCAGCAGAAAATGAAGGGAGATGGCTGACAGTTGCAGAGAGCGCAGAGCGCGGGGCCTCATTAATCCGGAGGGCGCTTGGGAAAACGAAACGGAGCAAAAAGTATGGGGATCGGGGGGTGCCTCCTTCGCTGGAAAAGTTTTATGAGTGGCAATGCGAGGGCAGCATTAATAAGCATGCGGGCAGAAGTTTCCCAGCAAAATCGCTTGCAGATTGAGGCAACGGGGAGTGAAGCAGTAATGGCCCTAAGGAGATCCAAAATGTTGCCTCTCTGACGTATCGGCGAAACACATAAATGGCTCTATGGATTAAAATGGTAACGTGCTTTCTATTAAAACTCTGTTGCTGTTGTTGAACGACCCTCGCACTCTAAGCTCCCCACAATCCCCCCCCCCTGTCAACTTTCTCACGAATTCTTCCTTCTGCTTGATAATTTCACGAGGGCAGGGGAAAGCTCAAAAGAGGTTTATCTGGAAAAATTCAAAGTTAATTGCACAGAGAATTTCTGAAGCATGAACCTCCAAGGAGGCTAGTTTCACCGTAGTTTTCTTCTTTTTCTCACTCAAAGAACCCACACCTATAATGCTATATTTGTAAGCCTGGCTATTGTCTTGACGGTGCCGTTTCAATTACTGCCGGACCAAAATCTGCCCTGTGGTTTCTTGGAAGTTTTCTTCCTCTGCAAAAAAAGGCTTCTGTTTTGCTGCCTCGTTCATCCCGGATATGAGGAGGCAGCAATTTCCACCCTGTTCTGTGTTGGTCACAGTCAGCACTTCTTCCATTCTGCTACAGGATGACTTTCATTAAAAGCTACATTATATCTGTGATGGCCAAAGTTGACATAATTAAGTATGTAATTAATTTTGATTCATTTCAGTGTTATGTTATAGACTGGCTGGATGCTGAGGTGTGGTGGGACGCCCAAACTAGGGAACCCCCAGAGGAAAAAGGCTCAGAGCCAGGGGATTGGTGGTGAGACAACAATGAGTGTCAGAGGGAGAAGAGGGAGCAGACTGGGAGGAGGTGGTGTCGGAAGCTGAAGAAACAACAGGGTCTAATGAGCAGGAAGAGGCTGTGGCAGAGAGCAGTCCAGACTCAGAGGCAGGAGAGGAGCGGGGGGGCCATGAGACAGATGAGGCAAGCTGCTGAAGAATCAAGGGAGTCTCCCCTTCCTGCTGTGACCAGCTCCCCTCTCCCTGGGTCTCCCAGAACACACAGAGAAATGAAGAAGTTGGAGGAAAGAGGGACAAAACAATGGAGCCTTAGGCTGCTGGGAAAGGAACTGGGGAGGAGCCTTAGAGAGTGGTGGAAGGTGAGAACCTTCAGTCCCCACAACTGCCTCATTGGGGGAAAGACATACTGGTAAGAGTTGCTATTTTGATCACTAGGCCTGCACAATTTTGGTTTCTTTGAATAAAGAGTTCCATTCTTGTTCCTGACAGTGGGGGAAGTACTTCTCAGTAGTAGCGCCCGCCCTGTGGAACGCCCTCCCATCAGAGGTCAAAGCAATCAACAACTACATAACATTTAGGAAATACCTGAAGGCAGCCCTGTTTAGGGAAGTTTTTAATCTGTAACATGTTAATGTATTGTTTTTTAATATTTGCTGGAAGCCGCCCAGAGTGGCTGGGGAACAAATAATAAATTATTATATTATTATTATTACTGTGAAAAGAGTAGCTAAGGGAACATCATGAGAGGTGGGGATTACCTCTGCTCCCTCCACCGAGACATTCAAGCAGTGCCAAAGACTTTATCCAACTGAATTGGGTGCAATTAGCATCTGAGTAAATTTTCATAGTATTGTGCTGTGAGTTTTATTTCAGAATAGAACACCTTCTGGTGCAATCTCTATAACAGCTTTGATAATATACACCAAAGAGATTATGCTTTGTGGTTTGCATCGAGAAGACCATGGGCAAATACTGCCCTGAAAAATAAATACAACTGTTTTTAATGCATGCCAGACAATTTGTAGGATTTTAGCCTGAAATACGGCTTTGACAATTGTCTTATGTTTTAAAATTGCATTTTGGGGTTTTAGAGAGAAAGAACCATTTTCTTCAAGAGAACCAGATCACTCACTGTAGCGATAGAAAGGCACCTGTTAGTTATTTCCTCATTCGGGGGAAAACTCAGCTTTGAGTTCTTTTGAAAATTCCCCTTTTGGGCTGCAACATTTCTTCAGGAATTGAGATTACTCTGAATTTGAAAATGGCGACTAGCTGCTTAAAACCAGCACAGCCTTCAATGAGTGGCTATGCATTAAGAATCTGGGTGGCTCCAAAATTGCAACATTTTTAATTGCAATCACCCAAATACATCCAGGCAAGATATCTCAGACAAGAAATAATTGAAGCAATAATACTCATACAGCATGTTTTAAGTGTCCACAGGGATTCATATGCATTACAAGTGTGATCTGTTCAATGCTGTTAAGGTGGGACAGTGTTATTAGAGATGGGTTGGGGCTGAGAGAACAGTGGTTCTGCCGTAAGCCACTCAGTTGTGGTCAAGATAAGCTGGGACACTCTTGGACAACTCACACTCTTAGCTACTATTTTACTCAGAATAGCTTGCTTTCACAGTGAAAGCTGCCTTATACAAGCAGAGCTCATTTTAAAAAGGAACTAGTTCAAGATGTCCAAAAAAGAACACATTCCAGTTCCCATCTGATTTCTGTTGATTGAATACTCAGGAGAGCACATGGTTAGGAGGTGCTGTGGTCTAAACCACTGAGCTGCTTGGGCTGCCGATCAGAAGGTCGCCGGTTCGAATCCGCTTGACGACAGTGAGCTCCTGTTGCTCTGTCCCAGCTGCTGCCAACCTAGCAGTTCTAAAGCATCCCAGTGCAAGTAGATAAATGGGTACCGCTGCGGCGGGAAGGTAAATGGCGTTTCTGTGCGCTCTGGTACTCATTACGGTGTTCCGTTGCACCAGAAGCGGTTTAGTCATGCTGGCCACATGACCTGGAAAGCTGTCAGGTGTAGTGGTTAAGAGCGGTGGACTCCTAATCTGTTGAACCAGGTTCGCGTCCCCGCTCCTCCACATGCAACTGCTGGGTGACCTTGGGCTAGTCACACTTCTCTGAAGTCCCTCAGCCCCACTCACCTCACAGAGTGTTCGTTGCGGGGGAGGAAGGGAAAGGAGATTGTTAACCACTTTGAGACTTCTTAGGGTAGTGATAAAGTGGGATATCAAATCCAAACTCCTCCTCCTCCTCCTCCTCCTCTTCTTCTTCTTCTGTCTGCGGACAAACACCGGCCCCCCTAGCCTGAAAGCAGAGATGAGCGCCACACCCAATAAACGAATTCGACTGGACTTAACCATCCAGGGGTCCTTTACCTTTTAATCTTTTACCTTTACTACCTGGTAAGCATGCTCAGGATTTCAGCCTCAGTTTCACCCAGATCTCTGATGAAATTTGATCAGATTGTCTGAGGTCTAAAGGTTATTAAGACTGCTGCTATATCTATTGGTTGCTATTATTATTATTATTATTATTATTATTATTATTATTATTATTATTATTATTGTTATTATTAGAAATTTTGGCTCTTTGGTTCAGGAGAATGCCCCAATAAGAGTCAATTCAATGGGTTTTATTTCTCAGTAAGTGGGAATAGGATTGCAGCTGTATTATATAGTACTCCAAGCTGACCATTTAAAGGAAACAGCCATAGCAGTTAGCATTGGTAGATGCATGTTGTCTTCATGTGGTGCTTATAAATATAGTTTGTTAATGATACATACCATCAAATCAAATCTTTATTATTATGTTCAAAGACCAGCATTAAGAAACTGGGATAAGAAGCACATCAGACATATTATGCAGATATGTATAAATAAAAAATAAAATAAAAAATAACAAATAATAAAAAGGATTAAAATGAAGTCAATAAAAGTAGCATAAAATAAAGTACAATGGGCATACCATAAATATGGTATCTCCTGCAAGATGTGTTCAATAATGAATGTATTTGTTTCTTTTTTTAAAATTCTAAAATGCCCTAGAAAGGAACCAATGTGTTTAGAAGCTCCAGCAATCACATATGACAAAAACTGGAACAAATGTCTTTTGTAAGAAGGAGAAAGATTAGCGTTTGCCAGCCAGAGCTGTAAAAAGTCATATTGTGATGTTGATAAAAGTGAGCTGCTAAAAGGGAATAAAGGGGGATATTGTGGATCTTGATATAAGTGGATTTATCACTTGACATGTATGAGAGTCATGAGGACAACCTCTTAGGAAACCAGAGGAGAATCTTGTGTGTTATATGTTCCTTTGGTCTACAGGGCAAATGGTTGTGATTCTGGGAGACTTCTGGAAGCTGTTCTCAAAGTTCAGGGAAAGGTAAGCAAAATTACATCAAGGTATAATGAACACAGATGGGCTGATGCACCTGCATTCGTGATATGAGAAACAGATGTAGAGCCATTGATTTACTAGGAGACTCACTGGGGGCTGTCAACTTAGTGCAAATAACTTTGATAACTGGGAAAATGGCAAAGGCCTGTCTTTCAGAGAGGCACTCAAAGGGAAGGGCCTGTTGAAAAGGTCTTTTTATTTATTTTTCCACAGAGTGAACCTCTTTTCAGGGATGTGTGGCAATCCATTTACGCTCAAATTGCACCGTGATTTAGGAGTGTAATGACAGTCCAGGCAAAGGTAACGGAGCATCCTTGCACTGCAAACCTCCATCCCAGATCTGCTGAACTTGGCTGTCTGGACATGTCAGATCCCAGTCCCGCACCTCCAACAGCCCTCTTGCCCAAGTATGGTTTCTGCCCATTGTGCTGGCAGATGCAGTGCAAATGGGCCTGAGCCAGTACTGGTAATTTACAAGGCAGCACTCGCAAGACCATCCATAATATGGTATAGATACTCACATTTGGGGTGCAGTTTTTTTTAATGGTCCCAGCAGAATTTATGTTTATATGTCCAATGGGGTTGTCCAGGCAGTCTACTGAAATCCAGCAGGCTGAGGGTCATGTAGGGCTTGCTGGCACAATTCCACATATGTTGTATGCACAGTGATCGTATAGCAGGTTCTTCTCATAGATTCATAGGGTTGGAAGTTACAAGCCAGACTCTACAGCTCTGCCCTCCCTGCACTGGCCACTACTGAGCTCTTGCATCCTCAATGCAGCTCATTCACTTTGAATGCAAATAGGTGACACTGAGTGCCCATATTCTACTCATGGACATCCAACGAAGTGGAATGTTGCAAGATTCAGGACGGATTAAAGAAAGTACAACTTTACACAGCGGATAGTTAAACCATGGAACTTGCTACCACAGGCGATGGTGATGGCCACCAACTTGGAAGAGAATTCGGCTAATTCATGGAGAAGAGGGCTATCTATCGATTGCTACTAGCCATGATGACTATGTTCCACCTCCACAGTCGGAGGCAGGAATGCTTCTGAGTGTCAGTTGCTGGGAACCACAGACGGTTGTCCTGTGCCCTTGTTCTCATGTACTGCTTGCTGGTTTCCCACAGGCATCTGTTCGGGCCTGATCCAGCCAGCTCTTTTATGTTCTTACTCGAGCAACCGTTCTTGGTCATTCTTTGGCTTAGCGAGAACTATTTGTAATTAAGTCAATCTGGCTTGCATCCCATCAAGTCAGCAGTGCTATTTGCCTTCAATTAATCAGGCTTCATTTTTCACAGAAACATTTCTGACCAGGAGCCAAATGCATGCTAGTCACAAACTCCATGTGAAGAAAAGCAGAAGAGAAGGGCTTAAGAGGCAGCTCTTCACAGGACAAACGTTGTGAGCAGGAATCAAGCATCCAAATCCTGACGTATGTTCGGGGCCAAAACAGGGTCTACAAAGGATTTCATTATATGGGAATTAACCCTAGTTCATCCACTTAGACCAATATAAAATTAATTACTGAACATATATTTTGAAGTACTGGAGCCAGAAAAAGCACAATGCTGCCAAACAATATTTAATAATTTTATCCAAAATGTACAAAAGGAACCCTTGGGGCTCTTGGAGATCATTGAAGCCAACTGCTCATTTAGCGAAGAATGTGGCCTTTCAGATTGAATTACAGTGGCTTTGCGTTCTCAAGGGACTCTGCAGACATAGCCTTTATTATCTTTAGTGGGTGCAAAATAAAAGGCCTTAGCTCAGCAATCGGGAGCTACGAAGCCCTTCGGAGAATACAAGGGAAATTAACGATCTGTTGTGGGTTCTTAACCACCCTATTCTTCTACATGGAGCTTTCTGCGTCCTGCCAAAGAGCCAAAGCTACACATTTGTGCTTAATTTACAGTGTGCAGCTAAATCTTGCTTTTTCGTTGACTAAATTCACAGGACTAGGGAGGGGTGGTGATTCCTACCGTAAGTGCAGCGTGCAACGAGGAGAGGTTGATCTTGTCACTCTTCAGCCATAATTGGAATAAACTCTGGAATTCACTCTAATGAGAGGCAGTGATGGCCACCAACTTGGATGGCTTTAGAAAGGATTGGACAAATTCTCAGAGGATAAGGCGATCAATAGCTTCTAGCCATGATGACTGTGCTCTGCCTCCATGGTAGGAGGCAGCAGGAGGGGTCAGAGCTCTTGAGATCAGGTCCTGCTTGTGGTTTTCCCACAAGGCATCTGGTTGGCCACTGTGAGAACAGGATGCTGGACTAGATAGGCCATTGGCCTGATCAAGCAGGCTTTTCTTATGGTCAAAATGGAAATTGCTTCCTGCAGTGTGGTGGTGGGGTTAAGGGGAAAAACTGTATCCAATAGTGGCAAAGTCCAGCTCATATCTTGAAGACAATAGCCCTGTTCACACATGTCCTCAAATACACATGTTCTAGCTTCCACCAATTCATCTCAGTGGTAGGTATTCAACTAAGTTTTACTCCAGGGTAGTTCCATTGAAATTACTGGACTTAACTTAGTCATGTTCATTAATTTCAATATGTCTACTCTGAGTAAAACTCGGTTGCATACGGCCCAATGTCATAGAGCCTCTTTATGTACAACATGCCTTTGCATGCCTTTTGTGCATGTCTCCTTATATATTCATTTTAAGATTATCTTATCTTAATGCCATTTTGTCAAATAGGCACATTTTTTGCAAGCGATGCCCCTTAATAGTTTCCATTTTTTAAAAAAGCATTTTGTGTGTGCACTTCTCTCTAGTATGCACATTTTTGTGTGCAATGTCTCGCAGCTGAAGGACTGCACTGGAAAATTCAGAGGAGTGTGAATTTCAAAGGATCCAAAGTATTTCCCCACATTCCTTGTGGAGAGAGGTTGCTTAACGTTTCCCCCTCTGGGCCACTTCCAGCTCAAAATCCCCCTCCCCAAGTGGCCTTTATACACAATGTGTGTATTTCGTGGAGGGGAGAGAAGCCACAGCTCAGTGGTACAGCAGTTCCTTGCATGCAGATGGCCTCAGGTTCAATCCCTGGAATCTCCAGATAGCAGCTGGAAATGTTCCCTGCCTGAAGCTCTGAAGAGCAGCTGCCAATCAGTGTTGAGAATAATGGGCTAGAGAGCCAACAGCCTGACTTGCAATAGGGCAATTTATTTTTGTGTTTGTGTAGTTCTGCTTCAGATGTTCCTGCAGCCTTCAGAAGCAGCTTTCAAGGCTCTAGGACAGTGTTCCCCAACCTTGGGCCTCCAGCTGTTTTTGGACTACAACTCCCATCATCCCTCGCTAGCAAGACCAGTGGTCAGGGATGATGGGAATTGTAGTCCGAAAACAGCTGGAGGCTCAAGGTTGGGGAACACTGCTCTAGGAAACAGAAGTGGGAAGGGTATATGGCAGTACTACTTTATACCAAGACAGACCATTGGTCTACGTAGCTCACTGGCTGGCAATAGCTGTCCCAGATTTCCAGGTGGGCTTTTTCTTAGCCCAGCATGAAGATGCCAGGGATTGAACATGCGCATGCGGACATGTGCTCTGCCACATAGCTACTCAAGTGAGAAAATCCTATGTGCATTCGGCTCCTTGGGTGCACATCAAAATGCACGTTTAATCCAGGCATGTTAGCCTGAAAAGCAATTGTATGAAACAGCCTTTGGGCAGGCTCCAGAAAGCTTCGAGCGTAAACCTTTGCTGAAGGAAGCATGAACCATAGCTTCGTAAGAGATGCATCTGTCCGTACGTTATAACCATTTATTTATTACTCTTCATCCATTAAGCACTTCCATTTAATTACTAGGTATCAATCAGTGCAAGTCGAAATGTAATGTTTCTTTAAAAATGATTTTAACATCAATAAAATAGCCATAAAGGGAAAATAACACTACCCTGCTGGAATCTTGTCTTTGAACACATTCTCAGAGATATAATTAAAAACACCAAGTGCTTATTTCAAAGCCATAAGTGATGGGTCTGGCATCATGCCTACTGCAGGAAGGCTAATTACACCATAAATTAAACAGATTATTATTATTATTAGTTGGTTTTTTTTAAAAAAAAACCTCCGAACATTATGACCTTTAATAAAATTGTTTTTACAACCAGCTGTCAATAAATCACCGGAGAAAGCTAGTGAGAAGTGGGCACTTTTCTTCTGTGAATTTCATTAGCTTCAGTTTATTTGCTTTTTTGGCGAACTATGATGTTTTTTAAATCTTAAATTAAAAGCTCCAGCCTATAAAAACTAATTCCAAAACGTTAGCATTTCAGTCCCTGAAAACGAGCCTCTCTAATTGCAGGAATTATTCAAGATTGTATAGTGATCAGAGGCTATTAAAAAGAAATAGTCCATGGAAGGGTCAAACTTAGCTACAGTAGTTCCAGGAAAGGCCGTTCGGATATATAGCTTAATGAGTGCAAAATGTTTCAGGGGAGGCTAGTTTACCGTGGAAATAAAACATGCATCTCAATGCAGAAGCTGTTTTAGACCTTCCCTTTTCTCCTTCTTTTTTCTTATTTTACAGACTGGTGTCGGAGGCTGTATGCCTCCTAATACCAGTGTCTGGGAATTACAAGCTGTTGTGCTCATGTCCTGTTTCTAAGTTTCCCATGGGCACCTGAGAACAAGATTCTGGGACTAGATTGGGCCTTTGTAGGCTCCTCGTATGTTCCTATGTTGTCGGCGTTTTCTGCTGCTCATTCAGTTTGCTGCTTTACTTGCCTTGTAGTGAGCTTTACTTAGGTCTTCGTGGACGTAATAAGAAAGCCACACAAGGCATATGCTGAGGAGAGAAGTGGCACCCATCTCTTGCTGATGAGGGATGATGGCGAAGGGTGGGACGCTTTGAGGTGCAGAAGAAAGCTGAGGTACTGTCAGTGCTTCTCTTATAAGCCTTGGGTGGTATGCCTGCCATACATGATTGGTGGAGCTGTAGAAAGACTTGGTCATTTTGGTTGACTGGAGAATAAATCATTTTAAAGCTATATATAGTTTTGACACCTAGAACAGCTTTACTAAATGAGGTGCGAAGGTCTGTGAGATGAGAAACCTTAAACATAAGCATTAATATGCTTACGGCAGCTGCAGTGCTAATGGAGAAATACTATGAGGTCCCGAAAGCTCCATCTATGGGGGAATGGTACTGAAAGGTTTGTTGTGAAAATGAATACAGTTTGGGCTACGATTTATTTCTGTA
This sequence comes from Darevskia mixta, assembly GCA_034641385.1. Lineage (NCBI taxonomy): Eukaryota > Metazoa > Chordata > Lepidosauria > Squamata > Lacertidae > Darevskia > Darevskia mixta. The sequence continues at coordinate 3,079,601 of JAWWNH010000054.1, read as the reverse complement.
CATGTACTTCAACCATAAATTAAAGCAGGGGTGAGGAACCTTATGCCTAGGGTCTGGGTGCGGCCCTCTGAGCCTCTCTATCTGGCCCTTGGGAGTCTTCCCAGCCACACCTCCTGCCCCTAGGCCACACCCCTCACTAGCTGTGACACACACAGACAGTATTTTTGCCTGGCTGGAATATGTCCTTGAACCTGGACAATGCGTCTTACTCGCCTGGAGTGAAAACTGGGCTACTGTACAAAGGTTTTCTTCCTTGATCCACCAACTTTTGCCTCTGGTCCTGCCCTCTCCAGGCATGTGGCCTCTGGAAGTTTTCCAAGAAAGGAATGTGGTCCTTGTGATAGATAAGGTTCACCACAGAATAGAATCATAGAATCATAGAATTATAGAGTTGGAAGGGACCCCCAAGCGCCATCTGGTCCAACCCCCTGAATCTCAACATGTGGTTCCCCATCCAATTTGAAACCATACCAGACCCTGCTTAGCTTTGTAAATGTGCGAGCAGTTTTATTGTTGTACCATGAGGAAAATGCCCAAGAAATCATTTACAAGATACTGGGAGACTAGAACCCCTTAGTAAACAACCTTTAGTATGATTATAACTAATAGGATTGAACTGCACTGGGAAACATATGATGGAAACCCAAGTAAATCAAATATCAAGGGAAAGGGAGGGTTCTTAAATTCTGAACCACAAACTCCCAACACACCACTCCTTCCTCACAGGGGAACTTTTGCTCTTTTCAGACGTATCTTTGAGAAACATGGATGCTAGAGACATTTTATTATGTTCTCCCGAAATTTCCTTTCGAGAGTATTCCTCCCCACCCCACCCCGGTTATTACATTGGCCTCAGTATCAGACTGACTCCTATATGAGCTGTACTCATATGTCATAATGACATAATGCACAGTAAAAGCCCGATATTAAAACAAAACCTCTTAACGTTTATATGGTGGCTGAAATAAATCAACCTTAAATTATTTCTAAATGTCGAGAAGGGGGCAATGCAACTTTGAATGTAACTATTGATAGAAAAGGAGGAAGGGGAAGAAAGTCAGAACAAATTCATTTGGGCTACTTAGCCCCTATGAAGAAATATATATAAATCTTGATTTTCTTCCCGGACTTAAAATAATTCCCGTCAGCTTCTCAGACCTGGCTAATGCAGTCTATTTAAAAATATAGAAAAAAAAGCAAAAGCAATAATAGAGTGAGAAGGAGCTTAGAGGTTAAACTAGTCCAAGATCTTGCTCAGCCCAGGATCTACAATGCAGGATCTGCAACGCAGGATGCAACCACAGCATCTGTGACAGGTAGTTGCCCAGTCTCTGTTCCAAAGCATCCAGCAAAGGAGACTTCCACTTCCCAAGGTAGCCTCTTCTGCAGATGAACAACTCAAGCCATTTGGAAAGCTCTCCTAATGTTTGATCCAAATCTGCTTCCTTAGAATTTCCATCCCTTAGATCCAGGGACCTGCCCTCCAATCCAACAGACTTGCTCCATCGGACAGATGTGACAGCCCTTCAGACATTGGAGGGCAATTCTCATGTCTTCCCTTAATATTCTCTACTCCAGGCCAAAGAACTGAAGAACGTAAGAAGAGCCCTGCTGGATCAGAACACAAGTCCATCTTGTCTGGCATCCAGTTCTCACAATAGCCAAACCATTATAGGAACCTCACAAGCAGGACCTGAGTGGAGCTGGCTCTCTGCTTATTCCTCCACCTCCTCTGTTTCGTGCCTTCATGCTACCTTCCGGTCCTCTCTTCCGGTCCACCCAGTCTCACTCTCTCTTTCCCACCCTCTTCTTCCTTTCTACCTTCACACACTCACTCTCTTTCCCTCTCCTTCAGGGCAGATCTCCAGGAAGATCGTTCAGTTATGGAATTCGCTCCCACGGGAGACAATGAGGGCCACCAACATGGAAGGCCTTAAAAGAGGATTAGGTGCAGAGAGGCAGAATGCAGGTACACTTGTCATACCAAACTCCTCTTTTCCTCTGAACATGCCTGGTACATGCTCTGGTTATCTCCCGCTTGGACTACTATGTGGGGCTACCTCTGAAGGTGACCCGGAAACTACAGCTAATCCAGAATGCGGCAGCTAGACTGGTGACTGGGAGTGGCTGCCGGGACAACATAACACTGGTCCTGAGAGATCTACATTGGCTCCCAGTACGTTTCCGAGCACAATTCAAAGTGTTGGTGTTGACCTTTAAAGCCCTAAACGGCCTCAGTCCTGTATATCTGAAGGAACGTCTCCATCCCCATTGTTCAGCCCGGACACTGAGAACCAGCGCCGAGGACCTTCTGGCAGTTCCCTCATTGCGAGAGGTGAGGTTACAGGGAACCAGACAGAGGGCCTTCTCGGTAGTGGCGCCCACCCTGTGGAACACTCTTCCATCAGATGTCAAGGAAATAAGCAGCTATCCTATTTTTAAGAGACATCTGAAGGCAGCCCTGTTTAGGCAAGTTTTTAATATTTAATGCTGTATTGTTTTAACACTCGTTTGGGAGCCGCCCATATATATATTAATAAATAATAATAATAATAATAATAATAATAATAATAATAATAATAATAATACCTTGAGGATGCTGGGCTTATCCTGTTGCAAATCCATGAAAGCCATAAAATATGATGAGTCAAAAGCCACCTGCTTCTCCCTCAGCGTCTGCAGCCTAAGAGATGGTTCTGTTCCTGAGGTCGGCATCCTATAAAAGTAGGAACTAACGGGTGGCGCTGTGGTCTAAACCACTGCCCCCTTGTCTGAGGTGTGAACAGAGACAGAGATTTGGAGGTTTGCTGGGGTAACTGGGTGTGGGTTCACAGGAAAAGAGAGTTTTGAGCAAGGTGTGCTGGGAAGAAGAAAGGGAGAAGAAAGACTAGGATCCACCTTGGGTAAGAATAGAATAGAATAGAATAGAATATTTTTATTGTCATTGTCCCCTTCGGGGACAACGAAATTATTTGGCTGCTCCATCCACCCAGATAGGGCACTCCACTCAAAAACAAAACAACTACAAAAACACTGATTAAAACCATACACACTGATTAAAACCATACACACTAATTAAAACATAACTGGTAAGAGTAGATGACTTCAAAGTCCAGGCTTCCCATTCAAGGCTGCGATTGCTCTGGAGAAGAAGCTGTTTCTAAGACGGCTTGTTCTTGTTGTCATCGTCCTGTATCTCCGTCCCGATGGCAAAAGTTCAAATAGACGGTGACCAGGATGTGATGGATCTTTCACTATGTCCAGTGCCTTTCTGTGGCACCTCATGGCATAAATCTGCTCTAAGGTGGAGAGCGAGCAGCCAACAATGCTCTCTGCTGCCTTAACCGGCTGAAGGGTGGCTGGGAGAGATGTCTTTGACTCCAGTGCTGCACTGAAATGACCATGCTGTACGATCTGGACTCCCTCCATGCAGACTGAAGGTGTAAATAGGTGAATAAACAATATTTCTTAAGGCTCCGCCAGTCTCCGCCGCATCTTCAGTTCTCCAAAGGAGCCCAAACCGTGGGTGAGCACCTGGAAGCCCCTGGAATTTTGCAGAGAGTGTGGTGGCACCCAGATTTTGTAACAATATAAACTCGTCCCCCAGACTCTTGGCAAAGCAAGGTCAGAATGATAATGGTGGAATAGGCAGATCAGAAGTCAGACAAACGCTCATTGTGTGTGAAGTACCACATTTCCCCAGATACAAATATTATAGCCCTGTAGTATGTGTGATGTTGCAAGGTGGCCAAACATGACACAGTCAACAGAAAACTTTGCACAAAAACTGATGCTATGTGTGTGTTCTCAGACAGTTAATCCAAGTTCAAGGTGATGGTTAAAACATTCACAGCATAGCTGTGTTTGTTGCTATCATATAACAGTGAAAGGTCGTGATGGGTAACAAGCTGGTGGTGAAATCTTCAAGCAGCTGTCAATTTGAAGGAGAAGGAGGGAGTAGGGCCTTTCCATCTGCTTTGCTGAAAGACCAGCTCCTTCAGGCTCCTTCCTTAACTGTTATCAGCAGCCATTCCATCAGGCTGCTGGAGAGGGTGAGAGATGGGGCTGCAGGGCTTCTCTATCAGGTTTGCTGAAAGACTAGCAACCTTTGGCTCCACCTTTCCTTTAAATATTTCCAATCCAGCTGGTTTCTCTGTAGCTAAGAAATGGTGACTGAGTTTTGTTTTCTCCTCCTCCTCCCTGTTCTTTTTCCTTTTGTGTTGTGTCGTTTAGATTGCCATCCTGAAGGCAGGAACTGTTTTATCACTGACATTTTTGGGCTGTTGGGACTGAAATCTTCTAAACATAATAAACTTGGAAGGAAAGTTCAGGGTTCCATGGAAGAAAAGTTCTGTGAATAGAAGCTATTCCACAGCCTTGAAGAACATCTGAAAGGCCTGGTTGTTGGCAATGCTTAAGCTGGTGAATCACTGCAATTACAGCCCTCCCTTTTGGTTTTATTTGTCAGACAAAATGAAAGACCATTAATCTTTGCCTTTAAAATAATAGTAGTGACAATAAATAATAATGACAAAATTACAATTTTGTGAGTAACACAATCCATACTGGTAGTGTGTCATCCTTCACTGTAATATATATTTACTAAGCTGTATGAAATGCCATGAGGTTTACAACTAGTTTTATGTAAGCATCTTGGCATGCGTGTACTGTATTCAAATATTTTATGTTAACAGATAACCCACATTTGGTGGTCTTTTCTGAAACAGGCTTTGATCAGTTTCATCCTATTCAGTTTTCTGCTCCGATCAGAAAGCTAGTTAGTCTCCTTGGCATCAAAAACCATAAAATACCGAGGAGGACGGGAAGGAGATCGACTTTTATTGCTTGGAAGGAAAAACATAAATATTAGCATTTTCAGGGTTTAGTTAAGTAACTCTTTTGATTTACAATTCTTTTAAAATAATACCTTTTAAAAATATGCGCAATCTCTAAAAGATGAATTAAGTGAGTGTTTGATTTAGCATTTGCAGGGGGCTCTCTGGTTTACCCAAAATGAAAAACCTCAAATTCTTCTTTGTCTACTCTTGAAACCACTTCTTCTGCTTCTGAGAGACTGCGCTGTCATCGGCTTCCAAGATTTTGTGGTAACACCGTCTATAATTTCTTTGTTATTCTTTACTAATATACATAAATCATTACAAACTCATTTGCTATTAAGGTGGGTGTCATAATGGTATTCCATCACTTAATAAAAAACACAGAGAGGACGGTCTGAAATTAAACCAACGGCAACAGCGCCGAGAGAAGAAATTCTTAGCCTTTCCAGACAAGGGTCTTTTCCTGTGGGGGTGACGCTTTGTTAGAAGTTGCCCCCATCTCTATCCACATGGAAGGGAGATGCCAGGTCAGGCTTCCTCTGGTGGGGAGGGGGGGGTAGCTGTGAGCTGAGAGCAGTATTTAAAAAATAAGGTTGTAATGGGTTTAATTCAACAAAAATGGGTGTTTCAGGTATATTGGACTCCGGCGCATGTTTATAGGAAGGAATTTGGTAGTTCAGATCAATGCCGGTAATGTAACGCTGATAATACCTCATGGAGGCACATAATGTGTCTGCCCATCAAAGCAAGCCTAAAGTTGGAGATTAGGGTGATGTTAGCAGGTTCCAGGAACCCTCTTCACTGTGAGATTTTGGGGGTGATCTGTGAGTTTGTTTGGACCCGAGTTGAGAGCCATTGCAGATGGATGGAGTCCTGGGTAACAGCATGGAGGCCGAGAAGTGAGGTGAGTCAGGAACTGGCAGCATATATTTATTAGTAACTGGTAGTAATGGTTTTACTGTGTATTTTTGTAACATTTATTGCTGTTGTACCTTTCTATATGCTGTTTAGAGCTGTATATGTGCATATTAAGCAATATAGAAATGGTCTAAATTAAAAATACAGCAATAGTAAAATATGAATGTGTCCTGTGGTGTCTTCTTTTTGGTCAAAAATTGTTGTTCGTATTAACTTTGTTTTGGAAAAATCCCTGATATTTGCAGATGTTCTCACACTTTTAAATTATATTCCTGTGACGTGGAGACTAACAGATGGACAACGTAAGTGGATCCTGTGAGCCCTTATAGTTGCAAAGATACTTCATCCTCGGATGAAGAAATTTAATAAATAAAAGAATAAATAGTAGTAGTAGTAGTAGTAGTAGTAGTAGTAGTAATATGTCACACACTGCATTCAGAATCCTGAACCCTGGCCAACCAATTTACAATTTAAACATCAAAACAGTGGAGCATGTTTCAGTCTAAGGCTGCTTATCCCTTCCACTGCCCCAACCTCTATTTTGCGGCTGTAACATGCATCTATTTTGATTTCCCCTTTTGCCCAGCAGAAGTATAAAATGTCTCTAGTAATCTCCTCAAATTAAAGGAAATGTGAATGTTTGAATTAATCTTAAAATGAGACAGATGATTATTTCATTTCAGTCATTTAAATCAATTATGCCCTATTAGAATAGGAACAGAAGAATAGATTAGAAGGCCATGCGTAGCGATCTGTTTGCATTTAACTGTGGTTGAATCCCCCCCCCCCAACAGCTTCTTCTAATATCTCTCCTTTGTGATGTTTTAATGGATGCCAATTGGCTCTGCTGGGATGGAAATATACCACAATAGTTTGTTCATTGCATTAAAATCTTGGGGATATTGTTTCCTTCTCTGTACCCAACACTGCACGATTTTATGTGAAATTGGTTCGGTGCGCACCGTAACTAATCAGATTTGTCTGGAGACAATCACCGCATCTTGTACAAATGTTTACAATAAATATATATGAGTTGACTGATGCTATCTTGCTATCCATCTCCAGAGACTTGTGAACTGATTCAAAATCAGTCCATTTTTTTGTTTTGTTTTAAAGGAAGGGGTCTTTTTATGCTGTTTCTAATAATTTGATTGAATAAAATCTTTGCTACTTAATTTCATGATTCTGTGCAACACTTTGGAGCCTATGGGGACTTGCGTAAAACTGAAATCTGTTTTTATGGGGATAGTATTAGTGCATGGATTGTGCCTCTGAAGACTGGCTTAAATCTCAGCCAACACAGGAATCCTCTTTAGGGCAGTAGTCATATTAGCCTCAGCTCCCCTTCTGTAAATATAGAAATAGTATACCAGATTTAAGACATAATGGCTATGCTCTGTCTCCATGGTTGGAACCAGAAGTCATAGAGTCATAGAATTGTAGAGTTGGAAGGGACCCCAAGAGTCATCTAGTCCAACCCCCTTCAATGCAGGAATCCCAGCTAAAGCATCCATGACAGATGGCCATCCAACCTATGCTTAAAAATCTCCAGGGAAGGAGAGTCCACCACCTCCCAAGGGAGTCCATTCCACTGCCAAACAGCGCTTACTGTCAGAACGTTCTTCCTGATGTTTAGCCGGAATCGCCTTTCTTGTAACTTGAATCCATTGGTTCTGAGTCCTACCCCCCCAGAGCATGATAAAACTGTCAGCGTTTACCCCGCCTGGGGCAGGTTGTGAGACTGCCCCAAAGCCAGAGCAAAGCCGTGCGCCCATCCCCAGCTACATGGAGTCCGGTGGCGCAGTCATATGTGATTGTTCCCCAGCTGAAGAACAACACACACAAGCCATGATTAAGGCTAAACTATTTATAGTAGGGAAAGGGCAGAGAGAATCTCTGCTGCCAGCTCAGTAAGTCAGAGCTGTGCATAAATGCTTCCGTCCGGCATCAGGTCTAGCCAGAAGAGAGAGTACAAAAATATTGAGTACAATAGTACAGTGAAACATAAATATCACATTGTGGAGAAAGCAGATAAGCTAGCTTTCTCACGGCCCTGTCCTGGTTCCCTAGCTTTGCATCGTACACCTGGTCTTCATCCCGGAAGTCCTTGTCTCGACTTCTACTAGACTCTTCATCTTGGCTTTATACATAAGACGGTCTCCTTGAACTTTTTTGAATACGGAATTACACTTATTATATTTGGTATTTGGTGTGCCCTTTACTATATATAACATCATACTACACATATTATTGTGAGTTTGAATCTGTACTTGAGTTTGGAATTATAATTTCTGTTTGATTTGCGATTGTATCTAAGACTGTAATTCTTAACAGAATATATACCCTATTTGATTTTGACTCACGAGTAGATACTATTTCTTTCGTTGAAACCTCCGGCCAGAGTTCTTGGTAGAGATATCTATTTCTCACGGGTACAGGCACAAGTCATACCAGCCTCGCTGCAGCTGTTTGCCGCTCGGCTTGGACAAATATTACAACAAAAACAAGCTTGCTCCATCTTCCACGTAGCAGCCCTTCTGATTCGCAGTTCCTGGAAACTGCAGGAGGGGAAAGTGCTCTTGTGCTCAGGTCCTGCTTCTGGTCTTCTTGGGCGATCACTCATAGCTGAGTAAGATTGTCTTCCATAAACATGGTTTTAACAGTGACTCCGTAAGTGACTGTGGAGGCCAATTCTGGATCCACACGTCCTTCCACAGTGGGGACAGAGGTTTCCCGGTGGGAGTTGATCACAGTGAGAGTTTGCCAAACGTGCCTTCCTCTTAGCACGTTTCTCCCTTTTGTCCTGAATCTGAGCATCTTCAAAGCCTATGACACTTTTGGTAAAGGCTGTTCTCCAGTTGTAGCACTCGCAGGCCAGTGTTTCTCAGTTGTTGGTGTTTATACTACATTTTTTAAAGATTTGCCTTGAGAGAGTCTTTAAACTTATTTGTTGACTACCAGCATTATGCTTTCCATTTTAAAGTTTGGAATAGAGTACAGTGGTACCTCGGTTTAAGAACAGTCCGGTTTAAGAACGATTCAGTTTACGAACTCCACAAAACCGGAAGTAGTAGTTTGTGAACTTTACCTCAGTCTAAGAACGGAATCCGAATGGTGGAAGGGCACCAGCGGCGGGAGGCCTCATTAGGGATAGCGCGCCTTGGTTTAAGAATGGTTTCGGTTTAAGAACGGACTTCCGGAACAGATTAAGTTTGTAAACCGAGGTACCACTGTAGTTGCTTTGGAAGACGATAATCAGGCATCCGATCAACATGACCAGTCCAATGAAGTTGATGTTGAAGAAACAAACATTGGCCTCCTTTACAGCTGTGTTGAGCAATGTGGGGAGGAAGAAACCCCTATCTAATACAAAGTGCTTTGAATGTATCCCAAGATCCTGTTAGCAACTCAGCATTGGCAAATCCCCCTCAGCCGCTCTGGAAATGATTAGGAGAAAATGAATGAATTTCCCTGCTGTCTTCCGGATGTACAGAAATTAAACCAGACTCCCGATTAATAAATCCAGTTTTGGATCAGGCGCCAGGGAGACCATGTGGCAGCCTTTAGGATGCTAATGGGGCCATACTTACTAACTTGACACTTTGTGTTGCTTACCAGAAATAGTAGTGGTGGCAAAGAGGACTCTATTGGCAGTGGCGGAGCTTCATGCTCCGGCACCGGGGGGTGGAGAGCATGTGGGGGCTTGGCTGGCATGCATCCTGGGGGCGTGGTGTGCTGCCCAGGGGCGTGGCTTGCAGCCTGTGGGGGCGTGGCGCCCAGCACAGGCGGGGGCAGCTGTGATGGCACCTCACCAGGATCACACTGCTGGGGTCTCTGTGCTCCCCCTGCACTCCTCTTCCTCCGCCACTGTCTACTGGTGGCCTGGAGGCTGCAGCAAGGTCTTGGGCAAGGACCTCAATGCAATCGGGTTTCTTCAATGCCTCTGGGGAAGCTGGGAAACATGGATGCTGAATCTTCCATGGTCTTAAGCTTCCACAGATGCAGCACATCCACTCACAAACCACAGCCCAAGGCTATGTTGCTGTCTTCTAGCTGCGAATGGACCCCTCCTTGCTGTGTCTGGGAAGTAACGCCAAGTGTGGAGTTGATGTCAAAAATCATTCCTAGGTAAAGGTAAAGGGACCCCTGACCATTAGGTCCAGTTGTGACCAACTCTGGGGTTGCGGCGCTCATCTCACTTTATTGGCTGAGGGAGCAGGCATACAGCTTCCAGCTCATGTCACCAGCATGACTAAGCCGCTTCTGGTGAACCAGAGCAGTGCACGGAAACGCTGTTTACCTTCCCGCTGCAGCAATACCTATTTATCTACTTGCACTTTGACGTGCTTTCGAACTGCTAGGTGGGCAGGAGCTGGGACCGAGCAACGGGAGCTCACCCCGTCGCGGGGATTCGAACCGCCAACCTTCCGATCGGCAAGCCCTAGGCTCCGTGGTTTAACCCACAGCGCCACCCGCGCATATATATCAATACAGTGGTACTTCTGGTTACGAACTTAATTCGTTCCGGAGGTCCGTTCTTAACCCGAAACCATTCTTAACCTGAGGCGCACTTTCGCTAATGGGGCCTCCCGCTGCCGCCGCGCCGCCACCACACGACTTCCGCTCGCATCCCAGGGCAAAGTTCCCTACCAGGAGCATCTACTTCCAGGTTAGCGGAGCTCGTTACCCAAAGCCTTCGTAAGGAGGACGGTACATAACCCAAAGTTCCACTGTAATGAACTCCATCCTGTGAACATGGGTTGCTACATAGCCAAAACAGATTGGTGGGGATGGGTCAAGGTTTGTAGAAGTACAAAAAATATTCAGAAGACAAACTCTAGGAAAATTTCAAAGCCACATGAGGACTGAGCAGGCTTACTATATATATATATCTTTATTGTCATTGTACAAGTACAACGAAATTGGATTTAAAATAATAATAATAATAATAATAATAATAATAATAATAATAATAATAATAATTAAATAATTTTAAAAAAGTTCATTTAACAGCAGTAAAAGCCATACAAAACACTTAAAAATAAGGGAGAGCACTGAGTAGCCGCTGCGTCTATGCGCGCCGCCATCTTAGAACTCTTATTAGAAATAACAGAAATTTAAACAAAAATCAAAAACAAAACAAAACAGGCCTCTCTGCCAAGCGGTGGTAGCAGCCTCAGCAGTTCTTGTAGGCCTGTCAGTTCTTACTGGCCATGAATGCTGACCAACTTTTGGAAGTGAAAAAGAAAAACTGGGAGAGTGGGGGAATTGTAACGGAATATCCTGGAAGAGGGCACAGCACTCTGTACCATAACATTTTGTTGCAGGCCCAATTTGTTGCATGATAAAGCTGATCTGTTGTCAGCCTCAGTTCAATGCAACCTGTAGCTAACCTTAGCTCAGTGGAAAAACAGCAATTTGATAGGAATCTAGGAATCCTGAATTTAGAAATCTGGGAGTCAGTAGGTCTGTACGTATTGCTGAAAGGTTGCCCCAGGTAAACAGGAGGTGATATCAGTTTATGATCTATGGATCAAAAGACAATGACACATTTTATGGCCCATGAAAGCACATCACTTGAAAAGCTGATCGGGGTGATGTTTGTAATATCCTGGTGTGTGGGCTTGATATCATTTCTGTTCTCAGTTTGGAAAGAGATATGGAAATGTCTTAAATAAAATAAACCTTGTTCTTATAGTGTGCAGGGAGCAGGGTTTGTCTCTTCACTTCCCCCTAGAAATGGGTGTCAATTTGGATTCTCCCGGTTTCTCTCTATCTTTTTTTCTTAGAAAGTTGCCTATGAGGCAATGCAGGGCTTGGTTTGAAAAATGTCCCCCCCCTTTTTAAGGGAAGCAGAAATAAAAATTAGCATAGGACAAAAGTGCACCATTAGCAAAGGTCAAAAGTTCCCCCACATTTGTTTAATTTTATCTGCGTTTACTTGTGATTTTTACATAGCATAAGATTCAAAGCAGACGGTTTTACTCATTCTTGTATCTATAGATTATTTCTCCAGTGTGAGTGGTTCCTAGGTCTTGTAAATAGCTTTAAACACACACACACAAAACTTGCATACTCTGATTTGCTTGTAAAAGTATGAACATCATTAAATCAGGTATAAATAAAAAGATATGTTATTGGAAAAATGAAAGGGCATCTACAAAGGCAGAAAGCAACCGCTCTGAATGTTGTTTTTTAGATCAGATCCAACCAAAATGCAATATATTTTAATGAACATACATATTTTGTAATCATCCACAAGTTAAAAGCAGGAATACGGCAATAAAAGTCTTTAAACAATCTCCCACATCCTTTGATTTATTGCCTAGTGATTTTTTTAATGGTGTAAGTTCAAGACTTGTTTGACTGTAAGTGCTTCAAGGATTTTTACAGCCGAAATCTTTCATATATTTTTCATAATTTCAAATAAAGATCTAAAATCAGCAATGACCTGGAAGTTGCCTTTCTTTCTTGGATCTTCCTGCAATTCATATACAAACCCCCACAGAATATTTGATGCTTTATGACTCAATAGCTATGAAATACTTTAGGTCACGATGCCATATTGTTCAGTTTGGCACAGAACACATTATTTCCCATCATCTTTAAAAGAAACCTGAATTTTTACATCTTCATGGGAAAGTAGCCAAGAGAGGAAAATAACCTAAGCACATTCTATTCCTGTTCACAGCAACAATGTTTGAGAAGCAAATTATACAGCGTTTACTGAGCTGGGAACATTTTGAAATGTTTGAGTATTTAGCAGTTCGACATTGTTTCACACACAGAGAGATATCTTTTTCATTGATTTCTCCTCTCTTTACTCTGATTTTGCTCACCTATTTTATCAATGTAGAAGAGGGGTGTATAACTGGCCATGCACAAATCTGTCACAATTTTGTAGAAGACAAAAAGCACAGGGCTTTTTTCCCCATACCTGAGTAGATTTGCTGTTATGAGCGGAAGAAGCTTGTGGGCATTATAAACAAGGTTTAGATGACATATTGCAACAGGGAGGAATAATTGTTAAGAAACGGGTTAAGTAACTCATGTGGAGCATCAATCCCAAAATAAAACTATCTAAAAAAAATCCTACTCTAATGTGCTATTTTGGGGGGTGGGGCTTGTTTCTTCCACCTGACTTCCCCTTTGTGATGGCCTGGGATTTGGACTCGGATGCTGAACCTGAGGGATCCCAGCCTGCACAGGATTCCCTGCCTCCAGAACCAGCAGAGCCGGGGCTAGGGCTTGAGTCTGAAGGGTCCTCACCTGTGTGGGATCCTCAGGTGTAGGCATCTGCTGAGTCTGCTCTGGCTCCTGATGGGATGGAGGACCCATTGCCTGCAGGTGCTCCACTGAGGTTGCCCCTGGGTCCGGTAACCCACCAGCCTCTCCTGAGCTGCAGAGGCCAGAAGGAGAGGCGACTCACCAGAGGATCGGGGAGTAGAACCCTTCTCCCTACTTTTTCTTACCATGCTGCAATGTTTTGGGTACTTTTCTTCCAGCCCAGTTCAAAACCAGCTGTGGCACTGGACTGAGATGAGAAAGGTGCCTCAGGTGACGGCGTGTAGAGAGATAAGACATGATAGAGGGGAAGAATTCAGCAACCCTCACCCATAGACACCTCGTGAACGGCTGTAGCTCAGTGGTATAGCATTTGCTTTGCACAGAGAAGGTGCCATGTTCAATCCCCAGTATCTCCAGGATGGTTTGGGAGAGACCCTCTATCTGAAAACCCGAGAGATCTGCTGGCAATCAATTCAAATCTAGGTAGACCAATGGTCTGACTTAGTCTAAGACAGTGTGCTATGTTCCTGTGCAAAAAAATTAAAATCACTCCCATTCTATTTTATGTTTATGCATGACTGTGACAAACATGTCTGGCTAGGCCCTTTGTTGGTTGCTAGTTAAGTTTTGAAAGCTGTAAATCCAAGTTCCTTGGGATATATGCATTGGCGATTGCAGGATGTTAGGAAATACAAGGATTCCACCCACCTCTCCTCAAATAAAAAGATGTCAATTTAATGGCAAAGGATCTGGAAACAGATGTTTCATGCAAAGAATGGAGGCTGTGTCATTTCTTTAAGGCTTTCAAATTCACTTCTTGTCAGATGGGTTGGTTAAGAGAGAAAATGAATGAGCTGTGCTAAGTTTTATTACTCCACCTTCTGATGTGGGAACCCTTTGCTCTAGGAAGAATCCTGAGCATTGCTCAACCGACTGAGGCATTCCTGTTGCAATATTATTTAGAAAGTGTTTAGGGATTAAAGTATGGGAAGATATTTGTGTTTTGAAGCACACTCATATAAGAGGGGGATCGGGAAGATTGTTACCTACAGGTAGTCACAGCCAATTGAATAAAATCATTAAGAAAAGCAGAAATGAGGAGCCTGTGATCCTCTGGAAGTTGTTGGACTACAACTCCCATCATCCATAGTCATGCTGGCTGGGGCTGACAGGAATTGGAGTCCAACATCTGGAGGGCTACAGGTTTTTCATCCCTGCTTTAAAAGAAGGAGGCATTGGCATAAGTGGATCAGTGCGTTTGGCTTGATGAGTTATAAACTGATTCAATGTATGGGTATTAGTATTAATGAAAAATAAGCTTCCATCATGGAGTTCGCCTACTAATCCCTATACACTCACATCATATAGAATATGGGGGAAATGGCCAAAGGTTTTAGCCCCAGGATTGACACCTATAATTCTGATGCAACATACTTTATTTCAAAATAATAATTTTTTTTGTGTGTGTGAGGCTATGGAAGACGTTTATATTATTTGAAAGATTATTATAGAAAGCGACAACTTCTTACATAAGCAGAGATGCAAGTACGTTTAGAAAATAATCAATTTTCATGGCTGCTAGAATATATATTGAGATCATTTCTTACAAATACACAAATTAAAAATGAAACTACAAGGAAACTAACATAATATGAAAAGATAGTAATAAGAGATAGTATAATGACTAAGGGATTGATTTCCCTTTTATACAAAACCCTACTGAGAACCAATTTTGCCTGCAACAAAAATCTAAAGAGCTGGTGGGAATTAAATTGGACTATAAACATTGAAGAGGATAAATGGAACTATTTATGGACAAAAACACTATATAAATCTTTGTCAGCGACTACTAGGTAATGTTCACTAAAAATTGTACGTGGATGGTATTTAACACCAAAGCCCAATGGCTCTCCTTTATGTTGGAGAGGATGCCAAATTATAGGTACATACCAACATATGTGGTGGGAATGTCCAGAAATCAAATGATTTTGGAAGTAAGTTTTTAAAGAGGTATCTCAGATTACAGCTCAAACAATCCCAATAATCCCAGCATTAGCTTGACTTAATTTATATACTTCAATATGGATTAAGTAAGAAGTAAGGCATTAGTAATACATTTATTAACAGCTAGAATGCTAGTAGGCATAACTATGGAAACCTCACAATTAATAAATACTTATCAGTGGTATAATATACCAGTAGTCTGGCTAACAGCCATAATGGAAAAGCTGTGGCAAAAATTGAAGGTGGCAAGGGGAAAGAGAAAACAATAAAAAATTTAGATGGTATGGTGTGGTTTTTATTAAATATACAAATGAAACAACACGTGGATGAGAAATATGGGCAGCGACCGTTTTAGGCATATCCACACATCACGCTGAACCCGGAAGTGAACCGAAAACGTCACAAAAGGGGGCAGAACGGGGTAGGGCAGAGGCAGAACAGGATGTTTGCAGGCTTTTTCAATGGGTGTTCCAATTATACATGATTTTACGCAAGCATGCAATGACCCGGAAAGCAGCCCCCGTGCAAAGAGGGAATTGCCTGTACCTACAACATAGTTTGCAATGTGGCATAGAATAGCAGGCGCTACTCATTAGCTCTTCCTACTAGTCTGTATTTTCCAAGTTGATTTATTGAAGAACTACTGGTTTACTGTAATCATCTCATTATTAAGTGCTGTAAAATAATATGTTTAGTATTTTATCCCCTTAGTGACCCATTTTTTTTGTTAGTCATGCCATGTTTTATTATTTATGTGTGTGGAATTTTTGTAACAAGTAAATATTTTTTCACACACACACACACACACACACACACACACACACACACGTATCTGATCCACTGTTGCTGTTGCTTCTGATGAAGGGAGCCATTAAACTGTGTATTTGACTTGTTTTTAGATCTCTCAAAGGCAAAGTAGTAGTTGGTTTACCACATAATTTTCAGTGGCCATTGACATTTGCTTAATTTCTCGCGCATCTAAATACGAACTTTTTGTACAGGGCTGAACTTTTAAAATATAAATCGTGAATGTTTTATTTTCAGAAGGTATGCGAAGCAACAAGTGAGCCTAGTATTTCAGCAAAATTAAAGGTGTGGAGGCCTGGTGAGATTTTCAAACCCAAATTAATCATAGACTTTAGCAGAAGAGCAAAGGACAAAGAATTCAGTAATGGATCTGTTTCTTGTTTGATGAGAGTCTACTGCCACAACTAATAGAGAGCATGTTGTCTACACATAAAGCAGAAATGCCAAAGACTCCTTTTACGTTCAAGCTTCCTCGGCCACCTACCTCAGAGTAGCTCCACCGCACACAATGTGATTGCTCTAGAGTAGCATTTGGGAGATGGTGGTTTTGGTGAATCAGGTTACTTTAGAGCCATCTGTGCTATCTCCCCGCAAATTCTTACACTGTAAATAGCTGTTTCTGAATCCTCCCAGACTTCCATTGCGCCTGCTGTCATGTCATTTTGGAGACGAGTACCATGGAAAGAGGGAGATATGATATAAGGCAGGGGTCATCATCTTGGGAGTGATAAATGGTGGAAATGCAAGAAATGCAATCACCAATGGACAGCTAGAGGAAGTGTTAACTTTCTCCCCTTAGAATGGTGCTTTTAAACAAACTAGACTCATGATAGTTAAAAAGACTTTTAGCAGCTGATGTGGTATCGTGATCATGGCTGCGTACATACCATACACTGAAAACACATTTCCTCCCCAATGAATCCTGCTAACTGTGGTTAACCCTGCACACAGCTACAGTTCCCAGCAACCTTAACAAACTTCTGGGATGAATTTGATGCTGTGCTAAGGCAATTTGTTCCATCAGGGGAAGCATTTTGGTTTTCATTTTTCATATTTTTGTTTGTATTTATACTTTTCAAATTTATACATTTCATTAGTTTTACAATCCATTTATCATTTCAAAATTTGACTTCCTTCCCCCTCTTTCTGCAGTTCCTTAAATTAATTTTTTTAACATCCAAATTCATTTGTAACTTGCTCATTTAGTTATCTACTATAAATATATACTCTTGTAAAACGGCAAGTTATTACAATAATCCTGCCAATGTTTACAATTTATCTGTAAATATTCAATAAACCATTTCCATTCTTTTATAAAAAGTTTGTCGTCTTGATTTCTTATTCTTCCGGTAAGTTTCGCCATTTCTGCATACTCCATATGTTTTTGTATCCATTCTTCCTTTACTGGGACTCAGGGCAAGCATTTTCACTCGCCAGATGGAACAATCATCCTCTCCGCCCCCCACCCCACCGCATGCTGTTCTGGGGGTTCTCCTAAGCCCCTCAGAACCACACAGGGTGAGGATAAAATGTTGTAAACCGCCCTGAGATCTATGGATGAAGGGAGTATACAAATTTAATACGTAAATAATAATAATAATAGATAAATAAAATGGGTAGAATGAGAACCATGTACCCCTTGAGCTCCTTGGAGGAAAGGTGGGATATAAATGCAAACAACAACAACAAACAACAACAACAACAACAACAACAACAATTCTCAGTGTTGGAGGGAAATGTGGGAGTGGGATCAGATGGTGCTCAGAGTCCCTTCCAACTCTACAGTTCTACAATTCTATGATCCATAGGGCCTTCTCGGTAGTGGCGCCCGCCCTGTGGAACGCCCTCCCAGCAGAGGTCAAAGAGATAAACAACTATCTGACATTCAGAAAATACCTCAAGGCAGCCCTGTTTAGGGAAGTTTTTAACCTGTGATATTTTAATGTATTTTAATATCTGTTGGAGGCCACCCAGAGTGGCTGGGGGGGACCCAGCCAGATGGGCGGGGTACAAATAATAATAATAATAATAATAATAATAATAATAATAATAATAATAATATATCTGCATGCCTGAGACTGTCACTTCTTGAACAATCAGTCCATCAACCATTGTGTTGCTTAATCTCCATTCTGTTCAAATTAGAAGATTCTCAGTTTAAATGGAAAATTGAACTTTGATATCTTTCTAAATCCACGTGGCTTTTCCTTTCTTTTTCTCCCTCCACCTTTTTCACTTTCAACTCACAGCTCAGATATCCTTCCGGTTGCTTGTCCTTTGCAACACAGGTGTATTATGTTTTGTTTCATATATATTACACACACACACACACAATGCAATGATGCTGATGGTCTTTATGCTGTACGCCGCTTAGAGATGTTTAAAATATCTAGCGCTTTCTAGAAGCATTTAAAATAAAAACATAAAGCTGCTTTGGCAAGTTCCTTTCCTTTTATATCGTCGCTCCCCCGATGCAAGCGCTTTTCTCATGGTTTTGCCTTCCCCACATGCAGAGAAATGCAAGTTTTTCTCAGGCGGGAAAGGCTGTCGGAGCCGTTTCTCTGAAATCTGAACTCACCCCCACCCGCTAGGGGCCCTTTCGCTAACTCCTTGTTAATCGCATGTGAAGGATATTGCATTGGCCTTTGTGAGCCAAAGAATGAGCAGCAAGGAGGAGAGAGAGCCTCTGCTCTCCCATATCAGTGGACTGGAAAACAGGTTTAGCCCAAAGTCTGCAGAGAGCAAGCCGCGGTGTCAGCTGTCCGTCTGTCGAGCATCTGTCTAGAGATGAGGGCTTGCTTCATTGCTGTTGGATATATAAGTCATGCAGCCCGGTGCCTTAGGTTACCCTTGTAATGGAGCACATCCTCGACAGCTGAGGCTGTTCTCTGTTGCTCATTCAGCAGGCCAGAGCTGCTTTAGCCGGAGAGCTCCGGGGATTATGGGCTCCAAACAGCTGTCTGCGGCAACCTCGATTTATTTGCTCTAAATGGGAACTTGGTTTTTTTTTTTTTTTTGCCAGCTAAATCAAACTTTATCAGACAGTTTTATGGTTGGCCGTTAAAATCAAATGTGTTTTTGTTGAACAGTAAACACTTTGTTGCCATTAGGAAACGATTATATAAACAAAGGGCATCCACAAGAGCACAATAGGGTGCTGTGCAACAGGGCTATTAGAATAGTACATGTCTCTTTGCAGAACTGGCCTTGCTCTGGGGAAAGGATGTGCCCCAAAACACGTCTGAAAAATGACGAACTCCTATCCTCCAAATAAATATTAAAACTGTGTGTGTCTATCTACCTGAGCCCAGATGCACACACACACACAACAGCAAATGACCCAAACTGATTCATGTTGATGTCCCCATGTAAATGTTGACAATCCCAGATGGATTTTGTGACTCCACATCTTAAACTACCCTGTGGTCCTTGGGTGAAGGGCAGTATAGAAGTTTAATAAATAGAATTAAATGAATTAAAATAAATCTGTCCTTGAGGGCCGGGGGGATACTTCATTGCAGATTTGGGGGATGCAGAGAGCTGTACTGGGGACAGAGGAAGGGGAAGGTCTATTTCTTTAGAAGTTTGCTCATGTGATGTTGGATTATTGTTGTTGTTGTTCAGTCGTTCAGTCGTGTCCGACTCTTCATGACCCCATGGACCAGAGCACGCCAGGCACGCCTATCCTTCACTGCCTCTCGCAGTTTGGGCAAACTCATGTTAGTAGCTTCGAGAACACTGTCCAACCATCTCATCCTCTGTCGTCCCCTTCTCCTTGTGCCCTCAACCTTTCCCAACATCAGGGTCTTTTCTAGGGAGTCTTCTCTTCTCCTGAGGTGGCCAAAGTACTGGAGCCTCAACTTCAGGATCTGTCCTTCTAGTGAGCATTCAGGGCTGATTTCTTTAAGAATGGATAGGTTTGATCTTCTTGCAGTCCATGGGACTCTCAGGAGTCTCCTCCAGCACCATAATTCAAAAGCATCAATTGTTGGATTATAATCCTTATTTATTAAGCTAGCCTTCCCCAAGATGTTTCAGACCCCAACATTGATCATTTCTGACCATTGGCCTTAGAAACGATGGGCATTGTAGCCCATGATGTCTGGGGAAGGCTGCTTTTGTGGCAACAAACTAACATGGCTACCCCACTGGGAAAGGAAAAAAAGGGTTGCTTCCTACAATATGCACATTCGTTCCTTCAAAACTAGGAGTCAGCAAATAGTTGGATTATGCTCATGCTCAAAGGAATCCTCCTCAGGTCATAAATTTGTTCATGTTAAATGCAAACATCTGAATGGCAAGAGACTATGGAAAGGGATAGACTTTCCACCCTTCGTTCTGCTCCATGCCAGCACTCTGCATTCCCCATCGGCCAAAGAGGAGAGCAGGCTCATTCCATCAACAACACTCTTTAACCAACCTCTTGCTGCAAATGCATAGCATGGGGCTTTGCTCTGGGAAAGAGCTGTAGTAGAATTTAGTGCCCCTCTTCTTTTATTGTGTCCAGCCTTAGAAACAAGCCTCTAGAAATGAAGGGTCGTGTTCACAACTGATTGAAAATCACGCTCCTCACTACTCTGGGTTGTGGCCAATGCGGCCCTAAGTTAGAGTCCCATAGCAGCCTATTTGTTCTGCTGGTGAAATGTTCTGCGGCAGTGGAATGTTGCTGCACAAGAGAATGCACAACCACATCGCTAGTACCGGTAATTGTGTGGCACAATAAATTGTGAAAGGAGCTCAAATGTTGCAATAAATTCCTCTGTTGCTGAACATCACAGGTCACCTCTCTGCTAGTACATGAGCTGTTCCACTAGCAGGCAGAGAAAAGAGGAAGGGTGGAGAATCATTAAAATAATTCCACCAAAATATTAATGAAAGAACTTCCAGGATTTTTTCCCCCTTTAAGAACCCAATGTTTAAACCAATGTTTATATTAGATTAGATTAGATTAGATAAATTTATTGTCATTGTCCGTATATACACAGTATACACAACAACGAAAATCAAACACCCAAAGACCGGATTTACCGTACACATTTGCACATATCTCCAACACTCTCATCCTATTAAGACATAATCTATTAAAACATAACATAATCCAGTATGTAACATAACCTATTAAAAGCATAACATAACCTAAAACCTATCTCATTCCTTACTACTCACTGCTTGCTATTTCTTACTACTGGCCCTGAGATCATTATTTAGTGCAATATGAATGCATATATATAAGATAAGATAAGATAATTTATTGTCATTGCAAAAGTACAAGCACAACGCTATACAAGTGCAACGAAATTGCATGCCATCCCATTAAAAAAACAGAAAGAGATAAAAAACAGCACAAAACACACACACACCAAAAAAGCCACACATACACCCATCACAGCTCTCCAAGGTCATATTATCTGGTTACAGCGTTTAAGATGGTTATAGCTCTTGGGTAGAAACTGTTCTTCAGTCTATATGGGGGGGAGTGTGCATAAAATTAAAATATTTGTGAAATTAACATACAAAAATGCATTATGTTAGGGAAAACTGCATGCAAACGTGTGTTTATTCGAATGAATTTGCACTAAAATGCTGTGGAATTTTCATGAGGTTTTACCCCCCACCCCCTGGTCAAACTACTACAGAATTGTGAAGAACTGAATTTAAGACTGGGAAAATGAGAAATTGAGAGAACCAAAACCGACAGCTCCTCCCATCCCTAGTGCTGACAGATACAAGAGAGGAAGGATTGCCCTGGAAAAGACTCCATAACAAGCTAGGAGATCACACAACCTGCCTTGTGCTCCGAGCAAGTTTGGA
The DNA here is from genome assembly GCA_034641385.1 of Darevskia mixta. Lineage (NCBI taxonomy): Eukaryota > Metazoa > Chordata > Lepidosauria > Squamata > Lacertidae > Darevskia > Darevskia mixta. The sequence goes on along the minus strand of JAWWNH010000054.1, from coordinate 3,057,936 downwards.
CCTAGATCTGAAACACGCAGCTTGAGCTGAGCTCTGTAAAATGGTTCGTCGACGGAACTCTAGAATCTGAATCCCCTCTGAATGACGGGAAGTTTGGATCTTGCAGTCCGACTCTGCAGCGGTGCCAAATTTCATTCAGCGATGACATGCTTTGCAGATCATTTGAAAAGACAGTTGGCACATTCAACATCGAGTCTGAAATAAAAAACGCATTCATATGCTGGCCGGGTTTATTGCTCTGGTGGCTGCACTGAATGAAACCCACTGTGGGGGGGGGGAGGCATTTGTTGTTGTTCAGTCGTTCAGTCGTGTCCGACTCTTCGTGACCCCATGGACCAGAGCGGCGAAAAGCTGTACTGGGATGCAATCTCATCCCTGTACTGGGATGCAATCTCATCCCAGTACAGAAAAGAGTGGCGAAAGCTGTACTGGGATGCAATCTCAAAAATGATAGAATGATCTCGATACGCATCCAAGGCAGACCTTTTAACATCACAGTAATCCAAGTTTATGCACCAACTACCAGTGCTGAAGAAACTGAAGTTGACCAATTCTATGAAGACTTACAACACCTTATAGAAATGACACCAAGGAAGGATGTTCTTCTCATTATAGGGGATTGGAATGCTAAAGTAGGGAGTCAAGAGATAAAAGGAACAACTGGCAAGTTTGGCCTTGGAGTTCAAAATGAAGCAGGGCAAAGGCTAATAGAGTTCTGTCAAGAGAACAAGCTGGTCATCACAAACACTCTTTTCCAACAACACAAGAGACGACTCTACACATGGACATCACCAGATGGGCAACACCGAAATCAGATTGATTATATTCTGTGCAGCCAAAGATGGAGGAGCTCTATACACTCAGCAAAAACAAGACCTGGAGCTGACTGTGGCTCAGATCATCAGCTTCTTATAGCAAAATTCCAGCTTAAACTGAAGAAAGTAGGAAAAACCACTGGGCCAGTAAGATACAATCTAAATCAAATTCCTTATGAATACACAGTTGAAGTGAAGAACAGGTTTAAGGATTTAGATTTGGTGGATAGAGTGCCTGAAGAACTGTGGATGGAGGCTCGTAACATTATACAGGAGGCAGCAACGAAAACCATCCCAATGAAAAAGAAATGCAAGAAAGCAAAGTGGCTGTCAAATGAGGCCTTACAAATAGCGGGGGAGAGAAGGCAAGCAAAATGCGAGGGAAATAGTGAAAGATACAGGAAATTGAATGCAGACTTCCAAAAAATAGCAAGGAGAGACAAGAGGGCCTTTTTAAACGAGCAATGCAAAGAAATAGAGGAAAACAACAGAATGGGAAAAACCAGAGATCTGTTCAAGAAAATTGGAGATATGAAAGGAACATTTCGTACAAAGATTACCACAATTAAGAACAAAAGTGGAAAGGACCTAACAGAAGCAGAAGACATCAAGAAGAGGTGGCAAGAATACACAGAGGAATTATACCAGAAAGATATGGAGGTCTCATACACCCCAGGTAGTGTGGTTGCTGACCTTGAGCCAGACATCCTAGAGAGTGAAGTCAAATGGGCCTTAGAAAGCCTTGCTAACAACAAGGCCAGTGGAAGTGATGATATTCCAGCTGAACTATTTAAAATTTTAAAAGATGATGCTGTTAAGGTGCTACACTCAATATGCCAGCAAGTTTGGAAAACTCAGCAGTGGCCAGAGGATTGGAGAAGATCAGTCTATATCCCAATCCCAAAGAAGGGCAGTGCCAAAGAATGCTCCAACTACCGCACAATTGCACTCATTTCACACGCTAGCAAGGTTCTGCTAAAAATTCTACAAGGCAGGCTTAAGCAGTATGTGGACCGAGAACTCCCAGAAGTGCAAGCTGGATTTCGAAGGGGCAGAGGAACCAGAGACCAAATTGCAAACATGCGCTGGATTATGGAGAAAGCTAGAGAGTTCCAGAAAAACATTTACTTCTGCTTCATTGACTACGCAAAAGCTTTTGACTGTGTTGACCACAGCAAACTATGGCAAGTTCTTAAAGAAATGGGAGTGCCTGATCACCTCATCCATCTCCTGAGAAACCTCTATGTGGGACAAGAAGCTACAGTTAGAACTGGATATGGAATAACTGATTGGTTCAAAATTGGGAAAGGAGTACGACAAGGCTGTATATTGTCTCCCTGCTTATTTAACTTATATGCAGAATTCATCATGCGAAAGGCTGGACTGGATGAAGCCCAAACCGGAATTAAGATTGCCGGAAGAAATATCAACAACCTCAGATATGCTGATGATACAACCTTGATGGCAGAAAGTGAGGAGGAATTAAAGAACCTTTTAATGAGGGTGAAAGAGGAGAGCGCAAAATATGGTCTGAAGCTCAACATCAAAAAAACTAAGATCTTGGCCACTGGTCCCATCACCTCCTGGCAAATAGAAGGGGAAGAAATGGAGGCAGTGAGAGATTTCACTTTCTTGGGTTCCATGATCACTGCAGATGGTGACAGCAGTCACGAAATTAAAAGACGCCTGCTTCTTGGGAGAAAAGCAATGACAAACCTAGACAGCATCTTAAAAAGCAAAGACATCACCTTGCCAACAAAGGTCCGTATAGTTAAAGCTATGGTTTTCCCAGTAGTAATGTACGGAAGTGAGAGCTGGACCATAAAGAAGGCTGATCGCCGAAGAATTGATGCTTTTGAATTATGGTGCTGGAGGAGACTCTTGAGAGTCCCATGGACTGCAAGAAGATCAAACCTATCCATTCTTAAAGAAATCAGCCCTGAGTGCTCACTAGAAGGACAGATCCTGAAGTTGAGGCTCCAGTACTTTGGCCACCTCATGAGAAGAGAAGACTCCCTAGAAAAGACCCTGATGCTGGGAAAGATTGAGGGCACAAGGAGAAGGGGACGACAGAAGATGAGATGGTTGGACAGTGTTCTCGAAGCTACTAACATGAGTTTGGCCAAACTGCGAGAGGCAGTGAAGGATAGGCGTGCCTGGCGTGCTCTGGTCCTTAAAGAAATGGGAGTGCCTGATCACCTCATCCATCTCCTGAGAAACCTCTATGTGGGACAAGAAGCTACAGTTAGAACTGGATATGGAATAACTGATTGGTTCAAAATTGGGAAAGGAGTACGACAAGGCTGTATACGACAAGGGGGGAGGCATACCTCTGCCCAAATGCACCATGTCTGCCTTGTAGAAATGTTCGCCCGCATCCTGTGAATCCTGGAACTCTGTACAAAGATTGTCAACTCATGCACAACTGGCAAGGCTACAACCCAATACCTACTTTTCTGGCAGTAACCTCCGCTGAATTCAACGGGGTTTACTACCGAGTAGACATGCATAGGACTGCACTGTAAGTTTGTGGATGGGATTCAACTCATAAGTCCTGTCAATGGAAGCCTTGTGGAAGGACTTCCATCTGCCTCATGGGGCCTTCCCCATCTCTTCTCTCTGTGCAGCCTTGTGCAATTGGCTAGGGGTGCAGTTGCGAGGAGGAGGGTTCATTCATCTGGAAGCTGAAATGCCTGGCCTGATGGCATGAGCACTTTAGTGTGATGTTGAATTCCTCCCTGTGATTGCATTTGGGCAAAGTACCGTATTGGCCTGAATATAAGCCTCACCCCCCCCCCAATTCTGACCGTGAAAAGTTAAACTGCGGCTTAAGTATGCCACCTTACAAAAATTGGCTTTTACGGTATCGCTGCTGAAACACATATGGTAAAACGGAACGGGTGTGAGTTCCTGTGGAATTTTAAGGGAGCGGCTTATATTCAGGTATTATCCCCCCCCCCCGAATTTTAAAGGTGCGGCTTATATTCGGGTGCAGCTTATATTCGGGCCAATACGGTATTCCATGGATGGGTAGCACATAGGAATGAAGCTTTCTTTTTAAAGAAAGGTTGCTGAATTATTAGGCATGCTGCAAACTGAAAAAGGTTCCTTGCTGCCATGTGAGTATACTAAGTTGAATTCGTCTAAAATCATTTGCTAAATTTTATTCAGCCATTCATTTGGGAAAAGGTAGTAGTCAACAATGCCCCAAAGACTGATAGTAAGAGAATATTGGAGAAACTTTGGAGAAAGGTGGTGGTTGGTACTTATCTTAAATCCACACCTGCACTTTATATTTAAAGCATGAAGCGGTTAAGACCATAGAGTAAGGTGTCCTGCCTGGCTTAGCTAGGTCACCCCCCCCCCACCTTGGGAGGAAAGTAATGAATCCTATTGTTTCTCCCTGAGAAGCTTAGCACATAGAGGTGTGAGCAGGTTGCTCCAAATTCAGACCGCAGGGCTCTTACTAGCCATTCTAGTATTCCTATACCTGTAATTTAGGAATGTTCATGTTTTACTGCCTGTGTTTTCTGAGTGATGTGTGGGAAAGCACATGAACCTGACCTTTGGAGAGTTTGTAAGCACACCATTTTAACTTACCAAATGTGCAGTCTTTTTCTATTATGAGGGAAGTGGGAAACTTTGGCAGGAATTTGGAAGGGTATACAGTGGTACCTCTGGTTCCGAAGGGATCTGTTCCGGAGGCCCATTCGCAACATGAAAAGAGCACAACCTGAAGCACCGAATCTGCGCATGTGTGCTGTGTGATTCGGTGCTTCTGCACATGTGCGAAGCGCCGAACCCGGAAGTAACCCGTTCAGGTACTTCCGGGTTCGGCACGTTTGTATCCCATGACGAACGCAACCGGCAGTGAACACAACCAGAGGTATGACTGTATTTTAAAGAACTAACAGTCAATATTTTCATGCTTTACTTTGCTGCGTGTTTTGTGATTTTAAATCTCTGCTGGGGTTCTCTCACCAAAGAGTACTTGTCCCAAATCTTGGCATCCAGGAATTCTTCTTTTATAGACCTATTTTTTCTTTGCAACCAACACAAAGAATGCTGGCAACTGTGGCTTGTTAGTGGTGCTGAGAGTTGTCTGGAGACACCAATTCTCCTCACAAAGCTGGGCCTCAGGTTCCTCAACTCTGCTGTAGATATTGTTGGACTCCCATCAGACCAATTCAGCACAGGGACAAAGGTAATTCTGGAACACCTGGAGGGACTCAGGTTTGCCACCCCTGCTGCAAACCTTATGCAACGTGCAAAAATGACCCTTCTATGCTAGGAGTTCTCAAACAAATTTCTGACTGAGCAGTTAAAAGAAAATAAGGCATTGCTAAGTAGCACCAAGAGGGCATTACACCGAGGAAGTAAGCAGTAAATTTATGGTCCTGCTTTGCACAGCTGTACAGGGAGGGAACATGGCTATTAGGAAGAGGAATGCCTGTGTTTGTGTGTGCAGATGCAGAGGGGAAAGTGGAATAACACTAATAATTAAAATGGTCCTTCCTGGCCACTGAAGCAAAGATTTCTAAGAGAAACCCGACTCCTCAAAGTGCAAGAGGCCACTGATTGAAAATTCTTTCATAAGCAGGAAGTGAGAGAGAAGGAGAGAGAGGGGACTTATAAGGGAAATATGCTCTGTTTATTTTGGCTATGGGTCCCAAAAAAGCACACACAACCCCCCCCCCCAAAAAAAAAGAAACCTGGTGCAAAAAAGCAAAGACAAAGGAAGGAGGGAAAGGAGTGACAAATTATGTGAGAAAAGTACTCTGAGGATTTTGTTTTTATGAAGATTGGAAGGTTCCATTCCAAATGCAAATCCTTTAGTTGTGCACACTGCTCCAACAAATCCATGGTTCGCTGCTTATTTGGAAGAGAATGGGTGCAAAAATACAGGAGTCCTTTGGTTAAGAGTGCAAGTCTTACTCAGAGGTAATCCCCACTGAGTTCAATGGGACTTGTGCCCAGGTAAGGGTGTATTGGATTGCAGCAAACCAAACTATTTGTTCAGTGATGTAATCGCCTATTGCAAAGAGCCACCAGATGTTTGGGTGCTATTCTCTCCCTCCGCAGCCAGAGGCAGCAAGGCTTCCGAATACTAGAAACCACAGGAGAATAATAATTGTAATAGTAATAATAGTAATAATAATAATAATAAATTTTTATTTATACCCTGCCCTCCCCGGCCAGGGCCGGACTCAGGGTGGCTAACACCAAATATAAATTACAATAAAATGTAATAGAAAACAACAACAACAGACACTTAATTAAAATACGGCTTAAAACACAGCTTAAAATGCAGCCTCATTTTAGTAGTAGCCCATAAATCAAGATCATAAAGGGAGGAAACATCAGATATCAGAGTGCTCTTCTGGTTGGTTTCCCACAGGCATATACTGTAGGTAGCCACTGTGAAAACCGGATGCTAGACTAGATGGCCCATTGGCCTGATCTGACAGGCTCTTCTTGGGTTTTTAAGACCCAGTGTCAAGGTTGGCTCAGACATACGGTAGGTCAGCACTCAAATGCAGAGATGAGCAGGAAGTTTAATTCTTTATTCAAGAAAACAGCAAACAACGCAGAGGAGCCTCAAGGCAGGACCAGCTTCCATAGCACAGTTGCCAGGACTGACAGTTCCTGCTTCCCACTTCCCAATAAGTCCCCTTCTCCATAAGTTGCCCACGTAAACTCTTGCTCATTGTTTAGCCACATGCGTAGCTCTTCGTGTCTTTGGAGATAGGGGGGCAGGGGAGCCTAACACAGTAGGACAGGCAAGCTCCTGGGAAGCTTCGTGTGCTGAGTCTGAACTGCTTTCTGCCTTTAGCTCTTCTCTCTCGCTCATGCCTGTTGCTTCTTCAGCGACACACCATTGCTCCACCCCTTCATCTTCTGAACTGTCCTCAGTGTCCCATCACCATTCCCCGTGCTCTGAACCTTCCTCCTCTGAGGCTTCCCTAGGGGGTTTGCCAATTGATGCCTCCCACCACTCCTCATCATCCAGCCAGTCCCTGACACCCAGTCCCTTGAACCACCCTTCCCTATGCCTTTTCTATGCAACAAGGTTGAAGAACACCACCACCCCCTGCAAATGTGGCTCACTTCATCTTAACTACTGGACATGCCAGCTGGGGCGAATGAGACTTGGGAGTCCAACACCACACCTTTAATAGTTATTTGATATTTATTTATTTATTTCATAAAATTTATACACTAGTTGGTTGTAAAAAAAACCCTCAAACCAGTTTACAAAAGTTATAGAGGGCGGTCCTCTGTAAATTAGGACACATGACCACCCTACATGGTGAATTTGGTATGTATTGAAAAATTATAGTAATTATTACTCTGGTATGTAAGAAGCATAGTTTTCTATTCCGCCCTGTCTTCCAATGACTTCAGCAGCCTTAGAAAACTGCAGGTCCTGGGAATCTTTGAGGCAAACCATTGCTGTATCATGCTACTTTAATGCGTAGCGCAGATGGGGCCTAAGACCTTCTCCAAAAGGCCAGACAGAAACCTTTTGTCAACTGATACAAATTTTTGGTTCTTTCCTTTTTTAAATAAGCCCTCTTCAGGCATTATGAAGACGGCAATGTAAACAACATGAAGCAGGGCATTGGGGGATCATAGGAGAAGTATGCCAGCTCTGTCTGCCCCATTCATCACTATTGAAGTCACCTTCATACTTGCGGACAACCTTCAGCGGGAAGCTTTTGGCTTCCCACGTATTATAGAAAATCAGGGTGCTTAATAGTTGTTAATTTGGGACCCAAGCATAGCATTGGGCCTCTATTCTCTTAACAGAGCTACAATTCTCAATAATACATTGCTCTTTCCCAGGAACTCACTGCACTTCCAGGATTCTTTGGGGGAAGCCATGACTGTCTAAAGTGGTATGATATTGCTTTAAGTATATAGGGCAGATGGGGGCTTATTTTCTACTGGTGAATACGTGTCTATTTACAAAAAGCTAAGTTAAATTAAGCTTTGGCACGTCAAGCGAATTGCCCTACATTTTGTTGGGTTTTGGCTGGAGGGAACAGGAACAGACGTAGAAGAGCCAATAAACTGTTATTTTGTTATATATCCAGAGGTTTGCTTTGAATCTGCGGCACATAATATCCCCATACATTTCACTGAGTTTCTGAGGAACTTATTAAACCCTGCAAAGCTGAGTAGCTAGCTTTAGTATGTTCTAAAATTTTGATATCTTGTTTTACTGTTTTCCTCTTCCTGCTAGCAGCCAAGACTTAAGATATACATCATAATGCCTTTGGGCCTTGTTTTCAAACATGCTTTGGACCGGGAGTCTCCTCCTTTCTGGACTAATGTCAAGGAAAAACTGGAGACGATTGCTGGCTGTAGGACTGATCCAAAGCCAGCTGAAGTCAGTGGAAAGATTTCCAGTGATGGTTGGGTGGCTTTGGAAGGAAAGTGGAACGGAAGCCTCATTCATTTGCATTTTTAATTTCTGTACCCCACTTCTTCCAAGCGGAAGCTCATAGTGGCTAAGAATAACATGCAAAAGAAATCGAAAAGCATGGAGGAGAGCAGGCCATGCACAGGATGCGTAACACAAACAATTTTAATGCAAAATGGTGTATGGGGGGGGGGAGCCATCAAGCAGACAGCTGCCTGTACTGAACTGGATGGCAGAATGCCTGACAGTTGATTCAGGCCCTTCCTGGTTGTGCAAGGAGGCTCAATACGTTGCGCAAGTGCAATCTAAGTAGCATCACTCCAATAGTATAACTCTGAACAATGTCGGGTGTGTGTGTCTTACTTAATAGATTTCTAGCCTACCTTTTGGGACCACTTGCCATCGCAAGGCAGTTTCACAAAAGGAAATTCAACATAAGGTGCCAAAATACACTACAGTGGTACCTCTGGTTACGTACTTAATTCGTTCCGGAGGTCCGTTCTTAACCTGAAGCACCACTTTAGCTAATGGGGCCTCCCCCTGCCGCCGCTGCCCAATTTCTGTTCTCATCCTGAAGCAAAGTTCTTAACCCGAGGTAATATTTCTGGGTTAGCAGAGTCTGTAATCTGAAGCTTCTGTAACCTGAAGCGTATGTAACCCGAGGTACCACTGTATACTGCAGGTGTGGGTAGCCTGAGGCCTGGCTCTCAAGATTCTTGCTTCTTCGGCGATCACTCGTAGCCGAAGAAGATTGTTCTCCATGAACATGGTCTTAACAGTGAGTCAGTAAGTGACTGTGGACTGGAGGCCAATTCTGGATCCACATGTACTTCCACAGTGGGGACATAGGTTTCCCGGTGGGAATTGATCACCGTGAGAGTTTGCCAAAGGTGCCTGCCTCTTAGCACATTTCTCCCTTTTGTCCTGAGTTTGAGTGTCTTCAAAGCCCATGACACCTTTGGTAAAAGCTGTTATTTAGTTGTAGCGCTCACAGGCCAGTGTTTTGCAGTTGTCCGTGTTTATACTACTTTTTTAAAGATTTGCCTTGAGAGAGTCTTTAAACTTATGTGTTGACCACCAGCATTACGCTTTCCGTTTTTAAGTTCGGAATAGAGTAGTTGCTTTGGAAGACGATCATCAGGCATCTGAACAACATGACCAGTCCAACAAAGTTGATGTTGAAGAATCATTGCTTCAACACTGGTGATCTTTGCTTCTTCCAGTACACTGACAGTTTGCCTGTCTTCCCAAGTGATGTGTAAATTTTTTCAGAGACACCATTGATGGAATCTTGTGAGGAGTTGGAGATGGCGTTCACAGCATACAGTAAGATTGGTAGTACAATAACTCTTGCTAGGCACTACCCCTCACCAGACCCTCTCTGTCCCCTCCTTGAGTGCTATTCTGTAACAATGACTCTTGCTTACCTGGACAGAATATGAAGAAATGTGCTCATTTGTAGAAACTGCTGACATTTGCATGCAGTAAAATATGCCCTATTGCACAAAGGGAAGATTTGCAACCATTGCTCCACCAACTTTGGCCTCTGCCACCTTCAGCATGTGGCCTCTGGAATGTCACACACAAGGAAATGTGTCCCTCAGCTCACATACGGAGCAATATTACCCTTCTGAATGTAGGATGCTATGGTCCTTGGCAGGGCGCCTTATGACATCTTATGGTCATAAGATGTTTCAGACCCACTTCTTCCAATATATATATATTTGCCCCACATCAGAGGGAGAAATCTGACTTCATAATCCATACTCTCCAACATTTCTTCAATGGAAATAGGGACATCCTAAGGAGAAGCGGGACATTCCAGGATCAAATCAGAAACCAGGATGGCCCTTGCTTCTGATGTCAAGAATTCAGGCAGAGACAGGGTTGTGGGGAAGAAACAGGAAGGGGCTGAAGAAGATGGTGGCAAGAGGAGGGAGAAGGCTTGGATCTGGTGTGTCCCTGAAATGAAATGAAATGAAATAAAATATATGGCAGCCTTGGAGCTAACATATGTATTTCCAGAGGGAAGCCGAAAAAGAGGACCCAGCATGTATGGAACTGAGAAGCAAAACCAACAATAGCTGAGGGAGGAATTTGAAGGAAGAACTGGAAGTAGAGGCAAATGGATTAAAGAGGCAAAGAGAGAACAGCAGGCTGTGTAGCTGCTGGGTATGAAACCATCTCCAAGTACACTTTATATGAGCTGAGAGTTGCTCCTTTGATTGCACAGGGTCACATGAAACGTTAAGTATGTGCAGGAGTATCTCCCAGTCAGGGTTGGCTTCAGGTCCAGGGACCCTGGGGTAAAGTGCCCAGGGGTATGTGTATGTTTGTGTGTGTGTATGTGGTGTGGCTTCTGTATTAGTGGTTGGGCTTACCTCACAGCAGTTCAGTAAGCAGTGCATGGTGGTTCATTTACATTCCCCACAATATCCCTAAGTAACACTATATTGTGGATAAGCCAAGCTTCTCCAGTACTACTTGGGATACTGGGGCACTTTTTTTTAAGGGGCACCCAAGGCATGGTGGACCCTGCAAAGCTGTTGCCCCCCCCAATGATACCAGGCGTTGATATCATCCCATCTTCCGATCATGAAAACGAGCACTTTGGAACCCAAATCTCTTCCTGTTGTAGCTGGTTAAAAAAGAAAGAAATTAAAAAGTCTGAAATATGGAAATGTAAAACAACCCCTACAATGTCCTTGGGGAACAAAGAATAATTGAGGATGAAGCAGATCCCGAGTTTCATGATGATTTGTTTACATTGTCTGCTTGTATATATTTTGGAGCTGAGCAAAAGGTTTGTGTGATATCAAGGCTTGTGAAAGGAGCAGAAATTGCTTAGATGAACTCCATCTGGATTGTTCACGGGCTCGCGTAAAACCATGCTCATGAATTTTACAACATCTTGGGAGATATTTGCATGGAGGGAGTGGTTTTGTGCTTAACAAAAACTTGAGCTTGCTTTGTCGGAAATGGGGATGATGTTGTTACCTGCTCTGAGAGAATAGCAGCCCCCCCCTCTATTCCCAATCTACTTGGGTAGTTTATATGCACAGGAGTCGCATCAAGGTCTCACATGAAGAATTATCTCCACAGCCTGACATTAACCCAGCTTCAAATCATCTCTGTTTTAGACATTATTGAGGGCCTTGTTCCCCCTTCCCTTTTATTTCGCCTCTTCCAAATCTAAAACTGAGCATGTGGCATAATATGCTGCAAGCATTGTTACGATACACAGAGGTGAGGTAATTCATGGTATTTTCTGCAATGCAGGCAAGTTCTCTCTCTGGCTGTTTGAATGGCTGAGACAGGAAACTTCCCGCTGGGCTGTGAAGCTGATTACGAAGGGTCAGGCCTGCACTCACCATGACATCATAAAACACGACTGAGATGTGATTTATTTAAGAATCGTCATGCCAATCTAGCCAATACCTTGGGGGGGGGGAGGGAGAATGGAGGAGGGGAAATGAGATAGTGGGTTCTGAAGAAGAATTATGTCCTGGGGAAATGGTTACCCATTTGCTACTGGGCCAGCCAGGCTCAAGGTATTTGTGCTACTCCACAAAACCCTAAATAACTTGGGTCCAAAGTCAATTGAAAGTTTGATCTGCAGCAGCTATGCACAAACCAGACCCCCCCCCCCAACAACAGCAATTTTATTATTTATACCCCGCCCATCTGGCTGGGTTTCCCCAGCCACTGCAGCTCCCAACATAATAAACCATTAAACGTTTTTTTAAAAAACCTTCCCTATATAGGGCTGCCTTCAGACGTCTTCTAAAGGTTGTACAGTTACTTATCTCCTTGGCTCAGGGGGTCACATAACTCCATACCCTACGACATTTCTCCGATGAAAATAGGGGCATCCTAAGGAAAAGTGGTACGTCCCAGGATAAAAATCAGAAAATGGGATGGCTTCTCTAAATCCGGGAATGTCCCTGGAAAATAGGGGCACTTGGAGGGTCTGACAAACTAGGGGGTGGGAAGCACTGGTGGGTGAGATGTGACCTGCCTGTGTACCACACCACACTCCTGCCTCTCTCAACTGTCAACAGGAAGTAGTCTATCCTGCTGTAGCAGAGGGAGAGGTTGGAAGCAGGGCCAGTCAATCATCTCTACTAATCTTATGTAAGCTGATAGGAGGAATACTGGTCCGTATTTATCCTTGGTCCTATTTGGCCCTCAGGACTTTCCCCTGGCTACTCTATCCCTCCTCGTTGACTTTGCCCAAGTCCTTTTTTGCCCGGAAGAGGTGTGTGCACGCGTATAATTTTGACCAGTGCTATTTTTCTAGAAAAAGAGGTGAACACCTCCCTCATTCTCTTAGAATGGCAATGGCGCCCACCTGAGAGGTTCCGGAACTGAGTTCTGGCAAGTACTGGCTGAAAAAAGCCCTGCCTTTGACTAGTGTATAGCTAGTATGAAGGAAACCTACCATACAAGGTAAGAGTCACATGTTGCTTCACCCACTTTTGCTTCGTGCTACTTCACCACATGTAACTCCTGGAAGGTTGTGGCTCTCAGGTTGAGAAAGGTTTCCCGTCCCCACTGCAGGCAAATGCCATGTCAAACAGAGAGATCAGCAAACAGGGTGAGCCAGAACTTTTTGATTTTATGCTAGTTTAGTCCTGATTACGATACTAAGTTAGGAAGGATCTCAAATCAATTCAAGATCCAGGTACTCTAGTTAATTAGTTCCAAGTACTGAGCTTCCAAGTAGGGTAGGAGAAATAAATCACATACAACCAGTTACCTTACAAATGTGACTAACATCAACAATGCTAATAAATGGTTTTCAAGTACCTAAAATTAGTAAGTGCTGCAGAAAAACAGACTAGAGGAAGTTCCACCCTGGAACTTGAGCAAGAGAATGAATGTGCAGAGAGATGATGTGAAGCTCAGATTGCTGATAGAGGTCATCTCCATATTCCCATCTAGCGGGTTGTGAAAACATGCTCTCCGTTTGAATAACCTTCAAGTGTCTGAAGGGAGTGGGGACAAGACACACATTTTTCACTGGGTGGATTTGCTATTAAAAAATAATCATTTTGCTTGAGAACTCTGCGGATTTTGAGAGGCTATCCGTGCAGAAGGCCCCAGGTTCCATTCTTGGCTTGTTCCAGAAGCTCTAGCTGGTGCAGAATGGAGTAGCTAGATGGCTGATGGGGCCAGACAACCAACAGTGTATGACACCTCTGTTAAAACATCAGCACAGCTGCCGATGCAGGCTAAGTTCAAGGTACAAAGTCCTTGGGTCTAGGATATCTTAAAGACTACCTGATGTTATGGCACCAACAAGATGGCGTGCTGAAGCCAGGTATCAGTACCAGGGTCAAGAGAAGCCGAAGTCAGGAGCAGTCAGAGTCAGGAACCAGCCGAAGTCAGGTATCAGTACCGGGGGTCAAGAGAAGCCGAAGTCAGGAGCAGACTGAGTCAGGAACCAGCCGAAGTCAGGTATCAGTACCGGGGGTCAAGAGAAGCCGAAGTCAAGAGCAGACTGAGTCAGGAACCAGCCGAAGTCAGGTATCAGTACCGGGGGTCAAGAGAAGCCGAAGTCAGGAGCAGTCCGAGTCAGAAACCAGCTGAAGTCAGGTACACAGGATCAGGAGCAGGATGAGCAGGCACAACCATGTGCTTCAGCATAGCAGTTGCAGGTGCTAGTGAGGGAAGCAGCCAGCCTTCTTTAAGTAGCCAGCTCATCACCACGCCTTTTACGAGCTGCAACTGCCTCCAATTGCTCCCTCCGTTTCTCAGCTCTACACTCTACAGCTGAGATGGGAGGAGGGGAGGGGGCCCTCCGGCTCCTCTCCTCACAAGGGCCTGATTCTGGCTCAACTTCTTCCTCCTCCTGTTCTGGCCTTCCCTCTTCCCCATCTGCTTCTTCCTCTTCTGAGGAGTGTCACCACCAGTCTTCTTCAGGTAAGAATCCCTCCATTCCTCTGGACTCTTCCGTGGTTGCCGCTTCGCCTAGGGGGGCTTGCCACCACTCCTGCTCATCTGGTGCAACCCGGACACCTGAGCCCTTATATGCCAGCTGAGATCTTCTGGAGGAATGCTGTTAGTTGTCCCCTGTGTAGCAGAGACCCAGCTAGCCTCAACCAGAAGTTGGGCATTTAATGTTGCAAGTTCCTTGCTCTGGGACACTCTTCCAGCAGAGATTCAGCAAGCAGCCTTGCTTTTGACCTTGAGGCATCCCTTGCAGCCATTTATAGTAGCTTTTTTGCTTAGCCAATTACTTAAATGATTGTAAAATTTTAGTGGAGTTTTGTTTTTTAACATTGTACAGTGCCCTGCTGTGCGTTTTCTCCTGATCTGGAGGGTAGGACTTGAACCAATGGCTTCAATTTACAAGAAAGCAGATTCTGGCTGAACATCAGTAGAAGAAGAGAAGAAGAAGAGTTTGGATTTGATACCCCGCTTTATCACTACCCGAAGGAGTCTCAAAGCGGCTAACATTCTCCTTTCCCTTCCTCCCCCACAACAAACACTCTGTGAGGTGAGTGGGGCTGAGAGACTTCAAAGAAGTGTGACTAGCCCAAGGTCACCCAGCAGCTGCATGTGGAGGAGCGGAGACGCGAACCCGGTTCACCAGATTACGAGCCTACCGCTCTTAACCACTACACCACACTGGCACAAACTTTGTGACGGTAAGAACTGTTCGACAGTGGAATGGACTGCCTCAGAAGGTTGTGGCCTCTCCATCTTTGGAGGTTTTTAAGCAGAGGTTGGGCGGCCATCTGTCAGAGATGCCTTAACCGAGATTCCTGTATTGCAAGGGGTTAGATGTAACTCTACAATTCTATGATTCTAGGAAAATGCTAAAAGATGGTAACAGATGATTATTAAATTGGAAGCTATCTGACACTTTATTGAAAAAGATACCAATATTGAGAATTTGGCAATATGCAGATGGATGTGCTTGTGAATAATTAGGTTCACATCAAAATGCAAAACAAACCAAATCTCCCCATCCCAACCCAATAGCTTTTTACTGCTCAGGAAAAAATTGGGAGCACACAACAATATTATTCAAAGTAGCACGTAGTATCATGGGTTTTTTAAAAAAAATATATATATACAAAAATTAAAATTGGTTATGTATGTTGCTCCAGATGTGAAGGACAGAGGGCTAATTAGTTTTTATATATTTGAATAAACCTCCCAAATTGCTAACAGAACTTCTTGGCAGTACACAAAGAGCAAAAGGCTGATTTTTCAAATGTGTCTACGATGCCCACAACTCTAAAAATAGCTAGAGGCCACCATAGTGAGGAAAATGGGGAACACATCGTATTGAGGATCTTTTAAAAAAAGGACAAGCAAGGATGCATAGACTTTTTTTTTTTTTAGACTGTTAACATTCTATTTTAAGAAGCATTTATGGCTGTTCAGCATCCTCTCTATCAATCCTTTCTGTATAGAAAACCTCCTGAAAGGCAGATGTGTATAAATCACTGCCACATCCCTGCTAGAAGGTTCTCTAAGCAGTTCCACCCCGTATGTAAACAGAGATTTAAATGAAGCCAGTCATTTGGAGAACTAGTGGGGGCAACTGCCACTACACCAATCATGTCTTAAGTCTTAAATTCACAGTACCACTATACAGAGCTGTGCTCATATGGCTCCCGGAACTGTCAATCCTCTTTCAGGACAGAGAAATTGAGTGAGGGGTGGGGTGGTGGAGAGATCATTTCACTAAATTTCTCCTTCAAAGAACCTGCCCATGTCTAAAGTGATCTGAGGTGAAGCAGGCAAGCCCTGAAGCTTTGTACTGTACCTGCTTTGAAATTCAAGGGACTTTTTTTTCCTGGGCAGTTTTGATCCATTTTTGGATCTTTCTCAATTGTCTCCAAGTTGTCCATAAATAGACAATGCCAGGCAGGTGGGAGGGAGAAAAAAGTGGATGTAATTTTGTGACTGACAGCTCTAATCTCCAACCAGAGTGGTGGTTGTCTTGACGGAATGGTGCATGCTCTGGTTATCTCCCGCTTGGACTACTGCAATGTACTCTACGTGGGGCTATCTTTGAAGGTGACTCGGAAACTACAACTAATCCAGAATGCAGCAGCTAGACTGGTGACTGGGAGTGGCTGCCGGGACCATATAACACTGGTCCTAAAGGATCTTCATTGGCTCCCAGTGCATTTCCAAACACAATTCAAAGCCCTAAACAGCCTTGGCCTGGTATACCTGGAGTGTCTCCACACCCATCACTCAGCCCAGAGACTGAGGTCCTCCTCTGAGGGTCTTCTGCTGGTTCCCTCACTGCAAGAAGCAAAGTTACAGGCAACCAGGCACAGGGCCTTCTTGGTAGTGGCGCCCTCCCTGTGGAACACCCTCCCTTCAAGGAAATAAACAACTATACGACTTTTAGAAGACATCTGAAGGCAGCCCTGTTTTTGGGAAGTTTTTTATGTTTGATTTTTTTATGTTTTAATATATGCTGTAAGCCACGCAAAGTGGCTGGGGAAACCCAACCAGGTGGGCAGGGAAGAAGAAGAAGAAGAAGAAGAAGAAGAAGAAGAAGAAGAAGAAGAAGCCAAGGAATGACTTTACCTGGGCTCTCAAATTATGGTGCGTTTGGGAGGGATGTTGCAGCAACATATCAGAAGCTGCTGCTTCAATGCTCTATGCTAAGGAGCCAGGATGCTGAAATAATTTGTAGAGTGGGTGGCGGTTATGTTTTTGCTAATGTGACCTTAGTCCAATCTAGAGCAATCCTTTCCTTTAATTTCATTCTTGGCATCCTCATGGTTTTGTTTTTTAGTCTTTCCATTGTTTATTATGAGCATTAATTAGTAGATGGGTCACTTTTTTTTCA
Source organism: Darevskia mixta (assembly GCA_034641385.1). Taxonomy (NCBI): domain Eukaryota; kingdom Metazoa; phylum Chordata; class Lepidosauria; order Squamata; family Lacertidae; genus Darevskia; species Darevskia mixta. Next base: position 3,040,868 of record JAWWNH010000054.1, on the reverse strand, counting down.
CCCTGCCCCTCCATATCAACCCTAGTAGCAATTTATTTAATTTTGGAATTGTTTTTAGGTCTCTGTGTGATTGTAAATTAAGTCCATTATTTTGATGGTCCTACTCGGAATATAACCATGCAATCCTTTGTGTTTGCCTGTGTTCTTTGTCGTTTGCGTGTTGTGTGACTGTGCTACACTCTCTCTGTGTGTGTTACAGTGTAGACCAAAGCTCTACATTTGTGTGCATAACTCTTTAATATAATGTCATCCATCCACTCCTACCAGTAATTAGCTGTGCATTTCATGTCACATTGGTGCAAATGGAGCAGAAAACAGTAAATATTAAAAACAAATATTTGCTATTTAAAACAAAAAACCAAACTTCCTAACTGCTTCACTTATATGTCTTAACTTTGGCAGGCTTCATTTCATCAGATGAGGCTATGTATTATGCCCAAAAATTCAACCCAGTTCTGGAAGGGGGGGAAAAAGTCTCCTTGTACAAAACTCTCTGCATTGCAACTATTTGCCTGAAATTTGGCATGCTTTATCCCCTGAGAAAATATCCCTTTGTCTGCAAACGCCATCCTATATAAACAAATATAGTCCAATACTGCCTAGGATTTGGAAAACCGAAGGGATCTACTTCAGATCCAATTCAAAGCACAATGTCACATTGAGCCTCTGAGTGGAGATGACCCTCCGTCTATGACACTAAGATGAGTTCTAGCGCATTTTCTGTGTACATCCCTAATTAAGACGACCTCTCTCAATATTCTCTTAAAACAACAATGAAGAAATCCTAACTTATCAGCATAACTGTTTACATTTCCACGATGTAGATATCCCTGGAATTTTTCCTTTGATAGCAGCCTCTCCAAACAGCACTGGCAAGAATTATATTTATGGAGGATAGGAGCTAGAGCGCTCGTAAACTAAAAAGAAAAAAAGCGCCTCCTGTCACTGTGAAGTGTAAATCGTGGGTTCTGCTATTTTGGAGACTGATAGTACTAATTGGACAGTATGGCATTTATGCCGTCGATCCCATGACCCGTGAAGCCTGAGAGATGTGGCAAAGTCGCTTTGTTGGATGGCGGTTTCGATGTCTGACTTTTGGCTGTTTGAAACCAGAAGCTCAGAAATGCAGCAGGGACTCCCTGCTCCCTTCCATCCCCATCAATGGGGTGTGCAAGGAAAGCCTGTTTATTGAAATAACAGTAGATAGCTCAATGTCCATCATTCAAAGCGAGCTTTTTATAATAACTGCCCACCTCCCCACCCCCGTTCTCCTGTAAGCCTGACCTCCGTGCTCTAATAAACGACAGGGTTTGTTACTCTTTACATACCAGAAGCTGAAGTTAAGAAAGCCACTTTTGCTGACCTGGCTCAGCACTCAGCTACACCCCCTCCTGGGAAGCACAAAGTTATTTGCTGACACACAGTTGGATTGTGAAGGTTTCAGCCAGAGCCTCCACGGCAGAGGCGATTTTAGGGTAGCACAACCGGCTTGGCTGCATGGGACGCCTTGCTGCAGGGGGTGCCACAACAATGCTGTAGAACGGTGCACGAGAGGAGGCTGCCTGAAAAGTTGATGATAAATGAAGCAATTAGTCACCAGTCAGTGACTTCAATTGGAAAGGCATAAAAAATTGATAACAAAGTAAAGGCAGCGGTGGGGTAAAAAGGCAGGGGGGTTCTGAGTGCCTCTGATTAGCTTTCACGTTGCCCGCTAATTGCAAAACAATTTGCCCATTTTGTTCATTGTCTCTTTAGAAATGACAAGCTGGCTATTTAATTATTTCTCAAATGAGGTGGCATTCTGAACGACTTCCAAGCATCTCTTACAACACTGCGTGCATTTTGATATTTAAATGATGCAAAGTAAATTCTGAAATGTCTGAGATTGCATAAGGAGCAAGATGTTCTTTCTCACTGCGGAACAGAATAAGGGGGTACTTGGGGGGTTCATGTGAAAGGCACTTTTTGCACTTCCCATTCCTGTGATCTGAATCTAAAACCTACATTGGTTCAAATGCACACTTAATCATGCCTGGGATGCGGAACTCATGGCCTGACAAAAACTGCCGCACTACAACTCCCATCTTTTCTGAACATTGCCCATGCTTGGTTGGGGATGATGGGAGCTGGAGTCCAATAACAGTTGCAAGGTCATGAATTTGGATGCATTTAAATGAGGATTAAACAAATTCATGGAGGCTAAGGCTATCAATGGCTTTCAGTCACAAAGGTTGGAGCTTTTTATTTTTTTAAAAAAATTAAGGGGTGAATGATAGATGTATATAAAATTACTCCCCTCCCAGAACTACAATTCCCAATGTGGTTCAACAGTCATTCTTTTTCCCCAGGGAACTCTGGAATGTATACTCTGGGAGGAGAATACTACAGCTCCCAGAATTCTTTGGGGGAAGCCATGACTGTTTAAAGCATACTGTGAATGTGGCCTAACAGCACTCTTCCAGATGACCTCAGTTATTGAGCTGTGATATAAATGGGCTGGAGGCTAGACTGCAGGGCATGTGAGGCAGCTGCCCCTCCTCCTGCCTAATGGTATGTCCATCACCCGCCGGCAGTGGCAATTGTAGTGCTCTGGGAAGCTCGGAAACCCCCTTTGGTGTTGAACGGTGGGCCAAAACCATGCATAAACAAGTAAACGGCTCTCTCTTTAACCACAAATAAATGTTTGCAGGAACAAACAATTCCGACAGCATATACAAATCCAGCAGTGCTGCAGGCAGCGCTAGCCAGAAGTGATGAAATGCATTTCATCAAAACGGCACCATTTTTCAAAGAACTGTCTCTTGTTTTCATTTTTGCAAAAAAGAGAGGAGGAAACTGTGTGCTGAAGTGGTGAGAATCTCTGGCTGGCTCGTTTTAAATTCTTAACTGATGGAGCTTCTCTGCAGAGCACAGAAAAATAATGAAGAACATATTGCAAACCTTGTTAGATGTTTGTATTCTTGATATACATGAGCAGCTCTCAAAATTTGATCTTAGATGGTTTTAAGCAGCCAACACAAAACTTTTCCCTCTACCCCCTTGCTCTGCTCATTTTGGCTGGAAAATCAGCCTTATTTCTTTTTCTTTTAAAAAAGTCAAAGGATCCCTATAAAATAACACAAAAGAACGACAGTATCGACTACTTACCATGATGTGGTACTTAGATGGTTTGGCATGTACTAGGGAGACCTGAGTTTAAAACCAACCCCCAGCCATGAATCTCACTGTGTGGCCTTAGGCCACTTGCTATTTCTCAGCAGAGCATGCCTCACTGGGTTGTTGTGAGGATATAGAAACATAGGAAGTTGCCTTATACTGAATCGGACCTTTAGTACATGGGACAAGGGTGGTGCTGTGGTCTAAACCACTGAGCCTCTTGGGCTTGCTGATCAGAAGGTCGGCGGTTCGAATCCCTAAGACGGGGTGAGCTCCCGTTGCTCTGTCCCAGTTCCTGCCAACCTAGCAGTTCAAAAGCATGCCAGTGCAAGTAGATAAATAGGTACCGCTGCAGCGGGAAGGTTTCGAAAACCAAGGCGCGGCTTCCAATTGGCTGATTGGCCCCGGAAACAATGCTGACAGCCGAAACGGACGTTCGGCTTCTGAAAAACGTTTGCAAACCGAAACACATACTTCCGGGTTTGCAGCGTTCGGGAGCTGATTTGTTTGTCAGCTAAGCCATTCGGGAACCAAGGTACCACTATACATGTTTGAGCTGTGCTGATGCACCGCAGCCCAGTTCAAGCAACCCTTCATTTTTGCAAGCAGACAAGTTCTGTACTCTATAGCAGGGATACCAGCATGTTCAAATTAGAGCTGTGGATTAGAAGAGGAGCAGTTTGGCGTTTTCATGTGGTGTGTCCATTCGACACATCAAAGGAAGTGAATATGTTGCATAAAATCCACATCTTTTAAAAAAATGATAAATCTGCTTCATCATCCATGGTTTGCTTTTTTAAAGAACACTGGTCCGCATCCAAATGCACATTTTTCTTATGTGATATAACAGGTTTTTATTGAGTTGATTATTATCCACAACAGCTTCCAGAGCCAGCTCTTTCTGTTAGGCAAAGCAGTGGACATGTATCAGCAGGAAATGGGAGGTTTGGATCTGACCAATTAAATGAATGGTGGCCAGTTGCCATTTTTCACATTGGCAGTTCCTGGAAGCTTCTGGGTTGGGGTGGTGGTGGTAGTGGTGGTGAATATGCAAATGTGTTATGATTGGCATTTCCAAACTTGGGGGTTTGTGGTTAATCTGAAAAGGTTCAAAGCCTTCTGCATGTGTGACACCATGGGACCTGGAGGACAGATGAAGATGCTTAATGATTTCCAGTTACTGTGCTTTGCATTGCTCCCTGAGTCTTGGAGAGCATTGCCGTCATTGAGGACCATGTGCCAAATATTGCTTAACTATTGTTCTCAGAGGTGCTGAAACTCAGGGTCTTGCCATATGTTAGTGTATCTCATAATCTCCAGCATTAGGGGATGTGTGTACATGTCTGTACAAACATGTGTGCTACGTATCTGAGCATACAAGGGCACATGCCCTTCATTGAAGGCTGTCAACTTATTACGGTAAATAACTCTTAGGTTTAAATAAAGCATTAAATCTGCAGATTTAACTAGTTGCCATTCTAGAAGAAACATGCTGCATCATGTTTAAAGAAACATCATCTCTGATGCAGGAAATGCCACTTAAAAATAATATATATATTTTTAAATAGAACAGAAGCATTTCATTAATTCAATCATGGCACCAATAGAGGATTCCCCTTGCCCCCAAAGCAAATGGCCCACGTACTGTAGCCAGTGGGCATTGTAGGCTAGTCAGGGAGAGTGTAAGTCCAGTTTCACCCATCTCCATATAACTCCTGGATAGGGATGGGGAAATCTGTCAATTTTGGTTTCTCTCAGTTTCTCATTTTTCCAACCATAAATTCACTTCTCCACATTTCCACATCATTTTGCGTCTTCTTTTTTTTAAAAGAAGTCTTCATGAAAATGCACCAGCATTCCAGCACACATTTTCCCCAATATATACATTTTAATGCATTCCCCCCCTAATAGATATATTTATTGCAAACAATTTCCTCAATGTAATGCATTTTGTCTTCTCACCAATATGTGTATTTAACCTTTTTGTACACTTGGCTGGAGAACTGGATTGCCAAATTCAGGGGAATGTGGAATTCTTTTTATTTTTTATTGGTGTTTCAATTCACATCTTATTTCAGGAAGAGTAAATTAAGTAAGTTTGCTTTTAAATATGAAGTTGAATTGACCCTTTCCCTCCAATACTCATGTGGTATGACGGATCATGTGGTCTGGTAGTTCTCCATGGCGGTTTTCCAGATACAGAGATATAATCATACACTTTACATAGTTTGCACTTCTAAATATGAAAGATAACAAGACATAATATAAAAAGATGTCTGGCAAGATTTATGTTACAAGAGGCCCGCTTTGCACAACAAAGCACATTTTCTGCCTTTGTCAGTTTAAGCTTTCATTTCTTAGCAAGGCATGCCTAAGGACCCAAGAAAAGCTTAATTGGGGTGTTCCCGGTGACTGCTAGCAAGAGTAATGAGATTAGATTAAAGAAAAATACATTTAAATATGGCTATCAGGAAACATTCCACAGCGGTGAGATGTGACAGATTGCATAGTGTGAACTTATGGAAAGCAGTGGAAGTCTTTGGTTACTTGAGTTTCCAAAAAAGAACCTGAGGGAGCCTTTGACTCGAATGACTTTCAGTGAGGAGGTCAGCTCCCTGCCAGAAACACTCGCAGGGGCAATTCACACATCAAGTTTCTTAGGTGTATTCCTAGGGCCAAGGATGGATGTAGTGCCTTTCCTCATATATCTTGTCCCAAGATGGCCGTAGTTCGGTGGCAGAGCATCTCCAGCATTCTGTAGGGTTCTTTTATGCCCGATATGTCTGTACAGGTGTACATTCATAGGTGTACCTGCCACTGCTTGCTGAGAGAAGGAAGCCTTCATGGGATTTGAAGGGGGGAAAGTACCTTGCATGACACAACCAGGTGAGGAGGTGGACGTTTAAATACCCCTGAGGGAGACCAGAGTGGGGCCTGTGCGCCTAGTCTGATCCGCCCCAGGGGAGGAGCCAGCAGAGAGGCTTTCCCACCACTGGCCAATCAGCAGGCAGCCCTCAATCCACTTCCCATTGGCCAATAAGCAGGAAGCCCTCAATCCACATTTGGGAATGTGCCAGGCTTGGGGGGAAACCCTGTCCAGGAGCCCCTCGCCGGATCATGTTGGGGAGAGAGGCCCTGCCATGCAATGCCACCTGACCAATAAAGGTAAGCATAAAGGTAAAGGTAATGGGACCCCTGACCATTAGGTCCAGTCGCGGACGACTCTGGGGTTGTGGCGCTCATCTCGCTTTACTGGCCGAGGGAGCCGGCGTACAGCTTCCAGGTCATGTGGCCAGCATGACTAAGCATGGCAAACCAGAGCATAGACTCATAGTATCATAGAATCAGAGAGTTGGAAGAGACCACAAGGGCCATCCAGTCCAACCCCCTGCCAAGCAGGAAACACCATCAAAGCATTCCTGACAGGTGGCTGTCAAGCCTCTGCTTAAAGACCTCCAAAGAAGGAGACTCCACCACACTCCTTGGCAGCAAATTCCACTGTCGAACAGCTCTTACTGTCAGGAAGTTCCGTGCAGCACACGAAAACACCGTTTACCTTCCCACCGGAGCGGCACCTATTTATTTACTTGCACTTTGATGTGCTTTCAAACTGCTAGGTTGGCAGGAGCAGGGACCGAACAACGGGAGCTCACCCCGTGGCGGGGATTTGAACCGCCGACCTTCCGATCGGCAAGCCCTAGGCTCTGTGGTTTAACCCACAGCACCACCCGCGTCCCTTAAAGGTAAGCATAATTCTTACCTTTATGTTCCTCTCCCTGCTCTGCTGTCGGCGCCACCACTGTTCAGGTGTTCTTATCTTGCCGTAATGGGGGACACAAAGCTGCAGGAGAGAGGGAGGCAGTGCAGACTTTTGCCCCATAAGGCAAAATGTGTAGGTATAGCACACTGGGAGAAAGAAACTATGCCAGCTTCTGGGGGCATGGTTCTGTTTGTCCCCCATGCTAGGGGCATGTCAGAGGAACAGGATCTGTAGCCACTTCTGGAATGCGCCTGGAATGGCTCTTCATTGTGGGAGTTCTTCTGTTGGAGAGGAACTGGCTGTGGAGAGATAGTTGAGGGGACTCTCATGTGGCCTCTCCAAGGGTGGGCCTCTTTTCTCATCCTCAACGAGGGGGAGATGGTCCTTCCAGTGATGATAGGGTTGAAGCCTGAGACTTTTTTTTTTAAAGGGGTATACCTCAAAATAAAAAAAGGATACATGGTTGTCTGTTCAACATACAAATCCCTCATGATTGGGCCTGAATGTAAGAGCGGAAAGGGGTACACCTGCCCCCCATTGTTGACAATCAAACTTCCAATATATTCCCCGTGCTGGTTTCTGTTTCTTGGTCACTCGGAAGTGTGAAGGACTTTTGGGAGTCTATGATAGGATATTGGGAACTGGCTTGTGTGCGTATATATAGGGTTGGGTGCTGTTGTTGCTTTTAAAAATTACATTTAAGCAAATGCAAAAGTTTGAGCCGGCTTGTTGTGGGTAACTACAGTTACCCGCAAAAGATCTTGCTCCTAGATTTAGTCCTGTGATTCAGAATTCTTGCTGATAGCCCCCCCCCCCCCGCAAGATAAATACCAGACAGCAAAACTCTGGTCATAAAAATTCAATATAGCTTTACGGGGCTAGGGCCATGCCCACAATAAATTTCCTTATTTGAGTGCCTGAAAATAAGCCGGTATATACACATATCTGAAAACAGGAGCAAGTCTGGGTTTTCTGCTGTGAGTTTTGCTTCTCCCTTCCTCTAACGTACAGTACATTGTACTTTTTTTGTTTTTTTCACATCGTGGACCGCATCTTGTGAAATAGTAGTCCTGTAGAAAGGATTAAAAAAAGGTAAAGAGCCCCCTGACCATTAGGTCCAGTCGTGACCGACTCTGGGGTTGCGCGCTCATCTCGCATTACTGGCCGAGGGAGCCGGCGTACAGCTTCCAGGTCATGTGGCCAGCATGACAAAGCCGCTTCTGGCGAAACAGAGCAGCACTTGGAAACGCCGTTTACCTTCCCACTGCAGCGGTACCTATTTATCTACTTGCACTTTTGACGTGCTTTCGAACTGCTGGGTTGGCAGGAGCTGGGACCGAGCAACGGGAGCTCACCCCGTCATGGAGATTCGAACTGCCGACCTGTTCGGCAAGCCCTAGGCTCTGTAGTTTAACCCACAGCGCCACCCGCATCCCTGAAAGGATTAACCCTGTGCAATTTCAGATGGATAGCTTCAGGGGTTGCCATGCTAGCCATCTTTAATTTTGGAGATTGCCAAAACAATTTTTTTAAGACTGTGAGTGCTCAGCCGTGCACTCCTGTGTTCACCCTGTTCCTTCCATCAAGATTTTGAAAACATTGGAGTGTTTTTCTTTTAATTAGGCTTGGGATGCCAGGCTCTGGCAGTTAGCATCAGGCAGATACTTGCAGGCCACAGCATGAAGATATGCCTTTGGGACAGAGAAAAATACAGATGCAGGAGTCTTTTGAGCAGCAGATTGTTATTAATGAGAAAGTACCAGTTGCCAAACCTCTTGCTTAATACAGGAAAATTCAAGCTAGAGGATCCTCAACAGATGTCTGTCTAGCCTCTGCTTGGAGACCACCAGTAAGGGAGAGCCCAACCTCTCCAGCTAGTTAGCTCCAGTCTTAAGCTATGTTAGAAATGCAAGGGAAGTGGCTTCATGACTGATGCAAAAGCCACCCAATCAGTATTGGGCATCGCCCTGCTATGGGAAGATGGCGGTGACTCCATGACTGACACAAGGACTGGCCAATTGGACTTCTCCAGAGCTCAATCTAGCAGAGCAGGTGGTCAAAATGTGGATAATGCTCTTCAGTCGAGGGCTTGTTGCTTTCTGCTAAATGCCTGCATATAGCTTTGAACTACTGCTCTACCTGCTTGGTCACTTGGCATGTAATTGGATGGGTTTATTATATTCCCGAGAGCATTGGGGGTGCCACCATGATAGCCCCCCCCCCCACAGCATGCAGGAGTTGGCTATCTTAGCAACCCCCCAAGCAAAGCCAAGTGGTAATCAGTTTGCAATATTTTGTAGAAGCACTGCCAAGTACAAGTTTGTGTAGGAGGATGGCTCCCGGGCAATTTATTATTTTTCCAAGGTTTGCTGACCCAATGTGACTTTTCCATATGTATCCGTTCAGGGGATTACAGCAAGCTCTTTACAGCTTGAGCAGGAAATGTTACATCGCCATCGACCCCTGTTCTCCCTCCCCACCCTCTTTTTGCTATGAAACAAATGGAAGAGGAGCGACGGAAGGGAGACCACTGAGCGGCAGATGATCAGAGGCATAAAAACGCAAGCCTGACTTGCTCAATGCGACGCACATCTACCCAGTATCCTGTTTGTGATGTTTGCCAGACGGAAAGGCGCTGCGAGGGAAGAGCGGAACCCTTCAAGTCACTCACTTCCACTCTGTGTCAAAGGGACAAGCGACAATATCTGAATCTTGCCGATAAAACTCGGAAGCTGTCGTGTTGAACAAGCACTCCTTTATTCCTGCAGTCATACATTGTCTGGGATGTGACAACCGTGGAGAAGAGTTTGGGACGATGCGAGGGAGGAGAAGGGTGGTAGCTCAGCGATAGAAAATCCGCCTTGCAGGCAGAACCTCTCAGGTTCAGTCCCTGGCATCTCCCAATAAGGTTTGAGGATGTCCCCAGTTTGAAATCATGGAGTCAGTGTAGACCAGGGGTCAGCAACCTTTTTCAGCTGTGGGCCAGTCCACCGTCCCTCAGACCATGTGGTGGGCCAGATTATATTTTGAAAAAAACAATAATGAATGAATTCCTATGCCCCACAAATAACCCAGAGATGCATTTTAAATAAAAGCACACATTCTACTCATGTAAAAACACGCTGATTCCCAGACCGTCCACGGGCCGGATTGAGAAGGTGGTTGGGCCGCATCTGGCCCACAGCCTTAGGTTGCCTACCCCTGGTGTACACAATATTGAACTGGATAAACGAAGATTAATTCTATTTGATTAATTGAGAAAATAGTCGGGTAAACAGGAATTGGAACATGCGCAGTGGATGAAAAGTACAGTATTAGAAATCAAGAAGAAGTATTTTACTGTGAGCAGCAAAGGAGGGTGGGAAAAGAAGCATCTTGGAGGGGAGGTGGAAAGTCGGTTTTTAAATTTGAATTAATTTGCTGTTAATTTGTTTAAAATTTGGAAAACTAATAAAAATTATTAGTTTCCTTCCATCATTCCTGAACACTGGCCTAGCTGGCTGTGGCTACTTGGAGTTGGAGTTCAACGGCACTCACACACCCATCTTAGGCTGAGGGCATTAGTGGCTTAAATTCTGTTATACTGGTATGGTAGCCAGGGCTGTAGCTATTCAGGTCATTCCAGACCATGGAATCTAGTGAACCAAGAAAGTAGCTAGCTCTATTTCCTGCTCCAAGTTGTGTTCTTTAGTTTGTGCAGCTTGCAAGGCTGCATTTGCACCTGGCTGCAATTGGAGCAATTGCACTAGGGCCCATGGCAGCCATTTTGTGTCATTCCATGCCCCGTCCACGGCAGCCTTTTCGTGAGGGCTCCCCCTGGCACTCTCAAAACTAAAAATGTGCCCACCTGTGCTCACACGGCAGGGCCCGACCCTATCTGCAGGTCATGCCTTTTGAATAAGAAGCTGTACTCCCTTTCTCCATATGTGTAGGAGGCTGTACAGGGGTTTTTCAGCCATCGGAAAGTGAACCATACACTCAAAGGCATTATTTTCTGCACAGATTCCAGGGTTGGGTCTTGACATTTAAAGTAAGTTATGATGTTCAGCCAAAACTGTTGGGGGCTGTACTCTGGCTCAAATAAAACTTTAACATCTGCACATTTAGACTTAAAAACAGTGGCATTTAAATGTGTGCTGTTACTCCCATAGCTTGTCTTCTGAGAGAGGGGGGGGGGGAGAAAGAAAGAAAGAAAGAAAGAAAGAAAGAAAGAAAGAAAGAAGCAGGTTTGAGTTTCCTAAACTGACACTGAGAATCAGTATACAAAGTCTAGTTGGGTTTGTTTTGCTTTTTGTCTTTGTAAAGCGAGTTCTCCCATAGGGAGAGCATGTGTTGCGGTGGGGTCAGGAAAGTCACCCCCTCCTCCTCCCTCTGGTAGCTCGGGGGGAGGAGTGGGCAAATGGCCACAGTGGGGATTGGACCAGGTGAGTTGCTGGGGTAAATTACATGTAGCAATTTTGATGACAGCCCAGCGCCCTATATATTGCTCAGCATGCCATGTGGCAGTCCTCTTTGTTGCGTGCTTCGGATCTCCCACCCTCCCCCTCCCTGGTATAGGCCTTTGCGTTGACCTTGCTATTGCCTGTCATGGAGTCGTCTGCTGTTGGGGCAGGGGCCTAGTAGGAATTTTTCCATCTGGCTGATTGGCTGGGCCATTTGGTTTTCACCTACTACATAGCAATTAGTCACAACTTGTAAGGTTGGCGGTTAGGCATTGGTTCATTGGTGGATGGGCGGTCGCCCTCCGAATGATGATGGTGTGATGGGAATTCCGGTAAAGGAATCCAGGGGCTCGATATGCTTTTGTCCGAACCCGGTCGGGTTGCAGGGCCACGCATGAGCCCCTTGGGACCCCTGGGGAGAGGGAGGTCTAAGCCCCCAGTCTCCTTAACTCTCCCCGGTTTGGTTTCCCTTCGCTGGCTGGTGGTCAGCTCTGTCCCGTCGGAGAGCTAGTCGAACCAATGCCTACGCACTACGCAACCATTCACGTGATTTGTATTCAATAAAGTCGTGGCCAAAAATATGCCAAAAACCCAAACAAAAATTTATGTCTGAAGTGTGAGTTATTCGGGGGGTGGCTTGGTGACCTCAACACGCAAGAACGCTGGCCAGAAAATATCTGCTTGTCCTCTTCTGGTATAAAACAATTTCATTTCATGCAGCAAACTTCCCTCCCTCACCCCCCACCCCCCGCCTTCCTGAAGGGCTGCATCCTTTCTGATAACTTGTCCTGTGACAGCAACAGGATCATCTTTACGGAAAAAAAGGAGAAGGAATGTGTTGGAGATCACAGCGGCTATATTTCACATTGTGGTTCTGAAATTGTTTGTTTGCTTAACTTCCTGAGGGCAGCGTTCACTGGAGTTGAAGCCTGCCACATGGGTCCATTTGCAGAAAGATGGTTGAGCTTTAGGAATGCTCAAGCTTTATTGTGAGAGGCAAGAAAACGACTTGCCTTTTCTCATGGGTTCAAATCAGTTCTGAGGGTAGGAATAGAGGTGTGGTGTAATCTGACACATTTTGTGTCAGGGATAGCCAACATGGTATTCCCCAGATGTTGTTGGGGAGTGTTTTTGGCCCCATGGAGCCTTCAATGTGGGGTTCCTCAGGGTTCAGTTTTATCCCCTATGTTGTTTAGCATCTACATGAAACCACTGAGTGGGTTCATCTGGAGTTTTGGAGTTGTTGACTACAGGTGAAAATGTTTCTCTACTACCACACCTTTGGCTGATTGAACATTGTATGTCTTTTTAAATGTGTTTGTGGGAGTTATTTCTGTTCTTGTATTACGTATTTTATGTTTTCATTTTGTATTTTTATGCTGTGAACCGCCTTTGATCTTTGGTGAAGTTATACAAATTTAATTAATAATAATTTTATATATGGTAATCATCCCATTTCGTCTCCCCACCACCACCCAAAAAAACTCCAAACCCTAAAGAATTTAGGTCACTGTTGCTGGGTTTTTCTCCCCCCCCCCACTTTTTTAAAAAAAACTTTTTTATTGATTGTTGTTGGGTTTTTCACCCCAGCACAAATGCTTTGCATCCCGGAGTTAACTAAATATCTCATTTCAACTCATCTGCTTGTTTGTGTGTGTGGTTTGCAAAACTCTCTTATGTTTCATTTCCCCCTAGATGTTTTGGCTCCTGGAGAAAGTACGTGGGTTGCTTCTCATTTCCCCCAAAGCTGAGAGTTGCATTTTTGAAAAGCGGAAAGCAGGGTGCCTGACTGCTGAGAAATAAAATAGGACGGATACAAAGGCCCACAGCTTCCCCCACCCCATGCCTTGTCACATGTCACCAGTGGCATTTGAACATCAGGCCACCCACCTCCGGGGCAGCAAAGAAATGTTCGGTGCGTAAGCTTCCCAGGCGGAGACTGTCATGAGCTCAGTGTGTCATTGCCCTACTGTAACAAAGCGGGTGGGAGGCAGGAGAGAGGTGCTAATAAATCACCTGTCAAAAGATGAGGGACTTTTCCTAAAGAGGTTACCTTCCTTTTGTTTTGGTGGAACTGGACTTTTGACTGCGCTGATCCATGACTTTATGCTGCATATGTAGCCCCCCCCCCCCATTGTGAGGGTTTTTGCTTCTGCTTTCTTATTTAAACCGTTTATGAGAAAATTAAAGGTCTTTTTTTAAAAAACCAACTGAGTAGCAAAACTCTTGTCGGATTGGATTCAGCCTTAGTCATCATATTCAGGGTGCATTCAGACATGGGGAATATTGCATTAGCTTTCCTGATTATAATGCTAGCACCGTTGTCTTGTTTTCAAAAGTTCCTTCCACACTGTGCTGCTACCTGTGGTGTTATGGAATTGTGGCTTTTTTACTGGTATCACGTCATGCTGAATTCAGTTCATACCAATGGGCCCACAGTAGTGTCATTGGACAATGTCACTGCTGCTGTTCCCCCACAGGACCAGTGGTCAGGGATGATGGGAATTGTAGTCCCAAACCACGATTCTCTCATGATAACAGCGGGAAAGAGCTGTATACCGCTTCAAATTTTGTCACTTAACTCCCATGATTTTCTGCAAACAGAAAGGAGTGTTAAGCATGCACTATATGCCATTAGTTTTCCAGACATGGCTCAAATATAACATGGATATTAACACTTAGGGGAAAAGGAATGAACTGCCTTTTATGCTGTTGAATTAGTGCAACTAATTAAATCCCAGTGATTTCAGTGAGCATTCTCTAATCACGACTATTTTTTTCCTGTGTACAAAAAATAAATGTAGAAGAAAGCATTGAAAGATGGCTGCACATAAGTGGGTAGCCTTTCTTTATTGGATTGGAAAATCTGTCACTTCCTTCAAAAAGACACCTATATTGAGAATTTTGTAATATGCACGTTGATGCACATAGGAATAATTAGTTGAGTAACTAGATGAAATTTTTGCGCTGACAGCCAATGTTCTGACTATTTTTTTATTCTGTAACCTCTCTACCAATTGTCATTTGCATGAAAAACACAATAACAAATAGAACTAGACCACATTTAAAATGTACACCTGATTCTGAGCCTCGATCCCCCTACGTTGTTGTTCATCTTTCGCCATGAGAACCTGGTCTGTGAGATCTAAGTTACTTCCTTCGCTGCTACGAGCTTCTTGTCCTTTTATTTCCTGTTGGTCTCCCATTAACCAAGTGGGGCACACATGCAATCTTTGAAGATGTGCTTGTATCGACTTGCTATATTCCCACACCTCCAGCGATTTTTCAACTCCTTGCAATGCTCGTTGGACACAGCCTTCGCATTGTCTGATGCCATCTGTTTAGCATTTGAAACCAGAACCGCATGAGATTTGCCTCTGACGCCCTGTTAGTACTGTGTTATGCTACACCAGAAGCTTTTGCTGTCCCATTTCTTCCCACTTCATTTCTTTTCCTTTATCCAGCAAGAAGCAGTGGACTGCAGAGTTAGGTGACTGTGATACAGGGATAGTAATGTTGTGTTGCATGATATTTAACAAAGGAGCATATGCGTATCTAACCAAACCCAAAGCCAAGAGGATGGGCTATGCTATTCTATGCATCTCATCTCCATGTTCCTTTAGAGAAACAAAGGTGTTCTAGGGTGCATACAATGATGGGGCTATAGAATGGATGAATTTGTGAGAGTTAATTCACAAGTCAAGTGACTTGCTTGATGAGCTGTAGCACATCTGAAGTCTTCACATAAAGCTTTGATCCAGGAGTAGTGAACATGATGCCCTCTGGATGTTGTTTGTTTGCAACCACTATCATCCCTGGCCACTGGCTATGATGGTTGGGGCTGATGGGACTTGGAGTTCAATGGGACTGGACATCCAATATGCTTTCTTTCATCTGCTCACCACACCCATTCATTGAATGAAGTAGATTCCTTCAAACTGTTGATGGCCTTTTCCACCCTTAAGTTAAAAATGGAGGAACAAAGATTGCCCTAAGTAAGTCATACTCAGAGGAAATCCACTGAGTCTGCTCTGCTCAGTCTTCAAATACAAATGAAGACTGCAGTGTTTCGCCAGTTAGGTGAATTGATTCATAATAAAAAGGATTATCACAGTGACCAACCAGATGCCCATGGGAAGCCCAATAGCAGGACCTGAGTGCAACAGCACTCTGCCTTCCTGTAGTTTCCAGCAACCTCAGAAGTATGCTGTGAAAGCAGAGTATTGCCATCATGGCTTGTAGCTATTGATGGCCGTCTAAGCCATGAATTTGTCAAATCCTCTTTTCAATCTATCCAAGTTGGTGGCCATCGCTACCTCTGGTGGGAACGAATTCCATAGTTTAACTATGTGCCGTGTGAAGAACGACTTTCTTTTGTCTGTCCCGAATCTTCCAACATATAGCTTCCTCGGATGTCCACGAGCTCTAATGATTAATGATTATAAGCAGAGTGGAGCTGTCCAGATGATAGGATTTAGCTGCCCATTTCTCATGTCAGTTTATGTCCTTGAAGAATGGTGTGCTTTCACATTACTTCACTTCGTTTCCTTCTGGCTGTATGGTGAACATCTAATAAAGCCTGGCATTTCCTCAACAGAGTTAATAACACATACGATTGTAAAAACGTCACTTAAATATTGTAGTTTGTTCTGTCTCTGAAGTGCATCTTTGAAGAAGCTTGGACAGAACAGAATGAATTTAATTCCCCGGAGAGTGATATACTGTAGCACAACCATATACGATAGCTACTGGCTCACTGAAAAGTTATAGACTTTCATATTTGTACGGTTCTTACAAAGACATAAAATCCTGAGCTGGGAAGTATTAGAGTAATAACATCTGGCAACCAAGAATAACCATCTGATAATTCCTGGGAAGTCAGGCTTCAGTGCACCAAATGGATGGATATCAGGCATCATCTGATAACAATAGCTTGATTGTCAGAGGTTGTTTTATAATTCACGCCCCTGAAAAAGACTAAGGGGAGGATTGTGCTTATTCCAGTAGGCAAAGGAAACTCTGTCCAAGTCAGACAGATTCATTGTGCCATTTTTATTTTTATTGAAAAGCAGAGACATTTAATCTGCATTTATGTTTGCAACAAGACAATCTGTGCTCAGGCCAGAAAAGGATTTTCTGCTTTACTAGGGGTTCCCTCTTCCTTTTTTTCACTCAAAGACAGACGTGTGTTGCCAGACTGTTTTGAAATGACAGATTGCCATAAAATCTTTAGCTGTCTCTAGGAACGTATGTTTCTGTCCACCAAAGTGCAATGTCTGGGTTGTCACGATCCAGAAAGGGATTTCAGGGACTCCTAAGATTGAAAGAGGAAGAAGAGGAGCCCTGTTGCATCCGGCCAAAAGCCCATTAAGTCCAAAATCCTTGTATCACAGTGGCCAGCCATATGCTTATGGCAAGTCTGCAAGCAGAATCTGAGCTCAACAGCGCTCTCCCAACTTGTGATTCCCAGCAGGTATTCAGATGCCTCCTGCCTTCAGGGTCCTGCATGATTTATTGACTCAATCCAGGGCCTTTGGAGTGGTGGCACCCAAACTGTGGAATGCCCTCTACCCTGAACATGGTTCAGCTTTCAATGCCAGTCTCATCTCTTCCTCTCCAGGCTTTTGGTGGAGCCGAAGGCTGATTTGGTTGGGTCAGGGATCTTCATAATGAGAAGGAGCAAGCTTGTTGGAAGATCTGCATGGTATTTAAACTTCATATCGATTCATCCCCTGAAGGACCAGGTGTGCAGCCTGGGGGTCATTCTCGACTCACAGCTGTCCATGGAGGCACAGGTCAATTCTGTGTCCATGGCGGCTGTCTACCAGTTCCGTTTGATATGCCGGTAGAAACCCTACCTGCCTGCGTGCTGTCTCACTGGAGTAGTACATGTGCTGGTTATCTCCCTCTTGGACTATTGCAATGTGCTCTGCATGGGGCTACCTTTGAAGGTGACTTGGAAACTACAACTAATCCAAAATGTGGCTGCCGAACTGGTGACTGGGAGCAGCCGCTGGGATCATATAACACCAGTCCTAAAGGATCTACACAGGCTCCTAGTGCGTACGCTTCCAAGCACAATTTAAAGTGTTGGTGCTTTACAGGACACAGTGTATTATATTCAATAAATGCCACTCCCGGAGGCATGGAACTTATCTTCATAAGGCCCTAGGCAGATACTAATATGAACGGTTATGCAATGAGAATTCTTCTACTGCTGCTCATATTTGGGGAGGCTTTTGCTTTAAACCTAATCTGCCTTTTCAGTTGCCCTTTAACAACATGTCTGGCCAAGGGCAGATCGCCAAAAACAAGGAATCTGTTTACCATCGTTCAGGAGCATTTCAATCTACTGATAAAGATCAGGACAGTTCCAGAAAGGCCCTGTTGAAACGACTGCGGCACGTAATGATTTTCGAGGAGTATGTAATTAAATTCCACTAAGTGGTAAAATATTATTCAGGGCAGTTGACCAATGTGTTGCATATCTTTCAGAATGTCAAGTGTTTTCTCTGAGCTGCCTCCCTTACAGTGATGAATTACTTGATCTATCATCCTGGGCTTGTCGGCCTCAGATCCTCGTGTAGTGCAGACAGACGAGGCATGTAATTTCATTCCTGCTTGCTCCATACACTTTTCCTTGGTCTGTTGGTGAAAGCCCTCTGGTGCCAGGTCTCACATTTCAGCTGTTGCCCATTTATCTTACTCGGGTGCAAATAGTTCAATATCCTTTCATTTTTTGGGAACTAGACTGAAATGCAGACATTATCGCTCTCTCTTGCTCTGTGGGGGGGAAACAATCCTCTGGAGTCCTCCTTCTGATACGTCAAATGCTGCATGTGCCTTAAAAGGGGTCGTGGCTTCTCTTGTGCGTTAGAGAAGTTTGGGGCTAGCACCCCCTGTGAGGAAAGCTGATGAACTGCTATTGCCTAGAGAGCTGAAGTGCCGGGCAACCTGAGGCCGTCAGGGTCAGTTACCTGAGAGGTTCGTCATGGATATGGCTGCATTGATGGATGTTGTGGAGTGGATGGCTCAGGCAACAGACTCCATTCTCCATCCTGAAGTGGTTTTGAGGTCCAAATCTCTTCTCTTGCAAAGATAGCAGCAGCAAATGCAGAGCAGGAAGAGATGGCAATACAGTGGTCCCTCGAATTACGAATTACCCGACTTCCGTATTTTTCGAGTTACGAGTGAAGAAAGTGCCACGCGCTTATGATTTTTTTCGACCTCTGAATGGAAATCGCGGCCGTTTTGGATGCGGTTTCCTCGACTTACGAAGTTTAGATGCGTTTTTTTTCGACGTACGGATTTTTTTCTCCCAATGCATTCCTATGGGGACTCGACTTACGCTTTTTTTGACCTACGGCGGTCCCTTCGGAACACATTACATTCGTAAGTCGAGGGACCACTGTAGTTTTACTTCTCCTGCCTGCTGGGAGTCCAGAAGGAGTCTTATCATTTCCACTTTGCATAAAGTATCCAAGAATGTCAGGGGCATTTAGGATGCCATGTCTGAAACCCCACCCCCAAGATCTGAAGCCAGCAACGGCACGAGGGCCCGTGTTTCTTCCCCTTAAAATAACAGCTTGCCTCGCTTGATGAATGGCAAATAAAATTTGGCAGAGCTCTTTAGCATATGGGAGATGATTTAAAGCTGCACTCTGTTAACAGTGTCACAGAACGGCAGAACCATCTATGCTAATTTGCAAATCTAGTATGAATATAAGCGCTTTGCTTCTCAGCCAGTATCTCCCTTTTTTGGCTGCAGCAATGGAACTGGATTGCAGAGGCGCTGGATCAAAAGCAGGGGGTGGAAATCTACAGCAAGACTTACAGATGTTCCAACAATAGCCCTTTCCTGTCCAACTTGCTTCCTTTCATCTCATTCTGCAGTCAAATTGTAAAATTCCTTCGCTTTATATTATGTCACCGCCAAATGTTTCCCTGTTAATTGGGAAGGAGTGGTCTATTATGGGGAGGGGAAAGGCTTTGAAAACCTAGGAACATCGAAAGCTGCCTTATATTGAGTCAGACCACTGACCCATCTAGCTCAGTGCTGTTTGCACTAACCGGTAGCAGCTTGCTGGGGTTTCAGGCTCCCCCAGCCCTTCTTGCAGATGGTGGAGATTGAACCTGGGATGTTTTGCATGCAAGGAAGATGCTCTGCCATTGAGCCACGGCCCTTCGATGACCTTGCTTTTCTCTATCTCTGTGAACTTAGAGTCTTAGGGCCAAACCAGCCGACTCACCTGAGAGTGTGGCACCAAAACAGAACGTTCCAGGAGCCAATCTGAAGCCAGGATGGCTTCTGTAATTCCATGATGTCCTGAGAAAATCAGGAGTGTTGGGTGGGTGGGTGGATGTTAAAAATCTAATGATCAACAACAACCAATTCTTTAAATGTATTAGTAGCAGGAGACCCTCCAGGGAGCTGGATGGACCCTTGGATGACAAGGGAGTCTAAAGTGTGCTAAAGGAGGATAAGGAGATGGCAGGGACATTGAACAATTCTTATTCTTATTCTTATTCTTATTCTTATTCTTATTCTTATTCTTATTATATTGAGAGTGTCTTTGGAGCAGAATATAAGGTCCCATACCTGAATTAACTTTTGCAGGAATGGAGTCTGAGAAACTGAGGCAAATGCTGGTCATGAGAAACAAAGTTCTAGGCCTAATACGACAAAATAAAAACTGACAAATCTCTGGGTCCAGATGGCATCCAGCTGAGAGATCTCAAAGAACTCAAAAGTGAAATTGCTGCTCTCCTAATACTGTAGTGGGACCTGTGCTTTTTAACTTGTTCATAAATGTTATACAGTTAAAGGGAAGCCATGAGGTGGCCAAGTTTGCTGATGATACTGAATTGTTCGGAGTCATTAAGAAGTGGGCCCCACACACCACAAAGAAGATGTCTAAATTGGGCTGAAGGCTCATCTCAGAATCATTACTTTCAGGTCTGGAATACCGTTCAATGTGGCACTAGTTCCATGCATTTTGTGATGGCCCAGTTCAACACTAGCTTCCATCACGTGGGTGCCTTTCCATATTGGTGCAAGCTGACACCGGGTATATGTTGTGCTAGCACCGTGGAAAGAAAAAATTAATTGATGGATTCTTCGCTGTAAAGGGGATTATTGAAAAGGAAAAAACAGAACATGGAGAAAGCGAACAAAGAACTGGTATTTACCTAATGTCTTGGAACAGTTTGACCTTACACAAAAACCAGGGGCATTTAAAACAAACTAAAAGGAAGTGTTTAATTCACTGTTAATAATTGACCTATGAAACAAGGTGTCATACAAAGCTGTGTAGATCATGAGTGTACGAAGAGTGAATGAATGCATGAAGGATGGGAATGGAAAGCCAAGGCAGTTAGACGGAATTAAATATTATGCTCAGCATGAAATATAATATCAAAACAGACCCCATCCCCTATTGCCCAATGCCACTTCTAGGATTTGAACTGGTATCCTTCAGACCTGCATATGGTTGTCCTGAGCTTTCTTCCAGTGACATCTGAAAGCAAGGATCACCTGGAATGTGCATGAAATGATGGAATTAAAAATGGAAAACACTGATTTCATAATATAAGAAGCGATGAATAATAATAATTTGGGGGGGGTGGCTTTCTGGTGCAGTATGCAATGTATTCTAAATATACATACTTGCAAATACCAGGATACTCAAATGATTGATTGAAAAGAATAGGTGATGGTAATGCACAAGGTGTAGTGACTGTATCCTTTTCCTGGACTATATATGTACACAATTCTTTTCTGAGCGCTTTGATGAAACAACCGAGCCACAGCATGACTAGAAGTCTTGTTTCTAAATGATCAATATCGTTCTTACAAAAAATGACCGGCTTAAGGCTGAAAACGCGACGAGATTGGTTTTCATGCACCTGCCATTCTATATCTTATTGACCTCCAAAGAGTGAAAGAAATTGCCTTTCCACCTGAACAGAAGATTACCTTTATTTTCTTGAGGAGTCCCCCACCCCACCCCTATTTTCTGGAGAGGGAAAAATCTATCTCAGGTTCATAGCCTTAATGCTTGGCTGAGCCACAGAGTTCCATTTCCTGCCCATTTCATTGCTCAGAGTAACAAAAGTCTTCTCTTTCTGTTCTTTGAAGTGGAAAAGCTGAGTAACTGGTCCCTTTGATTATAAAGAAAAACCCCATTGTCCCCTATTTTTATTACTTATGGCTAACTACATTACAGAGGACTTTGTCACTGGCTTATATTACTGCTTTTTTCCCTTCTGAATTAGCTGCAGAGACCAGAGAGACACTCGGTTCAGCTACCTACCCAGATTGTATATTTACGTCAACACCCCCCTCACCCCTCACTTTTGAGTACAGAATGTAAGTAGCATCTGACCGTATGCTTACCAACTTATTGAGTGTATTCACATGAACACTTTTTTTACTGATTTACTGGTAGAATAGGGATATGGGGAACCCTATGCTCAGATGCAAACCTCTGTATCTGGTCAATGGGACTATCCCCAAACCACACACTGCTCTCCCCCAGGCCTTACCACTCTCTGTTTCCACTTTCTACCCTCCTTGAGGGTTTTAGGCTGGAGTTGGAATGTGGTTTTGAACTCTGGTGATGCCTCTTGCTTGTCTGGATGGAGTGTACAGTGGTACCTCTGGTTGTGAACGGGATCCGTTCCGAAGCCCCGTTCGCAACATGAGCAGAATGCAACATGAAGTGCTGCGTCTGCGCATGTGCATGGTGCAATTCTGCGCTTCTGCACATGCGCATGACGTCATTTTGCGTGTCTGCGCAAATTGCTGAACCTGGAAGTAACCCGTTCTGGTACTTCTGGCTTCGGCACGTTCGTATCCCGTGACGAACGCAACCTGAAGCAAGCGTAACCAGAGGTATGACTGTATGTAGAAACTACCCTACTGTGCAGATTTAAGTTTTCAGTTATATTTTATTAAGTTTCAACATTTTTAACATATACAGCCAAAACACAAATTCGTCTTTTCTCTTATTTTTGTCAACTTCCCACCCCCCTTTTGTGGAGTTGTTGTTTCTCTCTTTCTGCTGCACCCTATCTTCTATCAAATCATAACCACAATACAGTGGAACCTCGGTTGTCGAACATAATCTGTTCCGGAAGACCGTTCGACATGCAAAACGTTTGACAACTGAGGCGCAATTGCCAGTCGGCAAAATTCATTGAAAAAATGGAGAAACGTGCCTCGGAAGCCGTTCAATTTCTGTGGCACATTCGAAAATGGAAGCATTCACTTCTGGGTTGTCGGCGTTTGAAAGCCGAAACGTTCCACTTCTGAAGTGTTCAACAACCAAGGTTCCACTGTACTATAATCTAAATACTTCTGCTGCGCATAGCTCAAATCCTGCTCTTGAGTTCATCATACTATAATATTTCTTCAAGTAGAGCATTTCCATAAAATGCTCGTCATTAGATTCTCTTAATTTTGCTGTTAATTTTGCCAGTTCTGCATAGTCCATTATCTTACCTATCCATTTTTCTTTGGTTGGAACTTCTTTCTTTCATTTCTGCGCATATAGAATCCTAGCTGTTGTTGCTACCTACATAAACAACGTAAATTTACTTGAATCTAATGCTCACCTTTTTTGGCCAAATTACGTTGTGAAAATTAAGGTGCACATTAGATTCGATGGCGCATATACATTCGCCAGCAAATACTTTTTTTGGTTTCATGGTTCTGAAAAGTGAGGTGCGCATTAGATCCGATGGCACATTGTTGTTGTTGTTCAGTCGTTCAGTCGTGTCCGACTTTTCGTGACCCCATGGACCAGAGCACGCCAGGCACGCCTATCCTTCACTGCCTCTCGCAGTTTGGCCAAACTTATGTTAGTAGCTTCGAGAACACTGTCCAACCATCTCATCCTCTGTCGTCCCCTTCTCCTTGTGCCCTCCATCTTTCCCAACATCAGGGTCTTTTCTAGGGAGTCTTCTCTTCTCATGAGGTGGCCAAAGTACTGGAGCCTTAACCTCAGGATCTGTCCTTCTAGTGAGCACTCAGGGCTGATTTCTTTAAGAATGGATAGGTTTGATCTTCTTGCAGTCCATGGGACTCTCAAGAGTCTCCTCCAGCACCATAATTCAAAAGCATCAATTCTTCGGCGATCAGCCTTCTTTATGGTCCAGCTCTCACTTCCATACATTACTACTGGGAAAACCATAGCTTTAACTATACGGACCTTTGTTGGCAAGGTGATGTCTTTGCTTTTTAAGATGCTGTCTAGGTTTGTCATTGCTTTTCTCCCAAGAAGCAGGCGTCTTCTAATTTCTAATTTAAAGCCCTAAATGGCCTCGGTCCTGTATACCTGAAGGAGCGTCTCCACCCCCATCGTTCAGCCCGGACACTGAGATCCAGCGCCGAGGGCCTTCTGGCGGTTCCCTCATTGCGAGAAGCGAGGTTACAGGGAACCAGACAGAGGGCCTTCTCGGTAGTGGCGCCTGCCCTGTGGAACGCCCTTCCAGCAGATGTCAAAGAAATAAGCAGCTATCCTATTTTTAAAAGACATCTGAAGGCAGCCCTGTTTAGGGAAGTTTTTAATATTTAATGCTGTATCGTTTTAATATTTGATTGGAAGCCGCCCAGAGTGGCTGAGGAAACTTGGCCAGATGGGCGGGGTATAAATAATAAATTATTATTATTATTATTATATTATTCATGACTGCTGTCACCATCTGCAGTGATCATGGAACCCAAGAAAGTGAAATCTCTCACTGCCTCCATTTCTTCCCCTTCTATTGGCACATTAGACTTGAGTAAATACAGCATTTGGGGGAGAGATTTCAGATTTAAGTTTATCTATTGCTGCTTTGCCCACTTTTGCCTCTGCCTCTGCCCCAATCCCACCACCCCCATCTGGCCCCTGGAAGGATGTCCAGGAGGGAATATGGCCCTCTGGCCAGAAATGTTACTCACTCTAGACGCGCTTCCATTGTTTTATGGTTCTTTCCTGGCCAATGAACATAAGTAAAATCCTATTGGATCAGACCAAAGGCTTGTGTAGTCTAGAATCCTGTTTCCAACAAGGGCTAAGTAGATGTTTACGGGAAGCCCCACAAGCAGGACATGAAGGCAAAAACACTCTCCCTACATGTGGTCTCCAGCAACAGGAACTTGGACACATGCCACCTCTGCAGGCAGCATATTACTATGACTAGCATCCATTGATAGACTCCATGAATTGGTCTACCCCTCCAGTGGTAAATTTATGTTTATTGCTAGAAAATTCAGTTTTGGGGCTACTTAAAGAAACAACACAAGTGCTTCAGGAGTAGAACATAAGGACCGCGGTTGCTTCTATTCCCAAATTCAGCGCAAAGGAATAGAAGAGAGGCACTATTGGGAAAATGTGGATATTGGGCAAAATTGCATACAAATTTGTACTAAAATGCTGGTGCATTTTCACAAAGAGCCACAGGCTGATGCGGAAATGTGAACTGAACAGAAGACTGGAAAAATGAGAAATTGAAATTGACATGCTGTCCCATCCCTTATTACAGGCCAAATAATGTGCATATGAGGCAAAATTGCATGAAAACATGTGCTTATTGTGAGAAATTCACCCCCTGCCCCCAGCAATCCTAATACATTTCCACAAGGAAAATAATAATAATAATAATGTGGAAATGTGAATAACTGATGGTTGGAAAAAGGAAAAACCGAAAGTGACATATTCCCTGGTCCATAACTACAGGCCAAATAGTGTGTACATCTATTGAAAGATTTGCTGAACTCTGCTGGCATTTGATTCATTTACTGCCTGAAGTAGCTACCTTACTTTGCCTCAATGCAAGGCTGCCCTTGTTCACCATCCAGAACTGCTTGGTGTTGAAGAATCTGTGAATCATCTTCTCTGAATGCCCCAATGGGCTACGGAACACGAACAACAAAGAATCAGGAAAAGGAAGGTGGTTGGGATAATTCTAGCCCTTTGCGCTGCTGAGCAAGCTATGTAGCTGGATAGCTTCTTCAAACGACCTAACGGTGCAGACACCCAATTTCAGAACTGAACCACTGAAAACACAGATCCGTGCAGCTCGATGTTGGAATACTGTTAAATCACTCTAATGGGAACCACATTTGAATATGGCATCCGTAGTTGAAAGGGCACTACATTAATCTTCTGAGCAGCAGAGTTGCCTTGTAAATGGCACTCATGTGATTCTATAAGAAATTGACTGTGAAGGGTGCCGCTCTTTGAACTTGCAATCCTTGATGGTTTAAAAATACACAATTCTTATATGTTTTTACAAGAGTGTGGAGGCAGTCTGAAAAACAAAAGATGCTTTGCTTCTCTCCAACCCCACCCCCACCCCCAAAACGTTGTGATCAGGGAGTGGAGTGGAGAAGGTAAAATGTCATGTTGTTGTAACATTCCCAGCACTGTCATTTCTCAGCTGTCTTCAATTGACAGGTCTATGAAAAACGTTGTGTGCCCCCAATGATTTTTTTCTTTCTTTCTCAAATGTAGAATCTAAATAACAGACTGCTGTGGCATTTCCCCTTCATTGTTAATCCATCATTATCATCTGGAGCTCCCTACTTTGAAGACTGGAGATGGTCCATATTTCAATTTAAATGATGCCAAACAGGTATCAGCTTGACAATTTCTGTTCCCACTATGGTTTAAGGGGCTGTCAACATGTGTAGTTTCTCGGTATCTTTGGACGGCCTCTCCGGATAGCCAAACCTGTATGCGAAACCACATATGGTTACATTTATGGTTGGTGTACGGAAACACTTTCCTTTTATGGGATGCTGCATGGACATTCCTTGTGGAGGAAGACATTTCCATCCCTATCTGGTTTCCCCTAGTTGAAATCATGAGATGTGCTGTTCAAAAGGGACTCCGCGGATCAAAGATCCCAAGCTCCTGTTCTGGGACAGAACATCTACTCCTGATGACGTTTTAAGCAGACGGCCTTCAAACTCTACAATTCGATGTTTGTTTGCCTGTATTTGTGGGAAGAAATTCCTGGGTCCCTTTCAGGCAGAGGGCCACGTTGCCTTCTGGGGAACCTTGCCAGTGCTGCATAGGGCCAGAGCGAAAAATAGGCAGAGCAATGCTTGAAAACTTGACCTTTGTACAGCAAGCTACTTACTACACACCCTCAGGCGCCCAGCTCCATCCTCCACCCAGACAAGCAAGATAGCCTGTAGAGTAATGGTTAGAGTGTTGGACTAGGACCTGGGAGAGCAGGGTTCAAATCCCCACTCAGCCATGAAGCTCCCTGGGTGATCTTGGGCCAGTCACCATCTCTTAGCCTAACCTACCTCACAGGGTTGTTGTGAGGATGAAATGGGGAGGAGGAGAACCATGTACACCACCTTGAGTCCCTTGGAAGATAAAGGTGGTATATAAACATAATAAATATTTACAATACAATACAATACAATACAATACAATACAATACAATACAATACATCCCCACTCTTTTGTGTGAGGGCTAGACATTCTGTGTGAGAAGTGAGCTGTTGGGCACTGTGGGTAGGATTCAACTCATGAGTCCCATCAAAAGAAGCTCTGCACATGGATTTCCACTTGTGCACTGGAGCTCCCCCCCTTTTTCTCCCACCCAACCTCCCAAATTGGCTTGGGGGTGTTGGGAGAACCCGCAAAGCAGCACATGAGGGGAAGGGGGGGGGGTTGGTCATTCCACCAGGCAAGCCAAAATGCTTTCACTGATGGAACTATCCGAAGAATGTGATGTTGAATTCCTCCCTACGGTATATAATGGGAAGTGGGCGATCAGGGGGTGAAGCAATTTTTAAGGCATCTTATGCTGCTCCTAAGTCGGGATCCTTGAGGGTTTTGTTAGGTCTGTATTTTACAGTGAGCCAACGCTATTTGCACCTTGCAGACCAAAATGCAGATTGGAATGCAGATATCCTTCAATATTTGCACTTCTCTGAATTTTGCAATACAGTTCTAGGCTCCGAAAGTATAAAAATGCATATAAAACTGGATGTTTTGGGTTAGAATGCATAGGAATGCATCTTTTAGAATGGAATATATGGGCTGACATGGACTGGGTATAGACTCAAACCCCCATCCCAGCTCCCATGTTGGCTGGGTTTAATGGAATCACACTTGTTACCAGTTTTGAGGACTTGGCTAATTTAATTTATTTTCTGCATCAATGCATTCTGCTGCTTAGTGCTTTTGGCACACAGTTTTGACACACCATTGACAGTACATAGAAAAATGAGTACTGAAATTGTTTATTTTTAAATTTTATATCCCACCATGCATCCTCCAGCAAACTGACTGTTTCCTTGTGATGCTGATATTCTATTTTGTTTTGATGTGTATTGTTTTATATATTAACTGTTGGGGTCTTAGGGTGCGGAGTGGGATATAGGTTTTCAGAATAAACAAACAGTTCTTCATTAGAGGTTTTTTAGCTGAGGCTATCAGGGACGTGGTAGATCTGGGTTTCCTGCAAACAGCAGGGACTAGGCTAGATGGTCCTTCAGGTCTCTTCCAGCTTTTGTATTTCTGCAAACATCAGAGTTTTCCCCAAGCATGCTGATACCTTCCTTGTGTTTCCTCCCTACGCCGTTTGATTACATTTCCGTCGGCACTCACTATCCGAGTTCATTATTAAAGGGAATGTTATAGACCAATAAATCCTTTCTTCCTCTTTTCCCCACACTCCCAGCCAGTCCAATCGCTTAGCTAAGAGCAAGGCTGAAGGTCGAAGCAATCGACCCATTGCCCCAGCCAGAAAAGAAACAAAGCAATACTTACTGCCTCAGCTACGGACTTTTAGCTTTGTACTTGATGTTTTTAGTAGTTGATGAAACATGTAAAGAGGATTCCATCTGCTGAAGGGGTGTTGTGTTTCTCAAGTGAATCCAATAATATAATGTAGAGCTAGTCTTTTTCCAAGTGAGAAAAAACAACAAGGCTTTGACACAGCGTGGAGGAAAGGAAACCTCAAATGAATACTCAGCCGGTGGGCTGTCCGGTGCCTTTAAAAGGGACCTGTAGACCAGGGAGAAGGAATCTTTTCCAGCTTTCTCCCATGGACAACCTTCTGGAGGCCACATACCATTGGTGGTGGAGGAGAGGAAACAGAGCAAAAAGTAGGTGGCGCCAGAGTTGAGACTCTTACCTAGCTATCCAAAAGGAACCAATTCAGCAAGAGACATTATCAAACAGGGCTGGCCCGAGACATTTTGGCAACAGAGGTGAACTACAAAATGGCACCCCCACCCTGCCAGGGAAGAAGCTGCGAGTGAAGATCTACATCTGGAACAAGAGGGGAATAAAGACCTACATTTGCAATAAGGGTGGAGGGAGGCCATCAGTGCCTCCTAGTCACCAAGAGGCTGCTGTAGAGACAGCATTGGGAAGGTTGCTGAGGAGGAGGCAGATCTGGCCTCCAAGGAGCACACTGCAGCTGCAAAGGCAGCTGAAGCATCACACTGCTGATTCACGTTAAGCTTGTGGTCCACAAAGACCCTTAGATCCTTTTCACATGTACTCCTGGCAAGCCAGGTGTCCCACATCTTATATTTGTGCAGCTGGTTCTTCCTGCCTTACATTTGCCTTACATTGGAATTCATCTTGTTAGTTTTGCATAGTTCTCCAGTCTGTTAAGGTCATGTTGAATCATGATTTTGTCTTCTGAGGCATTAGCTACCCCTCCCAGTTTGGTGTCATCTGCAAATTTGATAAGTACCCCCTCGGTTCCTTTTAGGTGAAGACAGAGGCAAAGTAGCTGTTGAGCAGTTCCGTCTTCTCTCTGTCACCCAACAGCATTTCTCCGTCTTCTCCACACAGAGGACCTACTACTTGCTTATTATTCCTCTTGCATCTAACATAGCTGAAGAAACCTTTTAAAAATTATTCTTAACCTCTTTTGCTAGCCTGAGCTCATTTTGAGCTTTGACTTGGCTGACCTTCTCCTTACAATGCTGGCTACTCTTCCTTTGTGATTCCCCCTTTCCATTTCTTACACATGCCCTTCTTCAATCTCAGCTCATCTGTAATCTCTTTATGCAGCCGCACCGGTTTCTTTAGATGCCTCCCACTTTTCTTTCTCGTTGGATTAGTGCCTTCAATATTTCACCTTTAAGAAACTGCCATCCATCTTGGACTCACTTCTATTTGAGTTTTTCTGACCATGAGATCTCACCCAGTAGTTCCTTAAGCTTTTTGAAATCAGCCTTATTGGTATGAATAACAGTAATCTTCTATTAACACCTCACACATCCATTAAACATTTGAAGGCGTTTGCTTTCTTTTCTGCACCTCTTGCAGTTCTATAATATTCTCTCTGAGATGTGGCAACCAGAATTTACACACGGCAGAACCTGATAGTGTAAAGTAGTGTAAATTAAGGCACTGTGATACTGGCAGCTGTCTATTAAAAACACCTAGACATACCGGTAAATTTTGTTAAACTTTTTTTCCAATAAAGACCACAGTCAGGGATACTGATTCAGGGATACCCATTTATTTCAATACGACTTCATGCCCAAACTTTAGACAGCAGTATTTAAATCCAGCTCTGTCCTGATGGTATACAAAGGGAGCAATTGCTGTCTGGTTTTAACCACATATGGGGTGTGCAAGTTGAGGAGTGCCCCATTCACTGCTTACCTTCCCGCTAACCCTCTCCTCAATTCCCCGCCCACACAATCCCAGCTGAGAACCATCCCATTACTTCCAGTTTGGCCCCCAGTGGACATAAGTGCCCTAGTTTGTGAGCAAAATGTTTAAGACTGAAGTGTTAGGCATTCATATAGCGGCAATCATAATACTCTCTGGGCACCTTCTAAAAGGATTATTAATGTCGGGATTATTAATGGCAGCTGTTGGAACAAAAAACCAATGGTTGTCCCCCTTTCCCTCCCTGCTCCTAACCCTTGTGAGAAATTCTGGGATCAAGCTGCTGTATGGAAGCAATATAAAAAGATACTTTTTTTCCCTTTTTCACATGAAATGGACTCAAATCTTCATGAAAACAGCTCATTATTTCTATCAAGGTAACTTTTTTATATATAAACTCAAACCATCTGTCGGTTCCTGAGACCTGATCGATCCTGACAATTCAGGCCTTTAGCAACTGAATTACGCATGTGTGTACATACACACACAGCAAGGAAAGGAAAGGATGAAATTTTCTGAGTAAGATAGGATGTTTGTATAAATTGTCTTTCCCAAAAGATGACTCTCCCTTTCAGACAGACTTGAGACAGACTTGAGACTTGCAGATCTGCTTTGTTAGAACCCAGAGCTAGGAGCAAAATAGTGGCTCTCCCAGGCAGACTGATGCTAAAAATTAAGGACCTAGATGCCTCTGTGCACATGCTCAGTCTAGGAATTTGTGATCAGTACCAGAGGCAAGCTCACACAAAAATCCACGCCTGGTTTTCTCTCAATCGTTCCTTTTCAGCAATGTAATGTAGCAGGAAGGGAGGCAGGAAAGTTTTTTAAGTTGTTGCTGTTGTTTGGAATAACTTCATCTACCTTCTTGCCATCATTGTATGATAATGGTAATTTCGGTGCATTACTGAATAGTTTAAAACACATTACAGTCACAAGAGGATTGTTGTTGTTTAGTTGTTTAGTCGTGTCCGACTCTTCGTGACCCCATGGACCAGAGCACGCCAGGCACTCCTATCCTTCACTGCCTCCCACAGTTTGGTCAGACTCATGTTGGTAGCTTCGAGAACACTGTCCAACCATCTCGTCCTCTGTCATCTCCTTGTGCCCTCCATCTTTCCCAACATCAGGGTCTTTTCCAAGGTGTCTTCTCTTCTCATGAGGTGGCCAGAGTATTGGAGCCTAAGCTCCCATAAGCCCCAGCCAGCATGGCCAATGGTCAGGGATGGTGGGAGTCATAGCCTAATAGGTTCCCTATCCCTGCCATTGAGTAAGCAATTGACCTGGCCTCTCTGGGACATGACCTTGAAGGCGAGAATGTGTTTAATTCTCTTACTCTGTTTTCTTTTGTGTCCTTGCCATGGACTGATAGATTTTTTTTATCTTTTAAGTGTAACAGGGAGGGGATGTCCTTTTGATGAACAGTTCTTAACCCATTACCCTGATCCATTAATGTTAAGACATGCAAATGCTACTCCCATTATTATTTTTAAATCATTGGTAAGCACCTATGTTCCGGGTAATTATTCCATAAGGACCTTTAATGCTGGGTTCCTGTTACTTCGGAGATTTAACAAGCTGTATAGTTGAGTAGCTGTCTGTAAAAAAACAATGTTAATGTCTATAAATGGTCCTGTGAGTTGCTCATATACTGCTTCCAAATGATGACCACTTCTTGATCGGTCTCAAACAATCTAAATGAAATGTCCATGTTTTAAGGGTGTTCCAGTTAGAATGGTAGAAACATGTGGATCTTTTAAGTGTATTACTATTTTTCTTAAGTATATTGCTGTTACTATTTTGTTTTAAAAGGTGTGTGTGTGTGTGTGTGTGTGAGAGAGAGAGAGAGAGAGAGAGAGAGAGAGAGAGAGAGAGAGAGAGAGAGAGAAGGCAGGGCAATCCAGAATTGGAGCTGAGATGGGCTATCTTTATTGATACTTGCAAATGATCTTAAAAATGGAACTGGAAATCTGTGGAGATGCTCTCTCTCTCTAATTTATAATCTAAAGCATCTGATATGAATATGACACATATGTTTGGTATAATCCGCATACAAGCTCAAAGGATTACCTATGCAAATTAGAAACATTCTCCACACACAAAAGAGACTTGATATGTAAATATTTTTATTTTACTAGCAGATTAGAACTTTCACTTGAATTAATCCATCTTGTGTGTCTAACAGATTTATTCAATACGGCAAACAACCCCCCAAAAAACCACACCCCAGTCTATTCTTGCAATAATTGATTTCAAAGAAGGTTTGCCAGCTTGATTTTTCTAAGTTTCTGTCTTACTGTTTTGCTCCTGATGCACCAGAATTAAAATTCTGAGAAATCTGACACATTTCACGAAGTCTTGCCTGTGCTTGTATGTGGGGGAGAAGGGAAATATTTCATAACTTTGTGTGTTCCGTTAAGTGTCCGAGGAAGCCAATTCTGGATCCACACATCCTTCCACAGTGGGGGACATAGGTTTCTGGGTGAGAGTTGAATCACGGTGAGGGTTTCCCAAGCGTGCCTTCCTCTTAGCACGTTTCTCCCTTGCGTCCTGAGTTTGAGCATCTTCAAAGTCCATGACACTTTTGGTAAAGGCTGTATACAACATTAAAGTCCATTAAAGTCTCACATCGAATATAACTGATTTGTAGAAGGGACTTTATGAGCTGAAAATAGAGACAAGAAGCCCAATAAAATCTTTAACAAAAGCAATTTTGGGGGAACAAACCCACTGAGCTCTAGTCACTGAGAACCAGTGTGATGTAGTGGTTAAGAGCGGTAGACTCGTAATCTGGTGAACCGGGTTCGCGTCTCCGATCCTCCTCATGCAGCTGCTGGGTGACCTTGGGCTAGTCACACTTCTCTGAAGTCTCTCAGCCCCACTCACCTCACAGAGTGTTTGTTGTGGGGGAGGAAGGGAAAGAAGAATGTTAGCCGCTTTGAGACTCCTTCAGGTAGTGATAAAGCAGGATATCAAATCCAAACTCTTCTTCTTCTTCTTCTAAAGGTAAAGGTAAAGGGACCCCTGACCATTAGGTCCAGTCATGACCGACTTTGGAGTTGCGGCGCTCATCTCGCTTTATTGGCCGAGGGAGCTGGCGTACAGCTTCCAGTTCATGTGGCCAGCATGACTAAGCCGCTTCTGGCGAACCAGAGCAGCGCACGGAAACACCGTTTACCTTCCCGCCGGAGCGGTACCTATTTATCTACTTGCACTGCATGCTTTCGAACTGCTAGGTTGGCAGGACTTCTTCTTCTAGTCAACACTTAAATCCTGTCGAACTCGTTACAAGTTAAGGATGCATCACTCTTCCCTGCTGGATCATGGCCAAGATTTGGAACAACACAAAGCTGCTAGGCAAGGGTGTGGTAGAATTCCCAACATCCTCTTCAAACCTTGCCTCCTCCATCAATATGAATATATGTTTGCATTGGCTAATATTCACTCTTGAGTCTTCCCCTGTGTGTCCTCACACATTTACACAGTGGTGTGCCATTGATGTAGTGGCCTAAAGTACTTTGTGGCATTGTATCAGTAATACTTACTACTGCCCTGTAGGATAGACCAGTATTATCATAAAAGATGACGGAAAAATGACTTGCCTAAGAACCGCAATGAGGTTATGGGAGAGGTGAGGTTTGAACCTGAAACTGACCTCTTCATGTTTTTAGCCACTACTCCAGCTCAACATAAGAAATCCCTGTTGCTGCATTATGAGAAAAACTTTGAGTTTCATAGCTAATGAAACAATACCAGGAACTGATTTCATTTGCTGGCTGAAAGGTGAAAAAAATGATTTTTAAAAATAAAAAATCTGCAATAGTTAACAGAGGCCGTATTTTTTTTTTTACATTTGTATGATATCTAGTACACACATCAGCCAATCAAATGGTTCAAAATCAATTTAGAAACCCGAAATATAGTTAACAGAAATTTTCCACCTCCGCTCAACTGAAAATTATTTGCAATAAAAACATGTTAAGCATATTTAAACGGGTCACCTCAGAGAGACACAAGGGACAAAGGTGGAATTTACACTCATGTTTTCTTAATAACTGCTTGATCTTACAATTCTCTGTGTTGACCCTTGTCAGAAGATAAAGATGAACTTGTACGTACTGGGTGAAATGTGTAGCCACAGGGCTTAACAGACTTAATAGGAATCACATGAAATACATCTCCATGGCATATCTTGGGAAATCTATTTTTTGCATGTCTGACACAGCTCTGGGTGCTTTAGGAAGGAGAATCGTGAAGTAGAATCAATAATTCAATTTCAAACTTACAATGGCATTTCCAGGAAGGGTGCTCCCACTGTTAAAGGACTCCATCCTTTAGTTGTGAGCTGCTGCAAACAGTTGACTTGTCCAAGTGTTGAAAGAGGCCTTGGGGCTGGCATGCACACTCCTTGTCCCATCCTAACTCTTAACTATTGTGTGTTCAGATGGGCACTTTAATATCATTTATACTTAGAATCATAGAATCATAGAATCATAGAGTTGGAAGAGACCACAAGGGCCATCCAGTCCAACCCCCTGCCAAGCAGGAAACACCATCAAAGCATTCTTGACAGATGGCTTTCAAGCCTCTGCATAAAGACCTCCAAAGAAGGAGACTCCACCACACTCCTTGGCAGCAAATTCCACTGTCGAACAGCTCTTACTGTCAGGAAGTTCTTCCTAATGTTTAGGTGGAATCTTCTTTCTTGTAGTTTGAATCCATTGCTCCGTGTCCGCTTCTCTGGAGCAGCAGAAAACAACCTTTCTCCCTCCTCTATATGACATCCTTTTATATATTTGAACATGGCTATCAAATACTTCTTGCATTTCTTGGCCTTTGGCACGACTTTTAATATACCTTTCTCCATACATACCTACACACACCTTCATATACATGTCATACTTTTGATGAAGTGGACTCTATTCTATGAAAACGTATACCACATACAAATCTTCCTTCTGGAATTGTTTTCCTCTTCTAGACAGATTAGCTCTTCGTTAAGAAAGGAAACTGTAGTTGAAGTGGCAGGATCTTTTGGAACTCAACTGTACAGGATCCCACTTCGTGTGGAAATGCTGCATAATTAAAGCAAGCAAACAAAGAAAACCCCCTCAAATTTCCAGCTTGCTTTTCCATTTGTGACATCCCCCAACACCTCATTCATTTGGAAAATTGGCTGCCGCCCAAAGGTTGGAACTTTGAGAAATGATTTAAGGGATCCTTCTGGGAAGGAATAACAACAACAGGTTACAACATGAAAAAACCTGTATTAGATGTTTGCTTTCTCAGTGTTTAAACATCGTTTTTGGACTTTATTTAGCCCAGACTTAACTGCTGGCTGTTTATACAGGCTACTGAGTATTTACCTTAGGTCAATACACAAGGCTGAGTATTTAACACATTTCTTGTGACATACAGTGGGGTCTAGAAGATTCTTCTCACCTTATTTCTGAAGAAAACCAATGGTTACAGAAACTAGAAATTAAGCACCATAAAACTTATTTGTGGGGGAGAGAATTCTTTATTTCAGAAAAAAACTACAGTAACCCGAAGGTTTGATTGCACACAGACACAGGATGGTCCCTATTAGCATCTTGAGTGAAGGGGTGAATGTTAAATGATGTCAAACAACTCATGACAAATGAAGAGATATTTTTCAGGCATGAGCCAAGTTGGGGCTGAGAGAGGTTTTGAGGAGAGCAGGAGCAGGGAGAGAAAAGGGATTTCAGCTTGGTGTCAGAGCAGACAAAATGGCTGCCACGGGCTTCTTTAAAATGGCTTTTCTTGGCACAATGCCATCACACAGCAGATCCGTGTGACGGAATTATCTGGAATGTTATAAAACAGTTGTTCCTGATAGGATGCCACAGACTGAGTTTCTCACAATACCCAAACCACACTATTTTTTGTTGGAAATAATTCATACATTCAAACACGTGTCATTTCATTTCGTGTACAGTTTGGGTCATTGCACCTCAAAAGGTATATTGTAGAACTAGAAAAAAATATAGAAAAGGGCAACCGAGAAGCTGGAGGAACGCCCCCCTGTGAGGAAAAGTTGCAACAACTTTTTAGTTTGGAGAAAAGGTAGGGGGAGAAACATGATAGAGATGTTTTTCCTCTGTCTCTCATAATATTAGACATGGGGCCATCCAATGAAGCTAAATCTTGGAAGATTCATCACAGACAAATGATATCACTGCCACAAGATGTAGTGGTAGGTGACTTTAAAAGGGGAATAGACAATAAGGCTTTCATGGCTTACTAGCCATGATGGCTATGTACCACCCACAGTGTTGGGAGCAATATGCCCTGGATACCAGTTGCTGGCAATCGCAAGTGGAGAAAGTGCTGTTGCCGTTAAGACCTGAGTGTGAGATTGACACAGGCATGTGGCTGGCCACTGAGAAACAGGATGCTGGACTACATGGGCTTTTGGTTTAATCTTGCAGGGCTCTTCTCATGTTCTTACGTCTAACCATGCAACATCAAGATCTAGTTTGTATTTATTTAACCGGGCCAACTTAGAAGCCCTGTCAGTTCTTCTGTCTCTCTGCCAAAGAGGAGTCAGGCTAAATCCCAAAAGGATAAGAAGGGCTTTGCATGTCCTCTAAACAGTTACTCTAAGGGCACTGCGGTGTGCGGTATGTGTACCTAGATTCTATGCAGACAGCCAGTTGAATGCAGGGGGAAATGGGATTAGACATATGATCCCACATCCCCCGATGTATTCAAGGTATTCTGCGAAAAGTGCTTACGACTTCAGTCCTAAGTGCTGGCCGGCAGTTGTGGGGCTTTATGGGGCAGCACACCCACAGCCAGGGAAGAAATTCCCTTTTGCTGCACTACCTTCCAGCCTCACCTGGAAATGTCTCCTTCACCTGTGAAATGCCCGCTTCAGGGGTTTCTACCGGCCACTCCCAGTGATGCGGATGTCACTGCTCGTAGCTTCCACCTGCCATTTGGGCACACACATTGTGATGCTCCTCACCACCAGGGTTTCTGCCAAAGGCAGAGCTCTCCTGCCGGCATAGACCTCAGAGCTGGGAAGAAGAAGAGTTTGAAGAAGAAGAGTTTGGATTTGATATCCTGCTTTATCACTACCCGAAGGAGTCTCAGAGCGGCTAACATTCTCCTTTTCCCTTCCTCCACCACAACAAACACTCTTGTGAGGTGAGTGGGGCTGAGAGACTTCAAAGAAGTGTGACTAGCCCAAGGTCACCCAGCAGCTGCATGTGGAGGAGTGGAGACGCGAACCCGGTTCACCAGATTACGAGTCCACCGCTCTCAACCACTACACCACACAGCAGGGCAGATTGAGGGTTTCATGGAATCGTAGAGTTGGAAGGGACCCCTAGGGTCAACTAGTGCAACCCCCTGTAATATTTGGCCAAACCTGGGGCTTGAACCCCTGACCCTGAGATTAACCCTCGTGTTCTACTGACTGAGGTATTGTTCTGCCCCAGAACAGGGCTGCATATATGGGGGACAGACTGCATCCACCTCCTCAGCCATGGTGGAAAGACGTGAATCTTTATGTGCTCCCACTCAAGATGTACAATGTCTTCAAGAAGGAAGGCTCACCTGAATGTCATGTGCAGACTGCGATCCCATGTGTCCCGTTGTAGGTGGGCGAGTGTCTGCTACCGATGGCACAACAGCTGAAACAGACTTTAATGTTTTTCATGAGCTTGTGTTTCTCAGTGCTTTGCAACAATGCAGGATCAGCATTCCACACAAGAGCATAAGAAAATCCTCTGCCCGCCTGTGATTTCCAGCAATTGGTCTTCAGAGGCATAATTCCTCTGACAGTAGAGGAAGAGAAGGGTGGAAGCTGAGGCTCATGCACTATGCCAAACTTCAGTTTATTCCCCCCTCAAAGGGCTGTTTGGGTCAATAAACTTTACTTGTGAAGGTGGCTTTAATATTGTATTTATTAGCTAATTTGTCAACATTTTTGAACCACCTTGGCTACCCTGGAAGTAGGGATTGACAAATGAGGAAAAAATGAGAAACTGAAATTGGCCGGTCTTAAATTGAGCTTGCCACGTTTCCTCATCAGTTTGTGTGTGTGTTTTAAATCCTCACCAAAAAAATGTTGGCATTTCAGTGCGCCGTTCTCCTAGCATACCCAGTTGCTGCAAGCCGTTTCCCCGAATATAATGCATTTTTGTTGTTTTCACTAATGTATGCACTCCCCCCCCGAACACTTTCCTCTAACACACACATTTCCACACACATTATTATGTGGAAGAAGAGCATCACAAAATTCAGATTCTCCTGGTCTGAAGTCCAGGAGAGACATTACTGCCATCATATCAGTGTACTGGATGAAGCAAAGATCACCAGTGTTGAAGCAATGATTCTTCAACATCAACTTCGTTGAACTGGTCATGTTGTGCGGATGCCTGATTATCACCTTCCAAAGCAACTACTCTATTCCAAACTAAAAAATGGAAAGCGTAATGCTGGTGGTCAACAAAAGACTTTTAAAGACTGTCTCAAGGCAAATCTAAAAAAATGTAGTATAAACACCGACAACTGGGAAACACTGGCCTGTGAGCGCTCCAGTTGGAGAACAGCCTTTACCAAAGGTGTCATGGACTTTGAAGACACTCAAACTCAGGACACAAGGGAGAAACATGCTAAGAGGAAGGCACGCTTGACAAATCCACACCATGATCAGCTCCTGCCCGGAAACCAATGTCCCCACTGTGGAAGGGCGTGTGTATCCAGAATTGGCCTCCACAGTCACTTACGGACTCACTGTTAAAACCGTGTTTATGGAAGACAATCTTACTTGGCCACGAGTGATTGCCAAAACAGAAGAAGAAGAAGATTGAGCTCAATGGACCAATGGTCTGACTCAGTTGGCAGCTTCCCATGTTCCTAAGTGCGAATGTCAAAGGATATCTTGCACACTGTCCTGAGAAGTATGAATTAGATGTGCATTAAAATGGGGCTTCGGTTTCTCCCTGCCTGAAAGGGTAGAAAGGCAGCAGAGACATTAAAGGAACAGATAAACAAATAGCGGAGGCGACACACACACTTACCCGCAAAGCATCTCCATTCTCCCATGCAGCCTCAAGTTGTTGCTCCACTCACTCTTTGTTTGTGGTTAAGAAGTCTGAGAAGTAGATACTGGTATTACAATGCTAGTCCTTTCAAGTATTTTCCTTTCCCCTCAGGTCGTAACACCAAGGGTGAATGGAAACTGCAGTTAGAGATTTAATTAGACCGGCTATTTCTGGATAAAACTCATTATCGTACCTTGTAATTAAATCTGGGGTCATGATATACTCTTTTGGCAGGTTAAGCTGTGAATGGAGACATTTCTCTTTTATCTTCCTTTACCCATGTGTTGTTGTCCCCCCCCTTTTTTGCAGGGGGGGTGGTGGTTTGCAGCCGTGGCAAATCATTTGTATCTTCCCCGTTTTGAAATCTTCCCATTAAAAGATGAAAGACAATTATTCATGAAGCAACAACCAGCACACAGCCTCTTCCTTGACAATTATACCAGAGGGAAATATCATCAGAGGAGAAGAGAAAGTTGCGTCCAGGTTGGCAACAGTTGGCAAGCTTACTCATCCGTTGCACCGCCTAGCAATCAACTTTTCAAAAACTTGCCAAAGATACAATTCTGCTCCCAGGGAATTGAAGAAGACGAAGGAGGGGAGGAAGGGGCAGGGGAGGAAGCCTGATAATTTTCAGTTGCTCAACTTTCCCGAGAAGCCGAGAAGGTAGAGATGACTATTCGCTCCCCATGCGCACAGCCTTGTTCCCTGAAGCACTTCCCACAAACCAGCTTGAACCCACAGAGTGGTGGTAGTGATGGTGAGCTCTGAGCTTTTTTTAAGGAAACCCACCAAAATTGTTGGGAAACCTCGCCCCAAAATAGTGATTTTAAGCTTTTGGGGCTGATTCTGCTGTTTTTTTCATCATGTTGCCGTACATCCGGGTTTGCCCTGTCATTTTGCTGCTTTGGCAAAATTCTCCGACACCCAAAAATCGGGACATGTCAGGAATCTTCTGGCAAGCCTATGTTGGCTTTACTGTTCAAAGCAAAAACCTTTCTGTCCTCTTCCAATTTTGGTCGAATCCACTCAATAGTTTGTCCTGATCTAGTTTTGCTGCAGCTCTTTTATCCCCCCCCCTTTAATGTTTAGTAGTTGTTTTATGGTTATCCCAGTAGTAATGTACGGAAGTGAGAGCTGGACCATAAAGAAGGCTGATCGCCGAAGAATTGATGCTTTTGAATTATGGTGCTGGAGGAGACTCTTGAGAGTCCCATGGACTGCAAGAAGATCAAACCTATCCATCCTTAAAGAAATCAGCCCTGCGTGCTCACTAGAAGGACAGATCCTGAAGTTGAGGCTCCAGTACTTTGGCCACCTCATGAGAAGAGAAAACTCCCTAGAAAAGACCCTGGTGTTGGGAAAGGTTGAGGGCACAAGGAGAAGGGGACGGCGGAAGATGAGATGGTTGGACAATGTTCTCGAAGCTACTAACATGAGTTTGGTCAAACTGCGAGAGGCAGTGAAGGATAGGTGTGCCTGGCGTGCTCTGGTCCATGGGGTCACGAAGAGTCGGACACGACTGAACGACTGAACAACAACAACAGGTTGTTTTAAATGGTTTTATCTTTGCTATTATGGTGTACGTTATCATTATCGCTAAGCACGTTGACTATAGTTCCTGGAACAAATATTTTAATGAAACAAATACTATAGGTGCATACGATTTGGTATATGACAACCAATTCGACATCATGCGGATCTCATCTTCCTTTCTTTTCTCCTTTCCTTAGAACATAAGAAGAGCCTGCTGGATCTTGCCAATGGCCCGTCTAGTCCAGCGTTGTGTTCTCACAGTAGATAATCTGGAGATAATCTGGAGAGCCAGTGTGGTGTAGTGGTTAAGAGCAGTAGACTCGTAATTTGGTGAAGCGGGTTCGCGTTTCCACTCCTCCACATGCAGCTGCTGGGTGACCTTGGGCTAGTCACACTTCTTTGAAGTCTCTCAGCCCCACTCACCTCACAGAGTGTTTGTTGTGGGGGAGGAAGGGAAAGGAGAATGTTAGCCGCTTTGAGACTCCTTTGGGTAGTGATAAAGCAGGATATCAAATCCAAACTCTTCTTCTTCTAATCAGGTGTCTGTGGGGAACCCACAACCAAATTTTGAGCACCTCTTGTGGTTTCCAGAAAACGACGTTCAGAGAATAATTGCTACCTCTAACTATGGAGGAAGAATCATAGCCATGATGGCTAGTAGCCATTAATAGCCTTAACCTCCAGAAATTTGTCCAATCCTTTTTTAAAGCCATCTAGTTTGGTGGCCACCACTGCCTCCTTTGGGGGCAAGTTTGATAGCTTAACATGGACTCTTCTTTCCTTTCTCTTCCCTTCTTTCTTGCTATACTTCCTTTCAGTCCGCCTTTCTACTCCTTCTGTTTCTCCTTCCTTCAAGTTTCTAGCCCTTCAGGCAAGACAATAGGAGTGTACACGGCTCTCAAGATTCGCCTTGTAGCTGTGCTTTAAAAAATATTTCTCCCTTCCAACCCAAGATTCTGAATGTAGATCACTACGCGGGGTGAGCATTACTGCTACAGCAATAATAAAAACAAGAACAACAAAGGGTTAAAGTCCTTTTACCCTCCCCCCCTGCACTAGGGTCCTAATCTGAACCTGGCCCTCACACCGGATGTCAAAAAAAAACTACCCTGCACTAAGAATGGTTTGGTGAAAATCTTGGAATATGCAGAGATGGCAAAATTGATGGCACTGATAAAAGACACAAATTTCTAATATTTTAAAGAAGACTGGAAACCATATAAAAAGTTATTTGCCATATGTGAAGACCACAGCAGGGTTTGAAGTGTAAGAAAATAGCAGAACGTGTTAGAGAGGATGAAATTAGATCAGACAGAACCTTAAAACGCAATTGCATGTCATTTGGGGTATAAATGTTGATGTTGGGTGAGTGGGAATTCACTATTTTGTTTAATAGGAATATAATTGTTGAGTAACAAATGTAACTTTCTACAGGGAAATAAAATAAAATATTATTATAAAAAAACCACCCTGTGCTTAATGGCAGAGACATGGGATTAACTTCATGTGCAGTTTGGCCCTGAAAGAACATCATTTTGCAGTAGAATGCCAATGGATTGGCAAGCTGAGTGCAAACGAAGCCCAAATTTCCCTAGTAAAGTCCTCCTTAATTAAAATTTGGGACCTCTTGAGTTAAGGCAAAAGTACACGAGAATTCTCCTAGTAACATTATAGTATTATTCACCAGTACAGTCACAAGGCGGTTTGACTTCTATTGTACGCCACAACTGATGATCATCAGATTAACAGTTAAGGGTAATCAGATCCAAGCATTCCTTTGTGGTTAAACTGCTAAGCATTCCATCTGTCTTCCTGCGATTTCTTGCAACATGCGTTGCTACAGGAGTGTTGAGTCAGTAATTTCACATCGCCGCAGCTAAATTAGGTTTGCGGGCTCCAGGAAAACTTCTGGTGCTACCGTTCCCATAAACACCTACCCTGTAGGGGAATGGCTGTAACCTGGGCCCTGGGTTGCCTTGGATTTAACAACAAAGCACCATTTAGGACTGTAACTGAATTAATAGTAAGCTGTTAACTTTATTACGCTGATATACAAATGGTTCAGCTGCGCTGCAGATCCCGCCTTGTAAGGAAATCAGGGTTAACTGAATACAGCCTCGTATATACAGGCTCTGGTGACTTCAAGGTTGGATTACTGCAATGCACTCTATCCTTTGCACTTGTCCCAGAGACTGCAGTTAGTGCAGAAGGCTGCAGCATGGTTGCTGCCAAATGTGAGACCCTGGCCCAACTCTGCTCAGCGATCTGCACTTGCTACCTGACCAGGTTCCAGGTGTTACCGTTGGTATATAAAGCCCTTAACAGTTTGGGACTAGTTTACTTGGGTTGCCTTACCCCGTATGCCCTCGCTAGACTATTTTGATATGCTGAACTGGCACTTGTAACAGGTGCCACATAATACCCGCTCTGCAGTTGTGATAAATGAGTTCACAGTTAGTATATAGAGCTGCAAACTTGCATTTGTCTATGTGTAGGATTGGTAGGTAGAAGAAGACTGCAAGGAAGAAGACCTGTGCAAGCAGTTGAGGGACAACTTCAAGGACCCTGATTTCCCTTCTTTTGGTTCTTCATCTGTTAGCCAGACTTGAACTGGATAGTCCCGTTGCCTTAAAAAGGTAAACAATATTTTAAAGGCTCCATCTCATCCAGGACATAGACTCTTTGCACCACTGCCTTCGGGTAGAAGATATAGAACAATTAGATCAAGAACAAATAGATTGAAGAACAGTTTCTACCCAAGAGCTATAACCATCTTAAATGCTGTAACCAGATAATATGACCTTGGAGAGCTGTGATGGGTGTGTGTGTGTGTGTGTGTGTGTGTGTGTGTGTGTTTTGTGCTGTTTTTTTTCTTTTTCTTTCTGGTTTTTATGGGATGGCATGCAATTTTGTTGCACTTATATAGCGTTGTGCTTGTACTTGTGCAATGGCAATAAATAGATTATCTACTATCCTTCAGAGGACTGTCATTGGACAACCCTTCAAACAGAAGATTGTCGTCTGCAAAGCAGGACACATGGTCGTCTCCTATCATGCTATTTTTAAAAAAATGCAAATGCACTCTTACAACCTTTGTTTGCAGTCACAACAATAGTATGAGTCACTAAAAGTTACTTTGTGGCTTGTAATTTAGATCCTTTCCCTTTATTTAGATGGAAAGCACACCAGTGCATCGTTTAAGATTCTTATCGTTGTCTCCCAGACACCCCCAGATACCAAATAATATGGCACTGAGTTTCTGAAATATGCCATTTGTTAGTGTAAAAGGTTGCTTCAGCTCATTTCAAATGACCTTCTGGAATTCAAGGCCACAGGGTGTGCGAGGGAAACTGAATGCAGCTTAACAATGTGAGCCGGCTTATATTTCACCAGATTTGAGAAGCACACAATACAAGCATCTTTGGTTTCCAAAACTTAATAGCAGGCCTCTTTCTAAACATATTCTCTCCTACTGTGTCCATGAGAAAGGGTAATTTATGTGGCTGTGCTTAATATGTTCTTCAAAGGTGCAAACCTGTAGAAACTGGATTAGTATGTTGACTCCATCAATTAACGTTAATCTAATATCCTGCCCATTTAAATTAGTGTAAACATTGGCCGATAGGGTTAAGGGAAGAGAGTTAAACTGAAAAAGATTTATTTAAGGATTAGTGTAGCAGCTACACTAGAATTCAATCCAGGAAGTAAACATCCCAGCAGTGCAGGTTGCAGGAAACAACAGCGCTCAGCAAAGATTAGCAGCTCAAAACAAGAAGGCCAAAGAAAAGTTGTGATGTGGAGAGGTGGAAGAAATGGGGATTTCTTGTACTACCAAAGAGCATGGCAGTAATACGAATGCAACTACTAATGAAAATTAAAAAACCATGTGGAATTGACCTGGATCCTTCATTTACAAGGTTGAATGCTCCATGTTGATCAATCGATTAGAAAAAGGAAGTAATAACACATGGGTTGAAACAAACCACAATGATGCAAACTAATATAAACATATCAATACATCGTTTGAAGATTGGAGAACCTCTACCTGTT
The DNA here is from genome assembly GCA_034641385.1 of Darevskia mixta. Lineage (NCBI taxonomy): Eukaryota > Metazoa > Chordata > Lepidosauria > Squamata > Lacertidae > Darevskia > Darevskia mixta. Next base: position 2,996,203 of record JAWWNH010000054.1, on the reverse strand, counting down.
TTTTTCATTAATGCAAGAAGTAAGGTAAAGGGTAAAGGGACCCCTGACCGTTAGGTCCAGTCGCGGACGACTCTGGGGTTGTGGTGCTCATCTCGCTTTACTGGCCGAGGGAGCCGGCGTACAGTTTCCGGGTCATGTGGCCAGCATGACTAAGCCGCTTCTGGCGAACCAGAGCAGCGTACGGAAATGCCGTTTACCTTCCCGCCGGAGCAGTAACTATTTATCTACTTGCACTTTGACATGCTTTCGAACTGCTAGGTTGGCAGGAGTAGGGAATGAGCAATGGGAGCTCACCCTGTCGCGGGGATTCGAACCGCCAACCTTCTGATCGGCAAGCCCTCGGCTCTGGAACACTAAAACCTAAAAGGCTGAAGAATGACAGCCTGTTTGGCTTTTGGAATGCATGTAACTGCATTGGTGGGATGGGAGTCTGAGTGAAGTCTGAGTGAAGAACCACCCATTGACATGGTGTCTTGCAGCAACAGCGACAGGGAAACTCGGTTTTAAAGAGGTTCAGGGAACTTTAAGATGAAATGCAACTAGCATTCTCTGGACAAGGGCCTGGATTATGCCTTCCTCCCATCATTTAGCTACAAGTCATGGCCCTGTCTACAGGGGACAAGAATACTGACAAACTCTTTACTGCCATGCCACCCCCCGACATTTTTCTTTTTAAAAGCACGGCTATTCAATTACACTTCAACCAACACGGACCGATATTGGATTTAAATAAAAGCATTGCCAATTCTTTTCTCTCTCCCTCTTTTTTTAACATCTGAAATAAAGAAGGGTGTCAGGAATGGCTGGAGAGCAGCTGGCATGCTATCAAAGTGTCGCTGGAAATCTGCTTGCCTTAATTCACTCCAGCAGAACACACATCTTGCTTCTCAGACATGTGTAAATTCAGATTTTAATCACTTTAGCAGTGCCTCCGCAAGGCAGAGTCCCCCCCCTCCCCGCCAAAGGCTGAACTTACCCTACCAGAGCAAACAAAACGTTGGGATCCCGGTTCTCAAGCCATTAGAGAGGAGCAATTCACAACATTTCATGTTCGTGGCCAACACTTCTCACTTAACAAGCTGTCTCTTTGGAGAAGACTGTGGAATTAGCAGTGACTGAAATCCATACATTCCTAACAATACAACTGGCATTAATTGACATCCTTGTGGCCAGATATAGACTTTGCTGGCTTGGCTTGCAACCATGAAACCACTTAGAGGGATAGCTTTGGCGGGGAGGGGAACGGAGTTTCACACGACCTCCTCCACATGCCAAAAGGACGTTTGGAGTGGGTACGTGTCAAGGACAGTGCAGGTTGGCCCATTAGGGCAAATGGCACTCTGCCTCACCACCCTCTGTGGTGTTGCCTTTGTAGAACTCAGCAGGGAAGAAGATGGGGACAAAAGTAGAATGAGTTGGCTCTAGGTCCACCTACTGTTGGCCTCAAGGGTCTCTATGAGAGCCAGTGTGGTGTAGTGGTTAAAGAGTGGTAGACTCATAATCTGGTGAACCGGGTTCGTGTCTCTGCTCCTCCACATGTAGCTGCTGGGTGACCTTGGGCTAGTCACACTTCTTTGAAGTATCTCAGCCCCACTCACCTCACAGAGTGTTTGTTGTGGGGGGAGGAAGGGAAAGGAGAATGTTAGCCGCTTTGAGACTCTTTCGGGTAGTGAGAAAGCGGGATATCAAATCCAAACTCCTCTTCTTCTATGGGCACCAGCTAAAGGTAAAGGGACCCCTGACCATTAGGTCCCGTTGCGGACGACTCTGGGGTTGCGGTGCTCATCTCGATTTATTGGCTGAGGGAGCCGGCTTTTAATGTTTAATAGACTATTGCATTTTAATATTCTGTTGGAAGCCGCCCAGAGTGGCTGGGAAAATCCAGCCAGATGGCGGGGTAGAAATAATAAATTATTATTATTATTATTATTATTATTATTATTATTATTATTATTATGGCATTCCCCAGAGAATCCTGGTAACTGCATACCCTCCCATGCAATGCAGCCCAAATCTGGGACACCGTCTTCCGGGTACGAAATCCCTTGTGAGTCATGTGACCTGCATGAGATTGCAGACCCAGAAAAGGCAGAGTTTTCAGGCACGGTGCCCCAAAACATGCATTTTGGGGTGCCACACAAGATCACGGACTGGGGGGATGGGGTGGACAACACGCTTTTTGCTGGGCGAGATCTCAGCCTGAAATTGCACAGGAGCAAGTTGCCCCAAATGGCTGCCAGGCTTCTGTGGGATGTCCCAGTTTTTCCAGGGCAGTTGATGGGTATGGAATGGTAGTGACTCTGTTAGGGGCGGTTTTAGGGCAGCATGGCCGGTTTGGCTGCACTGAGCCCTGCACTGCAGGGGGCGCCTCAACAATGCTGTCAAACGGAGCCTGAGAGGTGAGGCACACACCAAATTTTAGTGTCACACAGAGTGCCATTGCAATTTGAGAGTCCAAAGTCTGCCACTGGCTCAGAGGGGTTTGTGTGTAAATCGCAACTCCCAGCATTCTTCAGAGGGGAAGCTTTACATGTATGGCTTTTAATTTTCTGCTGTTTTCACATTTTACTGTGCTGCGGCATTGCATTCGTTCATGTGCGTCTTTTAAACTTTTCTTGCAGAGATGGATTCCGCGGATTTGCAAGTTGCCCTGAAAGCAGGTGCTGATCAGATGGGGTTTATATACATATTTCAAAACCAATCAGTCAACAGAAGAGGCAGGGAAGCGGTCCCTTCCTCGCTGAGTCTCATAAGGGGAGGGCGTTGGCAGAGTTCCTTCTTGCTAATTGCATTTTGTTTTAAGAGGCCTAACAAATTGCCCAGTAATGTAATAGATTATTCTTTTTTGAAAAAACACACACCATGCCATGCTAAACCACCTCTTAAACGTAATGAGTTACATGAAGTCATCCAGTTTAAAAGACTCTCTTAAAGAGGTAATTTAATTCAAATAAGGGTATACACTACCAGCTTCGGTGGCTTAAAACATTTATAGAGTAGCTGTACTATTCCACTGCCTTAGGTTATTCCGTTGACTGGAAACCACTCAGAGAGGAAACTTGGGGAAAGCTCACAGCCACCAGGCATGTGGATAGGAACTTCTTTATAGTTAAACAATGCTTGTTTTTTTCTTTTTTTAAAGGATCAGGGAAATAAAAAGTTGTAGGAAGGGTTGACTCATGCTTCTGAGATCCTTCCTAATGAGAAAACAGCTGCCACAAATTTGCTAAATCTTTTGGATGCTCTTAGCTCCGCTGACTGATTGCTAATTTGAGAGCTGCATGTAGGCTGTGATTTTACATCAAGGCAGGAAAAGTGAGGACTAAGGCACTGGGCAGAAAATCTATTCAACTTCTGAGAGATTTAGGGCCCCTCCAGATTACAGATGGAAGGATGTGTCACTGCCCCCTTGGTTCCTCATTTTCCCCATCTTAAATTGGACTCTCCACATTTTTGCTGCAATTTGCTGAATTTCTTCCCTAAAATCCTTGTGAAAATTCTTCAGTACTTTAGGGGAAATTTCTCCACATTTTCATTAATGTATGCATTTTTTATGTCCACTTTACCAAATGCATGCATTATTTTTTTAAAAAGAAAAACAGCGGTTGGCTGGACAACTACACTGCAAAATGTGAATTTTGAAAGTGGCTATGTTTTGGTTCGGAATTGTTTCAGAAAGTGCCAATTTGATATGGTTGGCTTTAAATGCAAACCGCATCAAATTTCTTCCCTATCCGTACTCAATATGGTCTTTTAATTATGCTTCCATGATGATTTGTGCTCATGACACCTGCAAGGCATTCATACACAATCCTCCTTTTAACGCTACTTGTTCATTTCCAATCAGTGCATATCTTGTAACTTCCTGTTGAAATGCACACAAATTTTCACACCACAAAAGTTCTGGGGGTTACCCCCAGCTCCCTTCTTCTGCTTCTGTTGTGCTATAGCCCCTCCAGACAAGAACTGATACGGCTGCAGGTGCCACATATCCACATTATACCCATTCTGTGTTTGTAAGAAAGCTGTATTTTAGTGTGGCAGCACCTATACTTTGGAACTCCCTGCCTATTGACATCAGGCAGGCACCTTCTCTGCACTCTTTTCAGCATCTGCAAAAAAGCATTTCTGTTGAGACAAGCCTTCCCAAACATGCAGAATGTCAATATACTGTATACTTTTGCATCTGTTTTTAGTTTATTCCTGATTTTGTTTTACTTTTTCCTGTGTTAAATAGTTGTTTGTAGCTGTTTTTGCTGATAATGTTATTGCTTTATTCTCTTTATTCTCAGAAGGCAGTGATGGCCATCAATCAAATGGCAGCAATCAGTGGCGTAGGAAGGGGGGTGGAGGGGGCGGAGCGCCCCATGTGCCACTCTGGAAGGGGCGACAAGATGGCCCCTGCCTCCCCCCAAGGGCGCGGCATCCGTATGGGCTGTTGCTCTCGTGCGCTGTCCGTACGGGATGCCGCCCACCCAGCAGCCTGTACGGTCGCCATGCATGAGTGGCAGCCCATCACTGCCTTCTGAGAATAAAGAGAATAAAGCATGTGCGGCATTCCGTACGGAGTGCGCACACGTGGGATTCCGCACATGCACAGTCCGTACAGGGTGCCGCACATGTGTCGCCCAGGTGCCAGAGAGGTGTTCCTCCGCTACTGGCAGCAATGCTTTTAAATACCAATTGCTGGAAACCACAATATGGAAGAGAGGTGGATTTAGGGCTATGAAACTGCCCTGAGGGCAACTGTGATGCAGTGAATTGGAAGTTAAGAGGTGGACGGCGTCAGATTTTGACTTTGCACAGGGTGCTGGACTAGATGGGCTATTGGTCTCCTGCAGGCTTTTATTATGTTAAATCATACTCAGAGTAAACCCCCCCCCCTGAAGTCAATGGCCTGAGTATGACTTAGTTGGAGATCACCCAGCCAATATTTCGGAATTTGCCAGCAATTCCAGTCTGCAGTTCATTTAATAATACTTTTTTTAAAAAAGATCTGCAGGGACTAAGTTGTGACATGAATCACTCCAGCATGCAAGTGGAGAAAGGAAAGAACAGTCCTCTCTCTCTCTCTCTCTCTCTCTCTCTCTCTCTCTCTCACACACACACACACACACACACACACACACACACACACACAACTGCACAGTCTGCCTTGGCTTTAATCAGTGGATATATATATAAGAGTAAGCAGATGTTCCTTGCTCGCTTATTTCCCCGTGGAGTAAGGAGGCAGCGAATGGCCAGACCCCTGCCTCTCCTCCCACATCCCCTTTCTTCATTGGCAGGCGAGTGACGCTGAGGTCTCACAGACCTGTAACAAATGACTCCTTCCCTCTTCCTGCCAGCAAGCAAAGGGGAGGATAGACAGGAAGCCTTTCCGAGAGGACGGTCTCAGGGGGCTCATCCCAGGTGGAGGAGATAACACGGACCGCGTCTAAGAGCCACTTCGGATGTTCCCCGCGTGGGCAGCACTTCTCCGCCTGGAAAAAAAAGGCAGGCAAGCTGCATGTAGTTACATGGAATGATGAGGGTGCATGCGTCTGTTTTGTACTGTGTTTGGGAAGCTCTAGCCAAGAGGCTACTGTAGGAGCAGAGTGACGAATGCTAGCTGGAAGGCTAGTTTAGGAATATAAGAACAGTCCTGCTGGGTCAGATGAAGGGTTCACCACACCCAGCAGTGGGGAACCTGTGGGTCTCCAGATGTCATTAGACTCCAGTTCCCATCAGCCCAGCCAGAATGGCCAGAACTCCAGGGATGATGGGAGCTGTAGTCTAACCGTAACTGGAGGGCCACAGGTTGCCCATCTCTCACCTAACCCAATGTTGTGTTTCTGGGAGCAGAGCTAGTTGGAGGCTTTTGGAAAGCCCATGGGCCTGCCATCCATGAGATTAGCTTTCGGAGGAGCATCGGAAGCTGCCTTATATTGAATCAGACTGATAGTAATCTACAGTAATAAAGTGCAAGTGTATCTGCGTCCAGTCCCTGTGTCCGTCCCTGTGTCCTACTGCGCATGTGCCCCACGGACACAGGGATTGGAGCGCAGAGACTTCGGGCGGCCGGGCTGTTGAAGCGGCGGGTGCGCGCTCGCGTGGACTTACTTCTAAGCGGCAGCGGCCGTTACAAGTGGCGGCTGAGTTGGCCTGCCGGGGCCTGGCTGGTGCCAGTGCCGCCGCCGCCGCGATGCGCCTCTTGCGCTGCCTGCTGAAGGGCCATTCGGCGCTGGCCGGGGCGCCCAAGTACATCGAGCACTTCAGCAAGTTCTCACCGTCCCCACTTTCCATGATGTTCTAGCGCCCGTTAATTTAACGGGCTTAAAGTCTACTAGTGTATCATAATTTCAGCCAGGCTTTTGACAAAGTGGAGCAGCTGGTAAAATGTGGGCTGGCCGAAGTAACTTAGATGGATTTGTAGCTGGTTGACTGACTAAACCCAAAGATGGCTCACTAATGGTTCCTCATCATCCTGGGGGAAAGTGACAAGTGGGGTACCGCAGGGTTCTGTCCTGGGCAGGGGAGTCTTTAGCATATGTGCCGCTGGAGTGCAAAGATCCGCCCAGCGCCCCCCAAGTCTAACAAGTGCCGCCGTTGCGAATGACAAGTGCCGCTGCTGGCACAGCGCGTTTTTGGTAAATGAGCGCACAAAGTCGAAAGTCCTCTAGTGAGACAGTAGGTATACATTTCGGTAATACCTAGGTATATATGTATTTTGTTTTTCTAGCTTGATCAAAATTATTTATTATTTCATAACAGGTAGATAGTTAAGAGCTTAGGAGGCTTCAGCGGTGGGCACCTGCGCCCCCCAGAATTTGGCACCCGTGTGCCCCACACCCCTTGCACCCCCGGGTAAAGACGGCCCTGGTCCTGGGCTCGTTGTTGTTCAACATCTTTATAAATTACTTGGATGAAGGTATTGAGGGGATGCTCATCGAATCTGCAGATGACAGATAAATTTTAATAGGGACAAATGTCAGGTTCTGCACTTCCAACTCTAAGATTCTATGATTCTATGACAGTGCCACCAAAGACAAAATTGGGCTTCAATATGACCTCTTTTTCATGTTCTGTGAATTTTATGGGTTGAGAGGGAGCAGGATGGTGCAAGCCAACTGTGCCTGCCCCCCAACCTTCCACATTAAGTGAGAAGGTCTAAAAAGGGTTGCAAGCATGTTTGGCTGAACCCACTTACAGTCCTCCCCCAGATGAGTGCTATATGGATGGATGGGTGGGGAGGCGAAGTGTATATTGCATAAATGAATAAGTATAAATAAATAATTTTGAATTCTAGAGTAATGAGGCTAGCTCTAGTAAAACAAATTGTGTATTTTTGTTAGCAGATCAACTCAACATTATAGGTCTTTAAAAACTGATGCCTAGAGCTGGAAACTTAATTTATTATTTTTGGATTAGTGGCAGAAGTTCATCTCATATATTTCTTGCTTATGAAGATGCTTATATTCCACCTTTCCACTGAAAGGCACCCAAGATTTGACTAAGAACTCTATTTGACTTAGCTTTTTGGATGCCCTTTGTGGAAAAACTGGCTCAGGGAATCTGTCCAACATATTTTGCGGTGAAGAACAGTACAGGAAAGCTTATCTTCAGACCCCCTTCCCACCAACAATAGTTTTACATTTTAATTGTCCTAACAGTCCAGCCACTCCAATCCTCTTTTGCAAATAATGAAATTTGTCATATATATATATTTAACAACTAAAGCTCTTGTGGCTACAATTCTATATCCATTTACCTGGGAGTAAGCCTCATTAAACTAAGTCAGACTTGCCCATGAGTTGCTTATGAGACTCACTTACGATCATCAAAGATAGGAGCTGCCTTATACTGAGTCAGACTAATGGGTCCATCTAGTATTGCCTACTCTGACTGACAGAGGTTTCAGGCAAGAGGTTTTCAGAGCAGCTAAAAACCAGCACTTTGAACTGGGGCTGCAAACTAATTGGCAGCCAATGCAGTGAGGCCAGGATCAGTGTTATATTGCTCAAAATGTCTTGCCCTGGCAAGCAACCTGGCTACTGAATTCTGCACCAGATGAGGTTTCCTAAGCTTCTTCAAGGGCGGCCCCACTTTTAATGCTTTGCAGTAATCTAACCTAGAGGTTACCAGAGCATAGGCGACAGAAGTTAGACTATTCCTGTTCAGATAGGGGCATAGTTGGGCCACCAGCCAAAGCTGATGAAAGGCACTCCGGGCCACCGAGGCCACCTGAGGCTCAAGCGACAGCAAAGGATCCAAAAGTATCCCCAAGCTACATGCCCACTCCTTCAGAGGCAGTGTAACCCCATCAAGAGCAGGCAACCTCCTAGCCATCCTGTCTAGGGAACCACCAACCAGCAGTGCCTTAGTCTTATCTCTGAGCTGAGCTTCAGTTTATTGGCTCTCATCCAGTCAACTTCTGAGGCAAGACAATGGTTCAGCACTTCCACTGCCACACCTGCAGATATAAGGAGAAGTAGAGCTGTGTGCTATTAGCATACTGCTGGCAACCAGGGAGGTTTGGCTGGCACCTTCATTATACACCTTTCAGTGCCAGGTGAAAATGTTCCTTTTCAACCAGGCCTTGGGCTGATTGACATACGATGCGCTTTTCAATATGTTGTGGAAGGGGGAATTATTAGTTTGTTTTTGTTCTTATTTTTATTATCTGTTTTTTATATTGTAATTTTATGTTGTGAACCATCCTGAGTTCTACGGATGAAGGGCAGTGTACAAATAAATAAAATAAAATAAAATAAAATAAAATAAAATAAAATAAAATAAAATAAAATAAAATAAATGTACATTCATTTCTTTGCCCAGTTTTTCCTCTGGCTGCACTGGCATGTGACCATCTGAAAGTTGCCCCAAAAGGAATGAGGTCCTCAGGCTGAAAAGGATTCTGGGTCTTCTCTGACATATAGAGCAACTTGTCCCTAAGACACAGGGCAGCTCCAGGTTTGGGGGAGACCTGGACTAAGTTCAGGTCTCCCTGAAGTTTGTTGAGTTCCTCTGACCTTGGTGGTCCTGTGATGATGTCCTTACCTGGTGGCAATGGCAGGTGGCTATGAGCCATCATTTTGAATTTCTCCCAATGTCATGTTGCTCCAGTACATTTGTGGGAAATAGGAAATTTTCACAGCTGCTCAACACATGGCACCTGGGGCAGGTGTCAGTGCTGATGGCTTTGGCAGGGTCCTTGGGGCCTTGGGAACTGCCTGAGCATACTGGGTGTCAACACTGGGCCTGCCAATATGCCCTATATTTCCTTTCTAGCCTACTTTCTTTTCTGGAGACAGTGGGATGCCACACTGTTGAATGAGAGGCAATTATCTTATGTGTTGATAATTGCATGATATTACACCAGGAGCTCTGTTCTTATTCAGCAGCCTACTTCAGATCATGATGACTCCATTGCGCTCTGTCAACTTGGGAGGTCAGCATTAATCAAATTCCACCCTTTCTATTTACTCCCCAGATGGTATCGTTGAATAATGACCTACCTCACAAGATTGTGGTGGTGATGAAAATGATGAGGATTGCCGAAAGGGTTCTATAGACAGTGAAAGTGTGTTGGTAAGAGCTGGCGTTTCGGGTATAGATTGCAACATGATATGCACAGCCTGGGATCTGACTCTTCTCCATCCAGGGATGCTGCAGTCCAGCATTAGACTCATCAATGGAGTCACTTTCACATCTGCAAGAGAAGATAGAGATATGTGAACATCCGTAAGGTCTAATAATAGTGGCATCTATTGCTGCGCTGATGACTGGTGGCATGTGTGCATTTGTGGATTAGGATCAGAGGTGTAGCTGTCTAGAGTTGTGGAGTTGAAGACCCTGTTACTATTTCTGCAGCAGGAGCTCTGTCTGCAATGTGCTGGAGCTGCCCAATCAGCATGGAAGTGGAGCTTTTTAGCCACTGAGAAGAAATATCACCTTTTGTGCTGATTGGAGCCAATCAGAGTGAAAGGAGGTGAGGGTTGGCTCCTAGGGTCACTCTGGAGGAAGAGCACTAAGCAAAAGTTGTTCTGCAACCCCGAAACTACATGCTCTGTAATTTATTCTGTGAACCGCCCTGAGCTCTTATGACGAAGGGCGGTATATAAATTTAATAAACAACAACAACAACAACAAAGCATTTAAAAACCCTGAAAACAAAAGGTGATTCAATTTCAAGAGACTAATGTGCAACTTCTGTTATGTACATTGAAACTTCAAGGAAAAGACAATTTAAGTCACCCTGAAAGAAGATACTAGAGTATTCCAACTCACTTGCCCATTGATGTGCCCAATAAATAGTAGATCTGGCTGAAAGTAGTAGATCTAATTATTATTGTTGTTGTTGTATAGTCGTTTAGTCATGTCTGACTCTTTGTGACACCATGGACCAGAGCACGCCAGGCACTCCTGTCTTCCACTGCCTCTCGCAGTTTGGTCAGACTCATGTTGATAGCTTTGAGAACACTGTCCAACCATCTCGTCCTCTGTTGTCCCCTTCTCCTTGTGCCCTCAACATCAGGGTCTTTTCCAGGAGGGTCTTTTCCAGGAGGATTTCCCAACATCAGGGTCTTTTCCAGGAAGTCTTCTCTTCTCATGAGGTGGCCAAAATATTGGAGCCTCAGTTTCAGAATCTGTCCTTCCAGTGAACACTCAGGGCTGATTTCCTTAAGAATGGAGAGGTTTGATCTTCCTGCAGTCCATGGGACTCTCAAGAGTCTCCTCCAGCACCATAATTCAAAAGCATCAATTCTTCGGCGATCAACCTTCTTTATGGTCCAGCTCTCACTTCCATACATCACTACTGGGAAAACCATAGCTTTAACTATACGGACCTTTGTCGGCAAGGTGATGTCTCTGCTTTTTAAGATGCTGTCTAGGTTTGTCATTGCTTTTCTCCCAAGAAGCAGGTGTCTTTTAATTTCATGACTGCTGTCACCATCTGCAGTGATCATGAAACCCAAGAAAGTAAAATCTCTCACTGCCTCCATTTCTTCTCCTTCTATTTGCCAGGAGGTGATGGGATCAGTGGCCACGATCTTAGTTTTTTTGATGTTGAGCTTCAGACCATATTTTGCGCTCTCCTCTTTCACCCTCATTAAAAGGTTCTTTAATTCCTCCTCACTTTCTGCCATCAAGTTGTGTCATCAGCATATCTGAGGTTGTTGATATTTCTTCCGGGAATCTTAATTCTGGCTTGGGATTCATCCAGTCCTGCCTTTCGCATGATGAATTCTGCATATAAGTTAAATAAGCAGGACAATATACAGCCTTGTCCCCCTCTTATATAAGAGACAATATACAGCCTTGTCATACTCCTTTCCCAATTTTGAACCAATCAGTTATTCCATATACAGTTCTAACTGTAGCTTCTTGTCCCACATAGAGATTTCTCAGATGAGGTGATCAGGCACTCCCATTTCTTTAAGAACTTGCCATAATTTGCTGTGGTTGACACAGTCAAATGCTTTTGTCAAATTATTAGACTACGAAGATCTAATTATTAGCCTTGTATAATTATAAGAAGGGGGTATGTCTGGAATGGTCACAAAGGGCCCTTCCACTTCTGAATTTGTCACTTTAGTACTAATTAGGTAAGGTAAAGGGACCCCTGACCACTAGGTCCAGTTGTGTCCGACTCTGGGGTTGCGACGCTCATCTCGCTTTATTGGCCGAGGGAGCCGGCGTACAGCTTCTGGGTCATGTGGCCAGCATGACAAAGCCACTTCTGGCGAACCAGAGCAGCGCATGGAAACACCGTTTAGCTTCCCGCCAGAGCGGTTCCTATTTATCTACTTGCACTTTGACGTGCTTTCGAACTGCTAGGTGGGCAGGAGCTGGGACCGAGCAACGGGAGCTCACCCCATCGCAGGGATTCGAACCGCCAACCTTCTGATCAGCAAGCCCTAGGCTCTGTGGTTTAACCCACAGCGCCACCTGGGTTACTAATTAGTACTAATTAGGTTGTACTTATTATCATAGAATGAAATGAAATAATCCTGTAGAAGTTAAGAGAGGACTTGCCCCACTAACATTCCTTAGATCAGTGTTTCCCAATCAGTGTGCCTCCAGATGTTTTGGGACTACAATTCCCATCATCCCTGACCACTGGTATTGCTAGCGAGGGATGATGGGAGTTGTAGTCCCAAAACATCTGGAGGCACACTGGTTGAGAAACACTGCCTTAGATGTAGTTCCTATGACTTTAATGTAAACGTGCACACTTTTAATTCTACATTTTTTTAAAGAAAATGTTTAGTTAAGATATTTTTATACCACCTTCAAAAGTCAGAACTTTCTCAAGGAGCTTAGCAAAACATGAAATAGAGGTGTGCATGAAAAATGAAATTTACTGAAACAACAGCATTAAAATAACATTCCAAACAAGAATAAACATTACATTAAAAATGTCATTGGTAGTTAAAATCATAGCTGTAAAATATAAAATACTAGCAGCCTCGTACCTGGTGCTGCTTGGGAATTCTAAGAAAGCAAAAAATAAAAATAAAAATAAAAAATCAGTGCAGTTTTGAAAGGTTCAGCCCACCATCTTGATTGAATTTGTTCAATTGTATCCAAGCATAGACAAAAACCTACTTATTCATCTCAGGAAACATAATGCAAAATTTGGTTACAATATCTCAAGAGGTATCCAAACACAGCGTGAAGAAACAACTTTTAAAAATATACACAGTAGATAAAACCAAGATAAGCAGCAGAGTCCTCTGTACAGAACTAAACCAGCCCAGTGTTATTTAAATGCCCACAATGGGTAGGCAATAGATGACTTGTTTAACAATAAGTTTCTGCGCTACAGGTTTGCTGCATCAGTCAACAATCTGGGCAAGGCTACCCAACTCATCTATGACATGAGAAGAGTTAAGTCAATGGTAACAAGTTAACCGGTGGCACTTCCACTTTCCTAGGCTCACTGTGACATCCGATCAGTATCATTCAATAGGGTCAAGAGCAGGGATGGGTAAGACATTTGATTCAGTTCACATTTAAAGAGAAGCCTACTTAATCCACACTTCATGAAACAACACACAAATTGAAACACAGCCATTGTACGGACTCCCTCGGAAGGTGGTGGACTCTCCCCCATAGGAGGTTTTTATGCAGAGGTTGGATGGCCATCTGTCATGGAGGATGCTTTAGTTGAGATTACTGCATTGCAGTGGTTTGGACAACACGACCCTCAGGAACCCTCCCAGCTCTACAATTCTATGTTTCTATCAAGAAGAAGAAGAAGAAGAAGAAGAAGAAGAAGAAGAAGAAGAAGAAGAAGAGTTGTTTGGATTTGATATCCTGTTTTATCACTACCCGAAGGAGTCTCAAAGCGGCTAACATTCTCCTTTCCCTTCCTCCCCCACAACAAACACTCTGTGAGGTGAGTGGGGCTGAGAGACTTCAAAGAAGTGTGACTAGCCCAAGGTCACCCAGCAGCTGCATGTAGAGCAGCAGAGACGCAAACCCGGTTCACCAGATTACGAGTCTACCACTCTTAACCACTACACCACACTGGCACATATCCCTGAGAGAAACAGCTATGACCCAGGAGGCCAGCTCCTGGAGAGCTGACTTGGAGGTGTGGCCTGGCTAGAGAACCTGGTTTCTACTCTGAGTAAGCTCCCATGGCTCATCATAAATACAGTGGTACCTCAGTTTAAGAACAGTCCGGTTTAAGAACGATTCGGTTTACAAGCTCCGCAAAACCAGAAATAACGTCCTGGTTTGAGAACTTTACCTTGGTCTAAGAACGGAATACAAACAGTGGAAGGGCATCGGCTGCTGGAGGCCTCATTAGGGAAAGTGCACCTCGGTTTAAGAATGGTTTCGGTTTAAGAACAGACTTCTGGAACGGATTAAGTTCGTAAACCGAGGTACCACTGTAAAGCTTAATTTACCATTAACTTAGCTCATAGCGTGCTCATACATAAACAGCAGAAGCCAAGGCAGCCATCCTTTGAAATTTGCGTGTCTCCAAATTTTGCAGTGCAGTCCTTTAGACAAGTAATGTGTACACAAATGCATATACTAGGGGAAAGCCTGCATATAAAAGGTGTGTATTAGTGAACATAACGTGCGGAACTGCATTATATTAGGGGACGCTGCATTGCAGAAACGTGCCTATTAGGCAAAATGGAATACCATAATGCGGTACATAAAGGGGAGATCATACGAAAATGCTGATGAATTTTCATGAGGACTTTCTTAAAGGAAAAAATGGGCAACTGATGTGGAAATGTGCAGCACCGAACTTAAGATTGCAAAAATGAGAAACTGAGAGAGACTGAAGTTGACAGCTTCATCCCTGGCCAAGAGAGGCAATGCTGGGGAATGGCAGAAGTGGATTTAGGGGAACGTGACACGTTCCGCTGCATTGCGCACCGAGCTTAAGGGCACACCCAACACAACTATGATGTAGTGCAGGGACTCCCAAGAGACTGCAGTCTACTCCCAGAATAAAAAGCTGGCAGTGGTCTACATATTTTTTTGGTGGGGGGAGTTGTTGACCTTTTTTTACGGGGGGAGGTCAAACTTTGGAAACATTCAGACTTATGTACTTATGTACTCACCAGAAAATTGCTAGCAGCAATACCACCGTCTGCCGCTTTTGCGATGAATGAAGGACGGGCGAGGTCGGATCTTCCCTGTTTCCCCTTTTTTAATATGTAGTCATAAAGTAAGCCATGGCAGGTTTTTTTTACCTTTGTGAGAAGTAAGGCGTACCCCAAAAGTAAGCCATGGTGCCGCCATTGTTCCCGTTGCCTCCTCAGCCCATCCTGCGTGCTCAGGGAGCCAGCGAACCAGTGAGAGGCGCGGGGGGGAAACGTGCCTCTTGCGGAGTTCTGCCCCGCCTGCTCAGCACGCAGGGGGAGGCTGTACCGTACCATACTGATGTAATAAAAATAAGACATCCCCCGAAAATAAGCCATCCTGTGTTTTTTTGAGGAAAAAAATTTATAAGACGGTGTCTTAAAAAGGGGGAAAGACGGTTCTTTCCTGACTATGGAGGAAATAGAGCCCGCAATCGACCGCGATCAACCGCTAGCTGCCGAGGATCAACCAGTCGATCGCGGTCGACCGGTTGGACATCCCTGATGTAGTGAATTGAGCAGAATGGAAGGTGAGAGGCAGGGGGACACCAGGTTTTGGCCTCACACAGGGTGCCGCTGAAATTTGAGAGACCAAAGCCCATCTCTGGGGATGGGGTTCAGAGATAGGTGTGAAGTTGTGGAGGCCCTTTGCTCATTCTACAGAAGCCAGCGATGAACTGAAAAGGCCAACGAAAACTCCTCTCTGTTTTTAAACTTTTCTTGTCTGCTTTAATCCCTAATGTCAGCTTTTTCAAGTTCAGATGTAGATCACTTATTTAAAAGGCCCAAATAGCTCTGCTTTTAATGTAGGACCACATCTCTGGACTCCCAAATACAATTTATCAAAGGAAAATAACTGCAATTGACACTGTGCAGTTTCTGAAAGAGATGAATGCTGCAAGTAAACATTCACTCTCTAGATTTAATGCAGGAGACAGAGGTCAAAACTCGTGTGGGTTAATATTTTCCAAAGCAGACGAAAAGACTTCCTATTGCCATTCCATTAAAAACACCCTCCTTCCAATTTCTGTATCTGGCTTTAAAGGAAGCCTTTTTTCAATACGCCTGTAATCTAATTGGAAGGGGGAAGAAACTCTGCCTCCAAATAAGCTTTCTCTTGTGAACTCCTCCATGATATTTTATTGTCTCCACTACAAAGGGATGCTCTCTGGTAAAAGACACAGTCAATAAAATAATAGGTTTACAGCACAGTTCTGCAGAGACCTTTTAACAGGCTGCTAAAAAGCCATTATTGCCAAAGACCTTGGCTAACTACAGATCAACTCACCAAAATTCCATAACATGGAAAATAGCATTTTGCACACTTAGTCAGAGCCAAGTAAATTCTGCACGCTCCACTAGGTACACCAGTGATGAGTTTCACTACCTAACAAATCAGTTCAATTGTGTATAAGGCACAATTCAGTCTGGAGGAGAAATTTATTTGGTGCATATTTTAATGTGAATATTACTTATTTGAAACAAAATAAAATAAAAAAATCCTTCCAGTAGCACCTTAGAGACCAACTAAGTTTGTTCTTGGTATGAGCTTTCGTGTGCATGCACACTTCTTCAGATACACTGAAACACAAATCCACATGCAAACCAATACACAGCTGTCCTTGAAATTCAGTCTTCTCTGCGTTTAACAATGGAGATTTCCAAGCCCTGCAAAACGAAAAAAAGAAAAGTATATTAGATAAAAATGAACAGGACTTACAGAAATGCATTTTATTTGTGGACATTCCTTGCAAGATTACACACACACACACACACACACACACACCCCTTAGGGGAAATTGCAAAAAAACCAAAACACAAAAAAACAAAAAACAAATATTAGGATATATTTTCACATGGCTTTTAAAAAAATTGCAAACTGTTGCAAAAATGGGGTGAACTGAAGACTGGAAAAATGAGGAAGGGGGATTGACAAGTTTGTACGTCCCTAGACAGAACATCAGTAGATGTGAAGAGTTTGAGAAAGTGGCTGTGTTCATAGCAGCTTTGAAGCAACTTTCACATCATACAATCCCATTGGCTCCCAGTATGTTTCCGAGGGACCTCTAGCGGTTCCCTCACTGCAAGAAACGAAGTTACAGGGAACCAGGCAGAGGGTCTTCTTGGTAGTGGCGCCCTTCCTGTAGAACACCCTCCCTTCAAGGAAATAAACAGCTATACAACTTTTAGAAGACATCTGAAGGCAGCCCTGTAGAGGGAAGCTTTTTAATGTTTAATGTCAGAGTTATGCCTCTGGGTACCAGTTGCTGGTAACCGCAGGAGGGGAGAGTGATGTTGCTCTCAGGTTCTGTTTGCAGACTTCCCATGAGCATCTGGTTGGCCACAGGGAGAACAGGATGCTAGACTAGATGGGCCACTGGCCTAATCCTGCAGGATTCTTCTTATATTCATTCCAGCAAAACACAATGAATGTAGTGTTTTAATATGCTCTCAAACATTTTACAGCCTCTTGCAATATCTTGGCATCTTCAAATTGCTTTTTTGGGGGGCGAGAGGGTGTTTCAAACTGAACTTTTATAATAGAATGGGGGGGGGAAACTACCCTTCACAGCGAAGTCCTGAAACCCATGTGTTTTGTGGTACGGAGAGATCTGTTGTGATTCTTATCTTCACAAGCGCATGAAAAAATAGCGCCTTGTCCTCAACCTCCTTAAGAAGTTATTTAATAAAGAACTTGAAACCATTATCAATATTTACAAAAGAAATGCTCGAGAGCTGAGTTATGTGTTTTGAAATTCACAGAAGGCCACAGCCATTGAAGCAACAATGATAGGAAGTATAGCTGACATTTTCTAAATATAAAAACCAGATGATGGAAAGTTTAATTTCTGTGAATTTGGAGCAGTAGCTTAGCAGTCGACATGAACCATGTGGGAATATTGGCTGCCCAGCAGGGTGTGCAAAGTGAAGAATGTCCTCTGCATTTGCAGGGGGGGGGGGCAAAGAGCTGCACATCATTCAACCAATTCCTCTAGGTTAAATGAGAAATTAGCCCTTTTCTCTGGAATTGCCATTCTTCGTTCACTCTTTTTTTATGGTGAATCTGCATGACACTGTTGACAAATTGTTGCATTGTAGTAGTTTCTATGCTGCCTTCTCATATTTTTCAGACCTGATTTATTAAATGCCAATGCATTTTGAATACCAGCCTGTCCAGTGTGGAGAAACAGAATTCTTTTGAGGTACTCCAGGTTTCCTGTGTCTTTAATTAAAAGCTTCTTGTTTGCAGGTTCTGCCTGGTTCCACCCCCCACCCCCTTTTCTGCTGGGTGTGGCTGGGCAGTTAGCACAGAACTGTCTGCTAGTTGCTTGTCCCTTAAACTGCCTTTTATTGACAACTGGGGCTGTCAACATTACCAAATTTCAGGGAAAGAGGTTTTCCAGAGGTGTGGTAGGGGAAAACGTACGGTACCCCCATCCCAAATGCTGCTCAGCCCTGTCACATGACCTAGCGAACCAGCGGTAGTTTCACTGGCAAATAGGGTGGTGCAAGTTAAACGCTTTCTAAAAAGCTTTTTTCTCCATCTGCCAGGCCTGTTTGGAATAGGGGTGAATTGTACCAACGTTTACCCCAGCATAAATTACCCTGACTTCCTATAGTCTGGCTTGCTTTGCCTGTTGCCTCATGCAGAAAGCCCCAGGCTCAATGCTTGCTATCTCCAGCTAAAGGACCTATGACAGGAAATACCTCAGATATACTGTATAAGGTTGAAAATAAGTGTTGGAAATGCAAAGAGAAAGAAGGTACCTTTTATCACATGTGGTGGGAGTGTAAGAGGATGAAATGCTTCTGGGATAAGATATACGGTGAGATTAAGAAAATGTTGAAATATACATTTGTTAAAAAACCAGAAGCATTCTTACTGGGAATTACAGATACAGACATTAAAAAGCAAGACTTTAAGCTTTTCCAATATGCAGTGACTGCGGCTAGAATGTTGATAGCACAAAAATGGAAGCAAGAACAAATGCCGACAATAGAAGAGTGGAGAACGAAGCTAATGGAGTATGCAGAATTGGACAAAATGACGGGGAGAATCCGAGAACAGCGGGACCAGAAGTTCATCAAAGACTGGACTAAATTTGGACTATTTAAAGGAAAGTACTCAATTGAATACGTTGGTAGGAATACAAGAAGCTTTGTAGAACAAGGAAGAAATATTGTTGTTAAATATGAATATATAGTGATTAACTATGTGAGAGAAGTTATAGAAAACAATGATTGGCATAAGAAATATAGATATAAGGTATAAATATTAGAAAATCATGAGGAAGGCCTGATGGAAGTCATAGCTATAAAAAGCCAAAATGGTATAAGAAATGAAGAAAATATGTGAATTTTATAATTGTATTGTATAAAACCAATAAAAAATGATATTGGGGAAAAAAGGAAATACCTCAGTTGGAGACCCTGAAGAACTGTTGCCAACAGGATAGACAGTGTGTGGTGTAGTGATTAGAGTAGGAGTCAGCAACCTTTTTCAGCCGTGGGCCGGTCCACCGTCCCTCAGACCATGTGGCGGGCTGGACTATATTTTGAAGAAAAAAATGAACGAATTCCTATGCCCCACAAATAACCCAGAGATGCATTTTAAATAAAAGGACACATTCTACTCATGTAAAAACACGCTGGTTCCCAGACCATCCGTGGGCTCGGATTGCGAAGGGATTGGGCCGCATCCGGCCCACGGGCCTTAGGTTGCCTACCCCTGGGTTAGAGTGTCAGAGTAGGACCTGGGAGGCCAGGGTTCAAATCCCCACTCACAGCCATGATTGCCACTGGGTGACCTTGGACCAATCACTGCATCTTAGTCTCACCTAAGATTGTTGTGGGAATTAAATGAGGAGGGAGAGAGCCATTTAGGCCACCTTGAACTCCTTGGATCAAAAGGTGGGATATACCGTATTTTTCTGTGTCATTGGATGAGGTTTTTTGACTCAAAAATCATGTCAAAAAACTGGGGTCGTCCAATACACGGATAGTGGCGCGGGGCGGGGGGAGAAGCGGCACACCGCCAACCAGCTTGTTGGTGGGAGTGCAGCTTCCCCCGATGCCGCAGCAAGTGGGGAGCGATCTGGGGGGGTGTTTCCTGCCTGCAGCTACGTGGGGGGGGGGAGAAGCTGTGTGCCGCCAGCCAGCTTGTTGGCAGGAGCGCAAATTCCCCCGATGCCGCTGTGCGCGGGAAACTATCTAGAAAGTGTTTCCTGCCTGCAGCTGCGTGGGGGGAGAGGCTCAACAACTTTGGGCCATCTCCCCTCATTTTCCTAAAATTGAGTCCCCTAAAATAGGGGGGGTATTATACATGGGGGCATCCTATAGCCAAAAAAATACGGTAATTGCAATACTCAATAAATAAATAGTTGAGTAGCTAGATGAATAGCCTGGCCTAGTTTGCAGGGCCTTCCTATGAAGCAGAGGAGATCCATCACCCACCAAGAAGAAGATGCTGAGATGGGGGTAGTGACAGTGGGAGAATTTAAAAGTTAATCTATACTCACTCGTAAGGCATATGCAGGCCACAGTGTTTTAAATTATCTTTTTTCCACTGTCATGCTGTCTTTAAAAAAATGGTTGTTTACCTAACATCTCTCACATCTTTCATGGCTTCCCAAAGTCCGTCCTTGGAAGTGACCAGTCGGTTAAAAACATAATCGTAAATCTCAGTGGGAAAACATCGGTTTGAACGTTCATGGCCATTGCTGTCTTTGTCTTCTTGCTGACTTTGAGTGTAGGGCAAGTGGGAGGAAGAGAAAACGAGCATGGGTGAGGTTACAGAAGGAATCTATCTTTTAGCTGCAGAATAGCTTTTGGGTCTTCTCCCAAATAATTCTGGGAGCTGTAGTTCTTAAGGGTTCTGAGGGCTGTTAGGAGACCAAGAGTTGCAGTCTCCAAAATTTCCTGTGAAGAGGAAGCTACTCTGGGAATTGTAGTCCTGTGAGGGGAGTAAGAGGTCCCCTAATGACCCTCAGCACCTTTAACAAACTACAGTTCCCAGAATTCTTTGGGGGGGGCCATGAATGTCTAAGGTGGTGTCATAGTGCTTTAAATATATGTTGTGAATGTGGCCTTAGAAAGACTGAGGGAAGACAGAAAGATTTTGGTGCTTCTACTTAATTCTTGATACCATATGACTAGTTGTGTGTGCCTGTGCTTCGGCCGTGTGGCAGTGACGTAGTAGTTCATGCCAACAGAGTGCAAAAGAATGAGTGGGAATGAGTCTGAGGGAATACAAAGCTGTCCTTTGACTGAGGTCCTCTGTAGTGTTTGCAGGGTGAGGCTCTCAATAAATCAACTACCAGCTCCTGGCCCGAGGGGTTAATTAGCTTCACACACTGCTGCCAACTGAAGGGAGTGGTGTTATAAGAGCTGGGAGACTTCAGAGGGAAGCAGGAGAGGTCTGGGAAGAGAGAGAAAGCAGTTCCTCCCAGAGGACATGCCATTCCAAGGCTGAAAGTTTCTGGTTTGTAAAGGTTGGGGTTTTTTTGTGGGCATTTGGGGCTTCAAGGGCCAGCTTGCAAATAACATGGTCTGCCAATTGTACTGCTTCCGTCATGGTTTGGGAATGAGGGAAACTCACTTCGTGTATGCACAGAGGCAATGATGCTCTTTCTAACCAGGTGGTCTTGAGATGACTCAGGCGATACTAACTTAGGCACTCTGTGCTGTGGAAGTGTGCACTGACAATACAGGCTGAAGAGCAGGGGCGCTCAGTGACCATTGAGAGTGGTAGGGTGGAAGGCAGGGAGGCCAACAGTAGGTGGCGCCAGAGCAAATGACAGTCAGAGTGAATTGGTCCTAGCCCCCCCCCATCTTCTTCCCTGCTGAATTCTTCAGGGCAACACTGGGAGACTAAGGTAGAGAAAACTGACAAGCAGTGCTACCCACCATACAGGCTGTAAGTAGGAGGGAGTTGGGGCACAGTGAAGAGCAGAATGAGGTTGATGGGGCAGGGCCACAAGGGAGCAGCCTTCACTGCTAGAGAGTGTAGCAGCCACACATACCTTCCAAGTGCCCTGGAAAAAATGGGACATCCTGCTTTTTTTCTTGCGAGAACTTGGCGGCCATTTTGGGTGCTACACTCTCTCTCTCGCTGTCACACTGAAAAAAGTGCTCTTTTGGGGCCATGGTCTTGCATCATTTTGGGGCGCACATTTTGGGGTGCCATACAAGATCTTGCCGTCCCCCCCCAAATATGCTTTTAGGGGGCAAGAGCGAGGCATGGGTCACGTGACGTGTCCGGGAGTGCATCCTGGAAGATGCGCATCCTCGTTTTGCATCAAGAAAACATTGGAAGGTACGTACAAGGGCCTTTTTCATTCCTCCACCTAGCTGTGCAGTTGATAACACTGTCACGTCCTGAAATTCTCCTTGCTCTCCTGCAGGGGTTGGGAAGTCTGTGGCCTACACGGGCAAGGGCTAATGGGAAATGAGAGTCAAATCAGGATTATTTATATCTTTATTGTTTTTCTACCCACACCTTTTCTTCAAGGACCTCAAGGTGGCGTGTTTGTTTCTTCCTCTCCTCATTCAATCTTGATAACAACACCGTGAAGTAGGTTAGGCCCAAGGTCACCCAGTGGCAATCATGGCTGTGAGTGGGGATTTGAACCCTGGTCTCCCAGGTCCTAGTTTGACACTCTAACCACTACACCACACTGGATGAATGTTCAATAAATAGGTCATCTGGAGGAACCCATCATAACATATCTGTGAACATTCTGTTTGGAGATCAAGGGAGACACTGTGGAGTTAAGTGCATAAGAGCATAAGAAATACCTGCAGGATCAGGTGAATGAACCATCTAGTCCAGCACCCTGTTCTCACAGTGGCCAACCAGATGCCTGTGGGAAACCAGGGAACAGAACATGAGCACAAGAACACTTAGTATCATAGAACTGTAGAGTTGAAAGAGACATTGAGTGTCATCTGTTCCAACCCCTTGCAATGCTTGAATTTCAACTAAAGCATCCATGGCAAATGGCCATTCAACCTCTGCTTAAAAACCTCCAATGCTTGTTGTAAAGTTCCTACTCTCCACATGCAAATTAAAAGTGGAGCAACTGAATTTGAACCTGATTACCGCCACCCCACCCCACCCCACCCCACATATTTGCTTTAGCCCCAATTGGAGTTTGGGAGGGCATTACAAATATCAGCGAAACTCCAAATTCACTTCTCTCTAATGCTCAATGCGCTAACACAGCCATGTGATGATAAAGAGGGAAAATCTTGTTTTTCAACTTTTTCTTTTTATTAAAAAAATCTTTGCTCCAATTGTAGACATTGCTAAAATGTAAACATCAGCACAGCCCAAATCTTTGAAGTCTCCCAGGAGCTGGAAAAGTTACTCACAACATGAAACTCTGAGATATTAGGTTCGGGCGTTTGAATTCCAAAAATGGGCAACTGAAGTGCGAAATTCCACATGCAGGTTTCAAATCTGACATTCCTCCCTGTCAGTTCATTCCAGTTCTAGACACAACACTCTGCACTGTGATATGCCAGACTTCACAGAAAGGTTTCGCTTGCTTTTGTGGTGTAGTGGAGAGAAAGAGGACGAGATGGAAAGAAGTTCAGTTCCTTGGTTATCCTTCAAGCTTGCTGGCTGACCTTGAACCACTCTGGGATGGTGCAGATACTATTTGTAGCACAGAAACCCTTGCCTTCTGAAATATACTCGGAGTCAAGTGTGAATCTCATGCTCTTTATTCAGCTCATAGTAGCAAGGAATGAATCTTTCCCCAAAACGTCTGCTATATATGCATTATTTACACAATCGACCCCCCGTGATTGGCTAATTCCGGGCTACTCCTATAGGCCAATCAGGTTGCGGATTCACTTCATCCAGGAGCCTGATTGGCTGCTCTTGCAGGCCAATCAGGTCGCTGATTCACTTCCACCTGGAGCTGGATTGGGTGGCTCCTGTGGACCAATCAGATTGCTGCAGGCTGGATCCTATTGTTCTAGGACCAATCAGACTGCTGCATTTTGGATCCTATTGTTCTAGGATTCAGCTCAGTACATAACACCTTCATTTAGTTATCTGTGCCTTTTCCTTCATGCACATGCCCCAGGTCAATGAAGGAGGAAGTGATGAGCGCGCTGTTGGTACATGTTCACCCACAACTTCCTTGGGCAGATGTGGATACACACTCACCCTCTTGCCAGGACCACCTACATCCGTTTTCACCTGTTTTCAAATGGACACGTCATGGGGTCATCAGTCGGCAATGAGCTTTTCTTCTCGGAATCAAACCAGTTTCTCAAGAAATGCTTTTCCAGGATGACAGATATGCCATAGATCAAGATTGTGTGCGGACTATGTAGAAAAAACCCAATAACTTTCTATTTTTAGAATAAAAATTTGTGTGCACGCAGCCCCAGTGCCCTGTCATTGTTCATCTTGCAGAGCCATTGTTTTTTAAAAATAATTTTTATTTATACTTTTCATTTTGCAACAAGCACAAAACATAAATTTGAATTATTCCACATCATATTTCAACTCTCCTTCCCCCTTTCTGCAATTTCTTACACTTACACTGTTTACACTTCCAAGTTATCCCTAACTATTCTTTATCCCAAATATTCAATCTACTGGTATGTTTTTTGTCACTGCACATTTTTACTTTAATCATCCTAATGTCTTACTTTGTTTACAAAAGTTTTGTAATTATTCAATAAATGGTTTCCATTCTACATTAAAGAGTTTATTGTCTTGATTTCTTATTCTTCCAGTAAGTTTCATCATTTCCGAGTTCTCTAATAACTTCTGTTGCCATTCTTCTTTAGTTGGGACATTTTCTTTCTTCCATCTTTGGGCAAAAATCACTTGAGCGGCAGTGGTCTCACATAAATAATTTTTTTTATTGTCTAGGTAACTCTAATCCCGTAATTCCCAAAAGAAAGGCTTCTGGTTTCTTGGAGAAGGTTATATTAAACATTTTTTCCAATTCATTATATATCATTTCCCAGTAGGCTTTTGTTGTTGTTTAGTTGTTCAGTTGTGTCCGACTCTTCGTGACCTCATGGACCAGAGCACGCCAGGCACTCCTGTCTTCCACTGCCTCCCACAGTTTGGTCAGACTCATGTTGGTAGCTTCGAGAACACTGTCCAACCATCTCATCCTCTGTTGTCCCCTTCTCCTTGTGCCCTCAATCTTTCCCAACATCAGGGTCTTTTCCAGGGAGTCTTCTCTTCTCATGAGGTGGCCAAAGTCTTGGAGCCTCAGCTTCAGGATCTGTCCTTCCAGTGAGCACTCAGGGCTGATTTCCTTGGGAAAGGATAGGTTTGATCTTCTTGCAGTCCATGGGACTCTCAAGAGTCTCCTCTAGCCCCATAATTCAAAAGCATCAATTCTTCGGCGATCAGCCTTCTTTATGGTCCAGCTCTCACTTCCATACATCACTACTGCAAAAACCATAGCTTTAACTATACAGTGGTACCTCGACTTAAGAGCAACTCGACTTACGTATTTTTCGAGTTATGAATGACTTCCGGAAGAAAAAAAATGGCCGCCGCAACCGAATTTTTCGACTTCCAAAAGGAAGTCGCGGCCGCTTTAATAGGAGTTTTTCGACTTACGAATTTTTGAATAGGATTTTTTTGACTTACGAATTTTTTTCGCTCAATGCATTCCTATGGGGATTCGACTTACGCATGTTTTCGACTAACGAAAATCACGTCGGAACGCATTATCTTCGTAAGTCGAGGTACCACTGTACAGACCTTTGTCGGCAAGGTGTCTCTGCTTTTTAAGATGCTGTCTAGGTTTGTCATTGCTTTTCTCCCAAGAAGCAGGCGTCTTTTCATGACTGCTGTCACCATCTGAAGTGATCATGGAACCCAAGAAAGTAAAATCACTCACTGTCTCCATTTCTTTCCCTTCTATTTGCCAGGAGGTGATGGGACCAGTGGGCCATCTAGTCCAGCCCCCTCAATGCAGGAATCTCAACTAAATATAGAAAGAAAATTGTATTTACCTGCTTGTCGTCTATCTTGTTACATCGCTCTGAGACTTTTTTTGTATAAAGCAGCTAACAAATGCAGGTGATGGTGATGGTGATGAGGTTAAAGTGATGGAGACAAAACAGGGGGAAGTCTAAAATAATATCCTGAAGACAATGCTCAGTTTATTTCTTCTGCTGCACATTTTTATGGGAGAGATGACACAGGCCTGTAGTTTTTATTAAACTTTCTCCAGTTCCCTCACAAATCTGTCTGTTGCCACACTGAAGGAATTCCATACTGACAGGCGATTTTGCCACTTCACAATCCAGCCTTTCTTCCAGCTTATTAATAATGATCTCTAGGGTACCTTGTTATTAATCTTTTTCAATCTCTAGAATTGACCATTTATTCCCAGCTAATTATAAGTAGATTTGATTCTATGACAGCTCTTTACCTCTCACTCTCTGGGGGTGACCAAATTTCCTTAATAACCTCTTGTGAAGTTAGATCTACCAAATGCCTTCTAAATGTCTAAATAAATTACATCCCATGGTTTTCCTTCAGCCACTATTTTATTAACTCCTAGGGCTGCAAAAGTTTACGCAGACAAGATTTATTCTTTCATAAACTGTGCCTCTTTGTCCTTACGATTTACTTGTGCTTAGATGCTTTATAATTCTCTCCAGATTGTATGACCCTCCTCGCCGAGAACTGTCCAGTTTTTACATCTCAAAACTTGTGAGCTGGATCAAAGAACTGCTTCAGATGCGACAAGTTTCCAACACGGATAGCCGTTTTATGTAAGAAAAAAGTATTCTAAACATGCATGGATCACCAAGCACAAGAATCCCACATGCCTATTTTGCTGTGTGTCCTTTAGGAATGGGAGAAATTTGATTCAGTTTGTGTTTAAAGATGAACCTACCAATTCCGCACTTTCTGAAACAATATGCAATCCATCAAATTCTCCAAATTTTGCCATGCAGTCTTCCAGCCAAGTAATGGGTACAAAAATGCAGAGGCATGCTCACTATGTGAAAATTCATTTATCCAAACATGTGAAGAATTATGCCCAAACCTTGCTCCACAGATTCACATATCCAAACAGCTGAAGTCTGTCCACTTCCTTACTTCCTTGCTTGAACAGCTGAAGAGAAAAACAGAAGCCACCTAGTGGTGAAGGCTGGTAAAGGTAAAGGGACCCCTGACCGTTAAGTCCAGTCGCGGACGACTCTGGGGTTGCGGTGCTCATCTTGCTTTACAAGGGGGCCGGCGTTTGTCCACAGACAGCTTATGGGTCATGTGGCCAGCATGACAAAGCCGCTTCTGGCGAACCAGAGCAGCGCACGGAAACACCGTTTACCTTCCCGCCAGAGTGGTACCTATTTATCTACTTGCACTTTGACGTGCTTTCGAACTGCGAGGTTGGCAGGAGCTGGGACCAAGCAACGGGAGCTGGTAGTGGATTCTTATTGCAAGGAACCCAAGATGCATCACTGTGAAGGAGCCTGATTTGCATGTTGGGTACATCTGCAATATATACTTAATTGTAACTGTTGTTATATGTTAACCAACAAATTGTACTAAAGGCACTGATGCCTCCACCCCAGCCTCTTTCAACAGCTAAGAAAAGTAAGAGCTAGGCTGGTTCACCATGAGCTTCAGTGGCACTGGGAGCACATAGGTACAGTTCTGGACCAGAAAAGAAAACCTGTCATTTTTCTCAGAGTTGTGTGGAGTAGGAGAGGATTTATCCATGCCTACTACTAACCAAAGGTTTACATATGCTTTTAAGAAAGATTATTTTATTTAACAGAATATATAAATGGCATAAATTTGATTTACGTTTTCAATTCAGGGTTCCCCAAAGCATTATATGCAGGAAATAAAATAATAATTAGTATAAGTTGGTGCAAGAAACACAAAATAAATGTAATGTCTAAATCACCTCTTGCTTTCCACATTTATGAGACAGCTGTTCATAGGTGTCAATGCATATTGACATTAGGAGCATATGAAATGAAGTTCCTGCAGATGGCATGCAAGCTCTGTGGTTCTTCTTCGCCTTTCAGGAATCAAATATTGTGTGTGGTCCCCCCCCCCCCCCAGGAGTGCAATAGTCCAAACAATAGTCCAAAGTCTAGAACTTCCAAGGATTTCTACTTCTGAAATACTTGTTGCCATGCCTCAGTCAACAGATAATGCAATACAGTGGTACCTCGTGTTACGTACTTAATCCATTCCGGAGGTCTGTTCATAACAGGAAACCACTCGTAACATGAGGCGCGCTTTCTCTAATGGCGCCTCCCGCTACTGCCGCACCGCCAGAGTGTGACTTCCGCTCGCATCCCGGGGCAAAGGTCGCAACAAGGGGCATCTACTTCCGGGTTAGCGGAGCGCGTAACCCGCAGCATTCGTAAGCGAGACGGTATGTAACACGAGGTACCACTGTACCTTGTATTTAATATTATGGTTTACTCCTCAAATATTGATTAAAATATAATTATGGAGTTAAGGCCATGTGTTCACCCATGTTCTTGGTGGATCTCAGACCAGAGCACCCAGGATAAAGGTGTACCCACACCCACACAATATTTTTAAAGCACATGGCTTCCTCCAAAATAGATAGATAGATGATAGATGATAGATAGATAGATAGATAGATAGATAGATAGATAGATAGATATAGATAAATAAATAAATATAGAGATAGAGATAGAGATAGATGATAGATGATAGATGATAGATAGATATAGATAGATGATAGATAGATAGATAGATGATAGATAGATAGATAGATAGATGATGATAGATAGATATAGATGATAGATAGATAGATAGATAGATAGATAGATAGATAGATAGATATAGATAGATGATAGAGAGATACAGTACTTTATTGTCATTGTACGTAGTACAACGAAATTGAATGCCATCCCACATTTACAGCCACATATACGCATTTATACATTTACAACCACACATACACATACATACCATCCATCACGACTCCCCAAAGATCGTATCATTTGGTTACATATTTGGTTAAATATAATCATGGGAACCACAGAGCTACATTTCCCAGCAACTACAATTCCCAGAATTCTTTGGGGGATGTACTGTAATGTGCTTTAAATGTGCTTTAAATTTTTGGTGTAGATGTGACCTAACTCTCATCTCCAATTTGTTTCCTTTGTTGATGATCACGGATGTGTACCTCTTTATCATTCTCAACGCTGCCATTTGGGAAGCGACAAATTATTTTCCCTAAAGGGAAGTTGAGATATTGCTGCAAACTTGATCATGCTTAGAAAGGGAGCCTGGTTTTAATTTTTCTGCATTTAATTCCCTTGGCTTGTTAAACATTGGTCGCAATAGGGATTGTTGAGATCAAATAAAGAGCGAATGTTTGAAATGTTAAAAAAAACCCAACCCTGGACAGCTCACTTTCTCCAGCTTTTCTAAAGGGGGATGCTGAGATAAATAAATGTTATCTTCCGATAAATAAATAAAAGGCTAACATGAACAAAGAGCAGCCAGAAGCCGCCCAACTCTGACTATGTCTTCCATATGTTGCAAAAGCCACCCCTCCCTAGCAGAAACAAGATAATATCTGTTCATTTAATTTACATTGGAACTGAGAAAGAGAGACCTGGTTTAGGAGAATCTAGCAATATTTCGTCTGCCTGACCTGGATGCAGACTTTGGAATTGTTGCTGTTGTTTTTCCTCACCTAAATCTAACCCTTCCTTGTGGTAGCAAACACATATTCCTGATGTGTTAGGAACTGTGTTTGCTGCTCTCTGTTAACTCCAGCCAGTAGCTTTGTTTATAAATGCTTGTTGATTTTCCTTCCAGACTAGTATAATTAAGTACACTCGAGACAGCTGGTGCAAATGCACTCCTGATTTTGAGTTAGGTGTCTGGAGCAGCCGTCCCAGTCCATTAGGCAGAGGTAAGCAAAGGCATTGATCAGTTGCAGATCCAAAAGGGGCTCACAATAGAAAACATGGACCCGCTAATGTTTTCTGTCTTTTGAAAAGGCACGTCTTGAACATCAAAGTTTTCCAGATTTGTTGTCTTCCAAAGGCCTGCTTCCAGACTGAAAGGAGTGGTGTATTTTGCGGGATGTGTCGGGAACTGATATGCTGAAGGATGTTCACAGACTTTCAAATGGAGCCCAGAGTGAAGAATGACATGAAATGGAACAAAATCTGTGGCCCATTTTCATGTGTTGGAAAACATGTGTTTGCGGTTCCATTTCTGTCTCGGCTGCAGCGTTTGTCAATGCAATCATGCATATGTCCTCTATGCAGTTAAACACAGGCACATAGAAAGCTGGGACAGGAATCCTGAGCATACTCCCTCGTAGTCCTATTGAACACAGCAGAAATTAAAGGTAAAGGTAAAGGGACCCCTGACCATTAGAGGTCCAGTCGTGACCGACTCTGGGGTTGCGGCGCTCATCTCGCATTATTGGCCGAGGGAGCCGGCGTACAGCTTTCAATGTTGCAGGAATTGGCAGTGCCCCTGTGGTTGATAAGCCAGCATGGTCAATGGTCAAACTTGGTCAATGGTCATAGAATCATAGAATCATAGAGTTGGAAGAGACCACAAGGGCCATCCAGTCCAACCCCCTGCCAAGCAGGAAACACCATCAAAGTCAAAGGCTCATCACCCCATAAACCCATAGAAAAGCAGCCACAAGGAATTGTTCCAGATCATAAAAGCAATTGTTCTATTCATTGAGTACATGCATATCTTATTCTTTCTCTAGGGAGCTTATGGTTGAGATGCAACAGGTGTCCACTATCTGTACAAGGTGATTCATAAAATAATGGTGATAATGTATAATGTTGTCCCATTTTATCTTTACAACAATCCTGTATAGGTAGGTTGGGCTAAGAGATGGTGGCTGGCTCAGGTTTGAGTCACCATTTGAACTGACGTCTCCATAGTTTAACTCACACTTTCCATTAAGTCACCCTAGCCCTGTTGGAGCATGTCTCTCCCATGTAAAGGGTATGGGTGAGCAGAGCTGTTGGGGC
The DNA here is from genome assembly GCA_034641385.1 of Darevskia mixta. Taxonomy (NCBI): domain Eukaryota; kingdom Metazoa; phylum Chordata; class Lepidosauria; order Squamata; family Lacertidae; genus Darevskia; species Darevskia mixta. The sequence continues at coordinate 2,965,592 of JAWWNH010000054.1, read as the reverse complement.
CAAATCCTAGTTTGGTACAGTTTTATATCACACAGGGAGTCTCCAGGAGTAAGGCAGGCTCCCCACATCAGACTTTGTCCAACAATTCATGGAGAGTGATGGACCTAGTGATGCAAGGAGTGGAACAAATCATTGGCAGTTACCATGCTCACATGTTGCCTTTATGCATAAGCATGCGTGACTGGTTTGTTCAGCTTTCAGCTCTATGTTCCTGGCTGCCACTACCTGTTCCCCTTCTCATTGACTGGTCTGGAACTCTTAGATCCCTTCATTCCAAGACTGAAAAGAGATGCTCCTTAGGCAGTGGGCAGGGGAACTTACTGTAGTATCCTTAAGGTCAGACCTGCACAGCTTGTGACCCACCAAGCCAATCATGGTTAGATAGCCAGGAGGTTGTTAAGCCTCAAGATCTTACTGCTGTCCATGACTGCATAAAAACAACAACCAAACAAAGGTCCACATACCAAACCAATCAAGAGGGTAAGCCATCTGGCAGGCCACAATACACAACCAATGATGTGTGTTCAGCTTTGTGAGTCACAAATTTTGCATGCCTGCATTTGAGGTATCTTGTCCCATCTGTTATTCCATATTAATCTGTGGCTACATCAGATTCCTCAGCCTAGAGAAAAATAACCTCAACTATCACTGAGGTCACCCCCAACCCAAGCTGAGTCCAGCAGACCTGGGTTAAATTTGCTGTGGAATTTCATCCCTTGATGAGTCAGTTCCCCAGGAGCCTTTCACTTCACTGAAAGAATGTGCTAGGCACACTCTGTTTGAATGGTCCCGCTTCTCTGTGCATGGAGACTTGAGCGGTACAGGCAAGGAATTTATGATGCTGCCAAGAGAAGTCATCATGCAACCTGAAGTTGGGTGTCAGCATATACTGAGGACACCCAGCTATATTTCTCTTTATTGTTTGAGGACATGCTGGCCTGGTTTCTGGCCACTGTAACTGGATGAATGAGACTGATCCCTGACAACATGGAGGTACTCTCCATGGGCAGTTCTCAGGTCCATAGCTTGGGGAAGGGGAGGCTTCTAGATCCAACTTTGTCACTAGAACCCCAGGTATCTTCAGTGGCTCGAAGTGCCTTGGGCCACTTTGGCTTGCCAGCTATAGTCTTTCCTAGATAGAGATAATTTCTGGCCATGGTAATCCATGCTCCAGTAACCTCCTGACTGGATTACTATAAGACATTCAATGTGGGGCTGCTCTTGAAGACATCCCAGAAACTGCAATTGGTATAGAATGCAGCTGCTACACTGTTAGGCAGTGCCCTGGTTCGAAATCTGTCATACTTCCAGTCAATACATTTCCTGTCCATAAGTGCTATCATATTGTTTTAAAAGTATGGTGTGAATGTGGACAGTGTGTGTTCTTGGAAAGAAGGCTGGCCACTGCTGACTCGTGGCATTGGACATAGCCCCAAGGGGAGGGAGAGGGTCATAGCTCACTGGTAGAGCATTTGCTTTCCATGTAGAAGATCCCAGGTTCAATCCCTGACATCTCCAGGTAGGGTTGGAATTAGGGTTGCCACCTTTGTTCTGACAAAATACAGGGCAGGGTGGGCAGTTGGGGGATGATTTTCCCCTCATCTGGTGCTGAAGTGACTTCAGAGCAATCTATTACAATCCATTGCAGCCTAACAGGATGGTTCTTCTGGAATTGGACCTCCCAATGGCTACCCAGACCCTTTCACACACCCTTTCAAACATATGCATTTGGAGGCAGCCCCTAACTTGGCAGAGAGAGAGAGAGAGAGAGAGAGAGAGAGAGAAGACCTGAAATACAGGACAAAACTATATCATTACAGGATGTAGCATTTTACATTGAAATATGGGATAATCCTTTATTATATTCAGGACAGGTGGCAACCCTAGCCTGGAATTGACTCCTACCTGGAAAGCAGCCACCATAGGAATGAAGAACCTCCATCCAGATCCAGTGGGACTACACCTCCCATCATCCCTGCCTGCACTGAGGCTGATGGGAGTTGGGAATCCAACAACATCTAGAGAACTACAGCTTCCCCATCCCTGGTGTAGGCATCACAGAGTCTTCTGATTCAGCATAAGGGAGCTACCTGCCCACCTCATTTGGCTACTGCACTGCCATTCCTTTTCAGCCAGCATTGTGCAGACAGTGAACAGAAATCCCCCTCCACACTTCCCTTTCTTCCCCCTCCTTTTCCTCAGCTCCTTCAGGCTTGGGGATCATCCAAGGAAGCCCGTTGCCTCCAGACACACGGAGAGAAAGGGAAGCTCATCCTCACCAAACACATCATTAACTCGCCAAATGGTTTGCTGGGAGATATGCAGCAAGGAAGCCAATCTGATATAAGGAAGCCCAGTGCTATGGACTTGGATGAGACTGGGGGTATGCATGTCTGTGTTACCAATGGCATCATCTGTCACCTTAATGAATAAGGTTGTTTTGAGGACAAAATGCCACCCTGTGTTCCTTGGGTTGCTTCCAGGTGACCTGGTTATGGAGCAGTCATCCTGATTTGTTTGAGGGGAAGGCTTTATGACTTTGTGTGTGTGTGTGTGTGTGTGTGTGTGTGTGTGTGTGTGTGTTATGAGCCACTGCATTGTTACCCCACACTGTCCATTGCATTTCCACTCTTGCTTTCCTCACTGTAAAAAGACCAATTCTGGAAAGAAGGGGAGAAGGTTTCACGTAAGAACATCTTGCTAGATCAGGCCAATGGTCCATCTTAGTCCAGCATCCTGTTCTCACAGTGGCCAACCAGATGCCTGTGGCAAACCAGCATGCAGGACCCCGAGCCCAAGAGCCCTCTCACCTCCTGTGGTTTCCAGCAACTGGTATTCAGAAGCATTGCTGCCTCCAACTGTGAAGGCAGAACATGGCCATCATGTGATAGCCCTCTCCATCAGTTTATCTAATCCTTTTTTAAAGCCATCTAGGTTGGTGGTCATCACTGCCTCCTGGCAGAGAGAGCTCCAAGAACTACCCTGGTACTCAAGAAGATGATGTAATTGCTCATTCTATAGGGGGGGGGAGGCCTGAAAGTGAGCTCCTCATCCTCTATACCACTGCCCCCATCATTCCAATACTGGACTGGAATGGAAACGGACTCAAAATGAGCCAGACCATTGCTCCAACAGACTCATGGTTTTCTGTGCTAACTTGCAGCTGCAACTCTCCAGCATTTCATCTCAGAGCCCCTCCCAGCCCAGATGCCAGGGCTTGAACCTGGGGCTTTCTACATGCAAGGTATGTGCCCCATCGCCGAGCCACGGCCCTTACCAGCATTTCATAGAATCACAGAATTGTGGAGTTGGAAGAGGCCTCAAGGGTCATCCAGACCAGACCCCTGCAATGCAGGAATCTCAACGGAAGCCACCTATGACAGATGGCCATCCGACCTAGGCTTAAAAACCTCCAAATGAAGGAGCATGCACAATCTTCCGAGGGAGACCGTTCCACTGTGGAACAGCTCCTACTGTCAGAAAGTTCTTCCTGATGTTTAGTCCGAATCTCTTTCCTTGTAGCTTGAATCCATTGAATCAAGTCCTGCCCTCTGGAGCAGAGAAAACAAGCTTGCTTCATCTTCAACGTGACAGCCCTTTAGATGTTTAATATGGCTTTAAATTAAGACATGGTGCTATATGGCTTAGATGGAGTATTATAATTTTTAAAGAACCGGAGAAATTAACGATGGCATTATCTGAATAGCTAAAGACAGAACCTCTGTAGTCTGAAGCGGTCACCTCATCAAATGCAGGAGGGGGGCTGTCAGATCATCAAGCAGATACTAGGGTGGGTTAGAATGATCAAAAATAACTTTTGATTTCATAGAATCATAGACTTGTGGAGTTGGGAGGGTCCACAAGGGTCATCTAGTCCAACCCCCTGTAATGCAGGAATCTTTTGCGCAGCTGGGGCTGGAGCCCCTGCCTCTGAGAGTTTAAGAGATTAAGAGTCTCATGCTCTCCTGATTTCTCTCCATTCAGCAATCTCTCATACTCCATTCTTGAGTTTCCCTGAGCAGCCTGGCTGGCTACTGTGAGCAGTTTCTGGATTAGGCAGATCTCTCCTTTGCTCAAGGAGGGTGTTCTTGCCTTCTTAATTGCAGAAAACTAAATTAAAAACAACAGCAACTCATTTTGCTACCAGCATGTGGTCTTCAAAACAGCCTCTCCTTCTGGCTGTTTTCTGCTCCTCTCCCTTCCCCCCCACAACTTGGCCTATTGACATTCCTGCTCCTGAACCACCTCAGGTAAGATTGTAATGCAAAATACCTGGCTAAACAAGAGCCTTCCAATAAGGCAGAGTTTGTTCCATTATCTGATAAGAAACCACCAAGGGGGAAGAAGCTTCCATTGTGTTCTCAATGGGAGGTTTTCCCTTTGCTTATGTGTGAAAGCTGCTAATCCCTCTCTAAATGGGTTCTGTGATTAAGAGGGGAGGGATGGGTAAATAGCTGTTAGGTGTCTGGAAGCACCAGCTCTATGTAAAAGCCAGCTCTATGTAAAAGAGGCTGATAGACTGATCCTTCTCCACAAGGTGGGCTGCTTAAAAAAATGAAAGCACAACCTGAAGAAAGAGACAATGCACTTACTTTTGTAAACAAAGTAAATCTTTAATAAAAAATATTTTTTTTTAAAAAAAAATCAGGAGCAGGACACCATCCCTGTTGCAACAACTTGTCTCCTGGAAGGGATTTAACAAGATTGTCAGGGTGTTGTTGCATGTGGAACCCAAAAGTGATTTTGTATGTTTATTTTTGCATCTGCCAGCTCTTGGTAACGTGGAGGTTACACACATCTGCTAAGAAGTATATTCTTCTTTTATATTCATATATATTTCCCTCTTCCACTTTCTGTCCTGGAACACAGGAAACTGTGATGATGACGATGATACTCCTCCCATCTGGCTGTGCTTCCCCAGCCACTCTGGGCGGCTTCTTCCAGCACATATAAAAACATATAAAAACACAATGAAATGTCAAACATTAAAAACTTCCTGATACAGGGATGCCATCAGATGTCTTCTAAAAGTTATGTAGTTCTTTATCGCCTTGACATCTGATGGGAGGGTGAAAGCCCTCTGCCTGATTCCCTGTATATTTAAAGTGCTATGATGCCCCTTTCAAATGGTCCTGGCTTCCCCTAGAGAATCTTGGGAGATGTAGTTTGCTAAGGGTGCTGAGAGTTGCTAGGAGACACCTATTCCCCTCACAGAGCTACATTTCCCAAAGTGGTTTAACAGTCAATTCCTCTTCACAGGGAATGCTGGGAATTGTAGCTCTGGGAGGGGAATAGGAGTCTCTTAACAACTCATTGGCACCCTTAGAAAACTACAGTTCCCAGGATACTTTGGGGGATGCCGGGACTGCTTAAAGTGCTTTAAAAGTATGGTGTGAATGTGCATGGGCGTACCCGGGGGGGCAGAGGGGGCAGCTGACCCCCCTAGAAGGCAGCCCTAGAAGCAAAAATGATCAGCGTCCATTCAAAGCAAACCTGAACGACCATGGCTTGCCCCCCCCCCAGTTTTGATCCTGGGTACGCCCCTGTGAATGTGGTATTCTGACAGGCAAGGACTCCGTTAACAACATTAACAGTCTTGGGATCTTTCTGACCAATGAACACCTTTCTTCCAAGTGGGGTGGAGACTCACTATCAAATAGTGCAGCAGATGGCAAAAAGCACACGTACAGAATAATACTGCATGCCTGGGCAGGGTGGCCCTAAACAAGATTTTTTTATTTTTTAGCAAGTGCTGGAAACAGTACAATGAAGCGTTGCAGCGGGTTGGACAAGATGAGCCTCGGGATCCCTTCCAACTCTACAATTCAAGGATTCAATGGGCAGGGAGTTCCGGAGAACAGGAGCTGCCATGTTAAAATTGGCAAAGCAACAGAAAGCTGTCTTGTGTGTGTGGCAGATAAACTTCAGCAGGAGCCTAAACCCCAAAAATTTGCCTAACCACTCTTGAGGATCACAGAAGATGGGTAGCTTGGCATTTTGCTTTGGAAAAGGCTGGCCGCACCAAACACCAGCAGGGGGCGTGTTATTGGTAGACACTTGGGTTTGACATCTCAATGTGTCTTGGTCCTCTTTGAGCCTCTTGTGTCCATTTCTGCACTCCCTCATATCATGCAAGCGCCTCCCTCCTTGCATCTGTCACGATGATGGTATCGGAGCACCATGAGATGTGCAGACTGTACTCATTGGGACCACTGACATGACTGGGTTGTTAAGTCTCTCCGATCGGAGCCCTTTAATGCTGATGTATTATCCTCACTCTGGGCTATTTAATTTGTAATAGGATGCGGGTGGCGCTGTGGTCTAAACCACTGAGCCTCTTGGGCTTGCTGATCAGAAGGTCGGCGATTCGAATCCCCTCGACGGGCTGAGCTCCCATTGCTCTGTTCCAGCTCCTGCCAACCTAGTAGTTCAAAAGCACACCGGTGCAAGTAGATAAATAGGTATCGCTGTGGCAGGAAGGTAAACGACATTTCCATGCGCTCTGGTTTCTGTCATGGTGTTCCATTGCGCCAGAAGTGGTTTAGTCATGCTGGCTACATGACCCGGAAAGCTGTCTGTGGACAAACGCTGGCTCCCTTTGCCTGAAAGTGAGATGAGTGCTGCAAACCCCTAGTCGCCTTTGACTGGACTTAACCGTCCTGGTATCTGAAGAAGTGTGCATGCACACGAAAGCTCATACCAATAACAAACTTAGTTGGTCTCTAAGGTGCTACTGGAAGGAATTTTTTTATTTTGTTTCGACTACGGCAGACCAATGCGGCTACCTACCTGTAACTACTGTAGTGCAATTAATTGTTCCTGTTTTGGATTTTATTGTGTTGCTATCTTCCTTAGTGGGCTGTGAAAAGTGCTATTCTGAACCATGTTTTTTAACGGGTAGGGGGCACTGGGGATGAGTTTATGGGACCAAGGGGGCAGTGGCCCAAAAAAGTCTGGGAACCAGTGGCCTAGTTCACTGAGAGTTTGATCAAGAGTGCTTAAATTTGGGTATCAGAGCGAAGGATAATGAAAAGGAAATACTGTAAATGCTGGGAAGGGGGAGATCGGCAACCTCTTCTGAGGGCTGTGCATGTGTAATCTAAAACCTTCATGTTTGTCTAATTAATACGTAGCATATTGAGTGTATCATCCATGAGTGCTTCATTAAAAAAAATACTATTTGGAGACTTGAAGTTATTAAAGTTAGAAAAGGCTGAGGTGGGGGGAAACCCTGAGGGTCTTGGATGAGTCTGCCCCCTTGCCTTTCAGATTCTCTCTGCAAGTTATCTACCAGATTCCCACCCTCTTTTAATTACCGCTTCATGGTTTACATGCCGTCCAATTAAAAGAATATTACATTTAAATCAGGAACATATTGTTGATGGGAGTTCAGATTCAGATTCACTCTTGGCATCCTCAGCTTGTCACTAGAATTTCACTGTGGCTCTGAAGTCTTGGATGAGATGTGGATCCTACCAGAAAAGAGGCGCGGCGAGTTTTCTGGTACATGCACTATATCAAATTGATAAAATATGTGGTGTGATGGACAAAGACTGTATCAACCCCACACAATCATGAAGCTCACTGGCTTATTTTAGGCTTTCCCAAACTTGGGTCTCTGGCTGTTTTTGGACTACAGCACCCATCATCCCTAGCTAGCAGGATCAGTTGTCAGGGATGATGGGAATTGTAGTACAAAAACTGCTGGAGAACTAAATTTGGGAAACCCAGGTAGTCAGTCCTACCGCAAAGGGCTGTTTTGGCAATAAAATCGAGGGGGCGCCGGAAGAGCCATGCAGATCACTTGAGCTCCTTGGAGGAAAGGTAGGATATAATGCATAATAATAATAATAATAATAATAATAATAATAATAATATGCATTGTATATATACACTATTTTAGAGAGAATGATTGGGTTGTGTAGCCACCTAAGTATGGCAGAGTATTCCACAATACTCAGTCGATGACACTAAATGTTCAGTTGCTTGTTATTGTCAAATGGCCCTTGTCAACTTGGGGAATGAGCAACGATACTCCTGCAGATGATCTCAGTGACTGAGCTGGGATATAAATCAGGCATCCCCAAACTCAGCCCTCCAGCTGTTTTGGGACTACAATTCCCATCATCCCTGACCACTGGTCCTGTTAACTAGGGATGATGGGAGTTGTAGTCCCAAAACAGCTGGAGGGCCGAGTTTGGGGATGCCTGATATAAATGCTCAGGCTGTCCCTGACGTACCCTGGACCTACAGGTAAGCTGCTCAGGATTTTATAACATAATAGGAGAACCTTGAGCCCAGCTTGGTAGTAGAAGGGCGGCCAGTGCAGATGTCCCATCATGTTCTCAGCCAGATGCTCCCATCAGCTGTCGGGCCACTGCATTCTGCACCAGCTACAGCTTCTGACAATCCATTACTGTCCAAAAATAATCCCAGTATCCTAGGTTTAACCAGATACAGGCAAGCTTGCAGTAAAGATTAAAAGTAAAGGGACCCCTGACCATCAGGTCCAGTCGTGTCCGACTCTGGGGTTGCGCGCTCATCTCGCTCTATAGGCCGAGGGAGCCGGCGTTTGTCCGCAGACACCTTCCGGGTCATGTGGCCAGCATGACAAAGCTGTTTCTGGCGAACCAGAGCAGTGCACGGAAACGCCGTTTACCTTCCCGCCGGAGCGGTACCTATTTATCTACTTGCACTTTACGTGCTTTCGAACTGCTAGGTTGGCAGGAGCAGGGACCGAGCAACGGGAGCTCATCCCGTCGCAGGGATTCGAACTGCCAACCTTCTGATCAGCAAGCCCTAGACTATGTGGTTTAACCCACAGCGCCACCTGGGTCCCTTGCAGTAAAGATTAATCCAGTCTAATTGCAGACCTCAAGGCTTCAACATCCTGCCTGATTTTTGTAACCCTCTTTCCCTTATTCCCCTTAACTCCTGCTTTGGGTAACATCTCTAGTCCAGTGGAAAAATTATGGCACACTTGACAGCTTGTGCACCATTTTGTTACATTTTGGTTGGTCCGGCTGTGAGCATGCACAGGTACATTGTCCAGCTATGGATTTTAGAGCCCGACCCCCCCCCCCCCGCTTATGGGACAACACAGCTGCCTTAAAAAGTAATAATAATAAAATCTTGTTATTCCCCTGAGTGTGTCAATGAGTCAGTCATTCCCAAATATTTCTATACAGACAGATAAGTCACTGTCTCCTCACTGTAAATCTCCATTCATTTTATTTATCTCTATACATACAAATAAGTGTCTGTGTTCTGTATGGTAGACCACACATATGTGCCTTTCATACATTTCTCCTTGTCCTTGAAAACAAATATAGGTTTATGACTTTCTCAAAGAAGTCAAATTCAGCCTTAATTGTAAAACCACACAGAACTCAACCCTGCTGATGTAGATTAAATCAACTCCCAAATTGCTTAGTCTCATCCCAGACACACTTTTTGACTTGGAAGCAAGTCCAGCAGAAATAAACAGGGTTTCTTCCCAAGTCATTAGGGGATCTTTATGGTGAGGCTAAATACACTTTCTCAAAATCAACAGGACATATGCACACAAACATATTTAGGATGGAGGCAGCAGAGTACAAAGGGGGAAAAGTCCAGAGTCTCCTTTACCTAAGCTTAACTTTGGAGGTTACATCAAAGTGGCAAACGTGAAGGCGTGAATGACTTGTGCATCCACAGTTCACACTTCTGATTAATCTTGTGGGGTTCGTGTGGGTTTCACCTGCAGTGATAGAAGCCTATTTTGGCATACATATACATACATTAATAATATAATATAATATAATATAATATAATATAATATAATATAATATAATATAATAATAAATGGCAGCTATAAAGTTTATTTAAACCACCTTCAAAGGCCTCTGGTTTGTTTTAAAACAGGTTTAAAAAGCCTGGGTGGATAATCAAGTCTTAACCTAGTATGGAAAATATTGTAAGGGGGAGGTTGGTGAGCTTCTCTGTGGAGACTATTTTTTAAGTGGGGTGCCAGCACTGAGAAGCCCCCCCCCTTCAGTAGCCACCTGAATTCATAAAAAATAGTAGCCACAATTGATAAAAAATAGTAGCCACAATTTATAAGAATTGAAGAGAGGAATGCATTGCTGATGGAGCTGTTTTCCTCCCTTGCCAGCAGCCTTTCCACCGAAGACCAAAACTCAGGAGGTGAAATTAATTGATTCTGCTGCCCGCAAATCTTCCGGCTGGTGGCAACTGACAGTTTCAACGCCACTTTCTTTTGTGTGGGTGACATGAGCGGCACCACACGCCTCCAGCCTTTTTTCTCTGAGGACTGGATTCTAGCCGGCTGCCTGGAGCCGCCGCCCCTTCTCCCCAGCTCTGATGCGCTCTCCCTTTGTGTTTGCTAATTAGTTGCTAACGGCGCCGTCATGCAGACCTTGATGGATAAGCGCACCATTAGCACCCAGGCCCTGCAATTCACGTCCTAGCTGAGCCGGGGGATCAAGGCCAGCCCCAGCCCCAGAGTTGTAGGTTTAGCATTGCAGCTTTCTCCGAGGACCATTTTTGGGGACTTAGTTCCTAGTCACCTCCAACCGAAGTTTTTGTGTGTGGAATCAACTCTCCACTTCTTTGCAGCTGCCAGACGCCTTGCCAGAGAAATCGATCAAGGCACAATATTTGAAGAGGGCGGTTTAAACACTCTGTCGCTCAGAGAAAGTTTGTAGCTCTTCCGCCCATGAGATAAAACCTCACAATCCTTTGTTTATGGTTATGCAGAAGTAAGTCCCGCTGGATGCATCTCAGTTATATTACTAGCATAACATTTGTGTCTAGTGGGGTTTACTCTCAGGTAAGTGTGTCTGGGATTGCAGTCTCAGGCAATCCCAACCTCAACGCGATTTACTTTTGAGTAGATAGGCACACAGGGGACTGAGCTGGGAAATCTGAAATATTCACTCGCCTTAATGAAAGGCGCCCGGCCCATTTAAGACTCGCCTCTTTCCTCTGCCTAGTTCGGAAAAGTAATGTTTCTATTCGCCTCATTTAACACCCTCGGCCAACCTAATCGCGGCGATTTATCGCGGCATTGTTGCAAGTGGGTATTTTAAATCGGATTTATATCTGTCCCTCCAGGCAAAGACGATTCAGCGCCGATGGCTGAGCCCCGCCTCCCATTTACACAAATGGCTTTCCAAACGACCCATAATTTGTAGGTGTTATGGGGCTGGCTGGCGGGGGGGTGGGGTAGGGGAGGTAAAGTAAGGTTCAGTGGCCTTAAAATACCAACCTGTATTGAGCGGTGATTCTGAACACTGACATGTTTAGAGTAGACCCATTGATTTCAGTGGGCCTACCCTAAACGGAACCAAGTCTGGATCCTACCCACTGACTTTAAGGAAACCATCCATGTTTACACGGGAGTAAACTCGACTGAGTTCCGTGAACCTTGTTTCCTTCTCACGTAAGCAACCATCGATATTTGATATTGATCTCTAGCAGTAAAACGGCCAGCTGCGAGCGTGGCACAAGCACAGTCTGAAATAAACGTTTATTCCCATTTATTACTAACAGGCATTTGTCCATAGGTTTGATATGTACAAATTAATAGGGGAAGCGGTTCATCAGCGCTGCCATAAAGAATAAATGACCTCATGCAATTCTGAAGCTGATATTCGGTTTGGGACATATTTTTGAAAGGTCAGCAGTGGGGAGGAGGAGAAAAGCAACTTCCCTCGTCTCACCCATCCTTCTGCTGCCCACTTCCCTCGCTCACATCGGTATTCCGACGTGGGCGCTGCCTTTTCCACAGAGGCTCCTTCACGCATATGATTTATGGGACAATGCCAGGAGGGCGGCAGATGAAGGGGCGCAGCGGGAGGGTGAAAGCGACGCATGTATCTGGACAGCTCTTGAAGCATTTAAAAATACACCCCACCCACCCACAAAATCACCACTTGATCATATATAGAATCGTCACAGCTTCCTCAAAATAAGAGCTATCTGTTTGGAAAAGACAGAGGGTGTCAGTTCGTCCGGCTACGACACGTACACACGAGCAGAAGGATGGACTCCTGTCTTCAGATGGACACCCTGGGGCAATCGGAGCCCCAAATCCAGAGAGGTCGAAGCAGAGAAACAACCTTCCAAGACACCCACCCCCACCTCCCGCCCTCCGAGTCCTGACGCTTTCCTAACTTACAAACTCTACTTTCCGCATTCCGACGACCCCCCCTTCCCTGCACTGCGGGTCAGGCGGCGATGCCGCGAACCAGCCGCCGGGCAAGAAGGGGACCCATACACGGTCCCATTCACCGCTGTCTTCTGCGGGCGACACCGTTATCGAGTCAGCGGTGCCTCCTCCAGGAGCCCCCTTTCCTCTGCGCCGCAGAAACTCCCTCTGGGACCCGTAGTCCTCCCTCCCCACGCTCTCCATTCTCCGCGCCGAGCGGGAGACTACGTTTCCCATCCACCCCCGTGCCGCTCTCCGCGTTCCACGGGCGGCGCCGAGCCGCCAATCAGGCGGCGTCACCATGTGTGCAGAACGCTCGGAGGATTCCAAATACATTTCCCTCCCCCGCTCCAAATGCGAACTCCCCTCTCCCTCCTCGCAGGGGTGCAGCTAATAATAAGCGCTTCGGGGAGGCTTTATAAAGGCGGCGCTGGAGGCAAGTGTCATGCGGGTGGCAGAGCAGCGGAGCGGCGGCTGGGCAGCGTGAAGAGGCGGCTGGCGGGTGTTTTTTATTTTTTGGAGAGCTTCTGGTGGTTTTATTTCCTTGGCCGTTGCTGCTGCGGATCTGGAATGTTGCAAAGGAGCTCGCAGCAGCCAAGCTGATCAGCAGCAGCAGCGGAGGTCGGAGGCAAGCAGCGGCGAGCCGCGATCGCTGCCCTGCCCGAGCTCTCCGGGGCGATGAAGCGGCGCAAGCTGGCCGTGGCCGCCGGCTTCTGCATGTCCTTCCTGCTGGGCACTTTGCTCAACGTCCTATTCATCCCGGCCTTTGATCCCCAGCAGCAGCAGCAACAGCAGCAGCTCAGCACGGGCGTCACGCACTCGCTGGCGAGCTCGCCGGGCAGCAGCAGCAGCCGCCCCCTCCCCGAGGACCTCGCCCGGCAGATCCGAGAGCGCTACGAGGAGGTGCTGCGCTACCAGCCGCCTCGGGAGGCAACTGCCGCCGGCGCTCGCCTGGCAGTGCGACCCCTGGAGCGGCGGCTAATGGATCTCGCCCCGCAGCGGCTCTCTTCCTCGTCGTCGTCTTCCACGGAGCGCAGCAGCAGCCCCAAGCTGCCCGGACCCCGGGCTTCTTCTTGGGGCGGCGCGCCCTGGGACCACCCGCGAGCGCAGCTGGAGCTCTCGCTCGGCCCGCTGGCGCTCGGCTGCCGGGACATCGGCAACGTGAGCAACGTGCACTACCTGGGCTCCGGCTACACCAAGGCCGTCTACAGAGCCGTGCTCAACCGGAGCCTGGCCGTGGCCCTCAAGTCCGTCGATTTCGGCGGCCACGACATCGACAACTGCGTCAAGCTGTACGCCTCCTTGGAAGGCTGCTACCGCCTGGCTTCTTATAAGATCGCCAAGGAGATGGTCTTGTTGCAGAGGCTGCGACACCCCAACATCCTCCAGGTAAATTTTTTTTTTGGGGGGGTCCCCGGTGTGAAGAATTTGGGTGGGGGGAGGTAGAGAGACGCAGACAGACACACTGGTTTTATTCTTTAATAATTGTGTGAGCGATAGAGTGGAGCAACCTAGTTAAACCTTGGCGTTGGATTTTTTTTGTTTTGTTGAGATCTTGGCTTATTCATGGGCAAAATTGTTTGGACGTGAATTGCATTAGGAAAAAAAGGGGAATTTTGGGAGGGAATCCATTGTACTGCCAATTCCCGGCGGGGCTGTATTCTTTGTTTCTGGAATAATGATGTTTTAATTGGGCTCTCTTGGAACTGGCGGGTTTGTGGAAGGAGAGTTAATCTGCACCACAGTCCTGATGCGTCAAGTTAGGGAAGTTTACCAGCGAGGCCGGCCACGTGCGACCTCTCGGTGTTGCTGCTCGCTCCTCCCAAGGCGAAGATGGCACCTAGGTGTTGCAGTGTGATTTGGGATCGAGCCGTCTGGCAGCAGATCTGAGACCCGTTTGCTTCTGGAAGTAACCCTTGCGATCTGTCCGAAGGCAAACATGCGCTGCCATACTCTCCAATCCAAGATTTAGTTCTAAAAGCCCATTTTGGCCACCGATGAACTTCATTTGTAAATAAATCCTAGAGAGATGATATTTTGGGTGCGTGTGACAGAGAACTCTGAATTCGCACTTCCAGGGAAAAGTGAATTGGATCAGGATCAGGTCTCGTGATTTTGGTTAGACTGCTTTCCCGATTCCCGACACCTCTCCTCACAAGGAAGTCCCAGTGAGTTTCGTGGAACCTGTACTTGAGTCCGGGCATAAACTGCAACCTAAATATTGGACGCACGAAGCCTAAAGGAACCCCAGGAGATTTACTTCCTTACGTTTATGTGCCAGTTAAATCGCTTTGATTAATCCTCAGGTTGCAGTACCGAACGCACAGACTTGGGAGTAAGCTCCATTGAGCTCAGTGGGACTTGCTTCCGTGTATATATGCATAGGATGTTGCCGTTCCTCCGTGTGTTTTGGGGTCGGGATACTTGGGACAGCTGTTCTGGGGTATTTCCCCTAAACTTCGGAAATTCTAATCTGATGGGGGAGAATGCTGGATAAATCAGAAATATTTGGCTGCTTTTATTGCGCTAGAGAGGGCCGGAATCCTGAGGAAGCCCAAATTGGAAATATTCTAGTGGATTTAAGACCTCGCCTCCTGATAAATTGGCTTAAAACCCAGCTTTAAAAAAAGAGAGGAAGGGCCGTAGCTCATTGGTACAGAGTCAGTTTTGCGCTCCAAAGGTCTTTAGTTTAATCCTCAGCATCTTCAAGTAGAGCTGGGGTGGGAACCCCGCCTAAATATTGAACTAAATGGATAAATGGTCTGCCTTGGTTTAAGGTAGCTTCGTAACACAGAGATACACAGCTAACGAGGTGGAGGCTTAGAGGGAATTCTGTCGAGAGCAGAAGGTGCCAAGTTTGGGAGTCGCACAGAGTTCTTTATCTGTTGCTGCCCGATGATTTGTGCTGTGTTAACAGCCTAAACATTTGGATCCAGAAGAAAACTTGAGGAGTTGGGGTAAACAAATAGGACTTTTCGTACGTCGATTGGGGGAAACGCTTCTTGGAATGAAGTTCTGAGTAAGCCGCGACGGTGGCAGTCCCGCGTGTTCAAACCCGGGAGTGCCACAGTCGTGTAGACATGGGCGGGCGACGTGTTCCAGCAGCACAAATGAGGTAGAGACGTGTAGATCCCCCAACCAGCTCTCCGTTTTAATCTCTCTCTCTCTGAGCTGGAGACAGGGGAGTGCCAGAAACCCGGGAGAAATCGGGCAAGCTTTCAACAACTCTTGGGAGTTTAGGCGTCCGGTCGAATCGGTGTGGATCTTCTCTGAGATGAGGGGGTCGCGGGGTTCACAGCTCCGCCACGTCGGTTCTCTCAGCGCACAGTGGGATTCTGCCTGAGCTTGCACGGCGGCACACGAGCGCACCCGGAGGACTAGCGCCGTGAATGCCTAATTGGAAGGGAACCTTGGCTTTCGCTTAATGGAGAGAGCCGAGCTGCAGACTCGGAACCGCTAAGCGCTCGCTTTAAGTTGTGGATAGTCAACAGGGTGTCTGCGTTCAGCAAGACAAGGGGCCTCGATAACATTCACCCGCAATTCTTAGCCGGCGAGGGCATCGTGGCCGATCTTAGAACGAGCAGGTTTGAATTCGGGATTTTAAATACTCGTGTTAGAAAGAACCCCTTTTCCTCGCGGAGATCAAGCCTCCCGATGGTGCCCGAATGTCTGTTCCCGGTGCTCCTCGGGACAGGGATCTCATACATTCTCCTGTTTTGTGCAAATATCCATCAGTGGATGTCTACGGGTAATAAATCACACCGTATTCTGGCAGATTGAAGCACTTGCAAATTTCACACACAAACACAAACGCCGTCGCGGATGCATTAAATCAACCCTCCACTTTCTCCCGTTGAAATGGCATGGGATCTGAAAACGATTAAGTTGGAAAGCCTGTTCCCGCTTACTCGCGAGTAAACCCAGCGGAAGTCGATAGGAGTTCGTATACGAGAGGAGCTTTATAGCTGCTGCTGCTGCTGCTGTTGCTGCTTCTACTACTACTTTTTAAAAAGACCACCCGCTATAATATAGTTGTAATACAGAACCACCAAAATAAAATACTGGTGTGTGTGTGTACTTGTGTGTGTGGAGGGGGCAATCTGTCTAAACAAGAGTCTTGGCGACCTCGATGCCTAACACCCCTTGCTCTGTAACAGGAGGCGGCGATCGGCAAAGCAGTTGAGCAAGAAAGAGCCTGTTCCAAGCGGCTTGGGTGCCCCTGGGAACAGAGACTCTAGCCTGAGCCTCTTCGGAGGGACCAGGCAGGCTTCGCAATTTCGAATCAGGGCGTAAAACAGAGCGAAACGCACACGCTCTAGGTTTTTTGACCCGGCTTGGCAATCGCTTCCTGCTCAGGAAGGAGAAAGAGAAACGGCTCATAGCTGCGATTCTGCGGTGGGGGGGGGGGGAGAACAGCGAGGAGTCGGGAGGGGAGATGACCCGCTCGTGAGAGATCGAGAGATCTCCCCCCCTCCAGAAACAGCAGCGCGAGGAGAAGGAGCTCTCTGTTAGCAATTTTGACTCGGGAGCACATCAGATTGGTCTTGTCAAAAGCGCAGACAAGGCGGTCGATGGAGCTTGACAGTTAAAGCTTCCCTCCCCATCCCCCCTCTGTTGTTTTTTTTAAAGAGGGACTTTGTTTCACCTTGTGTTTCTCGCTGGAGATGGATGTGCGCAAGTTCTTCTTCCCCTTTGGGCCTGTCGACAATGCCACATTCTGAGATAAAGAGAGAGAGACTCCCTGTTTGTAACCCTTCTTCCCTCCCTTGCCACTGTTTGGCTGCCATCCTATGCCTGGGAATAATCCACAGTGAATCTGCTGATGGGTCTGCATTCCAAATAATAAAATAATAATAATAATAATAATAATAATAATAATAATAATAATAATAATAATAATTTATTATTTGTACCCCGCCCATCTGGCCGGGTCTCCCCAGCCACTCTGGGCGGCTTGCGCAACTTGCGCAAACCTGACTGTATCAACTTGCGCAAACCTGACTGTAAATCCCTCTTCTTTCCCCCCTTCCCCAGCAATACCCCGGGCAGCCTCCCATTCTGGTTACATTTCATACAGATGATCCCTTTTCAGGTCCTCGCTCAGGACAGAGCCACTTCTTTGAACTAGCTCCAGTTTTGAGAAAAAGTGTCTTGGGACTCAGCCACCCTTAAGGCAAAATCTAACCTGTCCTTGAGAAGGAAGTTTCGCTGAGTTGAAATGGGCTTACCCCAAGCAAGCATGCCGAGGAATACCAGCCCCAGAGAATTCCCAGAGGCCAATTCGTCGGGGCTCCAGGGTCTCTCAGACAGCCAGGATCTGACTTCATCTCAAGCTGTAGCCATCGCTTTCAGGCCTCTTTAAGGACTGTGCTTGTTAACAAGAGCTTATGTGCGCTTTTCAGTGGGGTGGGGGGGACCCACACAGAATTTGGCTGGGCTCCTCACACAATGAAAGCTCGGCCTCTATCAAAAGCCCGAGCATTTAGCCTCTCTCTAGACACCCAGCCGCTCTGCAGAGAAAAGATTTGTTTTGAGCAAGTCTCTTCCATTAGGCCCATGAAAATCAGAGGAGGCGCAATGAGCTGTTCGTCTTATTTGTAATTCCATGGAGCACGTCTCAGAAATGCCTATCTTCTCTTCCCCCCCTCCCCAATTCCTTTTGTGAGCAAATATCCTGATGGGGAGGACCCTGAAAGAGAATCAAGGGCCATCTAGTTACCTCCTTTCAGAACCTCTTTCTCCCGCCTGGTCAATTACGACTTCATGGATTAAGTGCCACCCCAATTATGAGTAAATTTCATTTAAATAATCAGAGCCATATTTGCCAATGGGGTTTAGATTGCTTTGGCTTCCTCGCAGGCTCAGTAAGGCTTACTCGAGCAGGATGCCCAACACACTGGAGGGAAGGCTGATGTGAAATAAGAAAAACCGCCAGCATAATTTCATTTTTTTAAATCCTGGTGAAATGCAGACATGCACTAAATGCTTACTAAGGCATTACAGGCCAAGGATCTGAATAAAAAGGAAGCCAGCAGATCTAGCTGGATATTATCATGGACCCACTCCCACAGATAGATCTATTGCTGCTCTGAGTGCTTTTGAAATAGCTTTTTCAGAGGATGTTTGGGGTAAGACCAGAGTGCGGCTCTCTGTTTTGTGTATTCAATATTCATGCTTTTTAGAACACCCCCAAAGGATTTCAGTCAGCTTTGAGGTTGTATCAAGCTACGGATGTACTGTAAACACTCCAGTCTGATTCGTTTCTGGTCCAAAATAGTGAGCAGCGACCTGTCTAGAACCCTACAGAAGATTGCTCTCGAGCAGCGGTTCCCAAATGCACCCCCCTTCTGCCCACGGACCACTTGAAAATCACTGGGGGTCCTGGTGGACCACTTAAATATTTTTCTGCCCGTTGTAGCAATTGTAATTCCTTAGACTTCAAGTGCTCATGCGGTAAAATGCAAGATAAGAAAGAAAAGAAGCAATTAAAAAGTACATTAAAAATGAATATCAAATATTAAGTGAAATGGATGTGCTGTCTCCCAGCTTCAACCACAGATCTGCAGGCACACTGTGGGGGCCCTTGAATGAAGATTGCAGGCCACAGTTTGGGAGCCTCTGCTTTGGAGCTTCCCATTTTAAAACTGAGCGGGAATTAATGGCACACTCCAACAAACAAACCCCCAGACAAGCCAAAATCCATTTAAGAGTCTAGAAGGCTGAATCTGTTCTGTCCTTGAGAGGTTTTGGAATATGGTTTAAGTGCGGGTCTCATTCCATTTTAGCTTTAAAGTGGGTTTTCTTTTTCAACTGGGCTCATCTCCATGCTGGAAGCTGGATTCTGTCAGGATGCTATGGAGAGGATGCTAAGGATGCTATTGCAGCAAAGTTCCATCTAGTCCAGAATCATATTTTGATTGCTGGCCAGTCCCAATATTTTTGGGAAGCCCCCAGCACAGCCTGAAGCCTCCTGTTTTAATAGCTGTGCTGTTGCCTTAGGGTATATTTTAATTTTGAATGTCTATATCTTAATGTTTGTGCAACTGGCCGTTATATTTTGGAAGCCATTTAGAAGCCTATTTTTGGCATCAAGCAGTATATCATTAAATACTACTACTACTGCTGCTAATAATAATGATGATGATGATGTTAAAGGCAGCAACCCCTGCAAACTGTCTTTCCACTTCTGCCTCAGCATAAAGAGGGTCCTCTAAACTCGGAGATCCCATTTAGGACTGCCTGCCTTCATATAAGCCTATCTGTGTTTTAAGTTTTTAGGAAGCTGCTTTATGCTGAGACAGACTGTCTGTCAAGCTCAGCATTGATGACACTGACTGGCAGTGATTCAGATCAAGGGACCCTCCCAGCCCTACCTGGAGATGCCAGGGATTGAACCTGTGACCTTCTGCATGCCAGGCAGATGTTCTGCCCCTGGTCCTTGCCAAGCCTTCTTCAGAGGCTGCCTTCTGTTTGCTCCCCACATCTGAGTTAAGGTGTATACTAGCAATGAGAGAGACAGGGCCTTCTTGGTGATGGTGCCGTTCACCTGGTGCGCCTACTACTCTGTCCATCTTTCCAGTGCCAGTGGATGCGTTTGTATTTTCTAGACCTTTTTAACTGTTTTGCTTGAGTTTATCTTATTTTGGTTTTACATGTTGTTTTCCCCTTCTCTCAATTGCTTTTATTTTATTTCTTAAAAAACCACCCTGGCAAAAAAAGGTGCAATACTAATATTATAATATAAACACACAAACAAAGGAGAATAATAATAATTTGAAGAATAATGAATATTAACCTCTCCTTTATGAATTTGTCTCATTCTTCCCCATCTGAGTTTCTGGCAAAGACTTCCATTTTGCATGCATTTGTGTGACAACATTACTTCTGCCTTATAATCTTAGTTTCTGATTTCATCCTTCGCCCTCTGAAGTTAATAATGGCAAAACCAGCCTCTTGCAAAAAGCATCACTTCACTGATCTCTTTATATAAATTTCTGGGAAAGCTTGAAACTCCATCCCCTGGCACCCCTACCCCAGGCCCTTCTGGCTTCTGATTTAATTTTGACAGGAGGGGACAGCCTTTCTAAATAAACCCAACCTGTTTAGGCGAACTTCCTAAAGCAAAGCTCTTAGTGTCCAGAGAAAGTGTAGAGAGCTTTCAAGAACAGAAGCTCATTTTCCTTTTACTGCTTCCTTGAGTGCAGGGAATACACTGGAGACCACCCATTCTCCTGCTCTTCTCTCCAGCTCAGCAGCACATCCATCTACGGTGAGTGACGGGTTGCCACGGGCCTCCAAAGCATTAGTGAATTAGCCTATTTATCCACAAATAGCCCCTTATTCTGGAGCAGCCTGTAATCTCCAATCAGAAACCAGAACTCGTGGCTTGGAATCTCAGAGTATACATATATATATATACAGGATCACTCAACACAAATTATTTACCCTTTCAATTCCCTTCAAGCAGTACTGGCTCCAGACAATCCCATACACGAGTTCTGAAATCCACGTGGCATCTTTCCCTGCGCAGTGAAAATATAATAGTAAATTCAGTGGCAGGTTGACATTCTGTCCCCGTTTTTGGATCATTAGAAAGCTTTTGCTGTTTCTGAACGTGACAGCCCTTGCTCCATTGGTGACCCATGCCTCTGGAAGGCCAAGGCTTGATTACTGCAACACAGCTTCTGTGGGGCTGCCCTTGAAGGTGACTTGGAAGCCTTGCCTGGTGCAGAAAACTGCTGCATGCCTTCTGATACTCATCCTGTTGTATGACAGTTGCCAGTTTGCTCCTGGGCCCGATTCAAGGTGCATGTTTGAACTTTGAAGGCCTTAATCTCCTACCGACAGAGATTAGACTGGCTTCAAGAGCAGTTTCATTAGGTTGACTTTTGGCTGAATACTTTTTTGTGTTTCTTCACAGAAGAGTGGATTAATTTTAAATCCAAGCACCTCTTTTGCCAACTGGGAATGGCAGCAGATGAGGGGAGGCAGAAATTTATTATTATTATTATTATTATTATTATTATTAAATTTTATATACCACCATATACCCGCAGGTCTCAGGGTGGTTCACAGGATTAAATCAGAATATAAAACCGCAAAATACATTATCAAAATAAAAACAAAATAACCCAATAACCACCCCCACATTTTAAAAGGGCTTGGGATGTCAATCAACCAAAGGCCTGGTTAAAGAGGAATGGTTTTTTGCCTGGCGCCTAGAAATAAGAATGTCACATTATGCAAACATGGACAAACTACTTTTGTTTTTCAGCTGGGGTGCAGACAGGCAGCTAAATGTCTGTTTTTGACTCTTGGTTTTTTTTCCTTAAAGGTAATAATAACTAGTTCATATTCTAAAAATAAAGTGTTCCCCCCTTTTTTTCTTAAAGCATTTAACAGGATATAAATAGACTGAATGCACAAATGCTTCAGAACAGCTGTTTAATTTATAAGAAAATGTAACTGATTGATCGATTGCAATTTGAATCAGCGTGGATGCCTTTAAGTTGAATGATGACCCTCAAATGTAAGGAAACTGATTTGTTTTTTCTAGTGAGTTAAAAAAAAGGAAAGAATTCCACCATATTTCCCTTTTCTGTGTACTAAATTTTGACAGGCGCAAACATATACCGTATTAATAAATAAAATAAATAAGTTAAAGGTAGATAGCCGTGTTGGTCTGTCATAGTCAAAACAAAATAAAATAAAAAAATTCCTTCCAGTAGCACCTTAGAGACCAACTAAGTTTGTTCTTGGTATGAGCTTTCGTGTGCATGCACACTTCTTCAGATACACTGAAACAGAAGTCACCAGACCCTGATATATAAATAAATAAGTGTTCGCCTTCAGGAGTCCAGATGGGCCAAATGAGAATGGAAGATGAACCCCAATAGATCAGGCCAATAGCCTGTCCAGCCCAGCATCCTCTCCTCACCGTGGCCAATCAGATGCCAGTGGGCAAGAGCACCCTCCCCCCTTATGCTTCCCAGCCACTGGTATTCAGAAGCACATCGCCTCTGACACCAGAGGTCATCCAAAACCATCACAACTATGATTGATTTAAGGCTAGCCATTGACAGTTTTATCCTCCACAATTTTGTCTACAAATACCTTTTTAATTTGAGTTTGTCAACATCCCTGCACCTTGTGGTAGTAGACCCTGTGGCTTAAGTATGCGCTGTGCGAAGAAGTGCTTTGGTTTTGTCTGTCCTGAATTTTCCAACATTAGATGGCCAGAGTTCTAGTATTATGAGGGAGAAAAACATAATTCGGTTGAATCGCGCCTCAATGACGTCCCCCGCTTACTTGCCTTCTTTATTCTAAACTAAGCATAACAAAAAATAAATAAAAATTCCTTCCAGTAGCACCTTAGAGACCAACTAAGTTTGTTCTTGGTATGAGCTTTCGTGCACACGAAAGCTCATACCAAGAACAAACTTCGTTGGTCTCTAAGGTGCTACTGGAAGGAATTTTTTTTATTTTTTGTTTTGACTATGACAGATCAACACGGCTATCTACCTGTAACTAAACTAAACAAGCCCATGCCTTTTCTTATAAAGGCGTTGCTCCCAGCCCCGTTGACATTGAGAAAATCTGAAGAAGCACAGAGAACGAGATGAAGGGATATGGGGGAAGAGTTCAGTTGTGGAAGGCCTGTCTGTACCGAAAAACAGATCTTTGCAAAGAAAATACCGGTACATGAATTACAACTTCTTCAAAATAACAACAGTAACAACTGCTTCCAAATAAGAACAACACACACACACACACACACACACACACACACACACGCCTTATGGGGCATTTCAAGTTGCCTGTCAATTTCAATTCCTCCACATCTCGCACCATGTGGTTCCACCCCGCCAGCCATTGTGATGGGCAGGTGCAGATCAAAATGAGAATGCCGTTTGTTCTGGAATGAAGGGAGGTGGTGGAGGAGCAGCAGCAGCGGAGGAGGAGAGTCTCTCATTAAGGTTGATTTAATAATGAGGGGCATTTGAGAAAGGAGGCGGGGGATCTGGGTCACTGACTTATTGTATCTGAAGATTTAGAAGCCCCACTAATTGCTTTGCAGCCCTCCTCCATCAAACTCCGCTGATGGCCTGTCTATCTCTTTTCTCCTGACCTGTAAGTGGGGAGGGGAGGGGAGGGGAGGGGAGGGGGCAGAATCACCAAAGTCCTGGATTTTTAAAATTTTATATATAATACTGTGGAAAACAGCAGGCATATTCATATATTGACTCTGTACCTGCCGCCACCTCCCAGTCTGGAGAAGACAGAGAAATCCTTTGCTTGGTAACTGCAGTAACTTAGCTGTTAATTTCAAACAATGGCTGTGATTGTAAAGAGACAATAGCGATGTTTGATTTACTGTAATCAAACATAATTATAAGCCTCATGTGGGCTCAGCCGGTCATAAACAGCTCGTCTCAAACAATTCTTCTTGTGATGTTAGAGCCAACTGGAAGAAAAGCTGATTGAAACCGTCAAGGGACTTTGGAAATGTGGTGTATTTCTCTTAGGGTTCTGTTCACCTGGTAGAGGCTCCCTGGGAACGGGGTCTGTCCAACCAGCTCTTATTTCTTTCCACCAGCCAGTGAAGACTTTATTGGAGGGGTGTGTGTGTGGGTGTCTTCGGTGCATGTTGATAAAAACGGGCTTCTACTCATCTGTTTTCAGCTTTTAGGGGCTGAACTTTGCAACCCTAGATGTATACATCTGAAAGTTGCTGGCAATGGGGAAAAATGGGGAAAGTCATTTTAACATGTGATAATTTTTGTCTTTATGTGTTTCTTTAGTGTGGTGGTTTTTTGTTTTGTTGAAAGCCTCCTTCGGGTACATAGAATAGCTGCTGATTAAATCTGATAAATGTTTTTTCTGATTTGCCAATAAAGTCACACACAAAGGGCCCAGTCCAACCACAGACTAGATATTAATAATAATATTAATTATTATTTATAATAAAAAAATAATTTATTATTTGTACCCTGCCCATCTGGCTGGGTCTCCCCAGCCACTCTGGGCGGCTTCCAGCAAACATTAAAATACATTAACACATCACAGATTGAAAACTTCCCTAAACAGGGCTCCCCTTGTGATGTCATGAATTTGAGAGTTATCAGACTAGTAGACGCTGTTTGAAATCTCTGCTCATTCAAGAAGGGTGAGGATAAATCATTATCCTAATCTTACCTCCCATGGTTACATGAGGACAGAATGGGGGTGATGCCCTATGTTCTGCTTGGACCTCCTTGGAGAAAAGACAGGAATAAAGATGCTAAAAGTAGGTAATGTAGTTAAATTTTCTGTGATATGCAACCATGAAGTCAAAGCCACTGGAGCATCTGCAGGCTTCTTCTTCTTCTTCTTCTTCTTCTTCTTCTTCTTCTTCTTCTTCTTCTTGCTGCTGTTTTGCACTGACTCATGATGTCCCCAGCAGAACATTTCTTGCTGAGGGTTGGTTGTCTTCTTGCTGTGGACAAGACATCTCAAAATGATGCATGTATCCAGCCAGATGGGTGGGGTATAAATAATAAAATTATTGTTATTATTATGCTGGTTGGTTCTTGATGGAGGGTGAAGCGAGATGGTAGAGGTCAAAGCAATGCCACCTCCTGGCAATTTGCTGGTTGTCTTCTCTGCCCCAAACCACAGTCCAAGGAAGGTTGCTGGAGGGGGCTGGCAGGAGACAGGAGGTGGGTTGAAGGAGAAGACAGATGCAGCTTGGTGTGGAAAGATGAATTACACAAAGTGCTTCTTTCTTGCGAGAATGCTTCCCCAAAGGCCCAGATGTTATCCTGAGCCTTTAAGAGTGAGGAAAGGATCTGTTAGCAAGAACTCTGCTGCTGTTGGAAGCCCAGAGCTGATACAATTGCAAACCAGCCATAACTATCTGTGTCATTATTAGGCAAGTGCCGGAGGTCTCTGCCCTGAAAGGGCTGGACTGCAAATTCTGACTTAGGGGGAAAGTGGGGAAGGCGAGGGGAGGCCCAGTGTAGTTTTTAACAGGAAGGGGGTAAAAATGTACCCGATAATGTTAGCTAAAAGGCCCCACCTCCCTCCCTCGGCTTTCCAAACTGCCCTTTCTCAGAATAAATGCAGCCCAATTTATCAAGTTGCATCTTTCGACACCCTCTATTATTCGTCTCATGTAAATCACTCCCTAAGGGGTCTGTTCCTGTTTGCTGTTTCTTTAATAGGAGCGGGTGACTTGCAACCCTCATCTGCTTTTTCTTCAAAATCCTCACCACAAAAGTGTGGGAATGTTTTGGAACATGGATGGAGATTTATAATTTAATATATCTCATCCTAACTTGTGCTAACAAGTTCAACTAGCAGAGTAACATTCCCTTTTAAAATACACACAGCGGAAGTTGCTTTGATTCGCTAGAATCAACTTAATCTAGTTTCCTGGTTTGTCACTATATTTCCCTTTGTCCCTCTTCAAATAAGACACAACACACGTCTTCTATAAAAAGATATAAAATGTTTACTCACATGTATCCAGCTCAAGACAAATCCCAAAGAAGGCAGGCTTATTCTTAGTAAAGATATTTACAATTGGAATCTCCCCATGTGGGAGAGAAGTCAGCTAGGCCCCAGTTGGCTGGAAGCCAACTGAGCATCCTCCTCACAGTTCGAGTGAGAGAGTAGAATGGAATGGAATGGCCGCTGACCTGTGAGGTTCTTTGTTCATACCTTCCCAGGTGAAGCCACTCCCACATCTAGTTGCAAGAGGAAATTGCCTCAATCCATGTGACCAGGAAGTTGTGGCTGGAGGACTGAGGCAATCTCCACTATCTGCTCTAGCATTGTTGTACTTGACTGCTCTAGTGTTTACATCCCACAAACCCCTTCTCAGGCAAATACAACATACAAAACATAAACAACTTTATTCAACCACCCAGAGTCCCAGCTTGACACGTAGATTCTGGAAACTCTCTTTTGGCAAGGGTTTTGTCAAGATGTCGGCAGTCATCTCTTTGGTGCAGCAATAAGACAGTTCCACAAGTTCATCTTGCACCATCTGGCGTATGTAGTGGTACCTGACCCCAATGTGTTTGGTTCTGGCTAGGAACTTTTCACTCTGCATCAGCTTCAGGCAACTTTGATTGTCCTCTAGCAGGCTGACAGGTTCCCTTCTCACCAGTCCAAAGTCTTTGATGAGTTCATCAAGCCAGGAAATTTCTCTGCATGCTTCTGTAGCAGCAACATATTCGGACTCTGTTGAAGACAAAGCTACACAACTCTGTTTATAGCTGCCCCACACAACAGGTCCATCCCCAAACATAAAAACATGACCACTTGTGGATTTATAGTCAGCATTATCCCCGGCCCAATCTGCATCAGTGTACCCAACCAACTTAGGGTCTCTGACAGCTGGTAGTTTTAATTTACAATTTACTGTACCTTTCAGGTACCTAACCACCCTTTTCAGCCCCGCAAAATCATGCTCAGTGGGAGAATTCACTTTTCTGCTCAGAATCCCCACAGCATTAGCTAAGTCAGGTCTACATGTGGTAACCATATACAAAAGTTTACCAATTACCGACCTATATTGACTGTTATCTGGCAACAGCTTCGAATCCTGCTGATTCTTCAAGAAGTCTGTAGCCATGGGCGTTGCAACCGGGTTTGCGTCTTGCATCTGCAAATACTCAATTAGTTCATGAATCTTTTGCTTCTGGCTGAGAAGAAATGAGCCGTCTTCTTCTCTTTCCACTTGAATTCCTAGGTAGTACTTGACATCTCCAAGTTCTTTTACTTGTACCTCCTTGCTGAGGTGTTTTACTATTTGTGTATAGTCTCTATTATTAGCAGTAGCAATAATCAAATCATCGACAAAAGCCAATATATATGAATATTGTCCATTACTTGACTTGGTGTACAAGCACTTATCTGCGTTTCCTTGCTTGTACCCAAGTTGCACAAGCATACTGTGCAATTTCTGATTCCAGGCTCTAGCCGCTTGTTTAAGCCCATAGATTCCTTTCTGGAGTCGACATACTAGATGCGCCTCATTTGGTTTTGTGAAACCTTTAGGTTGTTTCATATATATTTCTTCTGAAATTCTCCCATGTAAAAACGCAGTACAAATGTCAATGTGCTTCACGTTCAATTGTTTAGAGGCTGCAATGCTCAAAAGCATTCGGACGGTACTATATCTTACGGTTGGTGCGAAAACTTCGTCGTAATCTTCACCAAAACGTTGTGAAAAACCTTGTGCTACTAGCCTTGCTTTGTAGCGTTCCACTTCCCCTTCTGACCCCTTCTTAACCTTGAACACCCACTTGCACCCAATGGCCTTCTTACCAGGAGGGAGCTCTGTCAGGGTCCACGTCTGGTTCTGATGCAGTGCATCCATCTCCTCCTGAGCGGCCTTCTTCCAGAGACTGGCTTGCGCAGATGGCATCTTCAGAATCTCTTCCCATGTGGAAGGTTCCTGTGGAGACACCGACCCTGCAAGGTAGGACAGTCTTGCTGGTGGGACACCTCTGTTGGTTCTGGATGAGCGTCTGACCTCTGGTCCTGGTTCTTGAACCGCATCAGCTTCCTCATCCTCCTCCAACGCTTCCATGTCCCCATCTGAGTCCTCCTCTTCGTCTCTGGAGCCGCCAGGGGTCTGGTCATCTGCGTCTTCTGGTGCGTCGCCTGTAGGGGGTGCTATGACACTAGAAGGCAGATTAGTACCATGTGGGGTTTCAGAAGGAAAGTTTATGAGTTCTTGAGTCCATTCTGACTCCTTGGAGCAGCCAATAACAGTGTTCTTTGTGTCTGCTTTTGCATTTTCATCAAAATAAATTGCATGGTGCGCACTCACTTTGCCTGTCTGTAAGTCCATTACTCTGTATCCTTTGCCTCCAGCAGCATATCCCACTAAGATACCTGCTTGTGCTCTGGAGTCAAGCTTGTGCCTCTGTTCCTTGGGCACGTGGTAGTAACATATACTGCCAAATACACGTATGTGCGACAGACTAGGCACCTTTCCATGCCAAAGTTCAAATGGTGTGCGCTGTGTTGCCTTAGTAGGCAACCTGTTCTGGAGATAGACAGCCGTGTAAGCAGCATCTCCCCACATCTTCCTAGGCAGGGACGCTTCCTTAAGCATACACCTTGTCATTTCCATAATGGATCTGAACTTCCTTTCAGCTATGGAATTCTGTTGTGGCGTGTAAGGAACTGTGGTTACATGTGTAATTCCTTCCTTTGCCATAAGGGCTTTCATCTCATGTGAGCAGTATTCTCCTCCATTGTCAGACATTAAGACACCTGGAGCTCTTTGGAACTTGTTCCTAACCATGGCAATGTAATTCTTGAACATTTCTACTGTCTCACTTTTATCTTTGATGAAATATGCCACACAATATCTCGAAAAATCATCAATAAAAATTAAAATATACTTGTTGTGTCCAAGTGATGGAACACTGAGTGGCCCACACAAATCTGAATGCACAATATCCAGAACTTTGGTACTCCTTTGTTCTGTGCAACGTGTAAAAGAAGGTTTTACTGCCTTTTCAGTAACACAAGTTATGCATTTTGTTGGAGCTTGGTTGCTGCTCCCTTTTACCTGCAAACCTGTGACAAGATCACTTTCCTGTAGACTCTTAATGATGGTGGTATCTCTGTGTGCAAGTCTTCTATGCCACAGCGTCAAATCTGCGTCATCCTTCTGGCTGGAGCGTGCCACTTTTGCAGACTGGTTCTCTGAAAGATTAACCTCATAAACACCATTTATTAATTTTGCTTCAATGTACACTTCACCATCTTTAGTTACACTGCACTGTCCATTCTCAAATGTGATCTTGAAACCTTTCTTGTCCAAAGTAGAGACACTGAGTAAATTGCAGCTCAGTTCTGGTACATACACAACATTGGACATTCTGGTCCTAAAAGATTCATTGTTTACATTGAACTCCAAATGTATTGAACCTTCACCTTTGGACTTTAAAATATTTCCATCTGCAACCTCAATTTCAGTCTCTTTATCACTTAATTCATTAAAACAGTCTTTTTCAAAGCTGTAGTGGCTTGACGCTCCACTGTCTAAAAGCCACTTATTGCGCGTGTTTTCTTGGCTCTGGACAGCTAAACTCCTATCTTGCAACAGCATGTTGCGCTCAAATTTCCCTTTTCTTTCTCCTTTACGCTGAAAGGCTTGGGAATCTTTCTCTTTTGCTTTTGGCGCTTTACAATTTCTGGCTATATGGCCGATTTTATTACAATTGTAACATGTGACCTTCTTGTGTCCATCTCTGGACTGTGCAGGCTGTTTAAAAACATAATTGCTGCCTTTATTTCTAGTGCTCCTTTCTGGGGAATCAGATCTCTTTCTGCATTCCTCTCTTAATTCACTAGTCAGTTCCTTAAAAGTTAGATTCTCTTTATGATCCATCAAACTGACAAATGCATCAAAATGTGGCCCTAATGAGGCTAACAGAAATGATACCTTTGTTACTTCATCAAAAGATTGTGGAGTAAGTTCAAGCTTTTGAATAATTTCTGTGAATTTATCAATATGCTCTGTGAATTCTTCTTTTGAATTCATTCTCAGTCTAGTTAATTTGCCCATCAATGTTCTGTAGGAGTTCTTTGTAGATTCTCCATACATGCGCTCAATATCTTTTAGGATCTGAGATGCATCATCTTTGCTATTTATTAACGATAGATGCTTATTGCGAAGTCCACTCAAAATTATGTGCTTGGCCTCGCTGTTCTGCCTTTTCCAGACTTTAACCTTGGCTTCATCATCTGTACCTTGGGGCTTTGCTTTCTCTATCGCATCCAAAACATCCCTTGCTTCTAAATATGCTATTAAGCGCGTTTTCCAGTGCACAAAATTGTCCTCATCTAGCAGCATTAAGCCTGGCTTTGCTTCACTATAAAAACTGGCACTAGCCATCTTAAAATCCAAAATTTGAAAAAATTTCAAAATTCAAAAATTTGTCAAAATTCAAAATCAAAATCTCAAAAATCTCAAAATGCAAAAAGCAAAAGCCTCAAAATAAATCTTCACTGCCTTTGGGTCTTTTGTGAGCTCTGAGGGAGGGGAGGGGTAGCTTAATCCCCCTTTCTCTAGACAATAGGACAAAAGACCATGCGGTCTGACCAGGAAATGCTCTCAGAAAAATCCTACTCAGCTCAAAAATGCAATCCAACGCAATCCTTCAAAAATACACAAAATACGTAGCGCTGGGCATACATAACCCTTTGTGGGAATGTTTTGGAACATGGATGGAGATTTATAATTTAATATATCTCATCCTAACTTGTGCTAACAAGTTCAACTAGCAGAGTAACATTCCCTTTTAAAATACACACAGCGGAAGTTGCTTTGATTCGCTAGAATCAACTTAATCTAGTTTCCTGGTTTGTCACTATATTTCCCTTTGTCCCTCTTCAAATAAGACACAACACACGTCTTCTATAAAAAGATATAAAATGTTTACTCACATGTATCCAGCTCAAGACAAATCCCAAAGAAGGCAGGCTTATTCTTAGTAAAGATATTTACAATTGGAATCTCCCCATGTGGGAGAGAAGTCAGCTAGGCCCCAGTTGGCTGGAAGCCAACTGAGCATCCTCCTCACAGTTCGAGTGAGAGAGTAGAATGGAATGGAATGGCCGCTGACCTGTGAGGTTCTTTGTTCATACCTTCCCAGGTGAAGCCACTCCCACATCTAGTTGCAAGAGGAAATTGCCTCAATCCATGTGACCAGGAAGTTGTGGCTGGAGGACTGAGGCAATCTCCACTATCTGCTCTAGCATTGTTGTACTTGACTGCTCTAGTGTTTACATCCCACAAAAAGGCCTGTTCTTGGACCCGTTGTGACTAATTTCAGTACCCTTTCAAAACAACTGAGGTTTACAACAGAAGGCAGTCTTATGTCAGAACAGGCCGAAGATGTAAAGGGCTAGTTGAAGAGTCATTCCATTTAGCCAGCCCGGGAACACTGAGCACTGTAGGAAGTTATGCAAGGAGAGCCAGGGATTCCTAACTCTGAATTCTTCGCACTTTCGCTATGATTCTGTCTACGCTACACATTTAAAGCAGTAGAATACATGGTTTCTTTCCCCAAAGATTTCTGGGCGTTGTCGTTTGTTAACTGCATCCTTACCCCATAGATGCCCACTTGACCGCTTCAGTCTGTGGAACTGACATTGTTACAAATACTACATCACACTCATTCCACATTTGTAAGAAATGAGTCTTTTAGTGTGGCAACCTTGGAACTCCCTGCCTGTTGACATCAGTCAAGCACCTTCACTGTACTCTTTCTGGCACCTGCAAAAACTATTTTCATTCTGGCAAGATATGTAGAATGCCGGCAGGCGTCTTAATATTTTTTTTGTTTATTGTTGGTTTTAATTATGTTTTCAATGTTTTAAATAGTTATTTTCAACTATTTTTTTACTGATGATTTAATACTTGTGTTTTATTCTTCTTGTGAACTGCTTTTAAGCTTCTTTTTTTACACAATTAAGCGGCACATAAATTTAACGAAATTAGATAAATTTGAAATGCTTCTTGGGAAGCAATTCATAAATTAAATAGATTTTGTTTTAATATACCTCCTCATGGTATTGCTTGTGATGAAAATAGCACACAAAAAGCAAAGGTAGCTGTGTTGGTCTGTTAGAGAAGAACTCAAAAATAAAAATCCACAGCTTGAGTGATGATTTTTATTAAGACCAACCAAACAGCAGCTAGTAGATTGCCACTGCTATCAGGTGACACAGAAAGATATTGCCCAGCTGTGGATTTTGGGATATATATTTTTTCAGGGGCATCATTTGAAGTTGCGATTATCTTTTTTGGTGGAGAGTGTGGCTTTGTGTGTATGTATTTGTGGCAAACCTGCGTATGATTCAAGATGCAATTTCTGAAAGCAATGTGTTAAGAGCAGGGTTTTTTTTTTAATGCTTCTTGATTTCCAGGGGATGGAGCAGCAGGGAGAAAATCTCGAGGCATAGCAACATGTCTTATAGGCTTTTCATCTGCTGCTGTTGACTGCAGTTCATGTGATGCTGTTTAATTGCTCTTTGTTAGCTTTCCTTTCTTGTGATCATATATACTTATTTTTATTTTAAGCCACCTTTTTAGTTTGATTCCCTCTTGGAAAAGTAGGAGATAATTATCCAAATAAAGAATGTGATCCGAAGTGCAGAGTCAGGCCAAATGTTCTCGCTCTTCCCTAACAACATCCTTGCATCTTTCATAACTTGGCATGGCTCAGTGCTGGAGTATGCGAAGTGGAGTAATAGAAGATTTCCCAGTGGCATTTGCTAAGCCCTTTATTCAAACATGCGGAAGGGCCGTGGCTCAGTGCTAGAGCATCTGCTTTGCATTCTCCGGCATCTCCAGTCCAGGTAGTGATTGTTGGAAGATTCAGGACAGATAAAAGAAAGAACTTTTTCACACAGCACATTGTTAAACTATGGAACTCCCACCCACAGGAGGCAGTGATGGCCAGCAACTTGAATGGCTGTGCTCTGCTTCCACGGTCAGAAGAAGAAGAAGACGAAGAGTTTGGATTTGATATCCCGCTTTATCACTACCCGAAGGAGTCTCAAAGCGGCTAACATTCTCCTTTCCCTTCCTCCCCCACAACAAACACTCTGTGAGGTGAGTGGGGCTGAGAGACTTCAAAGAAGTGTGACTAGCCCAAGGTCACCCAGCAGCTGCATGTGGAGGAGCGGAGACGCGAACCCGGTTCACCAGATTATGAGTCTACCGCTCTTAACCACTGCACCACACTGGCTCTCAGAGGCAGTAATGCTTCTGAATAACAGTTGCTGGTATTCCACAGGAGAGGAAAGGGCTCCTGTGCTTGAATCCTGCTTGCGGGTTCCCCACAGGCATCTGGTTGTCCACTGTAAGAACAGGATGCTGGCCTAGATGGGCCATTGACTATTTTTATGTTCTTACATTAGGGCTGTCATCGGTATGGCAGTCAGGCTAAGCAGGCAGGCAGGGAGTGGCTAGGCACAGCCAATGTGTCCTTCTGTGGCTCAGATTTTGAACCAATCCGGAGGAGAACTGGGGCTCAGCGTTATGGGGCAGGGCAGATTCATAGTGGCTCCTCCCCTCCCTCTGGAATTTGTCAGACTCCCTAGTTCCATTACTATTTATAAAGTGCCACTGGAATAAATGGCGCTTCCATAGTCACGTAAGCAAAAAGCAGGCGTTCACCATTGAAATTTACACTGTGTGCAAATGTGTATTTATTTTCATTTAGCAAGATTTTTTTTGGACCACTTGATCAGAACTCTCTAAGCTGTGTACACAGCTAAACCGTCAAGAAAACACAGCTAAAATACACACAAAACCATTGATGTAACTGTATATAGTGATGAAAACACATGCAGATAAAATCTGGGAAACATTTAGGTAGCCAAATTATTGGGGTGCGGGTATCTCTCTAAGTAGACCCATTGAAATTAGTGAACTTAGCTTAAGTCATGCCTACTCTGGGTATTTATTGTGTTTTTATCCCACCTTTTTCTCCAAGGAGCTCAAGGTGGCATAGATGGCTCTCCCCCTCCTCATTTAATCCCCATAGCAACCCTGTGAGGCAGGTTAGGCTGAGAGGCAGGGACTGGCCTAATGTCACCCAGTGAGCTTCACGGCAGAGTGAGGATTCGAACCCTGAGTCTCCCAGGTCCCAGTCTTGGGGGTTTGTTTCATTTGGGGGAAAGAAAGCTGAGGGGTTAAGCCCAAAGGATTTGTGGATGTAGCAGGCTTTATGGTTGGGTTGGACGATAGAGAGAAGAGAGGCCTAGGGGAATTCCAGGCATTTGGAGCAGCGAGGGAGAGTGGTTAGAGGTGATAAATAGAGCAGAACACCTCCACGCAGTGCCGGGTTGGATTATAGGAAAAATGCCTTTCTGTAAATTATTCTGGACTTGCATCATCCTTGCTACATAGAAGCTGGCTTTTAACTGTTTCTCTTTTTGGAACATTTTGTCCGTTCCTCCTCCTCCTCCTCCTCCTCCTCCTCCTCCTCCTCCTCCTCCTCTCTGGGCATAGAAAAGCAACACTTTTGCTAAGGCCTTTTCTTGGCATGTGTTCTTTTCGACAAATCCAGCTTTGGAAATCTCACTTAAGCCAGAAAGGGTTTTCTGTTTGTCTATCTCTACCCATTGACGGCAGCTTACTAGGGGTCTTTTATTTTGTGTTTCGAACATGTCGGGTTTTGTGTCCTGTCTGACCTTTGGCTTCTGTTTGGGCAGGGGGCGCGTCTGAAAAAGGGTTCGTTCTCGTCGCTGTAATTTGTCGTTCTCTCCCACCTCCAAAAGAAATCTGAAGGAGTGGAAAAGGCCTGGCTAGTGGTGCAGCGGTAAAATGTGGCACATAGACACTGCTTGGGTGTACCCAAGGAAGAATTAGATGGGTGGGAGAAGCCCTGAAGCAGAAGGGAAGGGTGGGAGGGAGGGAAAAAAAAACCCCACCCTGAATTGGATGCAATGGAATGAGACTCATAGTGGTTAGAGTGAGGTTGAGAGGCCAGAGTTTGAACCCCCCACTCGGCCATGAAGCTCACTGGGTGATTTGGGACCAGCCATAGTCACTCAGCCTAACCTACCTCACAGGGTTGTTGTGTGTGTGTAAAATGAGGAGGGGGAAAGAACTGCGTATTCCACCTTGAGCTCATTGAAGGAAAAGGTGGGGGAAATATACATGCAATAATAATTAAATTAAACTAATAAGGGGGGCAGAGAGAGAGAGAGAGAGAGAGAGAGAGAGAGAGAGAGAGATGCAGGTTTGCAAGCAAAACCCACTGGAATTCAGCCCTTGGCAGACTACGCCCAACAAAATGCAGCCCTCTCCAGAACAGAGGTTGACAATCTGGGGTCTGGGGTCACTGCACGTGGCGCACAGTTCCAAGGGATTTTGCCTTCTTCACATTGTTGTAACAAGTAGTGTTTGGCATTGATAACTGCTACTGGTAGGAATCACTGGAATTAATGGCTAATCTTCATGCTGTTATATGTAGGCCTCCATCCCAGAATTGGCATCACTTTTAATTTGTCTTGGTGGACTCCAAGCAATCCCTCAAGACAGTTCCCACTGCTAATGTTCTTCTTTTTCCCCACCTGAAAGGCCAGCTACCTCCTGCTTCTGTTTGACTTTTGCTTCTTTCCCGCTTGCTTGGCCTAACACTCCCTTCCCAGTTCTCTGCCCCAGAAATTAAGGTGTAAGAAAACTGCCACAAGTACAGATCTGATGCCAAAGTGTCTATTGCTGGTTTCAGTTTCCTCCCCCCCCCCTTTAACATTCCCATTTGTCCGATGTGCCGTTTCCTGAAAACAGTGTTTTGATGTGCAAAGGCACTTATTTCAGACAAGGAGTAATTACTTCATACAACCATGCATTTTTTTGAAATGCTCGGTTTCCCCAGACAATGACAGATCTCTGGCATGGGGTTGCAAGAGCTTTTGGGTAGCAGCAGATTCCTTCTGCCCAAACTGAAGTATACGAAAAGAGTCGTACTTTCAGGTGAGTGCCTCTGAGTCTCTAATACACATCAGAGGGGGAGTTCAATGCACTGATGCTAGATTTTTTTTTAAAAAAAGCATGCATACATTCAAATACTGTAATGTGCTAATGCCTCCTTTCCCCCATCCGCCTTTGCAGCTTCACGGATATTGTTACCAAGACAGCAATGACATCGCAGACACCCTGACTGCCATCACAGAACTAGGCTCACCCCTGGAGATGATCCAGCTTTTACAGATCTCCTGGGAGGACAGGTTTCGCGTAAGTAGAGTTTCAAAGCTGGAATTTGAAGAGGCATTAACCGGTGGTGGAGGTTCAGAATATGTGTGCAGAGTGGAGCAGGATCTGCAGGGCCAGTGCAAGACAGGTGGTGCCCCCTCCCCACTCCATGCAGGGCTGCTGGCAGCTGAATCTTACTTTGCCCCCTGTGGTAGGATAACGTCACTGCACCTGAGGCAGCATGATTATTATGGGGTGGCTGGGACAGACCATGAAGCATACAGAGCTGTGTCTTCCAACAGAGGGAAAGTGGCCTTAGGAGGAATAGACTAGAGCAGGCACCCCCAAACTTCGGCCCTCCAGATGTTTTGGACTACAATTCCCATCATCCCTGGCCACTGGTCCTGTTAGCTAGGGATCATGGGAGTTGTAGGCCAAAACATCTGGAGGGCCGGAGTTTGGGGATGCCTGGACTAGAGGCTGCCACTTGCCCCCTTCCCCCTCGCATTGGCCGCCTGAGGCAGTTGTCTCACTTTGGCCAATGGTAGGGCCAGCTCTGAGGATCACATCTGCTTTCTCAAAACCATCTCAAAAGCAGCTGTTTGGGTGAAGTGGCAGCACTACTTCTGCTGGGCCCTCTCCTGTATCGGTGGTCTGTGGTGGGCTTACAATGGCAAGTGGCAGCACTGTGATCAGCACGGAGCAACTTTGAGCTCCCGCAGTGGTGCGTTCCAGATGTTGAGGACTCCAGTCCCCATCTTTCCTGACCATTGACCATGCTGGCTCTGGTTGATGTGCATTGTAGTCGAAAACATCTGGAGGGTACTCCTTTGGCTCCCCCTGCCCTTGGGTGATGTTGTGTTGTGGGCAATTTTAATGGCGGCTCCTAGCCACCTGATGTCGAGGGTCGAGGGCAAGGGTCGGCACAGCAAGGGGGCCATGTGGAGCCCCACTAGCTGCCCGAGGATGCTGTGTCTTGTTGCTGCTTCTGGTTACCTCTAAACCTCAAGCCCAGGGTTTCCCAACCTTGGGTCTCCTGCTGCTTTAGGACTACAACTCCCATCACCCTTAGCTAGCAGGTCAGGGATGATGGGCACTGTCGTCCAAATACAGCTGGAGACTCAAGTTTGGGAAACCCTGCTCTAGCCCTACAGATGCTGCTGGGGTCCCCAGCCCCACATCAGCCCCAGCTAGCATGGGTCAGGGATGATGGGAGCTGTAGTCCAACAATATATGGGGCACGACTGGCTCTTCACTCCTCCAGTAAGCCAAGCCAGAGATGGGATTTGCAATGGGTCTTGCAATGGTGTGTTGGCTTTCCAAAGATTAATGTGTGCACCTATGCAGTAAGCCTACATTTCCCCCTGGGACATCTAAGGGGACAAACTTGTGTGCTGAAGACCAGGGAAAAGGATGGAGAGATCTTCCTGTGTGTGCACTTGGCTCTTGTAACCATCCAATCTGTTTCTAATGATGAAAGAGCTGTTGTCTTTTTTTTTTTTCATGCTCTGCAACAATAAACAGATCCTTCTAGGACGGCCTTGTTAGGGAAGCCAGGCGTGACAACGTGGCTCTTGTTGTTTCAGATCTGCTTCAGCTTAGTTCAGCTTCTGCATTATCTGGCCCACTCTCCCCTTGGCTCCGTGACTCTCTTGGATTTCCGACCCCGGCAGTTTGTGATTGTGGACGGAGAGCTCAAGGTGACGGATCTGGATGACGCCAGCATTGAGGAGGCCTCCTGCACGAGCAGCAGGGACTGTTTCATGGAGTTCCCGGCAAGAAACTTCAGCCTGCCTTGTTCTCTTGAGGGCAAATGCCAAAGTATGAACGAGAAGAGGAATCTTTACAATGCCTACAGGTACTGAAGCAGCTGGAAACGAATGGCTATGGGCTGTCAGGAGGTGGAAACCTTCCGAATGTTAGAGATGGTTTTATTTCAGGAGTGGGGAACCCTATCATAGGCTACATTCCCTAAGTGGCCCTCCAGATGTTGTTGAATAACAACTCCCATCATCCCTGCCCATCGACTGTGTTAGGGATGATGGGAGCTATAGCTGAGCAACACTTGGAGGGCCAAGGTTCCCCACTCTTGCCTTAGGGTCTGCATGCTGACAGTGAGCAACACCACAGATCCCAAAGTGGGCAGGACTGCATAGGGCACCCCCTCTTTTTCTGTGCCATCTCATCTCTCACCCTCTGTGCCACCCCCCACCTTCCACCACCCTGTCCATTTCAGCTTCATCCGTCTCCAGGGTAATGTTGCACCCTGGGCTCACTATCTGACTCACTATGGAGCAGCCATATTCCCTTCTCGGTCTCCCCACTTTCTCACCTACTTTCTTACACACATAGGCACCAACTCTATGGGGCTACCGACAGCTCAGCCATCCAAAGTATGCACACTGAGCCCCCCCCCCCAAATCTTGAGGGCCCGGTTGCAGTAATGGTGGGCCTTGTGGCCTCCTCCCGACACACGTGATGTCACACACACAGGTGACAAGCTCTCCCCCATTTCACATGAAACTCTGTGCCTCTGCTCACACAAAACACAGAAGAAGAACGCCCCCCCCCCCATGAAAAGAGTGGCCTGGAGGGTCCTGCAGTGTCTGGTGGGCTGCATGAAATTAGAACAGGGGGCATAACTTCCTCACGACTTATTTTCTTCTTGATTATCCAGAAGGACCACATTTGGAAGGGATGTATTTAAAGACACGCAGCAAACACAGTCTGAAGGCCAAATAAATGCTAATTTTAAAGTGTGACATTGCTCACACTTTCTCCAAAAACACGCTCAAGATGTTTGTTTTGAAGAAAAATCAGCTGCAGGGCCCTGATCTGCAACATACTCCCAACTTGAAGTAGGGAACAGCAACAGATTCTTGCTGGAAAAAAAATCCCCCCTAGCCTTTTGCTTCTGAAGGTGAGGCTTGCCACAAACAGTACATTTTGCAGGGGAGGGGAATAGCAGCTGGGTGATTTTCAGCAGCGAGCAATTGGGTACATGTTCTGGACATGAGCCCTGCAGCTGATTTTTCTTAAATATTTTTTGAAAGAGTATTTTGTTTTAAAGTGTGAGTAGTACAAAGTGTACAGTAGTTTGGCCTTGACTCTCCATGGTTCATTTGGTGAGCAGGATTCTATGTTTACTCCCCATGTGTCTTCGTGTTCTCAAGGCATGGTTTGAAGGCATGCGATGTAGCAATCTACTGAAGCTAAGCATGTCTAGGTCTGGTCAGTCCCTTTGGTGGGAGACTGCCTGGGAACCCTTTAAATACAGCAACTCTTTTATAGTGTGGCTCATACAAAACCACTCATCAGAGCTGAGAAGGACTTTTAACTTGAACCCAGCTCCATATTCTATTTGCAAACCAACGAATCTTATATTAATTCTTTCCTATGACTTCATTTAATACACATGTAGCAAGTGTTTTTATTTTCTCCCCCAGGCGTGAGCGACTTTTTAATATGACTGACAGCAGGATCTATATATGCAGAGAAAATATTCTTCCTGACTTTTCAGGACAGACGTAGGACAGGCCAGCATCCATTGAAACGTCCTTATGTTACCAATCTGCCCATGACCTAATATTTACGTCTCATGGGCCTGTTTATACTGTCCGTCTTTAAAAGTCACTCTGAAAGGAGACTTGATAGACTGCAATGGTAGTATGGGATTGGCAGAAGAAATTCAAACTTCATGTTGTTGTTGTTTAGTCGTTTAGTCGTGTCCGACTCTTTGTGACCCCATGGACCAGAGCACGCCAGGTACTCCTGTCTTCCACTGCCTCCCGCAGTTTGGTCAGACTCATGTTGGTAGCTTTGAGAACACTGTCCAAGCATCTCGTCCTCTGTCGTCTCCTTCTCCTTGTGCCCTCCATCTTTCCCAACATCAGGGTCTTTTCCAGGGAGTCTTCTCTTCTCATGAGGTGGCCAAAGTATGGGAGCCTCAGCTTCAGGATCTGTCCTTCCAGTGAGCACTCAGGGCTGATTTCCTTAAGAATTGATAGATTTGATCTTCTTGCAGTCCATGGGACTCTCAAGAGTCTCCTCCAGCACCATAATTCAAAAGCATCAATTCTTCGGCGATCAGCCTTCTTTATGGTCCAGCTCTCACTTCCATACATCACTACTGGGAAAACCATAGCTTTAACTATACGGACCTTTGTCGGCAAGGTGATGTCTCTGCTTTTTACGATGCTGTCTAGGTTTGTCATTGCTTTTCTCCCAACAAGCAGGCGTCTTCTAATTTCGTGACTGCTGTCACCATCTGCAGTGATCATGGAACCCAAGAAAGTGAAATCTCTCACTGCCTCCATTTCTTCCCCTTCTATTTGCCAGGAGGTGAT
The DNA here is from genome assembly GCA_034641385.1 of Darevskia mixta. Lineage (NCBI taxonomy): Eukaryota > Metazoa > Chordata > Lepidosauria > Squamata > Lacertidae > Darevskia > Darevskia mixta. The sequence goes on along the minus strand of JAWWNH010000054.1, from coordinate 2,925,313 downwards.
GGGACCAGTGGCCATGATCTTAGTTCTGGACAACTCAAAAAAGTTTAATTGCTACTTAGTGACATTTTGATTGGTTCAAAAAAGTTATTGCCTGACTTTGGAGCCTTTGTGTAGCAAATTATGCAGAGCCACTAATGAAAATAGGCTCAATTAAAAAAGAGAGAAGGGGAAAAAAACTATTCTGAGGCATTGTAACTCAAATTATAACAATGTGAATTGGAATTATAAACCAAATTCTGTCAACTGAATTCTGCGCCTTGCATAAATTGTGTCATATGTGCGATACTTTTGCTGGGAAGCACTGAAAAATATTAGTGGTTTGATGTCAATCTGTCTGGTTGCTTTTTGGGATTGGACACGTGAAAGACGTTTTGAATTTACAGTCCTTAAATAAATAAAAAGCCTTGTCCAAGCAGAGACAGACAGCTTTACAAATAGATCAAATCCATGGTGTGCTTTTTTTTTTTACAGCAAATCTCTACATTAATAAAGTATTTACAGGTAGTTAGTTACAAGGTGGCCTTGTCCAAAGCAGCTCTGTCTATGCTTCACCCAGCAGCTGTGTGAATATAGCCGCAGCTCTATATTTAATTATAGAATATTATTCTATTTCCTGCATAGCTCAGAGACTTGTAAATTACTGGAATTTTATTATTCATTTATGATGTCCTGCGGTTGCTAAACTCCCAAAACTAACAACTTTCACTTCTTTGTAGGTTTTTCTTTACTTATCTTCTGCCGCACAGCGCCCCTTCATCCCTGAGGCCGTTGCTCGATGCGATTGTCAATGCTACAGGTAAGAAATGTGTCAAGATCTCCATTGGATTAAACTAAAAGCTTCCCATTGCGGCCAATTCGATGCCCTTCTTCCGCCAAAACACTAGAACTCAATGGGCACCACCCCATGAAGCCGAGCGCTGGAAGATCCAGGACAGAGAAGAGAATTGTGCAGCACAAAGTTTAAACTATGGATCTTGCTCCCACAAGAAGCACAGTGATGGCCGCCAACCTGGATGATGCCTTTGTGGAGGATTGGGCCGTCATGAGTGGCTATGAGCCATGATGGCTGTGCTCTCTCTCCTTGGTCGGAGGCAATAATGCTTCTGAACACCAGTTGCTGGAAATGACCGGAGGGTGGGGAGCACTGCTGTGCTCAGATCCTGCTTTGTGGCCACAGGCATCTGGTTGGCCACTGGCCTGATCCATCAGGGCTCTTCTTGTGTTCAAGAATTCCGGATGCAGGATTTGAAGGCGATAGAGAGGTCTATCATCCCCCAGGAACTGGAATGCAGTTGGGGAACGTGAAAGTTAAGAACATAGGAAGTGTCTGCCAGGGCATTTGCTGCTCCTTGGAGTGTGATTAATAATAGTTTCGTTTGTTCTCCCTTGCTGCCCCATCTATTGTCCCTGTCATTTTGCCCCCTATTAGCCTCCACAATGAAGCTACACCTTGCCTCTCTAAAGCTCCCATAGCTGTTGCTGTACACCAGGTTTCTTTCTGTCTCTAAGCTGTTTCCCTTGTTATAGGAGAACTTCAGTGGGGAATAGATGAAACGGCTGCTCAGCTTGAAAGAATTTTGCATTTATACAAGAGTGGCGTGTACCTCCAGAATTCTACACGGACACCCCGGTCAGGTAAAGTATCACTCTCTGCGGGGCAGCAAATTAGTCTTGACTCAGGATGGCTGCATGCTGTCTTTCTGGCTAGGGGTCTGGTTGTTTTGTTGCAGCCCCACATGGGTCTTGATGGAGGGTGAGAATTCAAAGCAGTGCCACCTTCTGGTCTTCTTCTTCTTTGGTGATCACTCGTAGCCGAGTAAGATTGTCTTCCATGAACGCAGTCTTAACAGTGAGTCCGTAAGTGACTGTGGACACCAATTCTGGATCCACACGTCCTTCCACAGTGGGGACATTGGTTTCCGGGCGGGAGTTGATCACGGTGTGGATTTGCCAAGCATGCCTTCCGCTTAGCTCGTTTCTCCCTTTCTTCTTGAGTTTGAGTGTCTTCAAAGTCCATGACACCTTTGGTAAAGGCTGTTCTCCAACTGGAGCGCTCGCAGGCCAGTGTTTCCCAGTTGTCTGTGTTTATACTACATTTTTAAAGATTTGCCTTGAGAGAGTCTTTAAACCTCTTTTGTTGACCACCAGCATTACGCTTTCTGTTTTTAAGTTCGGAATAGAGTAGTTGCATTGGAAGACAATAATCAGGCATCCGCACAACATGACCAGTCCAACGAAGTTGATGTTGAAGAATCATTGTTTCAACACTGATGATCTTTGCTTCTTCCAGTACACCTTCTGGTAGCTTATTGACAGCTCAGGGGTGGGGTTGGTAATGGTGTTATTGGATTTGGGGTCTCAGATTCCTATTGGTGATTGAGCATCAATCTGTCTGTGTCTTTTTATCCCGGCTTGAGGTCTCTTGGATGTGTGGTGCTATCATATGGGTAGCAGAACTATAGCAGTAATATCAAATAGCATCCAGGTAGTCAGATGACCTCACAACCACCCTATGGGTAGGCTTTGTGTACGGACCAGACGGATTAACAAAGTAGAAATTTCAGTAAGGGAGGGGACTGTTGTGGGAGTAGTTCCAGTCCTGGTTGTTGGGTTGAAACCACCCCTCAGGCTAAAAGGGAAAGTCCAGAGCTCTTGACTGGGTTTCCATTTCGTTCCATAATTACTTAGGGAGGAGATGACAGTGTGGACAGCTCCAGGGTCAACATCTTAGTAAGAAACTGGCAGGAAAGGCTGGTACTGCTGCTCCTTTAACTTTCCACATTTTGCCGTTTTCCATCACGCACTTTGCTGAGTGACAGTGTCAACACAGCCCAATTGCATTTCAGCTGCACAATCCATCCGTTGTTGGGAGAGTGCCAGGATGCTGGGAATTATTCTGGGGTGTCTGCTGAATCCAGTTTTAACAGCATCATTAGAATAGTACAAGGTTCTGCAGAACATCCCAACAGAAACAGTGTGTTGGCCTGCTAAGATGGAGCAAAGTTACGCTGACATTCAGCTGGAGTAACATCTATTCAGACTTAGTTCTTCTTCCTCGGGAACTCATGTAACAGCAACTTGCTAGCATCCAACTACCTCTGCTTTGGCATTGGCTGAGATCCATTTTGTTTAGAAACCATTACGATAGTTCTCCCTAAACTGCCAGAAGAGGCTGGGCTTTAAATCAAAATAGTTTTTAATTATCTGCACATTTCATCCCTGGTCCAGAATCCTACCTGCTATCATGCAGGCTATCCCATCTATTTCAATGGCGGCAGCAGATCTGCCTTTCCTGTTCAATGCTGGAATGCCCTCTGCTGCTGCCGGACTGAAGGTTCCTTATCAATGTATAGGTAAAAATGTTTAGAAGAGCCTCGCGATTGAGCCTGAGCTGTTTCCCAAAGCCTTTTCCCATGCCCAGTTAGTAAGGGAAAGTGTCAGTGGAAAAGCAACTTCATGAAAGTTCTTGTCACTCTGAGCTTTCCCATAAATAAACGTTAACAAGATAAATCTTGGTCATGTTACAGAAGGACTTGGGTCTTAAGCTTTCACTGTGCTTTGGTTGTAAAACTTTTTATAGTGCCGTAAATTATATTCTACTTTGGACTTCGCTTTAGTGACACAGAAACAAAGTAAGTGTGTGTGTGTGTGTGTGTGTGTGTGTGTGTGTGTGTGTGTGTTGCGGGGGGAACTTGAATAGTCATGTGTGTTTTCCCTAATCGTAAATCACCCCATTATTGAAGTTTGTTATCTGGATGCTGGGCTATTTAAAATGATGCTGAATTCAAGAATACGTCTACAGGTTTGTTTGTTTTTAATACAGGTTGCAATAAACTCTGAAGCAAAACAAAACCAAAGACTGTAAACAGGGAGGGCTAATGGATCAAAATATAAACCACCTGCCTTTGAATATATTTATAGGTGGCACAACAGCTAGAAACAAATATTCCAAATTTTAGAAACAAGGGTTCCAGTTCTTTAATTTGCTTATTCCCATATTTATTCTTGATAGTATCAACAGGAGTACACTGGCAAGAATGGCTTCTGAGTAGCTTTTATGTATATTTATTTAGAAAATGGCTATGCTAATACTGCTTCCATTTGGAAAATTGATCTCCCTGATATTATGGGCAGTATCTGAAGATGCACATGGGAGAAACTTTTCTGTTTGTGATTGCTGTTGCATCCTGGTTCTGCTTGCAGGAGTCTCATAGCCAACTGGGTAGTCACTGTGAGAACAGGATGAGGGACTAGATGGGCCTTTGGCCTGATCCAGCAGGCTGCTCTTATGTTCTTTGGATCTCCTAGAGCAGAGGTTTTCAACCTTTTCGAGTCCACGGCTCCCTTGACCACCAACTACATTCTTTCTGCAGCACCCCTGTGGGGCTCAGGAGCCTAGTTATGTCACCCCTTGCCTGCAGAGCTGGCAGCCTCTCACCCTTTTTCGAACACTCTCCCTTGGGGAGTGTTCCCTCGGCCTCCTCTTCTTTTCTTTCTCCTTGGGAGTCCTCCGGTCAGCTGCTGCTGCCACCCCTGGTCTCTGAGCTGCCCCCCCACCCACCCCAAAGAGAGGTGGCTTCTGCAATAAACAGCGGTGCAAGCCTTGGGCAGGCAGAAGTACGAGAGGACATCAGAGGACAAAGGGAAGGGGAAAGAGGCACAGAGGCCAGTGTTTCTCGCAGCACCCATGACCAGCATTCAAGGCACCCCAGGGTGCCACAGGACAATGGTTGAAAAACCACTGTCGTAGTTGCATCCTGTAACGGAAAAGGAGGAGGGAGGTTTTCGTCGATTACCTCTTCCCTCTGTAACGCTCTCACTGCTACAGATGCTGGTTTTGAAGTCTTTCCACTCTTTACTCCAGAGGAAGCTAAAGGTAAAGGGACCCCTGACCATTAGGTCCAGTTGTGTCCGACTCTGGGGTTGCGGTGGTCATCTCGCTTTATTGGCCAAGAGCCGGCGTACAGCTTCTGGGTCATGTGGCCAGCATGACTAAGCCGCTTCTGGTGAACCAGAGCAGCGCACGGAAATGCCGTTTACCTTCCCGCCAGAGTGGTTCCTATTTATCTACTTGCACTTTGACGTGCTTTCGAACTGCTAGGTTGGCAGGAGCTGGGACCAAACAACGGGAGTTCACCCCGTCGCGGGGATTCGAACCGCCGACCTTCTGATCAGCAAGCCCTAGGCTCTGTGGTTTATCCCACAGCACCACCTGGGTCCCTCCAGAGGAAGCTAGTAGCTGTAAATAGGGTGGCCATGTGTCCTGGGTCACAGAAAGAGGGCAGTCCTCTGTTTTGAGGCAGCCACTGTTTGGTGCAAGTCCACCTTGAAGATGGAAATCATAAGAAAGGAGAACTGGGAAAACCTTGAAGTTGCCCACCCACGCCTAGCCAGCAAACTGAGCAGGCCACCTGGCCACAATCTTTCCCAGTATGCTGAGATGCATTGTATTTCTAGTTACACGATTTATGAATTTGTATTTAGGCGCATCTGTTAGCATATGGAACATTTATGCAAATCCTTGCCCTCCCATTTTGGCACCGCCTCAGCGGCTACCCTAGCTATAATGTTGTGCCGTTCTGCAAATAAGTTCTAATCACTTCCACTTCTCTCTTTTTGGGCCCTGCCTTTAGTATTTAATTTGCCATTGCAACAACAGATGGGTGGCGGCAGGGAGAGTGAAGCGATTTCTTTGTCAAGGCTCCCCGTTGCTGCAGCTGTGTCCCTGGACCAGGGCATATTGGCAGGTGATAAATAGAAAAGCAGACTGGGCAGCTTTCCAACTGGTAGCTACAGTTGGTAGTTAAACACACATACCCGCCCCCCTGCCCCCAATTGGGCTGCTGCGGCTGAAATAAATGGCCATTAGGACTGATTAAATTCAGGTGGAGGGTGACTCGAGCAAGCTAAAAGGACGAAACCGCAACCTGTTTTACCTAATTCATATTAAATTGCCGTCCCGGAGCGTATGCTTGCGACTGAGTCTGGGGAGAGGTTGGCATGCCTGAGCGCAGAAGGCCAAGGTGGCTTTTGGCTTACCAGTAAGAAGGGGGAGAGACCGTCACAACGTGATGAGGTGCAACAGAGCTTGCAAAAGGCACTAATAATAATAATAATAATAATAATAATAATAATAATAATAATAATAATATAATATTTATTTATACCCCGCCCTCCCCAGCTAAGACCAGGCTCAGGGCGGCTAACACCAAATATAAAAACAATTGATTAAAATACAACTTAAAAACAAGATTAAAAAACAACATTAAAGTGCAGCCTCATTTCAGTGGAAACTCAAATCAAAACTATTTGGGGAAGGAACCGTCAAATCTTCACCAAGGCTGACTATCCAGATTGGTCCTACATGGGCCAGAAAAATGCCAGGGAAGTCCCCAAATAGGAGTTCCATCTCAGGAGGAAAAAAAGGGAAAGAGGGGGGAGGGGATCAAATTGATTCCAAGCCAAAGGCCAGGCGGAACAGCTCTGTCTTACAGGCCCTGCGGAAAGAAATCAGATCCTGCAGGGCCCTGGTCTCATAAGACAGGGCATTCCACCAGGTTGGAGCCAGTGTTGAGAAGGCCCTGGCTCTGGTTGAGGCTAATCTAACTTCCTTAGGGCCCGGGACCTCTAAGATGTTACTATTTATGGACCTTAAGGTCCTCCGTGGGGCATACCAGGAGAGGCGGTCCCGTAGGTACGAGGGTCCTAAGTTCAGCCTCCAGCAATACCAGTTAAAAGCAGATGATGAGAAAGGTGTCTCTGCCTCCAGGTGTGTGTGTGTGGGGGGGGGAACTGTTTTTTCTGCCAAGGAGGGGCCGCATTCTCTTGATACTAATCTGTTGGAGGCCACATACCAGTGGAAGACATGGCTGGAATCATGGACGGGGGGAAAAAAAACCATCTCACTGCTGCTATCTCCCCCCCACCCCCGTAAATTTAAAACTCTTAATTTGTCCTGAGAACTAGCTCATACCCTCCAACATTTCTCTGATGAAAATAGGGAGTCCTATTTAACAACACAACAATAACAATATTATTATTTATACATCTGACTGGGTTGCCCCAGCCACGCTGGGTGGCTTGCAGTATATTTAAAAACATAATAAAACATTGAACATTGAAAAAACTTCCCTATACAGGGCTGCCTTCAGGTGTCTTCTAAAGGTTGTATAGTTACTTGTCTCGGGGGTCCCATAACTCCATACCCTCCAACACTTCTCTGATGAAAATAGGGATGCCCTAAGGCAGTGATGGCTAAACTTGACACTCCAGATGTTTTGGGACTACAACTCCCATCATCCCTGACCACTGGTCCTGTTAGCTAGGGATGATGGGAGTTGTAGTTCCAAAACATCTGGAGTGTCAAGGTTAGCCATCACTGCCCTAAGGAAAAGCGGGACATTCCGGGGTCAAATCGAAAACCAGGACAGCTCCTGTAAATCTGGGACTGTCCCTGGAAAATAGGAACACTTGGAGGGTCTGCTAGCTAAGAAAATGGAAACTATTGAGAAATTGGAGGGCAGATTTTGGCACTGCGGGAGTACCCTCACTTCATTGACTGTCTTGTGAACTTTACAATAATAGTTTTAGGCCGAAATAAGAGTTAGAATTAGATGAATTAGAAGATTAGAATGATGAATACATTGTATTCTCTATAATGTGACATTACAGTGGTAGCTTTAAGCCATGCCATGCCATGCCAAACGTGTGTGTGTGTGTGTGTGTGTGTAGCTGAATGTGTGAATTTATTACCACTGTTATAGTATTAGGCAGGTTATTTATAGGTTTTTAACGCCATTAGTCTGGAAATTGAGCAGAACTTTGACCTTTTTATGATGTGAGTTGCTACAAGGAGTCTTCACATTCCATGGACACCATTTGAGCAGGTTTCAAGTTTTGGCGAGACAAAACAATCTGGCTTGAACCAAACCTTTCTAAATGGGGTAATTGTGGTGGAATTCCTAAATTTAGTTCTGAGTACATTGAATAGAAATAAGGCCTGTGTCACCAAACTCCATACCCTCCAACATTTCACCAGTGAAAATAGGGATGTCCTAAGGGATCAAATCAGAAACCAGGATGGCTTCTCTAAATCAAGGACATCCCTGGAAAACAGGGACACTTGGAGGGTCTGTAACTCTTGTAGTAGAGTTTATACACCCTCCCTCCCCAAATGCCCACTCATGTTGCTGGATTTAGATGAAACCACCACAGACAGGAAGACCACATATTCCACCGCCCAGAATCCATGTGCCAAGGCACCTGTCGCTATGGCAACAGCCAGGTTGGAACAGGAAGTGTGGATTGTGAAGAGCGGCCTACTTTAGTCTTTTGGTGGTCCAGTCTGAACCTACTTATCTCCTTTAATTGCATGTACAATCCGCCCACAAAGGATCCCCGTTCAATTTTTCTGTATACCTTAAATACCCATGCGACTAGAGTATAGTTCTCCAAGGTCCAAGAGGCACACTTGCCATAGGTTTCTAGTGATATTTATGAGTTCGTCATAAAGCTCTTGTTTCAAATGGGCCTAATTCTTAAGAAGCCATTACAGCCAGCATCTCTTTCTCTTTGTCTAATAGCTTGCATCCATCTGTGCTGTGCGTCAAGGCTTCTAGCATGTGCTAACGGGTTTATGGATCCCCTGGGTCTTGTCTTCCAGCCTGCATAGTGTGTTTTGGGTGTGTGTGTGTGTGTCTTCCAATGGCTGGCCTGCTCTCCACTCGCTTCTTCCGTTCCTCTCTGGCAAGGCAAAGCAAAGCAAAACAGAGGACAAATAATGTTGCGTTCTTTTCCTCCACCGGGTGTTCTGCCAATTGTCAGCCGGTGTGGTCCATTTGACGGAGTACTGGACTTTAACCTGACTTCAGACCTTCATTCAGCCATGAACTCAGTGGGTGGGCTTTGGCACATCATTTTAGTGGGAATGATGCAGGCCCATCTTAGAAAGTTGCTAAAGCTACAATGAGCAGGTACCTCACAGATTCTTAAGGCTGTTGTGGTTCCCCACTTCAGTGAGGGACAGGATGTTCCGAAGCAGTGCTACGGAGCTTGATTTCGTTGGGCGAGATCGTGATGGAGACTTATGTCACCTCTGCGATATTTGAAAGCAGCTTTTCAAAAAGCTTTTGAGAAAGTCCCGTGAGTCAGCTTAGAAGTCGTGGAATAAGAGGAGAGGTCCTGTTAGGACCGGGAACTGATTAAGAAACAGGAAGCAGAAAGCAGGAAAAAATGGACAGTACAATAAAAAAACTTGCAAATATATTTAGAATAAAACAGTCCAAGATTCAAAATAGGCACCCATGCTCAAGAGACCCATTCATCCAGTTGAGAAAAAAGTGCTGGAACAAAAATGTCATCAATTGTTTCCAGAAAGTGCAGATAGTTCCTGTCATATCACAACAGGGAAATAGAAAATGAAGCCCCCTGAGGATTGCTATTGAGATCCTGTGCTTTTTAACTTGTTCATTAATAAACTAGAGTTTTGCATGCTCACTTGGACGTACCTGCTTTTTGCCTTAAGCAACTAGGGAAGTTGCTATTCACAAAGCTCATTTTAAAAATTAGTAATTGCTCTTCAGTTCAAACTGCAAATTTAGGATTTTGAATCTTCCACATTCCATTTGTGAACATGTTGCCAGGACGTCAGCATGCAGCGCCAGAAATCCATGCATATAGAGACAGTTGTTCCTTGGTTCTTGAACAGAATGCATTCCGGGAGTCTGTTCGACTCCCGGAACCGTTCAAAAACCGGCTTCCGGTTGGCTGCAGGAGCATCCTGTAGCCAATTGGAAACTGCGGAAGCCGTGCCGGACATTTGGCTTCCAAAAATTATTCAAAAACCGGAACACTCACTTCCGGGTTTCGATCGTTCAGGAGCTGATTTGTTTGGGAGCCAAGGCGTTTGAGATCCAAGGTGCAACTGTATAGGTAAAAATCCAAAAAAACCACTGGTAAATACCAGTGATTTAAAGGGGAAGGGTCATAGTTCAGTGACAGTGCATGCTTTGTATACAAAATATCCCCAGTTCAATCCCTGGCATCTGGTGAGGCTGAACCCCTGGAGACCTGCCACGACTCCTTGTAGATAATACTGATCTATTTTACATATTTCATTTCATTTATCTGGGCTCTTCTTCCATCCTGGAACCCAAGGTGATGCACCTATGGTTCTGAATCAGTCCAGGTACTAACCAGACCTAGCCCCGTTTAGCTTCAGCAAAGTGGTGGCCTCATGGGACTTCAGATCATCCCCTGGAACCAATGGTCTGGTTTGGTATGAGACAACCTCCTGTGTGACTATAGGGTTGGAGAACCTCTTTCAGCTGTGGGGCCACATTCCATCCTGGCCAGCCAAATCCCAGCCATCCTCCATCGAGGCAAGCAATGGGAATTATCAGAGTTGAAAGACAGACTTCATAAGTTTAAGGCACACTTCAGCCAGATCAAAGCAGCCAAAGAGCAGGGCCGGTGTGGGGTGCAGCCTGCAGAGAAAGGTCATGGCCTATGAGAGTCCTGAGGGCCAGGTAGAAAGACCTTGAGGGCCACATTTGGGCTTCCTCACTCCTGCTGCAGATAGTTTTTGCCTCTTCCAGTTTACGGGTGATGTTCTCTGTGTTCACAAGGTCAGCTGATGCTCATCTCGCTCTGTGTGGGGCACTGTATCCTTCCTGGAGGAAGGAGCACCACATTCCGTTCCCCCACAGGCCTCGCTTTTAAACTAGATGGAAGAAGAATAACAACTGTTGAAAACCGGTGGCTATTCCAAGTTCCGTGCCAGTCTTGAGAATCTGCCAAAAACTGTTCCAAACAGAGGCCCTGTGTCCTCATACAGGACCCCCTTCCAGTTGCCCCCCTGTGGTGCTTCTCAAACCTTTCTCTTTCTCAGATGGCAGCTTTCTACCTTTTCCCTCCTGTTCAGCAACTTCCTCATCTTGGTAGGGATGGATGAATCTGTCAGATTCAGTCCTCACCCCCCACCCCCACTGCCCATTTCTCATTTTTCCAGTTGTAATTTTCCACATGCGTTGCTGCTATTAAAAAAAAAAAGAAGTCTGCAAAAAATATCATAGCATTTTCGTGCACATTAATCCTAATATACACATTTCTGGACTCGTTTTTCGGTTGGGGAGCTGCGATGCAAAATTTGGGAGAAGCGTGAATTTCAACGGGTAGTTGCATTTTTCAGTCCACGTATAGTTTTCGGGAAGTGGGAATGAGTTGGGTGGGTGGTTCTCATTAGAACGAAACCAGAAATTATTTCTCGACTCATCTCGGGACCCAACCAGCCCCCCTCCTCTCTGCACATTTGTGTGTAGCCTGCGTTGCCATTTACTAAATATGTTATGACATAGTATTTATATTAGTCCAGAGCCCGGAGACCTTTGGAGACCTCTGTGGCTTCCGGGCTCTAGGAATTTGACAGATGGGTCTGTGCCGCATACCTCTGCAAGCTGCCAGGAGTGGAAAGATTTACTTTATTTGCCTGAACCTTTTCGCAGGAACAGAACACGTTAGGTAATATTACAAGAGCTTTATTTAGACCACTGAACTCACAGGGGCTTGTGGGGGGGGGAGAGTGACCATTAGTCTATCTCTGGTAATGACATTTCCGAGCAGGCAGAGCAGTAGGGCGAAGGCCAGAATTAATGGCAGCAAAAAACACAAGCTATACAGACGTTGCTTATTTGATAATAACGAATTGGTCAGATACTGTATAGAATCAGAGAATGGTAGGGTCGGAACGTTCCCCTATCTAGTCCAACCCCCAGGAATGACATACCATTCAACTGCTCCATTTTAAGCAGGAATCCTGGCTTCTGACCCTTTTTTGGACCAGTACTTTGGTGTGACCTGCCTGACTCGCACCAGAGTGCCGGACCAAAAGATGCAACGGGTTGAACTAGATCAGGGGTCAGCAAACTTATCGCGCGGAGGGCGGGGGAGCGCGCACGCACACGCTTTTTCCGGCGCACTTCCGGGTTGGAGGAGCACCAGAAATAGCTTGTGCGCATGTGCACGGGCCTCCTCTGACCCGGATGTGCACCAGAAATAACGCTTGCGCATGCGCAAAAGCTATTTCCGGTGCTCCTCCAACCCAGAAGTGGACAGCCATGCCGCGCCGCGCCGGTAAGAGCCGGCGGCGGCAGCAGGCGGTGGGGGGTCATTGGTGGCCGGATAAATGAGCCCCTTGGGCCGAATCCGGCCCCCGGGCCATAGTTTGGACACCCCAGAACTACATGATCCTTTTGGCCCCTTCCGACCGTACAATGCTATGATTCTGTGAAGGCTGGCTCCCAGGCATCTCCTTGGGGTTCAACAGGAGTTGCTTTAGCATGACAGCTTTCTCCTTTTGGCTTTGAGCTGCAACCTGGAGCTTCAGTGGGTGAGGAGTGAGGTGGGGCTGCATGTCAGATGAGCTGGAAAACAGCACTCAGCTTACACTCTCGAGGCTTTGAGCCAGAGCTGGTTAAAAAGGACCAGGAGGCTGGGGAAATTTCACCTGCTCCTTGGGGGAAGGAACAGTGATACTGTATGTCAGTGCACTAGTTTAACCCCAGACTCAGGTTACCAATCGTTCTCATTCTGAATTGCAGATTCAGTGCTTTTGCCATTCTGCCTAAGTCCCCTTAAGGGTCTCTTGTCATCTTTCCGGCATACATAGAATCATAGCGTTGGAAGGGACCTGAGGGTCATTTAGTCCAACCCCCTGCAGTACAACTAATACAGAGGATTAGTTGGGTTTTGTGGGTTTGGGGAGCTGATCTGAAGGCCTGGGATTTTATCCTTCTTCTCAGCACCCAGGAAAGGTGTCAAATATCAGGGTGTAGGTCCAGAATTAAGAAGGCAAGTTATTTTGAGAACCTCTGTGGTGAAGCTCTGTGGTACCCATTTTTGTCTGGATTTTGCTTTTAAAAGTGGTTGCTGGCAGCATGAGACTCTTGGCTAGGGGTCTCCAAACTATGGTCCGGGGGCCGGATACGGCCCAAGGGGCTCATTTATCCGGCCCCCGGTGACCCCCGGCCGCCCGCTGCCGCTGCCCGCTCTTACCGGCACGATGCAGCTGCCCACTTCCGGGTCGGAGGAGCACCGGAAATAGCCTGTGCGCATGCGCAAGCATAATTTCCGGTGCACATGCGCACAAGCTATTTCTGGTGCTCCTCCGACCTGGAAGTGCGCCGGAAATAGCATGTGCACACACGTATGGGCGTGCGCTCCCCTGCCCTCTGGCCCGCCGCGCAATCGGCGCTGCAGACACCGACCCGAGGCGCGGTAAGTTTGCTGACCCCTGCTCTTGGCTTTCCCCACCATATTTTTTTTTGGGGGGGGGGCTTCAAAAGCAAATTCCGATCCCTTAGGATTCAGATGAAAAGTTTAGTGGGCAGTACCTGGTGTCTGTGTATACTGCTTGAGTAAGATTTCTATGGATTGGGGATGGGCGGCATGGAGGTTTAGCGCCCTGTATAGCTTCATGTCTCTCTCCCACAAGTGGCATGCAAAGTTTGTGGTTGTCCTTAATATGGACAGCCTGCAGCACAATCCTGCGTAGGTCTACTCAGAAGTAAGTCCCGCTGATTTTCACTGAGGCTTACTCTCAGGTACATGGGTATAGGGTTGCAACCCAATACAGGCCATAAGATCCGTCTGTGCAGAATTTTAATTTTGTTTCAGAACCTAAGCTCTGTCGAGAATGCAGGAGTCTACTTCCTGAATGTGGTTTTGCATTTTGCTTCCTCGTTGTCAGAGGAGAAGAAGCCAAGGGCTGTGTGAAACCAACGTGTGTTTACTAAATATTTCACATACTTTCCAAGGAGATGGTGTGTGGAATGCATGCTTAATGGCGTGGGGAGCAATTTTCATATAAACCAATCTGTTGTCTGTTAGATTGTGCACAGTCCCCAGGACGTGAGGCCTCCTCTCAGGTAAGCCTGTGTATAACCGCAGCCAAAAGTTAACTCTGTGACTGTTGAGTTGGAAGCGTCCTTAACAAAGCCCGTTCCAAAATATCAACAGGCTGAAATTTCATAGCTGCAGGCAAAACAAAACAAAACAACCCCTCTCCTCTTGAACTGAAATGACTCCAACAAAACACGAGGCCGTGAAACTAGAAATTCAGCTTACAGTTTTGTTTAATGGGTACAATTAGAAGCGTGTGGTTTTGTTTTTTCTCTCTTTTTTTTCGGACGGGTGATTTGTGACTCCATCGGCTAAGTAGAAATGTTTATAAATGATTAGTTTGATTTGCCTGATGCATTCATAAACCGGAGACTACAGGCAGTTGGGAAACGGCCTAGAGCCTTGAACAGGGAACAAGACAGAGAAAGGCGCTCAGAGACGGAAGGGAGACTGAACGGCAGCCAGTGGGGGCAGCTAATCCACAGGCAATGCCGCAGTGCTGGGCAAGCCCCAAAAAACTCCATGTCATTCCTCCTATGCCTTTATCTCGGGGGGCCCATCAAGCAAACTGCCCTTTTGTATTCCCCCCTAGAAAGAAATAAAAAAGTTTGCTTAATTAAAAACCTGTCTTTTCTTCACAAAAGCAGAGAAAAACAGCCACGCTCTCCTGACTCAGAAGGCGGGCCGAGACGCCTGATCAGGTCTTGCCCTGACAATTCAGCCCCCTGTTCAGAGCAAATGATGGCTGAGCCGCCTGTTCATTCAAGTGGATGTTGTTGGCTCAGTAGAACATTCTCTCCATAAAGAGCTCGACGAAATGAAAGGCTTGCAGTACGCAGGAAGGAGACGAGGGATAGAATTTTAGGGGCAGATGGAGTTTCTTGGCAAACTTTTTTCTTTCTTTCTTCTCCACCAAAACGAGCATAGCAAAATATTCCTTTGGGCAGATATTTTAGAATAGAATAGAACAGGGGTGTCAAACTCAAATTCATCGGGGGCCACATCAGCAGTTTGGTCACCCTCAAAGGGCCGGTTGTATCTGTAGGACTATGTATCCACTCTTTATTATCATAAATTATTGTCACTGCATTCAATTATTACTGTTTTTTGTAATAATGTAAGTAATAACTAGCTCTGAAAGCAGAAACATAGTCAGAATAATGGCAAGTAGATATTCAAATGTACAATTATTGTACAATTTATTGAAAAATGATTTTTGGTAACAGACAGTAATTTTTTTTTTAAACATACAAATATTGCCAAACACTGTTTATTACACATATGGCAAACACAAGGCATTAACTTTAATTAATTAATTAATTAAGGGGGGGGGGGACCCGAGCCCGACTTTGCCTCTTGGAAAGCTTTCAGGTTGCAGCCCTGACTTCCAAGCATTCTTTAAACTCGCCATGTGGGAGGAACTCCAGGAGAGTGAGAGTGAGAGTGAGTGAGTGAGAGAGAGAGAGAGAGAGAGAGAGAGAGAGAGAGATGGCTATCAACCCGAATTCATTACTGTAAACATCTCCCTGGGGTGTCAGGCGAGCAAAAGGGAGAGAGAGAGAGAGAGAAAGGCTCGGCTGCCATTAGAGTCCGATCGGAGATCTCCTGACGCCCAGGATCAACCTGCCAGCGCGGCTGGACTTTCCGAGCCCAGAGGCGAAAGAGGCGCTCAAGCGCACACGTGTGCACGTCTGCATGCGCCCGGCGCCCCCGGAGGCTTCTGGGGTGCTGCTCGCCTGCGCTTCCTCCTCGTGGGATCCTCTCTCTCCTGAGCTCTGAGGACCGAGGGGAGAAAGTTGTCCCAAAAACCCAGCCCCAGGCCAGGGGAAAACAACACCACCAAACTGTTCTCTGCAGGCTGATTAGAGCTCGCTCCTCTCCCGGACATCTCTGTTGATTTCTAGTTGTTGACGCCCCCCCCCCTCTCCTTGAGAGGTGGGGACGGAGGAGAGAGAGGAAGAGGTGTGCGCCTTTGCGCTTGCCTTCTCGGGGATGCTGGAGCCCCGGGCTGCGCGTTGGAGGCGAAAGGAGGAGGATGTTGCTGCTGCCTCGTAAGCGAGGAAGGCAGAAGAAAGTGCCGCGCTCGCTCCGCAGAGCAGGAGCAGGCGGCGGGAGGACAACGACGACGACCCCACCGCGGCAAGGGGGCGATCCCAATGAGGGAGTTTTGCAGCTGAGGAGACTCGTGAGGCGAGGCGAGAGGCACACTCCGCCGCCTCCTCCTGCCGCTGCTGCGCACGCTCTTCCTCCTCTCTCTTTCCCTCACACCCATTCACTCGCGAGGGGGGCGCCGGTCACGGCCAGGGGGCGCCCCCTAATTCCCCCCCCTCAGAAGCCACATTAAGCGCGCACATCTCCGGGCTCCCAGCCGCGAGCCCGCCAACTGGCAGGAAGTGCCGCCGATTTCACTCCCTTCACACAGACACACACTCGCGCTCTCTTTTCTTTCTGTTGTGACAGGCTTGTGTGTTTTGACAGGCGGAGGCTGACGGGCAGCAGCCCCGACCACTCCGCCGAGGGGAAGTGCTCCGCTCGGCCAATCGCCGCGCGGAGGGGGTGGGGCCAGGAAAGCCCAGAGCGAGCGGAACGCGCTCCCCCTCCATTTTGGCGCCCCCGCCGCCGCGGTTTTCGCCCAAACCTGCTTGCTCCGTCGCTGGTTCGGGCGGCCGGCGGCGGGCAGGCTGGCCAGCGCCCCTAAATGGACGCTCCGGCCCTGGCTACACGGGCCACATGACGAGGTCTGGCGGGCCGGATTCGGCCCGCGGGCCTTGTGTTTGACACCCGTGGAATAGAATATATTTTATTGTCATTGTCCCCTTCAGGAACAACGAAATTACTTGGCTGCTCCATCCACCCAGATAGGGCACTCCATGCAAAAACAAAACAACTACAAAAACACTGATTAAAACCATACACACTGATTAAAACCATACAATGATAAAACATAACAGGTAAGATTAGATGACTTCAAAGTCCAGGCTTCCCATTCAAGGCCGAGATCGCTCTGGAGAAGAAGCTGTTCCTAAGACGGCTTGTTCTTGTCGACATCGTCTTGTATCTCCGTCCCAATGGCAAAAGTTCAAAGAGACGGTGACCAGGATGCGATGGATCTTTTACTATGTCCAGTGCCTTTCTGTGGCACCTCATGGCATAAATCTGCTCTAAGGTGGAGAGAGCGAGCAGCCAACAATGCTCTCTGCTGCCTTAACAACTCTGCACAACCCCATCCTGTCCTTGGTAGTACAGCTACCATTTTGTGCGTGATTAAAACACCCACCCACCCACCCACCCACCCACCCACCAGCAATATATTTCAGAAATGGAGAAGAGGGCCAGTAACATTTTCTAAGACTACGTTGGAGAGGACCCACTTTCCTTAAAAATAGCACATGTGGAATATTTTGCATTTCTTTTTCCCTACAGATTACAGAAAGGTGCCTGAAGCCTCTATCATCAATGAGAATTACAGGTGCTGGCCATCCTACCATCACAAGGAATGTCTCCTCTCCGTGTTTGACGTTCGTGAGGCCATAGAGGTTTGCGAGAGCCATTCCCAGTGCAAAGCTTTTGTGCTGACCAATCAGACGACGTGGACAGGTAATAAATGTCGGCCGACTGGAGTTACTACCATTCCCTACTAGCAAGATGGCCACTAAGGAATGGGATTGGCTTGAAATGGGCATCAGGGCCCTGTTCTCCTTTCAGAGCTCAAATGGGCAAAATAAGAGGAAAGCGATTGGTCTGTTTGCTGCTGATGTCACAGCAGCCTCTAACCCTGCTGCATGGAGGGTTTCTTTCCCTCTTTTATTTTCCCTAGAAAAAATGGCGAAAGCAAGGGTGGGGTGGGGTCTCGTCCACCTAGAGGCCACCAGTTTCACTGAGGAACTTTTTATTTTCCCTGAACTCTTCAGCATTCCAGAAGTTTATGGAATGTTTCTGTCTTCATGGGGGCCCATTTGCACCTATGTTCCTGGCTTTCGGTCACATTTTGGTTCCCAGGAGTTCCATATAGCTGTTGAGCATAACCAAATCTCTCTTGGCAGTGTCCAGAGCACAACATTATGTTGATGATGGAAGCACTTGAGGGACGGGTAGAAATTGTATTAAGTTTAGATAGAAGGTAGAAAACAGCCGAGCAGCTGCAGAAGCAATCCTGCAAAATGCATTCCAGCACCTTGCCTTTATCGGTCGTCACGAGTGCCATAGAGATTAGTGTGTGCGCTGGACGACCGCTTCCAGCTGGATGAAATGTGAGCAGGATCTTCCTTTGACAAGCGGAGCATTCTGCCCTCCCATCTAGACACTGGCTACTTTACTCAAAGGGAAGCCTCAAATGAACTCTGGGATCTTTGTGGGATATACGTTAGAGGTCATGCATGTTTCTGGTAAAGGTAAAGGGACCTCTGACCATTAGGTCCAGTCGTGACCGACTCTGGGGTTGCGCGCTCATCTCACTTTACTGGCCGAGGGAGCCAGCGTACAGCTTCCAGGTCATGTGGCCAGCAGGACTAAGCCGCTTCTGGCGAACCAGAGCTGCGCACGGAAATGCCGTTTACCTTCCCGCTGCAGCGGTACCTATTGATCTACTTGCACTTTGACGTGCTTTCGAACTGCTAGGTTGGCAGGAGCAGGGACCAAGCAACGGGAGCTCACCCTGTCGCGGGGATTTGAACTGCCGACCTTCTGATCAGCAAGCCCTAGGCTCTGTGGTTTAACCCACAGAACCACCCGTAATCTTACTTATTTAATATTAACATTTAAAAAAACCCTCTTTACTGCCTAGGAGAGGAACTTTCAAGGAGTTAAACCCAATTAAAAACATGCAGGTTTGCACTGTTGAGGTTTATAGGGAGCTCCTATACTTTTCTACTTGGAAGTAAGCATCATTGAACTCGATGGTGCTTATCTCCAAGTATGAGGGTTTCATGATTGCACCCTAAATTATGCACAGTGCTGGAAACCTGCAACGTGTGATATTTATTCCCATTTGAACATGAAACCGGAAATTTCAACATTTGGTATTTAGTATTATTTGGAGTGCTGTTCTGAAATCTCTCATTCAGTTCTTTATAAGTTTTCACCCTCTGCAAAATGTGCTTCCATTTTTCTGCCTCATTCTCAGGGCACTTCAGAATTCCAGAGGGTGCAGAGTTTTGAACTCATCTTACTGTTGCAAAGTGACCATGGGCGATGAACATGTTCTCTGCAGCCTCCTTGACTCCCATCACTTCCTAATCTGAAAAAGCTCCAGTGTTGTTGTATTTTTTTTAAAATCACCATTCTTCTTTGTTTTCTGCCTAGGTCGTCAGCTGGTCTACTTCAAGATGGGATCCACTTCCATTGCATCTGATCATGACAAGACGACCTACGTGAAAGTGATCAATTGAAAGCTAGCCTGACCTACATGTCCAATTCTGTGCAAATTTACTCAGAAGTATCTCCTATGAAGTTCAGCAAGGCTTACTCTCCAGTCGGCATGCATAGGACTGCAGCCCTAGTTGCAAGCTAGTAAAATATGACTGCAGTCAGCACGCCAATGTAGAGACTGCTGTTGTACGCAAAGAAACTGAGGATGGAGAGGGAATTGCACTATCACTCCTTCTAATCTGCAGAGCGTGAAATCAAACCTTAAAAGAAGAGACCAGCGTGACCAGGACGAATGTGCAATAGGATGACATTTTTAAGATGTGACTTTGAAGAAGCAGAATGAAATCCAAAATGTGATACACTGTGTGGCTATCTATAGGTTGCTAAAAAAGGAGCAGCCACCGTTAGTGTGCTTTTCTCACTATGTATAGGGTTTGCGTAGGCTTTGGCTGGAAATTCTTGTTCATTTTCACAGGGAGTTTGGAACCTCCAGTTCAGATATTTATACAGGCAAGTACAATCGCTGCAGCATTGTTAAAAGCCTCATTGAGTTCCAAAGCTAATGATGAAATCTCCTGGGAGACAATCAGTACTTCTGTTCATTGAACCAAATATGCAAGACCAAAAATTATGGTTGTCCTTGTGCAATGGAACGATACAGCATCTGTTAAAGTTGTCACACATTCTCCCCCCCACACAAAAAAACTTACGTTAAATCATCTTAAATTGATATAAATCTGCATTATTTGCCTAAGAGGGGGAGATGCAATAGTTCAAAAAGATGACAACTTTTTTTTTTTTTTTTAAAGATACATGTGCATGTTGCAGCAGCTCCTCTCTTATATAAGAGGCAACGGAAATCTAATTGGTTAGTTGACTAAATGTTGCAGCCAGACTATCTACAGATTCAATAACATAGCCATTTTCCAGTTTAAGATAAACTAGCAAGATGCCCATCATTGTGATGGAGGGAGGAAAAAGAGAGCCGCTTGCTACAGAGACCCAATGTATGTGCTTGTAATTAATCAAACAGACACACTGCAACTGTCTCTATCAGTGCACCAAATGGTGCCCCAGTCCTAACTGTGACTATTTACTTTTCCCATACAAGTGAATGGGAGCCATGCTCTTGGAGAAAGTAGAAGGGTGTAAGGCAGCACTGAGGTTAGGAGCCAACCCTGCCCATTAGTGCCATATAAAGGGAGGGAGATATTATCCCTGCCTCAATCAGTTTTTGACAAATGTATCCTGCTCGCATTATCCCATCTCACTTAATGGGAGCCATTGACAATCAAGCCTGTCCTTATCTGCAGAGCTCTCTTGGCTTGATCCCAATACAACAGGATCGTGGAGTACAAAGA
Organism: Darevskia mixta; assembly: GCA_034641385.1. Taxonomy (NCBI): domain Eukaryota; kingdom Metazoa; phylum Chordata; class Lepidosauria; order Squamata; family Lacertidae; genus Darevskia; species Darevskia mixta. The sequence continues at coordinate 2,904,689 of JAWWNH010000054.1, read as the reverse complement.
GGCAAAACCCAGGAACTGGGTCAGCAGCTGTCTTAATTTGAAAGCTTGTTACAGTTTTGTTTGCTTATCTCAAAACCAATGAGTAGTATCATCTAGGTTCATGTGTTCTTTCATTACATTGAGCTAATGTGTATAGTTTTTGTTGGGTAAATTTAAAAGGCTTGGATAATCAGGAGGCTGAAATAATGGGCTTTCTTGGGGACTCAATCAGGGCCAGCTCTACTGTTTGGCACAGTGAGACAGATGCCTCAGGTGTTACAGCATCTGCAGCCCCTGGCTATTCCCTTTGAGCCTCCCCAGCCATTCTTTGCCGCCACACAGCCTATCCTGAGCTTCCTCACCAGACCTGCTACCTCAGGTGCAGCGAAGGCACTACTGCATCACCCAGCTGAAGTACGATTCAGCTGCCAGCCATGCTTGCTTCTGTATGTGGAATGCCACCTTGTACTCTGTCTTAGGCAGCAAAATTCCCTGGGCCAGCTCTGACTGTGGAAGATGTTCTGGATTGCTGGTATCTCCAACGGATAGGATCGCTCTATCATAGGGATAGGAAACCTGCACTCCCCCAGATGCTGCTGAACTACCAAGTCCCATCATCCCTGAGCATTGGCCACTCTGGCTGGGGTTAGAACCACAGAGCTGTAGGGACCCCCAAGGGACATCTAGCCCAACCCCATGCAATGCAGGAATCACAGCTAAATAAATCCCTGACCAATGGCCACCCAGCTTCTGTTTAAAAACCTCCAATGGAAGAGAGTTCACCACCTTCCAAGGTAGTCTGTGGATGGGAGTTGGAGTCCAATGATAGCTGGAGGTCTACAGGCTCCCTATCCTCTCCCTCTAGGAAGCCATGTAGATAATTCATGCTGACCAAAGTTCTGCAAGTGTACGTGTTCAGAAGAACACCTGAAGGAAAACATTGCATCTGATTCCCGTATGTCGCATTGGGACTGTCACAGAGAAGTGTATGCCTGACACATCAGCAGAGCGGCTATTCAAAAAGCACAATTTTCCAGTAGCTGCGACAAAAGATACATTTCTGCTACTGGATCTTTTGCATTCTGAAGGTGCTGCTTTCCTGTCGTTAAGAACAAATAACCTTTGACAGCAAACGAACCCGAGCCTTAATAAATGCAATAGAAATAGGGGAAAAATATATAGGCAGAGTGTGTCTAAATAATATGCTTTCAGTGAAAGCAAGCGAGAAAATGTTTAAAAGTGACAAATGTCATACTGTTTTCTAGTTTGTACATTCAGAATCTTTTGTACTTTGTTTCTTAAATTGTTTATTTTTGTAATAAAAAGAAATGAAATGGATGGACTTGTTTTTTTCGCCACTGCTGTGATATTCTCTCTCTCTCTCTCTCTCTCTCTCACTCTCTCCCCCCCCCTTTTTGTTTTTGGATCTTTGATCCTTATAACTGATTTGCTCCAGAGCTGTAGATTTGGTCTAAAGGTCCCTTAGGCTGCCTCATGCTGAAGCTAAGCAGGTTTGGGCCAGGTCAGTGCCTGGATGGGTGACCGGCTGGAATCACATGCATGCTGCCTGGGGTTCCATGATGGAATATGGGCAGGAAATCAATAAAATTGTCTTTGCTGTCTTTAATGGGACACTTCCATTCCCCTAACAGAGCTACAATTCACAGAAAGGTTTAAGAATTGATCCCTCTGCCCAGGGAACTCTGGAAATGTATAGTGGGGCTTATAGTCAATGAAGTTCCACAATGAAGTATACTAATGAACCTAAGTTACACACTTAGCGCTTGGACTAAAATTGCCAACCAAGTGCTTTACTTTTCCGGTTTATCGCCACACCAGTTATTCACACTGGGCTTCAGTAAACAAATAATTAGACAGTGCCTATACGATACTGAGCAACAGAATAATTTGGCCACGATAAGGAAATTTTGTTCGTGGTGTGATTATTTTCCACCTAGTCATTTTGACACGCTGGCACCCTATTTGCAAAATTTAACAATTCCAAAATACAGACGCGCTTTCACTTACGCAAGATTGAATATACTGCCTTTGGCTGTACTTGAGGGTCGATTTCAAAAAAATCCGCTGGAAAAACGGTTATGTCCATGTGGAGATGGCAGCACTGAGTCAGTGGCTCATGTGATTCTGGCTTGTACTCTATAAAGATTTGAGGAGGGTTTTTTTTTACCCTCTAGTATTGTCCATGCCGGGTCACTCAACCATTGCTACTGTGTCCTTTCTTCTAGCAGATCAAGATAACCAGGTGACAGCAAAAACTGCAAAAAAATTAGTAGGGGCAATTAGAATAAGAGCTATTATTTGATTATTGACGTAAACCTACAAAATGTATTTTGGTATAGAATCATAGAATCATAGAGTTGGAGGAGACCACAAGGGCCATCCAGTCCAACCCCCTGCCAAGCAGGAACACCATCAAAGCATTCTTGACAGATGGCTGTCAAGCCTCTGCTTAAAGACCTCCAAAGAAGGAGACTCCACCACACTCCTTGGCAGCAAATTCCACTGACGAACAGCTCTTACTGTCAGGAAGTTCTTCCTAATGTTTAGGTGGAATCTTCTTTCTTGTAGTTTGAATCCATTGCTCCGTGTCCTCTTCTCAGGAGCAGCAGAAAACAACTTTTCTCCTTCCTCTATATGACATCCTTTTATATATTTGAACATGGCTATCATATCACCCCTTAACCTTCTCTTCTCCAGGCTAAACATGTTCAGTCGTTAAGTCGTGTCCGACTCTTCGTGACCCCATGGACCAGAGCACGCCAGGCACGCCTATCCTTCACTGCCTCTCGCAGTTTGGCCAAACATACCCAGCTCCCTAAGCCGTTCCTCATAAGGCATCGTTTCCAGGCCTTTGACCATTTTGGTTGCCCTCCTCTGGACACGTTCCAGCTTGTCAGTATCCTTCTTGAACTGTGGTGCCCAGAACTGGACACAGTATTCCAGGTGAGGTCTGACCAGAGCGGAATATAGTTAAGTTTTAACTCCACTAGAACTCAAGGACACCCTATTCAACAGTGCTGGATATTTCAGGGCAGAGAACAGAAAATAATTATTCACGCTGTGGGTAGTTAAACTGTGGAACTCCCTCCCACAAGATGACTTTGAAAGAGGATTAGACACATGGAGGATAAGGCTATCAGTACCTGAACACCAGTAACTGGAAACTACATGAGGAGAGATTGTAACTGCACTCAGTTCCTGCTTGTGGGCTCGGCTCCCACAGGCATCTGGTCAGCTACTCTGAGAACAGGATGCTGGACTAACAGCCTTCTGTTTTGAGAAGGATCGGTTCAGTTGGTGCCCTCTCACTACAGAGCACTACATGTATACGATTTATTTGTGGTTAAAAGTGTTTTTTTATATATATATAGAAAAAATCATCTGTTCAAAGCTGGTTTATACATTTCCTTGGCTTCTTTTAAACAACTTCCTGCAGCTTCAAGGTAGGAAAATGAAAGAAGACACCAACTCTGCTCTAAACAATTGATCCTCGGGATAAAGGGGAGAGAAAATTCCTGAGATCGGAACACAGAGATATTATTTACACAGAGCAAAAGGAACTGTCAACTTATGAAATGAGCAATCTGGCGGGCAACTTATCGAATGGGACAGGGGGAGTGGAGGGGAAGGTAAAGTTTTGTCTCTAAGAGGCAGCGTTCTTCAGAAATGTCAGCCGTGCTCTTTTCTGAAGGAGTTTTAACTGCAAATTTCATTATTAGAAGACTGGGATATTCAGATGACTGTGGAAGGGGCCATTTGGAGAAATGTGTTTATTTTTGTTTATTTCATAAAATCTATATAACACTTGAACCTTCGGAGCACTTTATGAAAAGAATAAAACAACGACATTATCAGTAAAAAAAAGAAGTTAAAGTTACAGGTAGATAGCCGTGTTGGTCTGTCATAGTCAAAATAAAATAAAATAAAAATTCCTTCTAGTAGCACCTTAGAGACCAACTAAGTTTGTTCTTGGTATGAGCTTTCGTGTGCATGCACACTTCTTCAGAGAGCAATCTGAAGAAGTGTGCATGCACACGAAAGCTCATACCAAGAACAAACTTAGTTGGTCTCTAAGGTGCTAAAAGAAGTTAAAAACAGCTATCTAAAGCGTCCCCCAAAAGATTGAAAAATAAGCTAAAAATTAGATTAAAACACATGCCCAACTTTTTTACATGTCTGTATAGGCCAGTGATGGCTAACCTTGACACTCCAGATGTTTTGGAACTACAACTCCCATCATCCCTAGCTAACAGGACCAGTGGTCAGGGATGATGGGAGTTGTAGTCCCAAAACATCTGGAGTGTCAAGGTTAGCCATCACTGGTATAGGCTAGTCTTAAAAAATGTTTTTAGCAAGCATGGAAAATGGTGCAGTGAAGGAACCTGCCTGATGTCAATAGGCAGGGAAGTCCAGAGTGTGGGTGCCACCACATTAAAAGATTGATTTCTTACAGGTGTGGAACAGGTATGTGGCACCTGTAACAGCTCCAGTTCTGCTTGTCCCCCCCAAAGTGCCTGTAGTGCCTCAGTTAGGGAAGCCCTACTCATGGGTTCATCTTCTGTGTTCAATCAACACACAAAGAGCAAGGATGAGTATGCTAGCTCTGCCCCCTACACTTCCATGAGCTGGAGGGCATTCAGATGAGGTGGGGACCCTGTTTCACTCCTGCGAGGGGGAGGGAGCTAGTGTGCTCATCCCCCCCTTTCTCTGTTCATGCGGCTGATTTAACACAGAAGACTGAAGAGGGCTGGAGCGCCATTCAAAATTGCAGCGCCCAAATGGATTGCATTCATTAGTTTCAACGTTCTCCTCTGGTATCTGTTTCAGCTGCAATCACCACTCCTGAGCCACTCCATTCATCCTGCTTCTCTTTCTGTGGTCACAAAACCACATGCTATAGGTTAATGTTTAACAGAAGTCTATTTTCAAAACCGGTATCTTTTGAAAATAAGCTTGTAAGTTCAAAGAGCATTTAGCATGTCACAGGCTTTGGGCTTCTTGTTCGTGGTTGTTTCTTCTCCAATCAGCGGTGAACTAGACCTATGCATTCATAGGTTTGCCCCAAGACTCTGTTGAGGGGGTGGGGCAGGGGTCATACATGCACTGGAAGAGGGCCGGATCCTGGAACACCCTCCTGTCAGATGTCAAAGAGATAAATGATCATATGACCTTTTATAGACACTTGAAGGCAGCCCTGTATCAGGACTCTTCTAATGTGTGATATTTTGTGGTGGTGTTGTTTTGTATATTATGTTGGAAGCCGCCCAGAGTGGTTTGGGCAACCCAGTCAGATGGGCAGCATACAAAAACCATGTGGTTCTTCTTCTTCTTCTTCTTCTTCTTCTTCTTCTTCTTCTTCTTCTTCTTCTTCTTCTTCTTTTTAATAATCTTTATTGGTTTTACAATTTTTTAGGCCTCTTGTCATACATCTAAGTCAGGTAACATTCCTGACCATACATATTACCCTTTACATTGCCAATGCCTGGCCCCGATTCAGGCCAGATCACTTCCAATCTAAACAATATCAGATGACTTCCTCACACCTCCCCCCATTGTTTTCATCTGTTTGCATATATCAATCTTAACAGGTTCCAAATTCAATAACAAATGTATCATCCTCAATTTTAAATCATATTTCCATCTTCTCACATTTACGGCACACTTATATTCTGTTTCAAGTACATCCCTCTTCCCTCCCCTGGTCCCGGGGTATGTAGCTTTGATAGTAGCTTCACTTATCATTCATAGTACACATAAAACATCAAAAACTTATCCTTCATCATGCATAACTTATTATTTCACAATGTCATTAACCAATCCTTAACAAGTCCGTAAGTCAGAAACCTGAAAGTAAAAAATTATTACTTCTATTATAATACATCATCCTATTCCTATTGGGTCTGGAATCCAGACCCAAAGTCCTTCTTGCAAAGTGGCATCCAAAACAACAGTCCTCCAGTTCTCTGGCCAGTCTTTCCATTGCAGGTTCAAGTCGTCTCGGCTTCTTTTCCTCTTCTTATCCTTAATTTTGGGTCTGCTGATTTTTCGTATGTTCCTTTTCTTGCTTTTTGGAGTAGCAGCACCCTTTGTCTTGCATTTGAAAAGTTTCTGTATGCAGCTGGCTGTAACAGAAGCAGTCTTTTGCAGTTCGGCCTTGACGAGAACTCTTTCCTCCGAAGTTGTTTGTATGTCCAGACCAGTCAGAGCATTGTTGAGGCTTTGCCTTATCTCATTCGCAGTACTTCTCATAACAGCTCTCAGGTCTCTCATTTCTGCTGTACATTCTGCTCTAAATTCCTCCAGCTTTTCCAACAAACTCCACAAGTCTATTTCCTGTTCCATCGCCATTTTTAAAATACAGTCCAATAAATTAAAATTATATTCCTTTTAAATCTTCTCCTTATTCATATAATTTCAAAATCCAGGCTCCAATCAATTCCACAATTAGATTGTTCTTATTGCTACCCCCCAGACCAGGGGAGGCGCAAGGGTTAAATTCTTCAATCACCAAACTCCATTCAACTTTTCAATGCCTCTGTAACAGTTTCCTGTTACATTGTTACAATGGTAGGGGATGGACCTCCGTGTTTTCATCCCAAACCAAATCCACATTGAGTCCAAATGAAAATTAATCAAGTCCTAATTGGTCCAAATAACTCACGGTTTCTTTAATCATTTTGCTTCATTTTGACAGAAGAAGTTCAGCGCTCTGGAACAGCCCGCTCTGCCGCTTCGCTGAAGTGGCCGCTCTCCGGAGCCGCAGTGCCCTGACTCTCAACCCGCTCTGCCTTCTCCGACCCCTGACGGGGTCTTTAAAGGAGGGGGGAGGTCACAATGGGCACCCGCCGGTTCCCCAAGCCTTCTGGCTGCCCCGCCAGAAGTTTTAACGGGGGTCCGTGACACGGAACGGAACCCCCAAGCCGATCTTCAGCCGCTCCCCCCGCAGCGCGAAGGGAACGCAGCCGGCTGCTCAGGCGCCAAACCCGGAAGTCCTTCTTCTTCTTCTTCTTCTTCCTCTTCCTCTTCCTCTTCCTCTTCTTCTAGCCTTAGCCCTCCCTTGGTCTAATTCCACAGCAACTGATGCTCAGAGGCACATTACTTCTCAAAAAGTGAAGTTAATAAACTAACTGACGTAATGGAACAACTGACCAGGGATACGTCTTGCTCAGCACTATGGAAGCTGAGGGATATAAGAAGAATTCTGTGGGATCAGGCCCATCTAGTCCAGCTTCCTGGTCTCACATTGGCCAACAACATCCCTAGGGGGGTGTCACAAGCAGGACCAAGGAGCTCAAGGTGGAGATCATGAGTCTCCTCCTATATCAAGGACTGGCTGGAAGCAGAGGAGTGGTGGGAGGCACCAGCTGGGGAACTCCCAAGAGAAACCCCAGAGGAGGAAGGCTCAGAGCTACGGGATTGGTGGTGGAGGAGGAGAGGTCTGAGGGAGAAGATTGGAAGGAGGGGCTGGATGCTGAAGGGGCAACAGGGTTTAGTGAGCAGGGAGAGCCTGTGACAGGGAGCAGCTCAGACTCCGAGGCTGAAGCAGAGGAGGGGTGTGTGGGTGTGTGTCAAGAAGCTGCTGCAGAATCCAAGGAGTCTCCTTCTCCTGCTGCGACAAGCTCCCTTCCCCCCTGTCAGGAGTGCTTGCAAGAGCCAGGCCCTGGGACCAGCAGAGCTTCGGCTTGTTCTGGAGAGGCAGGGCACGGCCACACAGGTGAGGCTGCTTGGTAACTTACTGAACCTGGTGAGGTTGATTGGTAAATCGCTGCACCTGGTGTCAAGAGCCAGCAGGGGATATAAGGCCAGCATTTCCCCTCAGCTCTTTGCCACAGCAACGCCTTCTCTGCCTCGCTGCATGCCTCCTTGCTTCTGGACCGTGACTTCGTGCTTCTGGCTTCTTGACCCTCGGACTGTGACTACGTATTTCTGGCTTCTTGACCCTCGGACTGTGACTACGTATTTCTGGCTTATTGACCCTCGGACTGTGACTACGTATTTCTGGCTTATTGACCCTCGGACCCCTGCTCTTCGGACTCTTGTTCCTGCCATCTTGCCCCGGGTCCTGACGTGCCTTGCTGGGACTTTGTTCGCTAACAGCCCGGACCGTGACACCCCCTGGTCTCCAAGAACACACAAGATAATGAGGAAGGCAGAATAGAGACCAGAGGTGCACAGGCACAGTTTGAGACTGCTTGGGAAACATCCAGGAGCTGACAATGGCCTGTTCATGCTGACCTGCTTCTGACTCCAACCCTGACATCCCATTCATTTTACCCTCACAATGATCCTATTCGGTAGGTGAGGCTGAGAGAGAGTGAATGGCCCACCATCAGCCAGAGAGTTTCATGGCTGAGTGAGGATTTGAATTCCGGTCTGCAAAGTCCTAGCCTGACACTCTAGCCACCATGTCACACTAGCTCTTTGACTCATCTTTTGAACTGATCTCTTCCCCTTCTCACCTCCTTATTTCCAAGTGGTTGTGAAATCTTGCTTCCCGTAGTGCATCTGTGCTCAGCAGGGAGGCACTGCCCACAGCATCCCTGTGGCGATTTTTGCAGCCTTCCTCTGCTGATATTGAACGGTTTGCCGCGGGGAGCCAGGCGAAGCGATGTACCACCATTGGCAGCTTTAGCCGTGCGGGAAGCTACACAGGATTTGCCCGTAACAGCAGAAGACTAGCATCTTTGTATTCATGTGCGCACTCCACCTCCGAGGAGGATATGAGTGCTTGAGAAGCATGCTTCTGGCACAAGCTGGCAAACAGATCTAATCCTGCAGGTGATGTGTAAAGGGAAAAAGGGAATAGAAAGTGTCAAAATAAGAAATATATCAGTCAGGCTTGAACAAAGACACGGTAGATGCTCGCTCCATGTGCTAAACTGGTTGTGGCTGCATGACAGAAACAGTACCAGAAATTCCACTCAGAGACTCAAGGAAGGATTAATTTTTAATTCCCCAAAGCCAAATCAGGATACAGCACAGCTCATGCTGTTTCAGTTCCCAGCTCCTTAAGAATTTCCTTCATTCCTTTTTGCAGTCCAGGGCTGTCTGTGTTTACACTCCTTTTGGTTCCTGAATCCTGCTGCTCCTCTCGGCTCCAATCTCTGGATACTTTATGCTCCCTGCATGCAAATAACACCTTGCTCAGACATCATTTTTAACTTGGCTACCCAGAAACCCTCCGCCTGCTTCCTATTTTGTTAAACGGGTCCTCAAACTGCAGAAGCCCTTTCCTCACCTTGCTTATCCTTTAAAAATAAAATAAAATAAATAAAATAAAATTAGTGTTTCATATGGGTAGACAAAAGTAAATTTAAAACAATGTTAATTATTTGTTTATTTGTTGCATTTCTATCCCATCTTTCACTCCAAGGAGCTCAAGGTAATACAATGGTCTGCTGGTGTTTGTTTCTGAATCTTTTGCTTTTAAGTTGTTTTTAACTAGCTATGATTTTACTGTATGGCTTTATATGGTTGTAAACTGCTGTGATGTATCTCTAAGATACAGCAGGATATAAATGTTTTTCTCTAAATAGAAATAAATAAATAAGGTGGCATAAATGGTTCTTCCTCTGCCTTGTTTAATTCCCACAACAGTCCTGTGAGGTGGGTTAGACTGAGATGCACTGCCTGGCCCAAGGTCACCTTGTGGAGTTTGGATTTGATATCCCGCTTTATCACTACCTGAAGCAGTCTCAAAGCGGCTAACATTCTCCTTTCCCTTCCTCCCCACAGCAAACACTCTGTGAGGTGAGTGGGGCTGAGAGACTTCAAAGAAGTGTGACTAGCCCAAAGTCACCCAGCAGCTGCATGTGGAGGAGCGGAGACGCGAACTCGGTTCCCCAGATTACGAGTCTACCACTATTAACCACTACACCACACTGGCTCTTGTGAGCTTCATGGCTGAGTAGGAAGGACCACAGAGTACTTCCTGTTCCTCTCTCTCTCTCTCTCTTCCTTTGACCAGTATTGGATGTAGACATGCCTCCACTTGCTCCAGCTTTTAGGCATGAGCATGAAGCTGGTTATACTGTAAATATAAGTATTTTGCCTGCATAGTTTCTACTGCTGCCTTTGCTGTGAACCAATGTGTGATTGTAAAGTAAGCAAATCTTATTTTTAAACTTGCTTCCCAAGTTGTTGCTTGAGTCTTTATTAAGTGGGGTACAAAAGGAGAGGAAGCGTACTTCATAGCTGGACTTGCTCAAAACAAGGTTTTACATTCCTATGTTTTAAATTTTGCTGCCAAGGATGGGATTTTAAAACTCCGTTCAACCCACACATGTGGGCGCCTGGAGGGATAAATTGCAGTTAATATATCCTCTCTTGCCTATTAAAACCCACCCCACACATAATACATGGGAAAGCCATGGGTATCTTTTTCTCTATCTCTCTCACACACATTTGCTGTGCTCTTCATTCTGACTGGATGTTTAATGTGCTGTACAATGTATTTCATCTGAAGACTTAAAGACATTACTACAATAGTATCCATGCAGCATTTCCTTATGTACCCAATGAACTGTGCATACGTTGCCTCAGCATCCTTACAACAGCATTGAAACCCCAGTATCATTCTTTCCACATAGCAGAGTGGGCCTAACCATTACACTTCACTAACTAGTTAAAGTAGTAAAGGTAAAGGGACCCCTGACCGTTAGGTCCAGTCGCGGACGACTCTGGGGTTGCGGCGCTCATCTCGCTTTACTGGCCGAGGGAGCCGGCGTTTGTCCGCAGACAGCTTCCGGGTCATGTGGCCAGCATGACTAAGCCGCTTCTGGCGAACCAGAGCAGCGCACGGAAACACTGTTTACCTTCCCGCCACAGCGGTACCTATTTATCTACTTGCACTTTGACATGCTTTCGAACTGCTAGGTTGGCAGGAGGTGGGACTGAGCAACGGGAGCTCACCCCGTCGCGGGGATTCGAAACGCCGACCTTCTGATCGGCAAGTCCTAGGCTCTGTGGTTTAGACCACAGCGCCACCATAATCTTTGTCCCAAACTGGCAAATGGTGAGATTCAGTTTTCAAGCTCATCTATACTTTTGCTTGACTCGTATTTTGATCATATCGTGTACTAGTCAATTTCCCCGGGGACCAATAGCTTTCCTTGTTGCTCTGTGGCTGTGCCTTGCGAAAATCCGAACTTACCCGCAGACAGGGGCGGAGGAAGCCTCCGCGGTACCCGGGGCGGCGCGGCTGAAGGCACCCCCCTGGGGGCGGGGCATCGTGACGCCACGTAGTGACGTCACGATGCGCCGTCACTACGGCCCCGCCCCCCGCGGGGGGGAAGCCCTTTAAAAAAAAGTAAAGCCCTTTTTTTTTAAAGGGCTTTCCCCCCGCTGCGAGGGCGGCGATCGAGGAGGCGCGTGCGCACTCCATCCAAACCGGCACTGCTGCTTCTGCAACCAAAGCAGCGACGGCGGCACCCTCTCCACTCCAGCCGCCGATCGCGTGCGGCGGCTAGGGGGGTGCCACCGCCGCTGCTTTTGCGGCGCCCTTGGGAAGCGCCATGCCGAAAGCAGCGGCGGCGGCACCCCCCCCAGCCGCCGCACGCGATCGGCGGCTGGAGTGGAGAGGGTGCCCCGCCGCTGCTTTGCCGGGTTGGATGGAGTGCGCACGCGCGAAGTTGCGCGTGCGCACTCCATCCAAACCGGCACTGCTGCTTCTGCGGCGCCCTTGTGAGGCGCCGCGCCAAAAGCAGCGGCGGCGGCACCCCCCCAGCCGCGGCGGCTTGCAAGGGTGCCACAGGAGCAGCGCCGGCGCTGGCGGGCAGGGCCCGCGCAGGGCGGGGCCAGCCCAACTGGCACCCCCTCCCTGAGTGGCACCCGGGGCGGACCGCCCCCCCGCCCCCCCGTTGCTACGCCACTGCCCGCAGAATCAGAATTTATTAGATATGCGGAAAACCTGAAGAAAGATTTTGTTTATCCGAGCTTCAGTTCAACTGGTATGATTGGATTTTCACAAGGCACAGCTGTGGAAGAGAGAGTAAAGGTTTGGGGCCCAAGGGAAATCAGTCAGTATGCAATATGATCAAAATACAGGTTAAGCCAGTGATGGCTAACCTTGACACTCCAGATGTTTTGGAACTACAACTCCCATCATCCCTAGCTAACAAGACCAGTGGTCAGGGATGATGGGAGTTGTAGTCCCAAAACATCTGGAGTGTCAAGGTTAGCCATCACGGGGTTAAGCGAAAGTGTGGACGAACCCTTAAATTCCTTCTAAAGCTATAAAATCAAACTGAAGGTTTCCATTTTGTGATTTCATAGGAATGACAGGATTCCTCAGAGAGTGTTAGCTGGACACAGTGGTGATGCCAAGGCAGGATTTGGGGTAGAAGTCCTGGGCTCCGCTCAGCGAAATTGGCAAGAGGGGGGCTGACTGGCCACATTCCGAAGGAAGCGAAATAATGAATGTTACCATGTAAAGAAGTAGGCTGACTTTAGACCATTAAGTCCAGAGTCTAAAATCATCTATTGTACTACGTGACTGAACAAACTGAGAATATTTTGCTTGCCCAATGCATGTTTGACTATACAGTCCATTGTACACAGGACTTGGTCAGACAACCCCGTTTCACTCGAATCCCAATAGCAGCATTAGAATCAGCCCAGTAAAGTCTGTTCTAACTGCATCTTGGGTAGAGATGGGTGAGCCTGGCAATTTCTGTTGTTCTCAGCTGCTCATTTCCTCAGCTTAAGTTCACATTTCTGCATCGGTTTGCAAATTATTATTTTTTAGGTCCTCCAGAAAACCCACCTGCATTTTAGTGCAAATTTCTCACAACATGCACATGTTTGTATGCAATTTTGCCCACATGCGCACATTTTTGCAAAGAAACTGAAAAATAATACAATGCAATTTTGTATGTTATTTTTGCTAATATGTGCATTTTTATGCACGCTACCACAGTATATGCATTTTTGTACACATTACTTGACTGGACAACTGCATTGCAAAATTCGTAGAAGTGCAAATTCTGAAGGACAGCTGTGTTTTGGTTTGTGTGTTGTTCTGGAAAGCACAAATTAGGTAGGTTTGTGTTTGAATGTGAACTGAATTCTCCCCCATCCCAAGTCCCAGCCACATACACACCTAATTCCTTTTTTAAAAATAGAGATGCCAGGATGAATCTTGGGCCCCTTTGCACACAAAGATCATGCTATTCTACGGGGCTGTGGCCTTTCTCATCGGTTGACATTTGCAATAACCATTTATGTTGATGCAGAGTGGAAAAAGAACCCTGTTATCTGAATCTATCCCAAAACATCTTAAATAAAGTCTTCACATTCTCTCCCCCCCCACCCATTTTTACCTATCCATGATAGTTTGTACTGCAGACAAAATATTAATGGCATTTCAGACATGGTGCTGTCATTATATCTCTGATCTATTCAAGCTTAGGGTGGTAAGATTTCATATTGCTGTCAAGCAGAAAGTCTTGGGCTGGGAACAGGGGGAGGCAGGGAGAGAGACCGGTGGAAAAGAAAATGGCAAATTTGCTATGTTTAACACATTGGAGGCCATCTGTATTTTATTCAAATGGGGTTATATATTTTGTGAGAATAAAAAACAGCTTCATGAGTCAGTGTGTGTATGGCAGTCGCTTGAATATCCCATAATGGGAAACATGTTTTAGCTTGGAAGTTGCAAAGGGAAATCAAATGTTTGAAGTGTCAAAGCTGGAGATACATAAAATATGCCTGACACCGTAGCTATTGGAGCCAAAAAGAATAAATCATTGTCTCAGGAAAGAAAACCCCACCAAGCTCTTGGCTGTAACACTCATTTTCCTACACTCAAATAAAATTACATACAACCTGATAATTTAACCAGACTTGTCAATGGGGGGAAATGATTGATTCCACAGACATCATCTCTCTGTGCTTCATTTTATAGGCAGGAGCATCAATTACATTATCTGAGAAATGAATTGAAATGCCCAAGGTCTCCTTTGCGAATCAGGAGAATAGGGGAAGGGGTCTTAAAAACACTAAGCTGGTTATTAAAAATGAAACATGGCAATGTTCCGTTATGGCTGGTTATTAAAGGTGAAAGTAGGCTGGTTATTAAAAGCAATGCATTTTGGTTATATTTCAAGAGAAGCAAAACCTGTAGGAATCTAGGAAGCTGCCTCATACGGAGTCACATCTTTGGTCTACTTAGCTCAGGAGTGTCTAGACTGACTGGCAGTGGCTCTCTAGGGATTCAGGCAGGAGATTCTCCCAGCCCAAGCTGGAGATGCTGGGGATTGAAACTGGGACCTTTTGCATGCAAAACAGATGTTCTTCCATTGCTATGGCCCTTCCCAATAATGCATAGACTGCTTCCATGCAGGAGGTCTTGGGTTTGCATCCTGACATTTCCACTTCAAAGGATTTAAGGATCCTGAGAAAGATCCCTGCCTGAGACTCTGGAGAGCCGCTGCCAGACTAGATCAGGTGTAGCCGACATATGTTCTCCAGATGTTGCTGTACCACCACTCCCATCAGCCCCAGCCCACATGATCAATAGGCATGGATTATGGGAGTTGGAGTCCAACAACATCTGGAAGGGACCACATTGCCTATCCGGAGCTAGATAGAGCAATGATTAAATTCAGACAGATTCATAGGTTCATGGTTTAGCCAACAGCTCGTTAACTGCTGAGGGTTTGCTCCTGAGTCAGTTCAGTGCTTTATGACAGGGCCAAGAAAAATTTATTCTATGAAGGGCCAATAACCCATGGGAAGAGTCAATTGGGTCATCAGACAGTGGATGAGGCTATAGGCAATGGGGGAGGGAACCAAAACTGGCAGTGGCCTCGACATCTATGACCCTCCCAAAAATGCCCACCCCACAAAGTTTCTTCCAAGCTTAATTTCAGCTGGGAAGAAATGGGGCTTTGCTGTATATTTGTTTAATTGACATTGGAATGGAAAATGCCGGTATGTGTATTGCTAAGGGTTTAACAGTGGAAAATTCCATTGGGGTACACTAAAGTGAAGGAGAGCTCTCTAAGTACTTAGATTGGTTTATAATTAACTGTTGGTGTTCTCTGCTCTTTCATGTGGTGTTTAACATTAGATCACATGAGCAAAGTCTTTAGTTGCAAATCACCATTTTGAAGGGAGTTGCCTTTGGGTGTTTTTTTGGGGTGGGGGTGGGGTTCTCAGCCACAGTGGGAGAAAGATGCACAAATGAGTCTCTCTGAGAGAAAAAAACAGCTACAGGCTAATGGAGGCTGTAGGGAGAGAAACATCTTTGATTTTAGGTTTAGAGTTTCATAATATTTATAGGAAGATTTTGGACAAGCATATGTCTTTTGAAACTAACTGATTGCTTTATGTTCTGTTTTTAAAAAGTTCTGTGAGTAAAAAATTGAATTATCTTTATGGGTCTGGACAATTTTTATTCCAAGAGGAGTCAGTTTTTATGCATCCTACTGTTTAAAGCTGCACAATATTAATATCTGCAATAAGGAAGACCTCTACAGGCGCTCATGCGGCTACCCTCTGGCAACCTATGGATTGAACTTTTTCTCTTGTGTGCTGCTGCTCTGATTAAATTTGCTCCCATTCCCACTGCTTTTTTAAAAAGGAGGAAATTTGACTATATGGGAGCTATGAGGAAATCTCATTGCAACTGCTTTTGATTCTCAGACTTTGCCTTTGACATACCATGCACAACACTGATCTAATGGAGGGTGTGTTCCTGCCTTGAATGTGGAGGCACAGAAGGAAAAGGAGGTACCCTAACACTAGTGAACCCAACTGACAGGCTGTGTGTGTGTATGTATGATAACAGATAAACTGTGGGTGACTGATTGTTTAGATATACTTAAGGACTGAACCAACTGCAGCATTAGTCACTGTACAGAGAGCATGTTCTGACACCCACATGCCCATAACATCCTGTGTTTCTGTACATTCTTTGAACCTGCTTGTATTCATCGTGTAAATATTCTGTATCAAATGATAAATGAGCAGAGGTTGGAGAAAGGTGTAGGATGAGACATTGGCTGGTTGGGCCTTCACCACAGTGCTAGTGTTGGCAAAGAAACTTAAATAATGCGAATGGAATCCAGGGGGAAAGAATTCAGATAACACTTTGCTGAGCAAACTGAACAAAGGGAGTGTATAATTTGAGGAGAGTTTTTACCTTTTTTTAGTTCGGGCCGTGTACACAGCAGGAAGACATTCAACCAAAAGGATGCAGGAGGAAAACTCCTCAGAACTATGCAGCCAGAGTGTGTGTTACCTCAGTGAAGATAATGTCATGATACCCTCAACCATCTCCCTCTTTGCAAGTTGGCTTTAACCCTGACAAAGGTAACCCTTAAGTTACCAACTGAATGATCCCTGATGTTGCACTTTCAGTAGGTAGAACAGCCTTTGCAAGCCCCTACCAGTCAGAGTGGGCTAGATGGCGAATAGGCATAAGACTGTTCCTAACATTCCCTGTCACCTCCCCAAAATGGTTCCTTGCCAAGCTGGCTCCCTGGGTGTCTGCCTCACCCCAACTCCAGGCTCTAGATCAAGGGGAGCTCCTATGTTGGATTGAGTGGAATTACTTAGTGTCTATACTGCTCATACCACCAGAAGCGGTATAGTCATGCTGGCCACATGACCCAGAAAGCTGTCTGCGGACAAATGCCGGCTCCCTCGACCTGAAAGCGGAGATGAGTGCCGCACCCCATAGTCGCCTTTGACTGGACTTAACCGTCCAGGGGTCCTTTTCCTTTACCTTTGATAGCACTAGTTTCTGAATACCAGTTGCTGAGAATTGCAAGTAGGGAGAGTGCTGTGTGCACAGGTTCCACTAATGGGCTTCTCATGGGCATCTAGTTGGCTACTGTGACAACAAGATGATGGACGAGATGGGTCTTTGGCTTGTTCCAGCAGGGCTCTTCTTAATGTCTAATACTCAGTGGTTTTATTTGTTTGTTTGTTTCTGGAGGTGTTGTACATACAACAAAATGGACATTGTGCAAGTACATACCCTTTAACTCAGGGGTCGGCAAGACTTACTGACCATGGGCTGGATCACTCTCGCGGAGACGCAGCGCGACACCAGAAATTGCTTCTGCGCATGCCCAGATATCGAAAACCGCGCCTGCACAGAAGCAATTTTTGGCATCTGGGCATGCACAGAAGCGATTTCCAGTATCTGTGTGGGCGCAGATGCGATTTCTGGCGCCACTCGGCGAGTCCCCGAGCCGTGCTGCACTGGTTTAGCACAGCACATGGGGGACTCGCCAAGTGGGCGGCTCGGTTTGGGGGCGGCTCGTGGGCTGGTAAAACAGTCTTCATGGGCCACATCTGGCCCATGGGCCACACGTTGCCGACCCCTGCTTTAACTGTCCTGGAAAAACTGGGATATCCCATTTTTGTGTGAGAGCACGGAGGCCATTTTGGGCACTGAGATCTTGCCCTGAAAAAAGTGCTATTTGCACAGGTCACATGACTCTCCTGACACTGCAGGTTGGAAGACAAGCATCCCAGTTTCTAGGCTGGACATGTTGCGGAGTATGCATTGTGGGGACATACTATCTCTCTCCTGACAGCCTCAGCAAATCCTGCTTTCAGATTAGAGCCTTCTACAACAGAAAAGAAAACTAATGCTAGGGCCTTGAACTGGGAGAGAGGGAACGATGAGTCACTATTGATGACTCATTAAGGAATGGGCATTCCTTAAAACTCATAAGCAATGAAACGCCATCCATCATAGGTGCTAACTCCCTGGGTTGCTGGGCGCCTGAGCACCCACAAAATTCCCCATGAAAGGGCTGGGCACCCACAAATTTCAGTTCTAGGGCCATGCACACTGCATGGCATCCACAGCCCCAGGCACCCACAGTCGGGGGGCCAAGCTGGCACTCCTGCCATCCATTGATTATCCTGAAAAACATAGTCGTGGAAGGGATGAGAAGCAACCAAAACCAAAACATTGCAATGGAAGGAGGAAAGAAGGAACAAATAAATCCATATTTAAAATCTGCTGCAGTCTGTAAAGTGAAGCGATAGTTCTGCCACGTATTTGGGCTCCACCCCAACCTGGCCTCCAAAAAGAGGGCTAATTCCACGATCAGAAAAGCCACCCGATTAGCCTAGGGGAGAAGGGAGATGGCTGTTGGATTGACCTGGATTCTTGGCCAGCTAATGTATCTCCCTTTCGTTTGCAGCAAAACATCTGCTTCCTCTACTTTTTCTTTTTCTTTTTGCAAAACGGTTATGTAAAGGAAAAAATTGTCCTCAGCAGTTATGCTCAGCCCCATTGCAATCTTCTGAAAGTTGCAGGTAATAAATGTACCAGTGGAATCAGCTAACACTCCCCAACCTCCCAGGGCACTTTAGGTTGAATTCAAGTGAACAAAGAAGAACAGCATTAGGCATGCCTGTAGGGATTAATGCTGGAGAGTGTGCTTGCCCTGTGGGCTGTTAACACACTCTTTAGATACAGCAGTATGTGCCCCACTTTTATTCTCACTGGGAGAATCATGCTCAGTGAGGCAGTACGTTCTTGACAGGAAGTGTTGTGTACTTCTTCATCTTTTCTGTAAGGCAGGGGTGGGAAACCTCAGGCCTAGGGGCCAAATGTGGCCTCTCCCCAGGGATTCCACCCCCAGAGGAAACTAAAGCAATCAAAGGTCTGATCCAGGAGGCCACTCATTCCATTCTGCTCTTAGGAGCACGGTTCATTCTGGTTCCAACGGCCGAAGTCAATATGAAAATAGGACCAGAGCTTGCATACTGTAAACACGCAATTAGTTTTCCTTTGGCATTGATTGATTATTATTTTTAAGCCAATCCTTTGGTGTACAAACTGCCCAACCTTCCTAAATGAAGATTAGAGAGAAATAATTACATAGATACAAATGGAATTAACCCAGGTTGGAATTTATCAGGACGCTTTGAAGGTAACACTCCCACATCTGACGAGGATTTTAAAGCACTTAGAAATGCCCACATAAAGCAGGCTGCCAGCAGAGAAAGGGCTCCTCCAATTATTTCTCCAGCAGGTGCCAGGGATTCGTTTTTGGGCCCATCGATGGTAGGAAACTTCACCTCACCATCTGGTAGCTACTTCTTAAACAATGAAGGGAAACGAGGCAGGGAGTGCACAAAAGGGCACATTCTTTCCCAGCACCGATAAAGGGCCTGCTCATAAGCGGTCCTGGGGAGACCTTTTACTCTGAACTGTAAAAGTGAATCCATCTGATGTGGTTCCTTTCAGCTTCTCATTTTCTTAATCTTAAAAGGCAAAGGGACCCCTGACCATAATAATAATAATAATAATAATAATAATAATAATAATAATAATAATAATTTTTTATTTGTACCCCGCCCATCTGGCTGGGTCTCCCCAGCCACTCTGGGCGGCTTCCAACAAACACAAAATACATTAAAATATCACAGGTTAAAAGCTTCCCTAAATAGGGCTGCCTTGAGGTATTTCCTAAATGTTATGAAGTTGTTGATTGCTTTGACCTCTGATGGGAGGGCGTTCCACAGGGCGGGCGCCACTACCGAGAAGGCCCTCTGCCTGGTTCCCTGTAGCTTTGCTTCTCGCAGTGAGGGAACCGCCAGAAGGCCCTCGGCGCTGGATCTCAGTGTCCGGGCTGAGCGGTGGGGGTGGAGACGCTCCTTCAGGTATACAGGACCGAGGCCATTTGAAGGTCCAGTCGTGTCCAACTCTGGGGTTGTGGCGCTCATCTCACATTATTGGCCGAGGGAGCTAGCGTACAGCTTCCGGGTCATGTGGTCAGCATGACAAAGCCACTTCTGGTGAACCAGAGCAGCGCACGGAAACACCGTTTACCTTCCCGCCGGAGCGGTACCTATTTATCTACTTGCACTTTGACATGCTTTCGAACTGCTAGGTTGGCAGGAGCTGGGACAGAGCAACGGGAGCTCACCCTGTCGCGGGGATTCGAACTGCCGACCTTCTGATCAACAAGCCCTAGGCTCTGTGGTTTAACCCACAGCGCCACCCGCGTCCCTTTCCTTAATCTTACGCTGATGCAATTAACATGTTAAAAACCTTACACGTTAGATGTAATTATGCATTTCACGCCAGGAAGTTTGGCACTGGAGGTCCAGGGAACTACAAATGTATTATAGGGCACACAAGGGTGAAGTTGTAGTTGCCTCCAGATGACCTGTTGATTGAGCATTTGATTTGTTTTGGGGGAGTTTAAATGACATTGCACCAAAGAAACGTCATCCCACACTTCCCAGTACAATTCCCTGTCACTTTCCTTACTGCAAAACAACACCAAAACCTACTTTAGGCAGAGCAGGGGAGCTCTGAATCAACATTCACTGTGCAGCTTGAATGTGTTGATTTGTGACTAAACCTCACCCCAAAATAGCAACGGTCAGGAAGTGCTAACGATATCGTATTTTGGACTTAACTTCTTTTGGCACTCCTTGTCCTGCCTCCACAAGTTTGCCGCTGCTCAGTTTTGAGAATGCAGACATTTGTGATGAACAAACCTTTCAGAACATGTCAAATGTGTAGCCAGTCTTTGGACGTGCCCAATTTGCAGGTTCAAGGCCTGCAGCAATTAAGCAAGTCAGAGTCCTAGAAGTGAACTTTGTTATGGGAATCCATGCAGACCAACTGAATTTCTTACGAATATTTTTGGCTTTACTTCACACTATCTTTTTTTTTTTATCATAGCGAGAAACAGTCTTATCAAAAACGTTATGGGCAAAAAATCTTTATCCACTCAGCTTTCCAAAGTCTAGCTGTATTTACTGAAAGTTCAAAAGGTGCAGTTATATTCTCCCCTCCTCCGAACTGCCTCTTTGAAAAATAGCCATTTATTCCAGCTTGCTGAAATGAGAAACATGCTCTTAGTCTACAATTTCAAACCCCCAAATTGCCAACTCTGGGATTTTATCTAAAGGGCTGACGGTTAACGGTTTGCTTTCCCAGTTAAATCTCGTCTGCCCCCTGCAGAAATGTCAAAATTGGAAAATGAGAGTGGCCACGGGATACACTTTTCCCACTTGCTCGTTTCCCAGGGATAGAATGGTTGTAATGAGTACTCATTTCTCTGCATTGTACAAGCTCCATCATGAATCTGCGCTGTAAAAGTAGCTATTAAAATTTATGAGTGGAAGCAGTCCTTGGACTGGTGTGAGTGTGCATTAATGCATATTATTTAGTGTATTTTTTTGTTTAAAAGTGTTTCTAAACCACTTAATATTTAAGCATCTCTAAGTGGTATATAGAAATGCAACACAGAAACAATAAAACAGGATCATAAAAACAGAAATGTAACATGAAAACCAGTAAAGCAGTGCTCTACAAACAGATAGAAAACAGGAATTCCGATATAACAACAGGCTCCAGTCTTGCAGGTCAGGGAAACCTGGGGTGAAAAGATATGTCTTTTCAAGTCGCATGAAGCAACTGGTGGTTGATGCTTCACATATGGCAGAGTGAAGTGGATCCCACAATGCAGGGACAATGGTGGAAGATGCCTTTTTCGGGTCACCCCCTCTGTGATAGCCTGTAGACCTCAGTGTAAAAAATTATCCAGAGGATCCAAGGGATCTTTGTTGTTGTTTAGTCGTTCAGTCGTGTCCGACTCTTCGTGACCCCATGGACCAGAGCACGCCAGGCACTCCTGTTTTCCACTGCCTCCTGCAGTTTGGTCAGACTCATGTTGGTAGCTTCAAGAACACTGTCCAACCATCTTCAAATATATAAAAGGCCAGGTTCAAATATATAAAATATATAGCCATGTTCAAATATATAAAAGGATGTCATATAGAGGAGGGAGAAAGGTTGTTTTCTGCTGCTCCAGAGAAGCGGACACGGAGCAATGGATTCAAACTACAAGAAAGAAGATTCCACCTAAACATTAGGAAGAACTTCCTGACAGTAAGAGCTGTTCGACAGTGGAATTTGCTGCCAAGAAATGTGGTGGAGTCTCCTTCTTTGGAGGTCTTTAAGCAGAGGCTTGACAGCCACCTGTCAAGAATGCTTTGATGGTGTTCCTGCTTGGCAGGGGGTTGGACTGGATGGCCCTTGTGGTCTCTTCCAACTCTATGATTCTATGATTCTATGATCTCGTCCTCTGTCGTCCCCTTCTCCTTGTGCCCTCAGTCTTTCCCAACACCAGGGTCTTTTCCAGGGAGTCTTCTCTTTTCATGAGGTGGCCAAAGTATTGGAGCCTCAGCTTCAGGATCTGTCCTTCCAGTGAGCACTCATAATGGAGTTGTTTGTAAGTGTATGTGTGTATTGGTGTGTGTATGAACATACGCTTCTGTTGCATGTGTGTATGGTGCATGTATGTGCCTGAAATTGTGGGGTGGCCCGGCACATGGACAGCTCATCTGAGCTAGTTTTGCACCACCTATGCTTGTTTTCTTTTAGTTTTTGAAAATAAATGAACATTCATAAGCATTTGCAGCATGTGTGAGCCATTACTGCTGCTACTATTAATTACCCAACCTTCACCCCAAGGTCCCAGGTTGGGCTGCAGCATTAGAACACAACATTAAGCCCAGTTTAAAACAACTCGCTGTTAACAGGAAAACAATCTTGATAAATGAATAAAGAGCAAAAGAGCAAAGAAGCGTGGTAGCTGTTCTGCAATGCCCTCCAGATGTTGTTGGACCACAACTCCCATCAGCCCCAGACAGGATGGCCAATGGTCAGGGATGATGGGAGCTGGAGTCCAGGGCTGGTTACCCCTGTTCTAGACAGTACTAGAGGAAATGCTATTCATATGGTCAGTGCTCCCCCCCCTGAAAAATAGGTGCTGGTACTCACCATGAAGCTGTTACAGTAAGTGCCACACTTTTTAACAAAGAGAGGTGCTAATAATAATAATAATAATAATAATAATAATAATAATAATTTATACCCACCCACCTGGCTGGGTTTCCCCAGCCACTCTGGGTGGCTCCCAACGGAATATTAAAAAATGATAAAACATTACAAACCCTTCAGTACCCCCTGAAAAAGCACTGCATATGGTGTTTTCTTCTTCTACATTGATTTAATGATTCTATAGCTAACTTCAGCATGGGATTTTACTCTCAGACAACTTGCCCAGTATTTGTGGATTTTTTTGCTTTATTGTGCCAATAAGCGCTACATGTTTAACAAAAATTTAATGAGTCTTTGCACTTGCCTAAAGTTCCTTCTCATTGTTTTGAGAATATATATGTATCTGTATTATACAGTAGAATCCTATGCCAAATTGCCTGCTCCCATTCTTTTATAGATGGGATTTGCCACCCCCCGACTTTTGTTCTGACCACACCCACCCCTGGCACGCACCCACCCGAGAGGGTCGGCCTTGGAACTTGAAAAGGTTCCCCACCCTTTTGTTAAATGATGGCTGAACACAGACGTGCGATATGTTTTTGCTTGCAATCATGTTTCCATAAAACTGTCTCTTGACCTGTAGAAATGAATTACTAGAAGCAATATAACACAGCCAAATGATTTCATGTTGCTCATCAAGAGCCAACAAACTGATGTGTTGCCTTTGTGCTGCCAGAAGTTTAAATTCATTTCGCCAGCATGCGTGCCGGAGAATTTTCTGGTAGATTCTGTCTGAATTAATTTGGATTTTCCACTTCAAGGTACCAAGATACAAGGGAACAGCACTTAGTCATCCTTTCATATTTTCTCTCTCCCTTCTTCCCTCTTCTAGTTACACCCATCCTGTACATTTAAAACACATGTCTACTACTTCCCTCCACTTTGGGGTTGGAGAACTGCACCATTAAATTTGGACAAGTGTGAATTTTGCAGAAAGAGAGCAGAAAGAGAAATAAGTTGGTACCTTGCAGCAACTTACATGGAAGACTGTAATCAGATAACATGTGAATGCCCTTCACTATTTTTGGGACCACCTTGCTAAGAATGAGTGGAACCACTCTGGGGGGGTGTCTTATGCTTCTTAATTCCTGCAGCTTCTCTATAGGGAAGGGATGGGGTTTTTCAGATGGACTCCAACTACTACCTGTGGGAATGTTCAGGCTAGCAGGAGAGGATATATTGTTTATTAATATCCTTCCTAACTTTCGCTAGCAAGTTCCTTTACTTAGCAGAGTTTACATTCCCCTTTTACATGCACAGCAGTTTGTTGGTTGCAGGCTTGTGTAAGCCTCTCAGTATTATACAATTCAATCTGTCTTCAGATTGAATTGTACGTTCCTGGTACCGGTAAGTTCCCTTGAATCCCTCTTAAAAGAATAAAGAGGAAGATTGGCAGAAATTCAAAATGTATTTGAATAAATATTATGGAATACAAATTTGAAAAAAACTCTTAGAGGAGGAGCTATAGGCTTTCAATGTAAAATGATAGTTTTTTAGGAATTGTTATTTAGTAAATTTAAGAAATTGTAATAGAGGAATGATAAGTATTATGTAGATGTTAAAAATATGAAAATGAAACTGTTAAGGATGATATAGGATGAAACTCAGATGGAACCGAGGGAAGTCACCTAACTTTGTTAAAGAAAGATGGTTGGGGGGAAAATCCCCTTTTTTCTTTTTAGTGTGTTATTGTTTACTTGTATTTTTGTTTGTTAAAACTGAATAAAAATTATATTTTTTAAAAAATAAAAGAATAAAGACGCCACAATCTCATTCAAAGTCAACAAAAGAACTTTACTTACATCAGTTCACAGTTGGATCCCTGAAGGCAGACTTAGTTGCAAATATGTACATGTAGATCTACCCCATACGGGGGGATAATCCCAGTGCTTCTGCTAGCCGAGAGCTAGCAGAGCAGTCCTAGCTAAAAGCTGGTCAAACGATGAAGGAAGTGAAAAAGAGAGACGTGTGCTGCATGACTCGTTCTTTTGCATGCTCACCTTCTATCACATGCAAAAGGAAGGATGCTCCAGCCCAGGAGAAACAGGAAGTTTCGAATGGCTGGACCAAACATCCCCTTGCATGTCCACTCTAGGAAAACAAGGAATGTTGTATTGGACTGCCTCTCATGGATCACATCCCACACTACCAGCCACAGCCAGCATAGCCAATGAGTCCAGCAACATCTGGAATGCCATGAGTTCCCCCACTCCTGGTTTAGGGCAAGGACCACAGCTCAGGGGTAGAGCATCTGCTTTGCAGAAGGTCCCAGATTCAATCCACAGCATCTCCAGGTAGGGAACCCTGCCTGAAACCTTGGAGAGCCACTGCTGATCAGTGTAGACCAGGGCTTCTCAAACTTAGGTCTCCAGCTGTTTCTGGACTACGGTTCTCAGCATCCCTGACCACTGTTCCTGCTAGATAGGGCTAATGGGAGTTGTAGTCCAAAAACAGCCAGAGACCCACATTTGGGAAATCCTGGTGTAGACAATACTGAGCTAGAGGAACCAATAGTCTGACTCAATATAGGACAAATTCCTATATTCCTGAGTCACCAAAACTATGATTATATAGGATGGGGAACCATTGACACTCCAGATATTGTTGGACTGAAGCTCCCATTATCCCTGATGATGCAGGCAGGTGTTGATGGGAACTGTAGTTCAATAACATCTGGAGGACAGCAAGTTCCTTCCAGAAACCAAGGGATAATATTTAGACCCTGTATTCTAGAAGGCAAAAACTAAAGACTGTAATGGGGTCCTTGCTGACAAGCAGTAGGATGTGGAGACAAGTTGATTTTTGCCCTGATGAATACATGCAGTGGAGCTGGAAATGTTTGTGATGTATCAGTGTTGCTTCGGATTGCCAGATTGTGCCCAAACATAATGTGCAATCAATTTAGCTTCAAATACAAATAATCTCTCTTGCCGCCCAATTTCTTTGGTGTGTCAGAGAAGATGAATGAATGAAAGACCAAGGAGCAGCATGAAAAGCAGCAATTGCAAGCAGGGGGACGGGGAGAGGGAAGCTTGATTCATTGTGCCAGGCATGGACAGACCCCCAAGTTCCTTGACTGAATACAGAAGCCAAAGGAGGAAGGAGAGGGGAGAGGGCCCCGACCTTTGCCAAATGTGCAAAACTTCAAAGGGAAGAGAGCTGCCTGAATCAAGAAGAGCAATTGCATTTGATCTGGAAAATATGAAACCAGAAAAAATTATGCGGTGGAAGATGTGACACATGGTGGACCAGTGTGTAGGGGTGAGGAGGAGGCAAGAGTTTTCACCAGCAACTGACTGATTTCTCAGCCACAAAATAATCCTTGGAAGTGAGATGCTTTAGAGTCTGGGGTTAAGGGTCACCAATAGTGTAAAAACCAGGACACCCTGAAAGTTGTTAAGCTTTTCTGTTTTTAGGAAACCACTGAAATTATTGAGCTTTTTTAAAGGAACACCTCAAAATTGTTGAGGTTTTCTTTGACAAACCCCTGGGTTGTTGAGTTATTTTTTTCTTCCAAAAATGCCCCCCCCCCCAAACCACAACCCTGATTTTTTTGATTGGATTGCCTAAGATCCAGGTCAAAGTCTTTTGGAAATTCCCTCCGGACATCAATCCCGCCTTTGAAATTTCAGTAATGTCCAGGAAAATCAGGACATATGGCAGCCCTAGTCACCAACCTTTTGGGCCCATAGACAGATTTGAAAATGGAAATAATCTTGTAGGGGCGCGCGGGGACACACACACACACACACACACACACACACACACACACACACAGTAACCTAGTCTCTTGGCTGCAATAGAATGCCTCTTTCAAGCCTATTTTCAGAGGCAAGGCAAGGGACCTTGCAGGTGACTGTGGGTGCCTAGATACCCCTGGGCACAACCTTGGCTACCCATGCGCTAGCTGAATAGAAACCAGTCAATCAACTTAGGACAGAAAGTGCAGAATATGCGTTGAATTGTCGTTGCACAGCATCATGGTAGGGGTGTTCCCAGCTACCTCACCCCTTGCCATTGGAAGCCTTGCAAGTGGCTGCAGGAGAAGGCCTGTGAGCAGGACCCAAGGACAAGAGCACCCCCCCTTTCTGCATTTCCAGTAACTGGTATGCAGAAGCATTGTTGCCTCTGGCCGTGGAGGCAGAGCATAGCCATCATGACTAGTGGCCATTGATAGCCTTCTCCTCCACGAATCTGTCTAATCCCCCTTTAAAGCCTTCCACATTGGTGGGCCATAACTGCCCCCTGGGGGACCGAGTGGCATAGTTTAACTATGCAGAAGATCCCAACCAGGCAATAAAAAATAAATCGTACCTTAAATTACTTCTGTGGTCTGGAAGCTTGCAGAATCTGACAGTATATATGGGCTCGAGTTCCCTACTTGGTATTGTTTTTGAATTGATGTGCCATTGTTTCCTGTGTTTGCTCTTTACTCTCTCTCTCTCTCTCTCTCTCTCTCTCTCTCTCTCTCTCTCTGTGTGTGTGTGTGTACACACACACACACACACACACACACTGCTTTTTGTAAGATACATTAAGATGTGTGATAAATGAAATAGAGATGGACAATAGTTTTTAGGAGAGATGAAGTTGCTATGATACAAGGCATACTATTTAATCACACTTTAACTCGGGTAGCGCTGTGGGTTAAACCACAGAGCCTAGGGCTTGCCGATCAGAAGGTCGGCGGTTTGAATCCCCCAACGGGGTGAGCTCCCGTTGCTCATTCCTGCTCCTGCCAACCTACCAGTTCGAAAGCACGTCAAAGTGCAAGTAGATAAATAAGTACTGCTCTGGTGGGAAGGTAAATGGCGTTTCCGTGCGCTGCTCTGGTTCGCCAGAAGCGGCTTAGTCATGCTGGCCACATGACCCGGAAGCTGTTCGTCGGCTCCCTCGGCCAATAAAGTGAGATGAGTGCTGCAACCCCAGAGTCGTTCACAACTGGACCTAATGGTCAGGGGTCCCTTTAACTTTAACCTTTCAAAAGCACTTGCAAGTGCCCAAATGACTTCATGCAGATCGCCTTGCTGCAATGCTTACAACAACCCTGTAAGGTAGGTCGGTATTGTTACCCCCCCTTTTGCAAGATGAAGGGTGGCGGTGGCAAGCAGCATCTGTGTGCCCAGCCACAGAGCCCCCCACCGGCGCACCTAATCTATAAGGGGTGTGTGAAACAATTGGACATGACAACTGTCTGGGATTCAAATTGGCTACAACTTTGTTGATTTCAGATTTTTAGGCATTGGGCGTGTATTGCTCTCAGCTCCCCTATCGCCAGGGGGACTGAGGCATGACAGGGTCTATTCGGGGGTGGATCCATCGCAAAACGCTGGTTTACGTGGCTGGCCCCTAAACGCCGAGTGAAGCTCTATGGCCCACTACCACTATGCAACTTGCTCTTTGGATAGAGACTTCCCTCCAGACCCCTCTAACGGGGTATCCTGTTATTGCCGCCGCAGAGAAAGGGGGTTGGGTGAGTTACCACTTCACCGCGCCCTGATTGGATGAAAGACTACAGGATTCCGCCCAAGGCCTAAACCACCAAAGGTGTGTCTATGGGGAAAGCGAAACCTGAAGTGCAGGGGAAATTCCTTCCCGGCCCTGAATAGGGCAACTGTCCGTAGACCACAGTAAAGCGCTCCTAGCTGAAAAGGAAATGGTTAGGCATAAGACAACTAAGGGAGGGGCAGGGTGGGTGAGGCCCCTGGCTGACTGGACTGTAGCATGCAGGCAGGGGCGTAGGAAGGGGGGGCAGGGGCGTCACCCGCCCAGGGTGTCACCCGGTTTGTTTGTTTTTGACAAAATGGCGGCTGGCCGAGGGCTACACTCACTGTAGGGCGGCCACGGGTGTGCGCATGCCGTCGTTATGGGCGCCGCTCAAGCGCCATCCCTATGGGCACCGCACATGCGCTGCCGGGCGGTTTGCCCCACCCCTGTGGGCGGTTTGCCCCGCCCCTTGACACCCCCGCCCCAGGTTCCTGAGAGCCTTCCTTTGCCACTGCACACAGGGTCGGCCGGGCTAAATGGGTGGCAGGTGGACCTGAGTGAAGCCTGCCCCTCCCCTTTTGCAAGTTGAAGGGCAGCGGTGGCAGCAAGCAGTATATCTTGGAGGCCAGCAAGTGAGGTCACAATGAGGTAGGTATCTTTGACTGACACCTCCAGAATCAGAGATGTAGGATGACAGAAAGAGAGCATTAGAACATTAGAAGAAGAGCAAACTAGGAGTCGTTTCTGGGCCAGATTTCATTATTATTGCCATCTGGACTTGCTATTTCCAGGTTGGCATCACACCAAAACTTATTGTGTGTCAGTTGAAACAACTCTGTCAATAGCTCCTGACGTTTCGTTCCCCTTAATATTCCCTCTGCTCCATTCATGAATCATGATCTGCATATCTATGTATCTATATATCTATCCCATCTATAGCTGCAAAACATTAAATTAAAACTCTTTTTGACCTGTTCTTCCTGGCTAGTGCCATACTCACAGGTCATACATCACCAGAGGTATGACAGTCTCATGATACATGGTTCCAAGAGTGCCGCCACAGAAGAATGAAAATGGGAGATCCCACAGCTTTAAATTTATGATCGTGAAACTTCTAAAAGAAAAGAAAAAATGCTGCACAGTTTATGAAGTAGAAGGAAGGTGGGGGGAAACAGCAGAAAGTTAAGGAAGTCTTTAGAGGTCTACTAATTGCTCTAAAGGGTTTGATCTTAGCATAATCACTTTTATTTTATGTGGGGTTCCCTTACTATTCTTAAACTGGTTTTTTTGCAAGCATTGAGTCCCCATTTGTTTCAAGAAGATGAACGTGAAGAAGAAGAAAAAGGAATAACACCGGCAGATAAAATGCTTCTATAGGTAAGCTGATTACAAAGGGTAGGGATGTAAAAGCTTACACTTGAACTTTCCCATTGAAATGAACATGACCTGGAAATAGCAAATCCAAAGCAAAAGGCAAATGGTTTGGGCTGAATTGTTCTCAGAGTTGTGATGAAAAATATATAGCTGCAATTCCCAGAATTCCCTGGGAAGAGGGATTGACAGCTAAACCACTCTCGAGAATTGTAGATCTCTCCTAACAACTCTCAGCACCCTTAACAATTTACAGCCCCTGGGATTCTTTGGGGAAGCTGTGACTGCTCAAAGTGCTATCGTAGTTCTTTAAATGTATAGTGCAGATGGGGGGGCCTGTATTCCTTCAAGACTCCCGTATAATTCTAATGAGAGTACAGGATAAAAAGATTGGGGAAGTATTCATTGGGACTGTGAGTATTCTTGTTACCAAGCCTGCCTATCAAGACATTACTAAGAATTTAATTTTAGTCAAGTGTTTCTTATTGCTCTGGAAAAGACTTCCAACATTTCCATTCTGGGTTCGTCATAGCTTCAAGGCCCACCAGAAAACCAATCACGGTCCAATGATGGACCAACAACCATCATCTTATGATCTGCTGCTCTGATATTGACTGTGACTTTGCACACACTTGTGTGTTGTGAAACTCTCAGTGCCCTGAAGTTTATTCAATTATCAGACAAAATTATTGCCAAAATCAGCATGGGGTGTATCCAACACATTAAGACATACTCAGAGTAGACCTGTTGAAATGAGTAGACTATTAACTTAATTTCTGTGGGTCTAGGCTGAATATAATTCAGTTGGATAAGTTTCATGGACCATGTAGCTGACAGCTAGATCAGGAGGACTATTTCAAATAGTGAGCTGACATAACAAACTGCACACCAGAGTTTTGTGCATGTCTAACTTTCCTTACAGGCTCTGTCAAAATAAACAGACCCATTTTGTAATGATGATGAATGCCCACCAAAGGCTAAACTAATGTGTAAGTTTCTAATTTGTTTCTCAATCCTGCAGTCCTGATTTGGAAGGAAGGGGGTTTGTGTGTGTGTGTGGTTCTCAAACATCATAAAACTCCTACTCAAATATTTACAGCGTGCTTATACTCACAAGTTCACCTCTGGACGAATTGTTTGACCTTATTTGCAAATGTGTCGGGAAGGGCTCATGAAGACGGATGATCTTTCAGGGACAATCACAGCACCGAAGTGAAGCTGAAGTGAGGCTGCTGGGCCCTGTTGCCGCATCAAAGGGCTCCGGTCGCTTTGAGATGCAAACTTGTGCAGCCACCATGACACATCCAGAATGGAGATGGAGGACAGTCCCATTTTAACCTTTGGAAGGATCGCATGCATTTCACGGGTCACTTTGCAGGGTCCGCGATTCTGACATGCCGACATGGAACACCTGAGAGGTTGATGTTACCCAGTTGCTGAAACCTCGCAATTGATGTGCATCTGAGTTTCAATAATAAACATGCATTACACAAGGCAAACCGCCTTAGTTTCCTCTCCTTAAAAAAAAAAGGGGGGGGGGTTTCTGCCCCAAATAATTATCTTTGGAAGTATGAGCCAATCTTGCTGTATGTTTATTTATAAATTCATATCATTTTTTGGTTTATTTTTAATTTTGCAAACATAGCAAATAGAAAATGAAAACAAAATAAAAAATAAAAAAATTCCTTCCAGTAGCACCTTAGAGACCAACTAAGTTTGTTCTTGGTATGAGCATTCGTGTGCATGCACACTTCTTCAGATACCTTCAGATACCAGATGCTACTAGAAGGATTTTTTTAATTTTTTATTTTGTTTTGACTATGACAGACCAACATGGCCACCTACCTGTAACAGAAAATGAAAGAAACACCATCGGCTCACATTAAGGATAAAATAGCCTATCAATTTTGACTTGTATATTAATATAAGCAATCCATATGTCCAAAAAGGTATCTAAATGAGAATGAGAATTATAAGCCACTGAAAGAACAGTGAGATTTTCAATTCACTTAGTAGTAGATGTTGGGAGAAGTCTCTTTGCAACCATAAGGGCTCATAGGACCTACTTTATTTATGCATCTGTTTGTCCTTACATCACATCACAGAAATATAAATTAAAAGTGCATGGAAACACACAAACATCAAGCCTATTTCCAAAACAAAGTTGATATGAACAATTATTTCTGAGCGGAAAATAAAAAAAAGAATATGCCTTATCATATTTCCCCAATAGGGAGGGACACAGTTTTGGTCTTCTCAGTTTCCCATTCCCCCGCAGTCTTAAACTCCATATTTCTGCAGCAATTTGTATTAAAAAGAAAAAAAATTCTCATGACAATTCTTCAGCATTTTGGTGCAGATTTCTTCTAATATATACATTTTTGTATGAAGTTTTGACTTAATTTTTCCACCCTGTACTTTATTTTCAACAATAGATTTGTGTTTTTGCACACTTTCCCCTAATAATTTGAGGGTGCTCCTGAATCCACCTTTGCCACTGGAAACTGAAGTCGCCTCAGTGGCTGGGAGTACAGTGACAGCAGTAGTTCAAGCCTTAGTGACTTCAAGATTAGATGACTGTAATGCACTCTATGCGGGGCTTCTGTTAGAGCAAAATGCTGTCGTACATTTGCTGAAAGGGCCTCACATTTCTGATCAGAGATCTGCACTGTTGCCCACATTTGCTACTGGGCCAAGTTCAAGTTGTTTCGGTTAATATGAAAAGCCCTCAACAGCCCTGGACCAGTTTTACCTGCCTGACCCCAGGTATATGTCCACTCCATCTGTGGAACTGGCACGGTTCCAGGTGCCACATAAGTCTTGTTCCACAACTGTAAGAAATCAATATTTTAGTGTGATAGTAGCACCTGCACTTCAGTACATCCTATGGACACCAGACAGGCAGGTGTCAGGAATGTGCCCCCCTCCCTGAGCTCAGGGGATGAATTAGACTCAGAGATTGAACTAGGGACCGACTCTGCAGATGAGAACTGCCTGTCAGAACTGAGAAAGGGCAGTTTGACTCCCCCTTTTTGGAGAAGACTCTCTTAGCTCTCAAGGAGAGGAAGAGTTAGAAGGCAGCCAAAGTGTTGCTAGGCAATCAGCAGATAAGCAGTGGTCTGAGTCTGGGTTGAGTGAGAGTGAGGGGGGGGGGAGGTCAGCCTCTCAGTCCCTGATCCAGCCATTTGGATAAAATCAGAAGGCAACGAAAGGACAAGAGGGGAAAGGCGGGAGTCCGGCATCCTTCCAGTTGTGGGAGTAGCGAAACTTCAGACTGACCAACAAACGTAAATGCGAGCAGGTGAGAAGTCGGACTCTAGATGTGCCTTTTTGTAAATAGACCTACATAAAACTGCTGGAGAGTCAATTATTTCTTATTGGAGCTTGCTTGTCTGCTAGAGATCATTACAGCAGGCACTTCTGCTGTTTTCTTGTCAGTGTCTGTTTAAAACATTTTTCATTTAGGCAAACCCATCCAGACCCCCTAAAGGGTATTTGTGTTTTATCTCTTCTTAACTAGTGTTGATGTTCATCATTTTTAATGCTTATAAATATCTGTTTTTAACTGGTTTTTTATTGAGAATTTTAATGTTTTATTTTGTATTTTATTTTATTATTTCCCTCCCCCTTCTGTCAAGTGGCATATACCGGTAAATCTTGTCAAATAACAAAATGCATAAATTGGTGGAGCGTCTGTATCAATTGCAGGGGTTGCTCCAATTGTGCTGTGAAGTCTCGCCACAAATCACAGCAGTGCACTGTATCACCAGTGCCTGGATCTAGTCCCGTCCCGTCCCCCCACCTCACCATCCCAGACCTTTCCCTTATGTCTATCATAAAATAGTTAATCAAGAATTGTTGCAAGCTCTAAGCACTACATGGATATGATGTACATTGGGTTATATCCAAATAAAGTAGTACTCAAAGTAGACCCATTGAAATCTGTGGGTTTAAGTTAGTCGTGTCCACTTATCTCAGTGGGTCTTCTCTGCTGTGACATGTTAATCCATTACTGTTAGTGGCTTCATAATTTATGGCATTATTTTAATTCCTGTTGCTGATTTCACTGTCTAGTATCCAGCTGAACAAATCCAGCACCCAGCTGAATCAGCATTACTTTGGATGTCGTATTTTTCACTGTTAAGTGTTAGGAAGTCTCCACAGGTAGTGGCACCAGCAACCCTTACTGGAAGCCGACTGATTTCAACACAAACAGTTCTGATAACGAGCCATACCTCTGAGCGGGCAGCATTTGGACTCTGCAGGGTTAGGGAGCTGGGTATGTTTAGCCTGGAGAAGAGACGGTTAAGGGGTGATACGATAGCCATGTTCAAATATATAAAAGGATGTCATATAGAGGAGGGAGAAAGGTTGTTTTCTGCTGCTCCAGAGAAGCGGACACGGAGCAATGGATTCAAACTACAAGAAAGAAGATTCCACCTAAACATTAGGAAGAATTTCTTGACAGTAAGAGCTGTTCGACAATGGAATTTGCTGCCAAGGAGTGTGGTGGAGTCTCCTTCTTTGGAGGTCTTTAAGCAGAGGCTTGACAGCCACCTTTCAGGAATGCTTTGATGGTGTTTCCTGCTTGGCAGGGGGTTGGACTGGATGGCCCTTGTGGTCTCTTCCAACTCTATGATTCTGTGATTCTGTGATTCTGGGTGAACAATGAATTGTAAGTCTTATCTCCTGTGCCTTTTCCATGGCTTCAGAATATCTGACAGCTCGGCCAAAGTGAATATGTACTTTGCACGATAAGGGCGACATATGTGGCATGTCTACTGCACATTGTCTGCTTTTCAGTATGTGCCGTTTCCTGTCTAATGATGCAAGGCAGGTTTGTTTCCAGTTCAGATACACTGGAGAGAAAGTTCAAGGTGTATAAAGTTTTGATTTAGAACTCATTGCCATAACTAGCTGTTTTTCAAGGAACAGAACAGACTCCCAATGCCCTCCACCATAAAAAAGTAGTTAGAATGGTGTAGATATGTCCTTTGCACCATTGGGGGGGCATAAATGCTTGAGAATATTCAGAGAAAATTCTTCAAAGTGACCATTTCCCTTCCTTCAAGGAAGGAAACCAAGGTGCAAAATGAACACTCAAGCCCTTCAAGATCCTATTAAGCAGGATTTCTTCCAAATGATTCTTAAGGACCATCTACAGAACTGGCTTTTGAAGGAAATGAGATTCAGAATTTGAGGGAGTTACTAAGGATGCTGTGGTGATTTAGAGTATTGGCCAAGGATATGTAGGGCTGCCATATGTCTGGATTCCCCCGGACATTACTGGGATTTCAAAGGTGGAATTGAAGTCCAGGGGGGATTTCTGAAAGGCGGCGCTTTGTCCTGGATCTTAGGATCAAGTCAATCGAAATATCATGGGTGGGTTTTTTTGCATTTTTGTTAAAAGCTCAATAACTTTCAGGATGTCCTGGTTTTTAGTTTTTGAAATATGGCAACCCTAGGATGTGGAAGAACAGGGTTCAAACCCCTGCTCAGCCGTGAAACTCAATTGGATGACCTTGGACCAGTCACTGCCTCTCAGCCTAACCTACCTCACAAGGTTGTTGTGGGGATTTGATGGGGAGGAGGAGAACTGTGTAAGCAATCTTGAGCTTCATGGAGAAAAATGGTGAGATAGAAATACAATAAATAAATAAATAAGATATTGGAGTAGTCCAAAAAATTTGCCCATGTATGTGCACAGAAAGTAGTACATCTAGCTGAAAGAGACATATGGAGATCTGCAATGCATCCTTAATTCTTATTATTGTATAATCTCTGAAGGTTGTATAACTTTCGCTCTGCAGGGGCATGGATGCTGAAGGGACTCTGCACTTCTGAATTTGCCACTACATTCCTGGTTGTGGCCCATCCTGTGAGGCTGTTTATGGTGACATTAGAAATAAACAAATAAGTGTGATAAGAGAGTGGGCCTTCCTGGGTTTTTTACTCTCAGTTGCACCCCACGAGAGGTGCCCTGTTGCCCCACCCAAATTGTCCCACAGTACTCTTAAGGACTTCTCAATAGTCTGAATTCCTCCCTAGCTCACTGCAGCTAGTGTTGCTCTTTAGGCTCTTGTGTTTTAATAAGCCTGAGATGAAATTGTAGAGGGAAATGTAATATCAGATTCCAGGTTCCCTGCCTGGTACTATTTTAAAGTTTATAAGACCCTATGACTTTCTTCCTAACGAGTTATGCTTGGAAATGCCTGATAAATGTTCACCTTTTTTATTTTTTTGTGTAAAACTTCAGTTCTATAAATCCCATCTTTCTTTTGCACCAAAGGCAAAGCCTAGTTCTTGTTCCCACTACTGCTATTGATCAAAGGTCAGCTAGAGTTTTATTTGGACCTGCGCATCTAGGAAAGGAAATATAAAATGGCCGAGCCAGATTTTAATCTTAATGGCACTTGCTTAGGAAAGAGAGAGAGAGAGAGAGAGAGAGAGAGAGAGAGAGAGAGAGAGAAAGAAAGAAAGAAAGAAAGAAAGAAAGAAAGAAAGAAAGAAAGAAAGAAAATGATCCTACATGCATTTTTTCCTCATCTCCATCACTAATGTTGCTTTCTGGTTTGTTGGATGCTAAGATAGCTTTAAGGAGGGATTGAGTAAATGGTTGCACTTGGATATCACAATAAAAAGGTAAAGAGACCCCTGACCATTAGGTCCAGTCGCGGACGACTCTGGGGTTGTGGCACTCATCTCGCTTTACTGGTGTACAGCTTCTGGGTCATGTGGCCAGCATGACTAAGCCGCTTCTGGCGACCCAGAGCAGCGCACAGAAACGCCGTTTACTTTCCCGCCGGAGCAGTAAACTATGGTTAAGCCATAACCTATGGTTTATTGTGATGGGAACAAGCCTAGGTGATTATCAGACTTGGATACTCCCCTACCCTCTTCTCTGGACTGCAACTGACGTAAATCACGATTATAACAATAGCACGTGCCATTTATGTAACACTTTCAAATATTCAAAATACTCCACTTACATCGTATATAATACCTTTTACCTCTTTTTATTATTTCCCACCCCTCTTACTTCCCTCCGTCTCCAACTCGATTTCCTTCTGATATTTATATTACAATATTCTTGCATTCTGTACTTCTCCTCTAACCCTTTTAGGAAAGTATTCGCTGAATGTATCTGCTCCCTTGTATTTGTGAGGAAATATTGTGTATCTGGAGTCTTTATCATGTCATGTTAAAACAAGCTAATGGAAAGGGCCCACATTCAGGGAACTACATACGGTATCTGCATATTATTATTATTATTATTATTATTATTATTATTATTATTATTATTATTATTATTCATTCTGAGCCATTGTGTTATCTGCACTCCTTACAACCATGGTGTTGCCATCTTAAGCATTTCTTTGAACTGGGCTGTTAAAGAGCTGGACTGATCATAAGGGGTGGGGAAATGGTGCCCCTCCATGTTTGAAATGGACCATGTGGTGCACATATGGTCATATTTTTATGAATCATTTGTATATTCCTTGGCAATGCTCCTGTGTTTAAATAATTGTGGAAGCAACACAATACAGCTGTATTTAGATATTGTTTTTGGTTCATATGTAGGAAGTGTGTGGAGAATGTGTGGAGAATATATATATATATATTCCCTTCTCACAATAAAGAAATTGTCCATTCTGCTGGAATGTACACTATGCCTTGATAAAATCTATCAGTCCTTTTCAGGTGCGGAAATAAAAGACCTTAAAACACGAGAGTGATGCCAACTCAACATTACTAGAGTCTCTAACAGTCAAGGCTGAAGGTGCTATTCATTACCGTGGTATAAAAACAAGCCTGTCTGCTTGGCAGGGAGATTGACTCTGGCATTGCTTCTAAAATTAATAACATCTTATTAAATAAAATAGCCCATACTTTGCGATAGTGTTACTTTAAGGAGCATGGCCTGGGCTGGCTGTATTGATTCCCTGAGAAAGGGGTCCAAGGAAAAGACCTTGAAAATAAAGTCTGAGGATGGACCTGGTGGCTTGTGTAAGAAAGGGGCCTTGTTTGCCATAATGAAGGCCTTGAAATATTACCTCCTTGAAGTGATGCGTGAACTGCAGAGCTGTAGGCAAAAAACCCTGCACCACCACTTGCCAAAGCACACTGTTGAATTTGGATGATGTGAAGATCCCACCTTCAGATACACCCTTTTTTTGTGAAGATGATCTGAACAGCCAGTTGTGTTAGCTTGGATCCAAATAGTTGTCTGTGAGCAAAAGGGCTCCTTCTGTTCATGGACTGGACTAAGATTCTGTGGAGGATCCAGTTGGCAGAAGTAAGGAGGCAATTGTTGCTGATTTCCCCCTTCCCTCTGTGCTATCTCTCATGCTGTCCCAGGAAGTTCACCAACCCCCCAGAGCAGATTTTTTTGGGGGTCTTGAGGTATTGCAGGGGGAAGAACCAACCTGCAAAAGTTGATTCCTCCACAACCACTGTGAGAGTATCCCCTGAGTGTAAAGGAATCATTCCATTGGAAGAAGCCTAGTTAGGATCCAATTATAGCTAGGGAATGGCAGATCAGGGCTATATATTGTTACAGGTGCTGCTTTTGTTACTTTCATAATATAAAACATACCTAAAATATAAGCCATAGCAGGATTTTCAAGGGGTCACAAAATATAAGCCATACCCCGAAAATAAGACATACCCCGAGCCAGCGGGACCCAGCATGCCGGCCGCGGCAGGAGGAGGAGGCGGCCTGCCGGGTCGGTGCCCAGAACCGGCTACTGCTGCTGCAGCGCTGCGCCGCACGGAGCGAGACCGCTGAGCGCTCCAGCCAGCGGGACCCAGCACGCTGGCCGCGGCAGGAGGAGGAGGCCTGCCGGGTCAGCGCCCAGAAGCAGCTGCTACAGCGCCGCGCCGCATGGAGCGAGACCGCCGAGTGCCCTGAGTCAGTGGGACCCTGCTGCTGAAGCGCCGACAAAGCGCCCAGCAGCGCCACGCACAGCGCCCCGAGCCAGCGGGACCCAGCAGTGCTCTGTAGCACTTTGAATCCTCCTCCTCCTGCCGCGGCTCGGAGCGCTCCACGCGGCGCTGCTGGCTGCTTTGTCGGCGCTTCAGCAGCAGCAGCAGCCAGTTCCGGGCGCCGAGCCGCGGCAGGAAGAGGAGGATTCAAAGTGCTACAGAGCACTGCTGGGTCCCGCTAGCTCGGGGTGCTTGGCGGTCTCGCTCCATGCAGCACTGCTGGGCGCCGACCTGGCAAGCCTCCTCCTCTTTCTGCTGCGGCTCGGCGCCCGGAACTGGCTGTTGCTGCTGTTGCTTGCCAGGTCGGCGTCCAGCAGTGCCGCACAGAGCGAGACCGCCAAGCACCCCGAGCCAGCGGGACCCAGCAGTGCTCTGTAGCACTTTGAATCCTCCTCCTCCTGCCGCGGCTCGGAGCGCTCCACGCGGCGCTGCTGGCCGCTTTGTCGGCGCTTCAGCAGCAGCAGCAACAGCCAGTTCCAGGCGCCGAGCCGCGGCAGGAAGAGGAGGAGGCTTGCCAGGTCGGCGCCCAGCAGTGCCGCAGGGAGCGAGACCACTGAGTGCCCCAGCCAGTGGGACCCTGCTGCTGAAGCACTGACAAAGTGCCCAGCAGCGCAGCGCGGAGCGCCCCGAGCCTCCGGAAGCCAGCAGGAGGAGGAGCCCAGAACCATACAGTACCAGTACTTAATAAAAAAATAAGACACCCCCCGAAAATAAGCCATAGGCTTATTTTCTTGAGTAAAATAAATATAAGACGGTGTCTTATTTTATGAGAAACACGGTATATCCTCCTTTTCTGCAAGGAAATGGTAAAGGTAAAAGGTAAAGGGACCCCTGACCATTAGGTCCAGTCGTGACCGACTCTGGGGTTGCGGCGCTCATCTCGCATTATTGGCCGAGGGAGCCGGCGTACAGCTTCCGGGTCATGTGGCCAGCATGACTAAGCCGCTTCTGGCGAACCAGAGCAGCGCACGGAAATGCTGTTTACCTTCCCACTGAAGCAGTACCTATTTATCTACTTGCATTTTGACGTGCTTTCGAACTGCTAGGTTGGCAGGAGCAGGGACCGAGCAACGGGAGCTCACCCCGTCGGGGGGATTTGAACCACTGACCTTCTCATCAGCAAGCCCTAGGCTCTGTGGTTTAACCCACAGCGCCACCCGCGTCCCATGGTACTTATTCCCAAATAAATGTGTTTAGCATTAGGGCAAAGTTCTGTATTTGGGTTGATGCTATCTATTGGCAGTTGCTGAAGAGTGGACTGCCACAGGTCTATCCATACATAGAGGTGGGGAGATCTGAGACAGTGGGTAGAAGATGAAGAGGAGAGTGTTTGAGTTCCTGGTGGAATACTCAAGGTGGCTTTAGATATTGCACAGAAGCAGAAAAGGGGAGATAAAGTGTGAGCAATACACATTTCTTGTTTAACGTTTTGCTCTCCCTTCATGACATCTGAAGTGGAAGTGCATGTATTTGCCCTGTAGATAAGGGACAAGGAATCTGTGGCTCTCCAGATGTTACTGGACTCCATCTGCCATCATGCCTAGTCCCCCTCCCTGCTGTAGAGGGAAAAATAGACACAACTCCAGGGCTGAAAGACAAAGTACAAGCTTCTTCCCTTCCTTGCTTCTGTGGGACATCTGAACTTGCCCTCAAAATTGAACTCTGAAACAGAAACTGAGGCTGTGGGAGTAAGTGCCACTGGACTAAACTGGATTTACTTCTGAGTAGACATGCCTAGGTTTCCTTGCACTGTAAATGCCGGAATGGGGTGAGTTCATACATATGGTATGGCATTATCCTTATATTCTCAGAAGTAGTGCTAATCTAATCTTTATATATCGGCCCACATCCTAGACTTTCCTTATGTAAAGGATATGAATAATTTGTCAGGCGCAAGAAGCTTTCCGGCCAAAGGCTAGCCAAACTGAAAGAAGATGGATTGTGATAATTTGGGAGCCGGCTAAGAAAAATAAATGCAGGAGAGCAATGCAGTACTTAAACCAGTGGGTTTTTGGTCAAGTGTTACAAATGGCTACTTAATCAAACCACGGTTGGATACAAAAATATTCCAGGCAGCTGTTCATCCTCCCTCCTCGTTTTATATTTGGGTTGCCTTTGGTGTAATGCCTCCCCCATAAAAACGGGGGCCAAATATCTTCTTTTGACTTGCTTCCTTTGTCAGGGTTGAAAATGGATTTCTGCCTCTAATGACCTCTGAAGAAGATCCCACCCTCTCAATCTTGCTTGGCCTAGTTTTGATCTCACCCATGTCGATGACATAGTTCTCAGCAAGGTCCCGCAGCCAATCTATGCCCTCTTCCCATGACTTTCCAGTAGCCTCTAGGGCAGTGATGGCTAACCTTGACACTCCAGATGTTTTGGAACTACAACTCCCATCATCCCTAGCTAACAGGACCAGTGGTCAGGGATGATGGGAATTGTAGTCCCAAAACATCTGGAGTGTCAAGGTTAGCCATCACTGCTCTAGGGAAATAAAAAATGGGGGTGTGAAGTCAAGATGTTCTTTGTTTCCTCACCTCTCACATGTGGTTGCCAGTGACTTTGGTCAGTTTGTCATCCTGAACGCTGGTCATTAGGAGTGTTATGTTCATAATCGGGGGATCTCTTCCAAGTCCTCACTCCCACTGCCTACTGAAAGGAGGCGGCTGGTGGGAAGAGAGCCAGAGCCAGGTGAAGAATTTTGCTGCCTGAGGTAGAACAACAAATGAAACCCCCATTCTCCAAGACAAATGGCATAATAGTAACCAAAACTGGCCAATGCCACAAGCCTTGGTATGGGTGACTCTGTCTGTTCTGGTTTCTCCATGTTTCTCTCCCCCCCCCCGCCCCCAATCTCGAGTTCAGTGCTCCACATTAGTTTGTGATTATTCTTTTTAAGCCCTCATAAAAAAATCATCAGTTTAATCAAGTGAATTGTTTGTTTGCATGCAATTTTGCTTAATATACCCATTTTTACAAAACCAGTTCCCCTCATTATGATGCATTTTGTATGTTATTTTCACTAATGTTTAGGGAGGCTTTTAATGTTTGATGTTTTATCGTGTTTTTAATGTTCTGTTGGAAGCCGCTCAGAGTGGCAGGGGAAACTGAGCCAGATGGGCGGGGTATAAACAATAAATTCTTCTTCTTCTTCTTCTTCTTCTTCTTCTTCTTCTTCTTCTTCTTCTTCTTCTTCTGTGCATTTTAATGCACATTTTACCCTAGGTATATACATTTTTGTACACATTACTTGGTCGCAGAACTGCACTGAAAAATTCAGAGAAATGTGAATTCCAAAGGGTCACAATTCTCTATCCAAGTTGTCTAGCCAAGCAATGTGTATAAGATGCATACCGGTATGTGTGTAGATAAATGCTAAAGTGTGTAGATAAATGCATGTTTATATATGCACTCTTTAAAAATAAATAAAAAATGTTGCCATAAACTGCACTGGTTTTTGGGGGAGGGTGGTATTTAAACACTTTTACAAATAAGCAAATAAATATGCTAGTGAAAATAACCAATGCATTACATAAGGCAAAACTGCTTTGCAGAGATGTGTACATAAGGCAAAATTGCATACTCAAATGGGTCTGTTAGAAGAAATTTGCACTAAAATACTGTTGAATTCTCCCAAGGACTTACAAAGAAAGCAGATTGCAAACTGATGGGGGAAATGTGGAGAATGGAGAAACTAAAGATAATTAAATTGACAGATTTGCCTCTGTAATATCAGGTAAGCCTCTCTTGGGAGACATTCCACAGTTCACAGTTGAGGGGCCACAGCTAAGATGGCTCTTTCCATTGTGGAAGGCACTTTCTGCATTTCCAATGGTGGAAGCACCCAAAATTGGGTCTTAACCCAATAAATTAAGCACCGCTCAAAGCATCTTCAAAAGCCATGTTTGGAGAGAAGGGTGCATTCCAACACAGATCATATCAGTACACAGCACTGTATAAAATATTGGGATAGTTTTCTTTCAGACTCTCTGTACCACATATTTGTGTGGGGTTTCTTTGTTAATCTTCCCCCATCCCAATATTCATTTTTAAAAAAATAAACAGTCTTATGGAATGGACTTAAAACAACCACTACTTGCATTTCTCGACCCTGCTCATGGGCTTTGCTTGCTCTGCAAGGGGAAAC
Organism: Darevskia mixta; assembly: GCA_034641385.1. Taxonomy (NCBI): domain Eukaryota; kingdom Metazoa; phylum Chordata; class Lepidosauria; order Squamata; family Lacertidae; genus Darevskia; species Darevskia mixta. The sequence goes on along the minus strand of JAWWNH010000054.1, from coordinate 2,861,865 downwards.
AAGCAATTGCAACTTGATTAAGGTAGCCTTTTTTGAAATTCTGTGTACAAGCAAAGGAATCATAATTTCAATATCTGTCTAGACAAAACACCAGATGCTCATAAAAAAGACCAGATGTCAAGTACTTTTGGTCACATCCTTAAACAATGGGAAATAAGAGGCTTTAATTCACATCAGTCTCACATCCTGAATCGCCATGTAATAGCATGCAAAGACTTTAGTTATGAAACGCCACGAGAAACAGGGGCATTCATTGTGTGCCCAGGCATGGAATGTGCACAGCTCGCCATGTGGCCAGCCCAAGGTATGAATGAGACACAAGACACCAGAATTGGGTTGAAACTGGTCACAACTTTATTGATTACAGATGCAAGCTGGTTTTGGCGAAGGCATTGGGTATGCATCTGGTATCAAGCAGCCTGCCTGCTGGTTGATCAGTAAGGTGGGTTGACCCTGAGTAGGGAGTCGCCCCTTGACATATTATATCAAGTGGGACGGGTCCAACAGGGCTGCCACTTGGAAGCTTGTTGACCCATCGTTCCTTTGAGGACTTCCAGATAAAGCGAACCCTTACTGGGAAATAGCTCAGTCGATAGAGCATGAGCCTCTTAATCGCAGGGTCATGGGTTGGAGCCCCAGGTTGGGTGAAAGATTCCTCCATTGCAAGGGGTTGGACCCTCGTGGTTCCTTCCAACTCTACAATTCTATGACCACTTTATCAGGGTACTCAATGTCCAATGATGTACCTCGATGCATTATTCACTCAAAGTTGTGACATTTGCTATGAGGTAGGCAAAAACCTCAACTGCTCAAAGCACAAGGAGAAGGGGACGGCAGAGGATGAGATGGTTGGACAGTGTTCTCGAAGCTACTAACATGAGTTTGGCCAAACTGCGAGAGGCAGTGAAGGATAGGCGTGCCTGGCGTGCTCTGGTCCATGGGGTCACGAAGAGTCGGACACGACTGAACGACTGAGCAACAACAGGCAAAAACCTGCAGACTGGCCAATTTGTCTGCAGGGAAAATTCCTCGCTGGCCCTGAATACAACAACCAAGTTTTCCATAGTAGGGTCCACAGGCCGGCCTGCTCACCTTTGGGCAGGCCCACACAGAAACAAGGCAGGAGGTTGGGAAATACAATGACAAACTGGGAGAAAGCGGTGGGGCCTGGGCGCAGCCTGCTCTTATGGAGGCTTCGACCACACACCCCAAGTCCTCCGATTGGCCTATTCAAACAGGCTTTTGGTGCCAGCCTGTTTGACCAGGGAAGGAGGGTTGGTGTCCCTCCAACAGCCAGAGGCTTTTTAGCAATGGAAGTGAGGCCCCAAAGAAACATCTGCAGAGGTCTGTCAGGAACTCTATTTTAAGAGGAGCTGGGAACCTGTATCTAGGTTTCTATTAAAAACCCATTTCAGTCTGTCGCTTATCTTCATTTCTGATACTTTGCGAGGTCTGAGCTGCACCCTCAACTACCCTAATTTGTCTTTTGTGCCAGAACACTTTGTAAGCAGTCAGCCTCCCTGTCTCTTTATCTTTTCTCCCTCTCATTTTTTATTTTTTGTAGAAGTAGGGGGGGAAATGACCTCAGAGAGCTAACAGGTCATGCAGTAGGTCATTTCTTTAACTGTCAGCAAAACTACAGTGCCAGTCAAAAGTCACTGCACAGATTCTGAAGCAGAGCCAACAGATTAGGAAGCAAAGATTTATGCTCCCATTGAGTATCACCACCTTTCCCAGGCAATGTGATATTGCATGCAAAAGGCCCCAATCTATTCAGTTATATTTGGCAGAATACATGTAGGGCTCTCCGAAGGTCAGTGTTGGGGCAACCTCTGATTTCATCTAACATTGCCCAACAAATAAATAATGTGTGAGGACTCATTTGTGTGCCCTCTTGGAGAAGCTGTAGAGGAACGATGTCTAAATGGGCACAACAATGCAACATTTCTCACCTGCTTGGATGCCAGCAATGATTCAGGCTAAGCAACACACATTTTACCTTTTTGTTCCACTTGGAAAGGTAGATCTGAGAATCATAGAATCAATCACAGAATGGTAGAGCTGTGATGTACCACGAGGGTCATCTAGCCCAACCCCCTGCAATGCAGGAATCTCAGCTAAAGCATCCATGACAGATGGCCAGCCAACCTCTTCTTAAAAACCTCCAATGCAGGAGATTCCACAACCTTCCAAGGGAGTCCCTTCCACTACCTAACCTAGCCATACAATACCCATTATTTTCACTGATGGCAGCTAGCTTTAGCAAACACCAGTTTCAAAAGCACAGCAACATAAGAAAAGCCCTTCTGGATCAGGCCAAAGACTTATCTAGCATGGGCTTACAGTCTCTTCTTCTAGCTTCCAAACAACTGTCTTTTCCTCTCTTTCCAGAGCTCAGCCCTCAGCCTTCTGTATCTCAGTTAGGCCATGCCTTGCAGCTCCTATAAGAGATTCCCACTTTTACCTTCTCCAGCAGCTTTCCTCTCTTTATTTCAAGCAGAGAAGAAGCATTCCAACGCTCTATTTAACTTAGCAGTGTTCACAGTGGAGTAGAAAACACAGTCATCTTGCTTCACATAAAAATGGGGTCTCTCTTTCATGGGATACCGCCCATGTGACCAACGTTAGCCAATCACACGAGAACTACTAGAGAACCCTCTAGAATCCAGTTACCAACCAATCAAATTTAAACACATAGTAATGCATACAATCATTTACAATTTCAGTGAAGTAAATTAATATACTTAACAAGAACTCCCAGTTTTGCTGCCTGCCTGAGACAGCAAAACAGGAAGATTGCTAAGCGCCTGATTAGCTGTTACTATACACAGATGTATGGTGTGAACGGGGCCCTTGTATACTGTTTGATTCTCAGATGTATATGGCACAACACAGTTGCCTTTCACACCTTCCTCTCCTGAACTTGCACATGCTGGTCTGTGCACAGGTATTTCCTGCTAGTGGTTCTACCTCCTCCCATGGTAACCCTCCCACAAGCAGACAGCTGTGCTGTGACAGCTGCACATGTTCAGTGGAGCACACAAGGGTCTAACTGGATCAGGTCCACATAAATATATAGCAGGATGAAAAAATGTCTTGTAAATGTTGGGGTGGGATGGGGTGGGGGGAGAGCAAAGAAAAACCAACAACCCCAAGATTAATATTTTCTTCTTGGAATATTCTCAAATATTTCCTTGGCTCAAAAGTTGCTTATCAGTCAGAGATCTGCAGATATTCAATTCCCCGTTGTTAAATATTATCCCAGCCCCTTTCCCCACTCCACTTTTACAATGTTTTACATAGCAGAGCTAATGCACAAGGACAAAATATTTCCCACTACCCTTCATTATTCCTTATTAACAGACTCAGGATCAATTTAGAACATTTGGAGCTATTTAAATATCTTCAAACTGGCATCCTTAAACCTTCACCCACAATGCATTTATTAATGGAAAAATGGCAGACATAAAATATGTAGTAAATCCTCATATGTTAACCAGCTGCTGTAAGTATGAATAGGGTGTATATTGCATATAAAATCTTCAAAAAGAGCTCAGTGGAATGTAGAGAGCGAGCCTCACAGCATTATGGAAACACTTCACTGGGAAATTAGCTTAAGCTCTAGATTTCAGCAAATCATTCTCAGCAGATAATTCATTTAATTACTTGAGCCTGCTTTTGGCCTGCAAATTAATCACTGACATGACACTAGATGCACTGCTTTTGTTGGGTGTTGATTTCTTCAATGTACTGTTTTCCTGCTTGAGGACATTGCCATCGATTGGCAACACTTGGAGGAGGAGTGTGTTGGCTCTTGCAGAGCTCAGTGAGAAGCGGGGTGCAGTGGTGACGAAATTGTGGCGCGGCAGGTAGGATGTGGCAATTCTTGTTTTGCTTCAGGTGGTGAAACAGCATGGGTTGCCCCTAGGGCTCACAAGATAAAAACACCAAAATACATAACATAAGCATGTAAGAAGTGACATGACAGAAGTGCATACAATTACGCACTAGAACTCAAAGACATGCAATGAAGCTGAATGTTGGATTCATCCCTTCTGGAAGGTCTATCATGTCTACAAACTTCACCCAATTGTACCAAAAACACCCTAAAAACAATTTTAAAGCCCAGGTTTAAAAGTGCTCAGTTCAATTTTCTTTTTTTAAAAAAGACAAAAACAAAACCTGAAACGATTTGTCTGTAATTTGGCAGACTTTATTTACTCTAGAGCAGGCATGCCCAACCTGCGGCCCTCCAGATGTTTTGGCCTACAACTCCCATGATCCGTAGCTAACAGGACTAGTGGTCAGGGATGATGGGAATTGTAGTCCAAAACATCTGGAGGGCCGCAGGTTGGGCATGCCTGCTCTAGAGGGACTACTATACCTGCAAATTCCATCCACTTTTGTCAGAATGGGGAAAAAAAAAGCTATATCCATTTTAAAATGTTCCCATAATACGCAAGTGATGACAATGCTTAATTTTTTTCATATAGGTTTCAGCATCAAACCTCTAGTCCAGGGGTTGTCAACCTACTGCCCACTAGTGGGCATTTCAGGATTCTAGGTGGGCGGTAGGGGGTTCTAAAGCACAAGCTGAATCCTCCTTCCATTGAGCACTGGTGGGCGGTAAGGAAATTTTACCATCAAGAAAGATGCATTAGTGGGCGGTAGGTATAAAAAGGTTGACTGCCCCTGTTCTAGTCAAATCAGGCAGCCGCTGAAGCTTCAGGGCTGAGGTGGACTATTTTCTGATGCACCAAGTCAAGAGTCCCAACTAAATTGCATGAGTGCTAAACACCGCTAGTTGCATTGCATTACAGCCAAATTAAGAAAGTTTCACATATTTCAAATGATGGTTGTATGAATAGGCTCTAAGGAAGGGTTGGAAAACCTGTGGTGCTCAAGATGTTGATGAGCTCCAGCTCCCATCAATCCTAGCCAGCATGGCCAATGGAAAGAGTCAAGGAGAGTTGTCCTCCAACAACATCTGGAGGGTATCAGGTTTCCCATCTATGATCTAAGGTATGGGAATTTAGGAGCATACTTATGCATGCTTACTCAGAAGTAAGTTCCACTGTGATCAGCTTGGCATACTTCCAGGTAAGCATCCATTGGAATGCAGAGTAAACATTTGTTTTGAACCTGTTTAACTTGTGTGAAATGGGTACGTTTATATATGTTTTGTTGTTGTTGCAGCACAGTTCACAAGTAGCCACTGGAATTCAACAGGGGGCTACGAATCACATCCAAAGTAGGTGGTGCTAAGAAAGGTAAGCCAACTCTCCTAGTGTCTTTCATTAAACTGCAGTACAATATGGAGTCCACTGTTCTAACTTTCAGCACTAGTGAGATGCTGTTAGTGGGCTCAGGAGGTATTTATCAAAGACACAGCTGTTGATTTACTATGCAGGTCTGCTGAATTCCTTTCGGAACTCCCCTTTGACCCCTTTGGCCATAAATTCTATATTATAAAATTGGCATACTTTAACAACTCTTTGTTACTAAGAAGTTGTGACCTGAAAAGACCTGCTTTCCTCCCCTTAAGGGGCGGAAATCACTTTTTTATTCAGCACGAGATCAAAATATGGGAAATAAAACATCAAATCCTCGAGGAATGTGTGCATGATCGGACAAACTCTTCCATCTAAAAATAATTTATCATTTCCAGGGGGAAAAGCAGTATTGCATTGAATGATGCAGTAATATTTCTGTCTCCCATTATGTACTGTGATTTGTGCTTTTCCAAGTGAGTTTCTAATACTGCTCAGCTGAAGGATCCATCCCGGCAATTTTCATATGTTTCGGGGGCAGGGGGCAGACCTCTTAAGAATGGATGAATCTTCAGAAGGCAGACAAATGATAACCCTTTTCAGTGGAGGACAGTCTTATCTTTGAATATGAAATGGCTATGTATGCCATCTTAAGCTCCATGATGGAAGAAAGGCAGAATGAAAATGTACTAAATAAATAAATAAATAAACTCTGCCTCACAGGACTGTTGTGGAAATAAAATGGACCGTATGGAGTTGTCTCATACTGCTAGTTCATCTCTACCTACAGCACAGATGGGGGACCTCAGGCTGAGGGGCCAAATGAAGTGGCGGAGCTTGGTAATATGCTACCCATGTGAGGCCAGCTGACGCCTGCCCCCCAGCCCTTGTGGCGCTGGCTTAAGCAGGCCTTTGGAAAGGAGGTGTGAGACTCTGGCAGGGTCCTGGAGCTCTCCCACCTCCTTCTCAAAGCCCGGTAAGCACTTGTGGTGTAGACAGCCAGTGTGGTGTAGTGGTTAAGAGCGGTAGACTCGTAATCTGGTGAACTGGGTTTGATTCCCCGCTCCTCCACATGCAGCTGCTGCACCCTTGGGCTAGTCACACTTCTCTGAAGTCTCTCAGCCCCACTCACCTCACAGAGTGTTTGTTGTGGGGGAGGAAGGGAAAGGAGAATGTGAGCCGCTTTGAGACTCCTTCGGGTAGTGATAAAGCGGGATATCAAATCCAAACTCTTCTTCTTCTTCTTTGTCCAGCTTTGGGAAAGAGACAGGAGGATTTGAGGAGCCTGTCAGCAGCGGGCCCAGGGGGAGAGGGGCAGCCGAGGTGGAATGGTGCAACCTGTGGCAACTACAGCCCTGAACAAGGACCTCCTTTTCCTTGCCGTCACCTCAGCCTCCTGCTTTTCACAATCCCCCTTTCAGACACATTTCCTCGCTTGCTCTCCCCACCCTCCATTTACCTTATCGCAAGATTTAGAGGGGAGGGAAAAGGTGCTGGTGCTGTGTACCGTTGAGTACCACCAGAAAAAAAGCACTGCAGCCAAGGCTGATGGAAGTCGGAGTCCAACAAGATCAGAAGGTACCACATTAGCATAAGAATATAAGAAGAATCTGCTGGATCAGGCCAATGGCCCATCTAATCCGGCACCCTGTTCTCACAGTAGCCAACCTGATGCCTGTGGGAAACCAAGAGCATAGGAAAACTCTCCCCTTCTGTGGTTCCCAGCCACTGATATTGAGAAGCATTATTGCCTCCAACCATAGAGGCAGAACCATAGCCTTCTCCTCCATGAATTTGTCTAATTCTCTTTTAAAGTCATCCAAGCTAGTGTCCATGACTGCAAATACCATAGTTTTAACTATGTGCTGTGTGAAGACTTGCAACATTCAACTTCATTGCCTATCGCTGACTTAGTTAAATCGGGTCCTCCCTAAAAGAGGAGGTGCGACCGGCTACCTGACCCTGCAGTTGCCTAGGGCGCCAAAATGGAGGGGGCGCTGGCCAGCCTGCCCGCCGCTGCCTGCCGCCACCCGCCGCCGCCCCAACCAGCGGCGGAGCAAGCAGCTTGGGGCGAAAACCGCAGTGGCGGGGGCGCTGGCCAGCCTGCCCCTTGCCCCCCGCCGCCGCTTGTGTCGCCCCAACCAGCGGCGAAAATCGCAGCGGCGTGGGGCGCCCGGCGGGCAGGGGGCGGGGCACCGTACGTCATGCACAATGACGTCACGTGCCCCGCCCCCTTGCCTAGGGCGCCAAAACCCCTAGCACCGGTCCTGCTTGTAAGTTGCGGATAAGCTCTGGTTCAGGTGATAGGCGTGGCACGGTGTGTGGCCATGCTTATGCAAATGCAGGCTATTCCGGTACAGGAATCCAGGGACTCATTGGTTTGTCGTTCCCGAAAGGTTACGGCCTATAGCCGAGCCCCGGGGACATCAGGATGGCTGAATGGTAATCCTACCAACAGCCGTCCCTGGTGTTCATCTTTGTCTGTCCTACAAATGTGGCTCTTGGACAGTTCTGCCTGCAAGGGTCCAGGGAGATAGTCGAACCAGAACCTATGCAACCACTCACTTGGTTGTAATCAATAAAGTTGTGGCCTAAATTCTGCCAAAACCAAACCAAATATCTGTCTCTTGTGTGAGTTTATTTCGGGGAGGGTAAAAGGTCTAAACACGCAAATGATTATATTAAAAAACCCAGATGCACCCCAAACTGGTGAAGTTCAAGCTGACCAAGTATCTCCAGCCAAACAGCTGAACATTCACAGGTTCCTTCCACCTGCACACTGGGATCTTATAGCGTTGCTGTGGCATCATTTCCCCACAATTTAGCTGGAAGCAGAGTTAAAAGAAAGCTTCCACACAAGGGATTAATATTGTGCTCTGTTACACAGCAGTGCCCTTTGCTGTGACCAAGATCCTTCCATGATGTTCATACGTAAGCCTCACTCAGCAAATGTTCCCAGCAACGTTAATAAAAAGTTTCCTCTTTGTAGGTTCATCATGTTTTATTGCTTCCTGATGAGAGCGGCTGGGGAATCAGTGACAAATAGTCTTTTAATTGCCCTGATTGCCCAGATTCTTAAAAAAATAAAAATAAATAGCAGAATTGTGCTGTTTCGCTGCTTAAAAAATGAAAAACCACTGCCACTAAAGCAAGCATTAATTTTCAAGTCTCTCTCTCTCCCACACAGGTACAGAAACTGACATTGGTTCAGTGAAGAGAAGCTACTGAGGGAGCAATGAAGGAGCTAATGATCACTGATCCTGCACACCAGGTAAAATCTACAAACAGGAAGTGTTTAACTAAAGGTGAAGGAATCCCTAAAACTCAATAGCACTTTATTCACACTGGACAGGCTGATGTTCCCAGTGTGCAAATGACAATAGTAAGAATAATAGCAATTTATCATGCACACCCAAATCACCACAAATCAGTTTTGGGGGGGGGGAAACAAATCAAAGCAAGTGAGCAGCTTAGAAAACAATGACATCCATTGGGCTGAAAATAATGTTGTTGGATGTACCATAGGAAGAGCTGTAGCAAATGGAAGAGCATCTTCTTTGCATGCAGAACATGCCAGGTCCCATTCCCAGCATCTCCAGGCAGGCTGGGAGAGACCCCCTGTCTGAAACCCTAGGGAGCTGCTGCCAGTCCGTGTAGACAATACTGAGCTAGATGGACCAATGGTCCGACTCAGTATCAAGCCGCTTGCTATGTTCAGATTCAGCCATTAGCTTTTAATGAGAAAGGGACACACAATCTTGCAAAGAAGTGTTGCTACTAAAATGGTTAATGTAAAGTAGGAACCATATAAAAGAAAAGGGAAGTAGTATCCAGCCTCTGCTTTGGCTACTAATACACCTTCCTCTTTCTCTGACTTTGTGCAACTTTGTCATTATCATCTCACTTACTTGTCAGATCAGGGGTCAGCAAACTTTTTCAGCAGGGGGCCAGTCCATCTGTCCCTCAGACCTTGTGGGGGGCCGGATTATATTTTGAAAAACATATATGAATGAATTCCTATGCCCCACAAATAACCCAGAGATGCATTTTAAACAAAAGGATACATTCTACTCATGTAAAAACATGCTGATTCCCCGACCATCTGCGGGCCAGATTTAGAAGGCGTTTGGGCCGGATCCAGCCCCTGGGCCTTAGTTTGCCTACCCATGTGCCAGAGCAAGAAGAGGCCATCAGTTACCCTGGTTTGATGCGGTATAAGGCATCTCTTGATGTTCCATGAAGGTGATCTAACTACCCCCAAAACAATAAGTAAAGGTAAAGGGACCCCTGACCATTAGGTCCAGTCGTGTCCGACTCTGGGGTTGCGGCGCTCATCTCGCTTTATTGGCCGAGAGCCAGCGTACAGCTTCCAGGTCATGTGGCCAGCATGACTAAGCCTCTTCTGGCGAACCAGAGCAGCACACGGAAACGCCGTTTACCTTCCCACCGGAGTGGTACCTATTTATCTACTTGCACTTTGACGTGCTTTCGAACTGTGAGGTTGGCAGGAGCTGGAACCGAGCAACGGGAGCTGGTAGTGGATTCTTATTGCAAGAAACCCAAGATGCATCACTGTGAAGGAGCCTGATTTGCATGTTGGAAATCACACGGAAACGCCGTTTCCCTTCCCACCAGAGCGGTTCCTATTTATCTACTTGCACTTTGACGTGCTTTCGAACTGCTAGGTGGGCAGGAGCTGGGACCGAGCAACGAGAGCTCAGCCCGTCGCAGGGATTCGAACCGCTGACCTTCTGATCAGCAAGCCCTAGGCTCTGTGGTTTAACCCACAGCGCCACCTGGGTCCCAAAACAATAGATCACCGAAAACCTACCGTACAATTCCAGAGAAAAGAAATTGCAGAAACAACCACAAATGTGTAGTCACTTTTATAATGTGAAAATATTGTGGTGTTACAGTGAACACATCTAAAGGAGTGTGTGGGATTGTGCTTACACTCTGAGCAGATCTTATTGGGTGAAATCCTTCTCTTCCTGCAGATTCATTTTTTCAACTTTCATGTTAACTGCACAGTCCTCCCATGATTGTATAATCTCAGTTGTGCAAATGCACTGGATTGCGGCCAGTAGCTCTGCTAATTTCTTGCTTTAACCTTTTTCTCTCTATCAGGACGGACAGTGAGGAATGTGGCTACCTCACACACTTGTTCTTGGTTTTTAAAACTATCCATTGCATAATATGAGCAAAATGTATTAAATTCTAACCCAGTCGCCTTGAAATTAGCCCACCCACTGTGTCAAGCCTTGAAAAACAGGCAAAGTTCCATTGGATCAGTAATGATTTGGCAATGTCTCTACGGTTAACTAGAAGCCTGCTCTTTACATAATTATTTTATGCAATAATATTAAATATAATTACCTTGAAGTAGTTGTGTAAATCAAGTGACAGGCTTTTCATGTATTGTTACCTTCGTTTTTATGAATTAGCATGCTGAATATTCCCGTTGAAGCCAATGTTTTCATTGGCTGCAAACCCTGGTTAGTTCCAAAGAGGTATTTTAATAAATAGAACATTAAGAAAGTTGGAAGCGATTAGGTCAGAAATAGGTTGGGTGTGGTGCAATCACGACTGACTGCCATCTGGGGATATTATTATTATTTATTGAACTTACTAGTCACTTTTTAATATACAAAAATTAATCAAAATGACTTAAGAAATAAGTAACACATACATTAAAAGCAACATAAAAACAAAGCAGGGGGAGATCTAAAGCTCATTCATATTTTTAAAAGGCAGGACTAAAGCATCTCACCCATTAAGAAGCCTAACCAAAAAGAAATGTTGTTGCCTGATGCCCAAAGACAGGTAATGGTGGTACCAGGCAAGCCACCCTGGGAGAGTGTTCCTCAATCAGGGAGCCACCACTGAGAAGGCCCATTCTTGTGTTGGTACCCTGTTTCCCCTTTTTTAATACGTAGTCATAAAGTAAGCCATGGCAGGTTTTTTTTACCTTTGTGAGAAGTAAGACGTACCCCAAAAGTAAGCCATGGTGCCGCCATTGTTCCCATCGCCTCCTCAGCCCCTCCTGAGTGCGCAGGGAGCCAGCGAACCAGTGAGAGGCACGGGGGGAAATGCGCCTCTTGCGGAGTTCTGCCCCGCCTGCTCAGCGCGCAGGGGGAGGCTGCACCGTACCATACTGACGTAATAAAAATAAGACATCCCCCGAAAATAAGCCACCCTGTGTTTTTTTGAGGGAAAAAAATTATAAGACGGTGTCTTAAAAAGGGGGAAAGACGGTACCCTCTCATTGAGAAGGACTTCAGATGATGATCGCAGGGTCCAGATAAGTTCATATAGGAAGAGGCAGGACATGAGTGAAGAAGTCCCGTTTTGCATTTGCTGGCTAGGAATATCCTGGTTGGCCAGCATACACCAAACTCAGTACTTTGGGCAGAGAATATGAACATCAAATCACTCTAAGAAGGATTTTTGTGATTGAGGAGGCTTCTTGATGGAGGGACATTCTTTTTTCAGAGTGCGTAGCAACATCTCTACTGTGTGGTATTTTAATCCAGTATGTTGGTGAATTGGCAAAATAGGCATTTTCAAGCTTTTTGAATTCATAGACTTAAAAAAAAAAAAGATAAAGAAGGGATTCATATTTTATTTTATTGACATGGGTATGGTATAGGTTCCAGAAGAGTCCTCTTGTTACCAGTGGGGAAGAGGGGAGGGAAATATTTCAAGCTTCTGCACAAACCATTACTTTGGAGAAATCCCAGGTTTTTGTTGCCGTCTCCCCATACAGACAAAAATCCTACTGACAAGCTTTCCAAAGATTATTTGTGAAACACTTTATTTTTTTTAACATCCTGAAAAAGTGCTTATCTGGATGCCAATAAATTGCTGACTCTGGCTTGATCGATGGCTACTTCAAGGAGTTATTTTTTTTCTAATGGATTGTTTGGAAGAAAAGAAAAAAAATAGATGTGGAATGTGAGTTGAATAATATTCTCAACAAGAACTCACACCATAAATTGTATTTAGTATTTCCTGCAGCGTTGAATTATGGGATGGCAGGAGAAGGTGAAGGCAGCTGGGCTAAGTTCTCTAATGGCTTGCTCCTTTTTTTATACACTGTGTTAGGTGACTAATGACCGATAACTAGAATTTAGAGCGTAGCTCAGCTCTCAAGCCATATTTCAGTGGGCTTTGTAGGCAACCTTTGCTGAAAGTAGAAGTACTGTTCTCTGTGGTTCTGCTTGGCCAGAAACATCTCTCTTTGGACATGACCAGTTGAGGCATCAGATTGTGCTTTTTCAGCAGATTCGAACTTTGCAGATGTGTTTTATATATACATACAATTGCCGTGGCTGGGATCCAAAGAGGTACATTAAGTTGAGCCTAAAGGCTTTCCTTCACCCAATGAGAAATCAAAAAGAAAGAAAATTACTCAACTGTGGAGGAAACTTCCCTGCACCATGCTGTATTGAAAAATGCTTTTTCCAGCTCCCAATAGTTTTATTCTTATTATTAAACATATTTGTTAAAATTAAGTCCCACCTTTCTTTCAAGATTCCTTTTAGATTTAATGATTTATGTGGAAATTGTTTTCTATTTGGTTGTGTACTTTTTTAATGTGTTTTATTTATTGTTTATGACTTTTGTTATGTTGGTAACTATGTAAATCTTGTCATGTTGTAAGCCGCCTTGAGCACTGTTTTAATTACAGAAAGGCGACATACAAATAAAATGACGATGATGATGATGAAGAAGAATCTGTCAGTTCTGGTTCTCTTGGTTTCTCATTTCTCCAACCTTAAATTAAGTTCTCCACATTTCTGCAGCAATTTCCAAAGCTTTTATTAAAAATCCTTGTGAAAAATCACAATTTCTCCTAATTCCCTTTCTATATGCAGCCTTGACTAATACATTCATTTTTGCAAGCATTTTTCCAGAACTGGAAGAACGCAGGAGAAGCAAAGCCTTGCAATTTGCCTTGGCCCTGACGAGCTTGTATTGTTAATCAGAGTAATTAGGATTTAGTTGAGGCATGACAAAGACCTGTACCTTATAAAAACCCCCAAAGGCCATCTATTTTCTTCCCAGCTCCCAGCAATTTTCTATTGTCATTCATCAATGCTGGCCCAGTGGGAGGGCAGCAGTCAAATCCGAAGTGAATCAGTGTCTCTGAATCATTAGACCTGACAAGCTAAAGTCTGATGAACTTTCTTTCTTTCTTTCTTTCTTTCTTTCTTTCTTTCTTTCTTTCTTTCTTTCTTTCTTTCTTTCTGCTACAGACCATTAGGCAGGTTCAAAAAGTCTGGGTCTGCTGCTCTGAGCATCTATACACAAATTGGAATTGTTGGAAAGAAGGCTTCAGTTAGTTATTCATATGCTGCTGAGGCTGACTCAAACTACATAGGATAAATGGACATAAATCTGACATCAGGAATCACAAGACAGAGAAAGCAGTAGGAGAACACTTCAGTCTCCCAGGACATTCTATACAAGATCTCAAAGTAGCTGTCTTATTGCAAAGGAATTTCAGAAATAGACTGGAAAGAGAAGTTGCTGAATTGCAACTCATTACCAAGCTTAAAACCATGGAGAGACCTGGTCTGAACAAAGACATTGGATTCTTATCTCATTATACATGACAAAGCTATTTTTAACCTTCTCACCCCTTGCTTTTTCCTGTTAGACCAATTGCAGTCATTAACAGTCGTCAACAGGTTTACCACAGCCATCAGCCTATCACCCATTCCCACCACTCTTCTGAGTAATACCCCTCTCACTATATATAAGGGTCTGGTGACTTCTGTTTCAGTGTATCTGAAGAAGTGTGCATGCACACGAAAGCTCATACCAAGAACAAACTTAGTTGGTCTCTAAGGTGCTACTGGAAGGAATTATTTTATTTTATTTTTTATTTTGTTTTGACTATGACAGGACAACACGGCTACCTACCTGTAACTCAAACTACATAGGAAGTTACTAAAGGATGGTTAGTGTCAGGGTGAAGTCCCAGCAGACTGGAGGAGGGCAAATGTTGTCCCTATTTTCAAAAAGGGGAAAAGAGAGGACCCAAACAATTACCGCCCAGTCAGCCTGACATCAATACCAGGAAAGATTCTAGAGCAGATCATTAAGCAAACGGTCTGTGAGCACCTAGAAAGGAACGCTGTGATCACTAAAAGTCAGCATGGGTTTCTGAAAAATAAGTCATGTCAGACTAATCTGATCTCATTTTTTGACAGAATTACAAGCCTGGTAGACGAAGGGAACACTGTGGATGTAGTCTATCTTGATTTCAGCAAGGCCTTTGACAAGGTGCCCCATGATATTCTTGTAAAGAAGCTGGTAAAATGCGGGCTAGACAATGCTACCATTCATTGGATTTGTAACTGGCTGACTGACCGAACCCAAAGGGTGCTCATCAATGGCTCCTCTTCATCCTGGAGAGAAGTGACTAGTGGGGTGCCACAGGGTTCTGTCTTGGGCCCAGTCTTATTCAACATCTTTATCAATGACTTGGATGATGGGCTTGAGGGCATCCTGATCAAGTTTGCAGATGACACCAAATTGGGAGGGGTGGCTAATACCCCAGAGGACAGGATCACACTTCAAAATGACCTTAACAGATTAGAGAACTGGGCCAAGGCAAACAGGATGAATTTTAACAGGGAGAAATGTAAAGTACTACACTTGGGCAAAAAAAATGAAAAGCACAAATACAGGATGGGTGATACCTGGCTTGAGAGCAGTACAAGTGAAAAGGATCTAGGAGTCTTGGTAGACCACAAACTTGACATGAGTCAACAGTGTGATGCAGCAGCTAAAAAAGCCAATGCAATTCTGGGCTGCATCAATAGGTGTATAGCATCTAGATCAAGGGAAGTAATAGTACCACTGTATTCCGCTCTGGTCAGACCTCACCTGGAATACTGTGTCCAGTTCTGGGCACCACAGTTCAAGAAGGATATTGACAAGCTGGAACGTGTCCAGAGGAGGGCAACCAAAATGGTCAAAGGCCTGGAAACGATGCCTTATGAGGAACGGCTTAGGGAGCTGGGTATGTTTAGCCTGGAGAAGAGAAGGTTAAGGGGTGATATGATAGCCATGTTCAAATATATAAAAGGATGTCATATAGAGGAGGGAGAAAGGTTGTTTTCTGCTGCTCCAGAGAAGCGGACACGGAGCAATGGATTCAAACTACAAGAAAGAAGATTCCACCTAAACATTAGGAAGAATTTCTTGACAGTAAGAGCTGTTCGACAGTGGAATTTGCTGCCAAGGAGTGTGGTGGAGTCTCCTTCTTTGGAGGTCTTTAAGCAGAGGCTTGACAGCCACCTGTCAGGAATGCTTTGATGGTGTTTCCTGCTTGGCAGGGGGTTGGACTGGATGGCCCTTGTGGTCTCTTCCAACTCTATGATTCTATGATTCTATGATTCTAGGGCAAAGCATGGCTAGGTTTCTTTGTGCTATGTGATTGACTCTCTCTCTCTCTCTCTCTCTCTCTCGTTAATTGTTCACTTTATTATTATTATTATTATTATTATTATTATTATTATTATTATTATTATTAAAAATGGATAAATACACATAAACAATTGAAGTGCCTCTAGACAACTTTGCACCGTTTGCAAAATCCATGTTATCCCCAAAGCTGGAGTTTGGGGGGGGGGTGTCACAACAAATATGTTGCTTTTTTTTTTTTTTTTTTACCCATCTCCCCATCCTGCCCACCTCTCTCCCCCTTTTCTTCCTAATGTCTCACCAAATGAAACTGCTGTATAAAAATGTTATATGGAAAGAACACGAAAGAGACATTGCATATACCTTTGTAAATCAAGAAAATCCTTAATAAAATTTTTAAAAAAATAAGAAATTGTTCACTTTTTAAAAAAAATTTAAAAATACTTTTCAGGTATATACATTTCACTGATTTTACAATCATTTTAACATTTCAAAATTTGACTTCCTTCCTCCTCTTTCTGCTGTTCCTTAAATTTATTTTTAATATCTTCTGCATATCCAACTTAATTAGTTCATTTATTCATCTATATATGTATACTCTTATGAAACTGCAGGTTATTACAATAATCCTGCCAATGTTCTTATCTGTTTACAATTTATCTGTAAACATTCAATAAACCATTTCCATTCTTTTTTTAAAAGTTTGTTATCTTGATTTCTTATTCTTCCAGTAAGTTTTGCCATTTCTGCATATTCCATAAGTTTTTGTATCCATTCTTTCTTTGCTGGGACTTCTGCTTCTTTCCATTATTCATGTAGTAGCTTACATGAATAAGTTTCTATACAGTTCTGGTAGTTCTGTCCCTATAATTCCCAAAAGAAAAGCTTCTGGGTTGTTGTTTTTTAACAAACATTATTTTAAACATCCTTTTCAATTCATTATATATCATTTCCCAGTAAGCTTTAACCTTACTACAAGACTACCACATATGATAAAAAGAACCTTCTTTCTCTTTACCGTATTTTTCGCTCCATAAGACGCACCTGAACATAAGACACACCTAGTTTTTAAAGGGGGGAAAGCCCCGGGTTTTTTTTAGGATCAGCTCAAAATTGTGCAGCTTCTTTTGCAAAATGGAAAAGCCCCGTTTTTTGGGGGATCAACTCACAGTTGTACAGCTTCTTTAGCAAAGGGGAAAAGCCCCCTTATTTGAGGATCAGCTCAAAGTTGTTGAGCTTACTTTGCAAAGGGGAAAAATCCTGTTTTTATGGGGTTCAACTCACAGTTCTGCAGCTTCTTTAGGAAAGGAAAGGGAGCCGTTTCTACAGTTTCCAGGCAGATAATCTAATCGGCCAGTCACATGTCGCTGGGGAACCAAACACCCTCTGTCTGCAGAACATTCAACAATGGAGGCCTGGGCAAGGGGGCGGGGCCAGAAAGGGAGCCAGCGGCCGACCACACATTCGCTCCATAAGACGCACAAACATGTCCCCTTACTTTTTAGAAGGACAAAAGTGCGTCTTATGGAGCGAAAAATACCGTACATTTCCAACACTTATTTGATTTAGGTTTATACCTTTTGCCAATTTACTCAGTGTTAGATACCATCGTTATATCATTTTCATATAATTTTCTCTTAGACCAATGTGATTGACTCTCATAATCCACCCCCCCCAAAAAACCCCAACTCTCTCACACACACTCAGTTCAGTTTGGATAATCTGCAAAAGTGCAGATGTATCATACTGCAGGAGTAAGGAGGCTTCCGGTTGTTGGATCTGCTTTGCTTTTTACTAGAGACCTAAGATATACCAAGCAGAGCCTGGTTCAAAAGACATAAAGCCCACATTCACACCATACATTTAGGACACCACTTTAAACAGTTGTTGCTTCCCCCAAAGAATTCTGGGAGCTGTAGTTTGTTAAGGGTGCTGAGAGTTGCTAGGGGACCCCTATTCCCTTCTTAGAGCTGCAATTCCTAGAGTTCACTGTGAAGAGGGATTGATGGTTAAACCACTCTGGGAAGTTGTAGCTCCGGGAGGAGAATAGGGGTCTCTTAACACTGCTCAGCACGCTTAATAAACTGCAGCACCCAGGATTCTTTGGGAGAAGCAATAACTGGTAAAAATGGCATCATAGTGTTTCAAATGTATGGTGTGAATGTGGCCCTGCTCAGTTAATTATCAAACGCCACTGGGATCTGTGTGTTGGCATCTCAGCCCAACCAACTTCCTCTCACAATGGAGGATAAAGATGAGCAGAGTGAGGCTAGAGGCAGGGGAAAGGAAACAGAACCATGGACAGGGATAGAGTTGTTTAAACATCTCAAGGTCAAGCTTATCAGCAGAAAAGAAAAAATATTATTCCCATCTCACTCATTTATTTTGTGGAGGTTATTTTTTTTAACCAGTTCTGCCTAAAAATAAGAATAATTCCTGCATATTATACATGTTATTAGGTGCATTATTTTATGCATAATATTATATGCATATTAGGTACACATACACTCCATAATCAGATATGTATTTATCACAACTGAAGATGATAAACGCATACATACTTATAAGGGCTGAAGCTGAGTTCTGGTAAGACAGAGAGGTTACGTGCTCTGAGTTCTTGGGTTCAAGAGGTGCAGAAACATCCTGTTCTGGACTTCCTTGGAAGGAGCAAATCCACCCGGGATCCAACATTGTTACAACATTGTCAGGTGACCTTGGTGGATAGGAATGCTTTGCCAACTACGACTCCTTTTGGTCAGAGCTGACTTGGCCACTGGTACTCCATGTTCTGGCAACTTTCAGATTGGATTATTGCAACATGCTCTGTGTGGGGCTATCCTCAAATGGTCCAAAATACAGCAGCCTGATCACTGTCTGCTGATCACTGTTATATTTAGAACTCATATAACCAGTTGCCAGTTTCCTTTCTGGGCCCAACTCAAGGCATTTGAATCAGCCACAAATATCTGAAAAGCGGACTCCTTCCCTACAGACTCGTTCAGGTTGTAACATCAGGTTGTACCACCCTGAGAAGTCAGCAGAAGGACAGGCTGAGAAAAAGCTTTCTTCGTATCAGCCCCTAAGTTATGAAATCCCCTTTCCACAGAAGACACACCTCTTTAGCTTAGCTTTTGACACCTGAAATGCTGATGTATTCTCTTGACTGCCATATGCTTTTAACTGATTTTAATAAACACAAATTGACTTTTAAGTTTCTCCCCTCTCACATGACAGAGCGGGCCAGGAGAGATGAGAAGACAGAGGTTGCTGCTTGCTCCTCATTCTCTTAGAATGGCAATGGTGCCCACCTGAGAGGTGCTGAAACTGAGTTCCGGCGAGTTCCGGCTGGAAAAAAAGCCCTGCTGCCTGCTCATCCTTATAGCACACAGTATGGTTCACCATTACATCTGAACTGGACCATAGCCATCAGTCAAATTCAAGGAATTAACTAAGGAGTTTCCCTGGCCAAGGGTAGTCCATAGTTCAATGTAGCATTTTTCATACCCAACTTTGAAACCAGCTGGTTTTAAAAAACAATAACACAATATTATTTTGTCAAATTTCCTGTTTTTGAAGCCAACTAATTCCAAGGGACTCTTTTGGCGGGGGAGGTTTGTAAAATCAGATTTAGAACCCTTTGGGAAATTCTGCTTCCTTATGGCACTTACTCTCGTGGCTTCCAGCATTTTTTGTTGTTGCTGTTAAAGGAAAATGTGTTCTGCTTTATACCAATGTTTACAGCTGTTCATCAAGAAAAATAGGACTGCAAAAGGAAACCCAGAAAGCGCCGCACTTAGTGTGTTAGTGTTTTCCATTCTGCTCCCACATCCGGACTTCCTTCAGCTTGTATTTCTCAAAGTTCCAGAAAAAATCAAAAGGAAGCTGTAATGGCTAGGATGGTCTAATAACATTGGCATCCAGTCTTGAGGGTGGAGGAACTCTCTGAATTTATTTTAGCTCTTCAGAGTGCAGTAGATTCCCAGTTATGGCCAGGGCAGGAGCTACCATTAGGCAAAGTGAGGCAATAATCTCAGGAAGTAGGCGATAGGGGAGTTGGCAGCAGGGGCAATATGATCCTCTGGCAATTGGTCCCGAGCCACTGGCCATTTCCTCTGGGTGGAGATCAGAGCTGTGAATGCCACCCACCCTGTCACAAATCCTGTTAACTGCCTTCGGGTTCAGCAGAGGATTCTCTCCCACTGCCAGTGTGGACATACAATTCAACTGCCAGGTCAGTGAGCTTCTGTACATGGAATGGGGTACATGGAAAACCATCTGGCAGCAAACTGGTTTGGGCTGGCCCTGCATGTGCCCAGACCTTCCTAGGATGGAGGTGACCATTTCACATCTACTCTACACAAAGGTCACAATCCTGTAGCTGGGAACAGCAAGCAGTTCAGAATCATGGGTTCAAGGAGCAATAGATGAAGGAAGGAAGGAAGGAAGGAAGGAAGGAAGGAAGGAAGGGCACAATCTAGCTCTGAGCCACCTCCTGTGCTCTGTCTAGCTGCTATGGTTCAGCATATAAGCAGCCAACTGATGATGGATATGGCTTCATAAATTCCTAGAATGTTGCTTTATGTATTTTTGAGATTTTTTTAAAAAAAATTGGAGGTGTGTTGAGTTCAATTTCTGGGATGGGAGGTGGGGTGTAGTTTTTTAGATAATCGAATGAAGGGGAAAAAACAACTCCCTGGTGAGTGCATAAAGTAAAGGTAAAGGGACCCCTGACCATTAGGTCCAGTCGTGAGTGACATATTCTGTGGCAAACCCAGGTTTGCTTCTGTGTAATGTCTGAAACACCCCTAAGAGACTGCACTGTTTAAAAAGACGCCATCTGGCGACCTCTCGAAAACTGGCAAGCAAAGTGGTCCCCTCTACATACCCCTCAGACAATAGTGCATGTTTATTCAAACAAACAAGGAAGGCAAAAGCTCCCTCCTGTAACAGTGGTTCTAAAATAAATATTTTACTTTGGAAAGTTCCGAATTTCTCTTTCCAAAGACACATGTTGTGGTATATTTTGAGCTGTCCCAAATTATTCAAACACAGCAGCCAAGAAGCATTTGCTTTTTTTAAAATGTGGGAACACACAACAAGTCCTAATGCATTTGGCCACTTGAAAATCTCCCAACAAACATGCCATTAGGACAGCACTTTCCATGAGCAACTGCTTTCGCTCACTGGCATATTCCACTTCTGAACCTTCCCCCCCTCCCTCGGTCATAACATAACCCATCTAAGCCCCTCTTCATTTCTTCTGCTGCAGAAAAAACCAGACTCTTCCCTTCCATTTATGCTGCTAGAATAAACATCTATTAATTCTCCCAGATCACAAAATGTTCAGCTCCCGAAGGTTAAATATGTCTATACTGTGTGCAGTTCTGCCTTGAATCAACTCAACAGAGAGTGTCCAAATATTTGGCTAGTAATGGGGAAAATGGATGCAATTGATCCATGGCTCTTATGTACAACATCAAAGTCTTGGGAGACAAGCAGCCATTATCGAATCAATGACAAATACTAGTACCAGGAGTGGGGGTGTTCCATTAAGAGATGTAGACAGGAGATGAGTCTAACTTAGAGTGTCTTGTGGAAAGCTAAAAAATATACTAACATACAATTGAGAGGGTTGTTGCTGTTGTTTTTTAAATGGAACAAATATATTAATGCATCCTTCTATGTGTTTGACTTTAGGATCCCACCTAGTAAGTTACATTGGAATCATATGTAATCAGAGTCTCTTGGAGGGGGTGGGATATAGAATCTAATACGTAATTCATACAGAGTACTTTGGAGATTTCTTTTAGAACAGTCACAACAAAATTGAAATGGAAAGGTCTTCTAGTCTGTCTCATTCCAAAATTGCTGTCTCTGGCTAAAACTGCTGTTTTGATAGCTATACTTCAGCCACAAGACACTTAAATTACATCACCCTTAATTATATGGGGGGGGCAGAAAGGGAAGCTCCTTTTCAGATATTTCCTACCCATTCAGAAGGCTTAAGGAAGATGGTGGAACAATTAGCTCCCATGGGAACACATCACTGGAATTGTATGGCAATCATTTGTCAAGTCAAAGACCCTGATCAAATATTGCTTCAAGACAGTCCACAGTGATAGTCTTATATATGGAAAACTGTTATAAAAACCCATTAGGGGTTTTTTTGAATAAAAAAAAACAAATTTATGAATTGCCTTGGAAAAATGAGGTTTCAATTAAACATTTTAATGTTGCACATCAGAGGAAGCCAACCCAACAGTTGCACTAGCAGAAGAAGTTCATTGCGAAACATATTGCACAATCTATTCTGCAAGAAAGTTACCAGCAACCTCCTTATGCTATCCCTTGTGCAACAACATTCTGCTGGTGCAAAACATATCACAAGCAGAGTGTGCATACCGCTAAGTGACTTAGCACTACATTGGATACAAGCTCCACAGTAGTTCTTGTAGAGCAGGAGTGAATATCCTGTTGCCCTCCAGGAATTGTTGGACCACAGCTCTCATCATCCCTGACCATTGGCCATGCTGGTTGAAGCTGATGGGAGCTGGAGACCAACAGCATTTGTTGGTCCACAGGTTACCCAATTCTGCTGCTGATATGTCTGCATGTGCCTGAAAAAACACAATACTGCAATATTAAATACAGAAGTAGGGATGGGGAACCTGCGACTCTTCAAGTCTTGCTGGACTCCCATCAGCCCTAGCCAGCATGGCTGATGGTCAGGGATGATGGGAGTTAGAGTTGAGCGACATCTGGAGCCTAGACCACACATTCCTCACCATTCTATTAAAGTATGTTTACTGGGTAGTGAAACTTTATGGTCGAGTGTTCCAATATGAAAGTAGAAAACAGCACTTACTGAACTTTTCCTGGATGACAATAAAACAGAAGTAGCCAAGGAGAGAAAAGTATTGCTAGCTCAAAAGGAGAAGGGAAAAGAAAGGACCAAGAAAAGAAATAAAAAAGGAGAGTTGAGTCCAAATCCTTTCACAGAAGAAGGTTTCACAAACAGAAAACTCCATAGTGGGTAAGCTACTGTTTTTAATTAAAGAGTAGTTAAACAGAATTTCAAGCAGCATTGCAGACACCCCAGTGGTTAATCACATGATAAACATGATGCTAAGCATGAATGACCCAGTGAGTGAAGAGACTGATGAGGGAACTTGAAAACTCAGCATGGACATTTCCCATGCACATTTGCGTTGTTCTTCAGAGGCAGAAGCTTCCATTTACCAAGGTCCCCGGAGAGCTGAAAGCATGTGCCTCAGTTTTGACCTGCTGAGAAGTTGGAACCATAGCCAAGGTTTCAGACAACTGCTTATTCTCTTTGCTGATTCAGTCCAAAAGGTAACTAATTGGTGTCAACTATAGTGAAGCCTTTTGCCCACTGGGATCAGGATCCGACACGACTTACTCCAGATGAGCTAGTGAAAGCCCTTCAAGTGATGGCAGTGTCTCACATGCATGTTAGCAAAAATAACAGAGTTTTACCGCACCTTAATTATCAACACTTTGTCAACCTCAATTATTGCAAGCCAGTCTTTATTGGGCTACCCTTGGACCTAGTTTGGAGGCCCTTAACAACTTGGGTCTAGGATACCTCAAGGACCGCCTGATCTTGGTGCCTGATCACAGAGGTCTTCAGGGGAGTCATAGCTAATGGTCCCCCATGGCTTGGATGCACAGCTTGTATCAAAAGGTCCCTTTCCATCATGACATCCTCTCCAGAGAATTTTGGCTGGCACCTGCACTGCTTTCTTTTAAGTGGGCTTTGGGAAAAGGTATTATGTTGGTGGACATTTTAAAGTTAGGGCCTTTGATGGATTTGCTTCTGGTGTTTCAGTGCCATGGTTTTATATGGATCCGGTTCCAGAGCATGTTCTGAAGGCAAATGATGCCACCACCATGCTAAAACTAAGCAGGTCTCATCAGTGCCTGGACCAGTGACCATCAAGGAACCACCAGGTACCGGTATGCCCCTTTGGTTTCCATAAAAAATGGATAAAAAATGCAAGAGAATAAACAAATGATTTTTTTTTAAAAAACCCATTGTTGTCTTGACATAGGTAAAGGTAAAGGGACCCCTGACCATTAGGTCCAGTCGCGGACGACTCTGGGGTTGCGGTGCTCATCTCGCTTAACTGACCGAGGGAGCCGGTGTACAGCTTCCGGGTCATGTGGCCAACATGACTAAGCCGCTTCTGGCGAACGAGAGCAGTGCACGGAAACGCTGTTTACCTTCCCGCTGGAGCGGTACCTATTTATCTACTTGCACTTTGACGTGCTTTCAAACTGCTAGGTTGGCAGGAGCAGGGACTGAGCAACGGGAGCCCACTCCGTCACGGGGATTCGAACTGCCGACCTTCTGATCGGCAAGCCCTAGGCTCTGTGGTTTAGACCACAGCGCCACCCACATCCCCTCCATAGGAGGTAATTCCAGATTCTCTAAATTCTCCTTGAGTTTAATGGATGAGCACATGGGATTCCTTGTACAGACTCAAACAGGAGGAGGCAATTTCTTAAATATCCCAAAAGCCAGGACATAAGAACATAAGAAGAGGCCTGGTGGATTGGTCCACCCAGTCCCATATCTTGTTCTCACAATGGCCAACCAGATGCCCATGGGAAGCCTGCAAGCAGCATGTGAGTTCAATAGACTGGAGGAGTCATACTTGGAGGGGCAAGTGGGAATTTAGTTCTGGGTCCCAGCTGGTAGAGTTGACAATGGTGGCTGAGAAGTCTATGAGAAGTGAGAGTCTGTGGACATCTATCCCACAGTAGATGTTCTGCTGCTCTCAGTTCTGTCAAACCTCCTCACTGAGTTGTAGACTTTGGGGGACTCTTTTTGGCAATGCTCTATTCTATGGCTGCAGGTTATTGTTCCCTAGCTGATAAGGCCAACTAATAATAAGGATAATGATGAACAATGGGGTGGAAGAGTAAGCAAGTAAAATATCGTTCACCTTTCTAGGACTTCATATTCACTTCCTGGCTCTGCATGAACACCTATACATTTCATTTGGAAAGCAGAAGGGATTTTGTTACTGGTCTCTTTATTACATTGACTAATAATATTAAAATTGTAACCCTAATCTGGGTGGTCCTTATTTTTGGCCCCTGCATCTTAATGGTTCCATAAATGTGGATGTAGGTAAAATGGCAGAACCCAAATGAATGTACATTTGACATTCTCACATTGCTTCAAATGGTTTTCATATTTTTCATCTATAAAAAGAGTGGGAACATTGTTCCAAACACTCTCAAATGGGACATTTATCCATGACGGGAAAATGTGGTTTGCTTATTTGTACCAGAAAAATGTTCTGTGCAGCACATGCAAATGATCTTAGAAATCAAATATAACAGTAGTTGTTCAGTCACTAAACCCATTTGTTTCCTTCACGGTGTTCGCCAGCACAAGCAGCCAGAAGTTTCATGAGTGGTCTCATGAGGGGAAGATTAAATGTGTGTGTGTTTTCATAAAACAATGACATCTTGTTTTCAAAGACCAGCATGGATATTAGAGAGCAGTCTGCTATAAACTACAGCTCCCAAGGACAATTGTTTAGTTTAAGTGCCATTTAATGCTCTCCTAAATGGCTCGGCTGTTTGGTGTGCAATATATCTTCTAGATTAGACCTTTAATCCTGAACCTTTCTGCAGCAATGAGGGAGTCAAGCCAGCTTCACCCTACGGAGGGTCTCTTTCTCTCTCACTCTCTTTAAGACAGGCGTATGAAAGACATCAAAGTTGTACGTTTTGCCTCTTTGAATAGAAGCAGAAGCCCTCCTGTTCACAAAGAGAGGCCTTGAAACATTTCAAAGTCTTTCCCCTAGTTTATCTTGCTGAATTTTTATAAATCTCATAAACACAGGGAGGAATACCTAAGAAGAAGCACACAAAAAGAAGGAGCAATGTCTAAAATGTGAAAGAAAGAGAAAGGCAGAGACAAGAGGAGACAGCCAGAACTTAAGGGTATGTGAATTTCATTCTCGCCGATGGATTCTGTGGTTTTCCTCAGTGGGCGGTTCAAAAACAAAAGAACAAAGAGTCCCGTAATGCCTTGAAAGCTATTGCATTTGTTGTGGCTGAAGCCCTCAAGAGTGAGAGACCACTTTGTTGGAGGGTGGTTTGTGGTCTACAAACCCACAATGTTATCTATTTACTTACATTTCTATCCCACCTTTCTTTCTGTCATGGGAGCCAAGGTGGAGTACATGTGGTTCTCTGGTGGTGCCCATCCAGGCACTGATCAGATGCAGAGTTGCTTAGCTGCAGCAAGGTGGTGGCCTCATGTGCCTCAGACCATCCCCTGGGGCAATAAGATATCCCACCAAGCTTGTTGCCTTATGAGATGTTCTGAAGTCACATGAGGCACGCAGGGTAAAATTCAACTTCACACTAAGGCAATCATTCCATCGACAGAATAATTTCTGCTGGCTAGACAGAATGATCTCCTTTCTCCTGCCCCCATGCACCATTCAGGGGTTCTCCCAACCCTCCTGAGCAGATCTGGGGAGGGCGCAAGAGTAACTTGTAGGGAGGAGAGCAGGGAAGTCCCCTTATGCTAGCAGGACTCATTCAACCAGCATTTATTTGAAGCTTTTGTTGTTTAGTCGTGTCCGACTCTTCGTAACCCCATGGACCAGAGCACGCCAGGCACTCCTGTCTTCCACTGCCTCCCGCAGTTTGGTCAGACTCATGTTGGTAGCTTCGAGAACACTGTCCAACCATCTCGTCCTCGGTCATCCCCTTCTCCTTGTGCCCTCCATCTTTCCCAACATCAGGGTCATTTCCAGGGAGTCTTCTCTTCTCATGAGGTGGCCAAAGTCTTGGAGCCTCAGCCTCAGTGGAGAGTTTTGACTAAACGTGATCCACCTGGAGCAGGAACTGGCAAGCCACTCCAGTATCCCTGCCAAGAAAACCCCATGGACAAAGACAACAGGCATATTTGAAGCTAGTTCCTCCCTCCTTATTAATTCCAAACCACCCACTTAGCTTGCTTGGCTCACAACACAGAACCTCTAGCCGCCAGTGACCACAAACTTCCCAGAACAAGAAAATATTTCCCCCTCCAGTCCTCCTATCCATTCTGCTGCTCTCCAAAATGTGGGCACACTTGCCCTCATGATCCTGAATGCCCCCACCACCCACCGCTCTAAATATAGTAGCCTATCCCATAGTTTGCAAGTTCACTGGGGTGGCCTTTTTATGTGTCTCTTTGACTTCTGCAAACATTTCTTTTGACAGTCTCTGACAACATCCCCTCCCCATCCTCAGGCATGAATTGTACCTTGTAACCCTGAGAAAGAGTTGGATAACAAGCGTGCATCTGCCTGGTGTTGGGTGTGGATAATGCATTTGCTCACATTTTCAGCAGATGTTTTTGCCACTCGCAGGCCAGATTTAATTCCCCCAAGTGGATCAGCTGCAAGCGTAGCCAAGATCAGGGGAACCCAGAACTTGCTTCCAGAATCCAATTATGTATTTATGCAGAAGCAGAAAGTCAGATTATAATGCTCAGATATGCCTACAATTGATTGCTTAAGGATCAGGAAAGGAAGTATACACATGTAATGATCAAGTGAGCACTCTTGGCTGAGATGCCCCCCCCCCTTACTAAAATAATCTCTGCTGCAACCTCTGGGTCCTCCCTGACTTTGATGCCAGAGGCACTTTAGGGAAATGAACTTATTGAGAGCTGGGAAATACTATCAGCAAACCCTCTGGTCTGGGTAGGCTGGGGTTGTTTTTCCCCAAAAGCATGCTTTTACTTCTTACCTTGCCTTTAAAGTTTATGGGATGGATGAGGTGTTAAAGTAAGAAAATAAAGATGATCCTGTGGATTACTTGGTCAGCTTAAGACTATTTTCATTAGGGCAGGTAGAATCCATTTTCGCTGTCCTGCTGTGACTTCCTATACAATAGGTATGGAATAATCACCTCTGCCCTCCCTGTTCAGTATGCCACTGCCCAATATCTCAGTAGCAATATGATATACAAACCTTTTGGCTTGATCCAGCAAGACCAGTCTTATATGATGCAGGTGATAATGCCAGCATTTCTGGAAAGGGAAGAAACAGTCGAAATATTCAGCATCGCTTTAAACGACCTATTAACAGTGATTAACAGCTCCATCTATGAGATCACCCTTTCTCAGATTCTGCACTTTAGTGAAGCACAATAACGCTTAAGCACCTTTGGCAAGGAATGCTTTTGCACTTTGCTGGCATTCGGAGGTGAATAAAGAACGACTCTTTTCGACCAAAGCGTTAACTGCACAGAACCTGGCTCCCATAAAAGAGGGATTTAAGCAGGTTTAGGTTTTGCAGAGTACCTCCCAACTAACAGGAAAATGGTTTTTTTGCCCATGTATTGAATAGAAATTCTTGTGTTTTGGTGACCCGGAGGTGCACTTTTCAATCTTTGACCGGACTTTGATTGCAAGAAGCAAGTAGGCTAGCAAAGACAATTAAGTGCATCATGTTGTTATGTTCATCCCACTTCTCCAAGTGGTGAAGGGCAGCAGTTACCCTGGTTGGGTTCTCTTTGGGGGGAAAAGATGACTGCAGCTTGAGGCTAGTCCTGTATGTCTGTAATATTTGACTCCATTTACAAACAGACAAGGTGAACTTTAAGTAGAGAGGCATAGCTCAGCAGTAGATCATCTGCTTTGCATGCAGAAGGTGGCTGGCCCACCTCTCAGGTATGCTGTGGTAGTGGGTTTCCTCCTGAAAGACCTTCCAACTTGATGATTCTTTTGTTTCTTTTTACACACACATCCAGACTAGCTAGCAGAAAAGCCTATGCTAGCTAGGAAGGTGGGTTGCTATTGCTTACTGGAAGGGAGACTGGTGAGGTGACATGGTGGTCAGCACAGTGCAAATGTACCAGCAGAACTGTGAGATTGGCTCTACTAGTGTGTTTGCACCACACCAACCTCACCACCACCTCATCTCTTCTTCTCCCCCAGCTGGGAGGCAATAGTGAAGCTAATGTAGCATCTCCACCCTCCACCTGGCAAGCTAATTCTGTTCTCTGGCTATTTCCTTGACATTCTGGGCCATTTACTTTCAGTTTGCCTCCTAACAACATGGTGATATGGAGAGGCCTGACTGATAGGCTCTGCCCTGCCTACACAGTTGGAGGCAGGAATACTCCTGAATAACATTTGCTGTAAACTATGGTAGGGAGTGTTCTTTTGCTTGGGTCTTGCTTGTGGGTTTGCTACAGGCATCTGGTTGGCCACTGAGACAATAGGATGCTGGACTATACGGGCCTTTGACCTGATCTAACAGCCTCTTCTTATGTTCTTCCAGGCGTGATTCAAAAAATAATAATTACGGAGTCATTCTGGTCCCTCCCGTCTGTTTTTGTCCAAATCTGCATTAGATATCAAGCTTATAAAAATATATCGATGTGAGCAACAGAGGGGGCACGCAAAGCAAATGTTCACAATTTCTTTAGCTTTCCTATGACCCATCCTGAAGCTGTAAATCCTACTGATTTCAGTGGGACTAAATTCCAAGTAAACGTGTGTTGGCTTGCAACCATAGAGAACAACAATAGGAAGACAGGGACAGGACTTTCTTCTTGGCTACACTCCTCACTTTGGAGCTCAGAAAGTGCCTTATGTAGAGTCTAGCTTTTGGTCCACCTAGCTCAGTATTGTCTAGCAGGGATCTCCAGGGTTTCAGGCAGGGGTCCCTCCAAGTCTGGGGACCCCTGCCCCCTATCTGGAGATGCCAGGGATCAATCCTGGGATCTTCTGCAGCAGATCAGGTTCTCCCCTTCCAATAGGCCACTTTTCTATAGGAAGCAGTCTTATACCAAGTTAGTCCATCTTTTAAGGGGCACTTTTTGGTGGATTGTCTGGATAAGCCCATTATCTCCGATTTTTAGAAGCAAATGTCCAGGATGTTTGCTTTCTATAAAGCATGCTTCAGAATAAACAGTTGTTAGTAGGTGCCCTGGTCTATTCCCTTTTCCTCATAAAACGTTTTGGTCTATTAAAAGTCAGCTTTAAAAATGTTTTGGTTATCTGTGTGGTTCCAATAGTTTTACAGCATTTCACTGTTATTCTTTTGGGGATTAACTTGGCCATTACTCCACTGTATATGTTGAAGACCCTGGACTTCAGAAAGCTGTTGATTTACAACATGTCACCACAAAAGACCATGGATGGGTGAAATATGCTCTGATATGCCAAGAAAACTTATGGGTGTTTTGCTGCATTGCAAGCTTAAAGAAACATTTCTCATTCAAACCAGGGTGTGCAGATCCACTGCTTAGGATGATTAGATATTAGGGGCATGCCGTGGCTTTGAACAAAGCTTCAATCTCAAGCCAAAGCTGGGTTCTTTGAAAGGTTCTTGGTTTCTCTGGAGAGAAACGGGGTCCGTACAAGGTACCCCAAGACAAAGTGGGAACCTGTCATGGTGCCTCGGTGAATCAGACACCAGAAATCCACAATGTTGCAGTCAAGTGTCTACAGAAAGCTATATTAACACCTGTAATGTCATGGTGAGCAGGGGTTAGACTGTACTCTACTTGGCTGCATGGGTTTCTTCCTACAAGGGAACAGGTGTAGGCAGCCAAATAAAGCCTTTTAAATTCAGATTTCAAGAAGCACTATGATAAGTGCTTCCCAAAGCACTGAGGCCTAGCAATGCTTCTTGTGCACCAACTAGCTGGCTGTTGGGCTGGCAACCCCGCATAAGGGATTTTGACAGATGTTGTCATGAGACTGACAAGTGAGCCAATCCTGATGATCTGGCTTGTGGAGCCGAAATGGTTCCCCACCCCCTCATAAGGTTTGTGCTAAACCAAGCATCCCCAACCTTCAGCCCTCCAGATGTTTTGTACTACAATTCCCATAATCCCTGACCACTGGTCCTGTTAACTAGGGATCATGGGAGTTGTAGGCCAAAACATCTGGAGGGCTGCAGGTTGGGGATGCCTGTGCTAAACTATATCTTCAAAACACATTCCCGATCACCCTCAAATAATCCTGGACACATAGAGGCTGCTGTAGGAATCCAGCCTCGAAGTTACCAACACATGGACTGCAGCAGTCAAGCTATCTCTGTCCAGGAAATGCTGCGTAGGTGATAAACCAGGCAGAGCTACTAAAAGACACTCCTAGCCACACTTAGGTCTCTAGTGACAAGATTAGGTTTGCCATATTTCAAAAAGTGAAAACCCAGTCACAAAAGTTGATGAGCTTTTTAAAAGTAAATTCACCAAAATCTACGCTTCCGACATGGGTTGCCATACACCCAGATTTTCCTGGACATTTCAGCGATTTTTGCATGGTCTCTGTTTCCAATGACCAAATCACAGTTATGTCTGGGGAATTCTGGACGTATGGCAACCCTAGACAAGATATATACCCTGCAGGTCGTATGTCCACTGCATGCACAACTATCATCCAAAGAGGGCTAGAATCTTCCACTCTCCAGCTGCATTTGAGCCCACCCACCCAATGCGTCCTTTTCAAATTAAGGAATGCTCACGGTAAATATGTCTTGCTTCTTTGGGAGGAAACACCCTTCATGCTGGACGCCTGTTTTTTTGTTTTTGTTTTTGAAGAATTGCACAAATACCTCTGAGAAAACAAACTAATCCTGGATGAATCGACTCATATTATTTATATGTGAAAAATAGCATCTTCCTTTCCTGTGCAGATGTCTGTCGTTCTCTATAAACAGAAGCTCTTGCTTATAAAACAGTATGGGAGGTAATCGCGGGGAAATGGCTTACACAGCTGCACACTGGCAGGGACACAATTTTTGTTTTTGGCAGCGTTGCAGAACTATGGATTTCATTCAAGATACTGTGAAAAATCCCAACATTGCAATGTGCTTACTGGTGTCCTGCATAAGATGTGCAATCGAAGCCTAGCTAAGTCTACTCACAAGCCGGGATGGGGCAACTCAGGTCCATGTCCATTTCAGTGTGGTTCATTCATAAGTATTATTTCCTATTTCTGCATTATTCCCTCTCTATCTGTGTGTATATTTTAAAATGGATGTGCAAATATATATATATATATTTATATACTCATTTTTTCCTCCCTATATGCATTTCTAAACCACTTTGTCCCAAAGCACACATTTGCATTTCTTGCAACCATGGATTTCTAAGCTTCACTGCTAGGATCGACTCCATTTGCGTCGGTCTGTGAACCACTTAGGTGCCCTATTTAAAAAAACAGGGTGTTGTTGCCTTTTGGTAAGAGAAATGTAAGCTCGGAAGGGAAATTGTATTCCGACATGTATATTGGTTCCATCAAAATTCACAAGCATCCCTACTCACATGTAAATCCAGCAATTGAGGACCTTCATTTTTCAGCACATCATTCAAGTAAGATGTCTGTGATTTTGTGAAATCAGCAGGACAGCTGTTTCCTTGGAAGCAGTGCTTTTTCGTCCGGCTTTTCAGCTGATTCCATTCCCCCCCTCCACCAGTCAGGATTTATCATTCTTCGTTAAAGCGAGGGGAAAAGAATGAAAATCTAATACTGTACTCATTTGACTGGGGTGCCAAAAACTATCCTGAATGACATCTCTCCTGTGGTAAGGAAGACAGCAATCATGATTTCCTTTTCTGTTAAACTCATTAGCCTGCAAGGAAAAGTGAAGTGTATCCTCAGCGTTTTGTGCCTCATTTTACTTAACCACCTTCCTGTCAGGCTGACGGATTCAATTCAGCGAAGACCTTCTACAAAATGATGAATGATCCTCTCATCTTTGCACAGAAAGTTTGCCTTCCTGTGAATATTTCTGTACCTTTTCAGATTGTGAGGAAATATTCTGAGGAATGCTTTATGAGAATGTATTTTGTTTGTTTGTTTGTTTAATATTACATTTTTATCCTGGCTTTCCTCCAAGGTGGTTCCTTGTCCTCATTTTATCCTTAAAACAGTCCTGTGCGGTAGGTCAGGCTGAGAGATTATGCCTTCGGGCAGTTCAGAATTGGAGGTGTGAGCAAACGGACCCTCTTAACTCTCTACCTGAGCAGAGAAAATGGAGCACCCTCTGCCTCAAATTTCACCAGGAGGAGGACAAATTCTCCACCAGATTCTCAGGTGTGGGGCTCACCATTATTTTATT
Source organism: Darevskia mixta (assembly GCA_034641385.1). NCBI lineage: Eukaryota > Metazoa > Chordata > Lepidosauria > Squamata > Lacertidae > Darevskia > Darevskia mixta. The sequence goes on along the minus strand of JAWWNH010000054.1, from coordinate 2,829,038 downwards.
TATTTAATAAAATTTGTGTACTGCTTAGCTGCAAATAAAAACCTCCAAGCAATTAAAAAAACAACCTCCAAGCAACCCCCCATAAAATATAACCAGTTTTAAAGTTTTAAAAAATTAAAAAAATTAAAAATATAATCAAAATCAGCATTTAAGTTACGCATTAAAATACATGCCAGCTTTTACATGTTGACTTTAAAAAAGTTATTTGAAAGCACAGAAAAGAATACAGCAAATGCGCCTTCCTGGTGTCAATAGACAGGGTGTTTCTGAGTGTAGGTGCTGCCATATTACAATATCTATCCTTAGGAGTGCGGAACAAATATTATATGGCACTTGTAATCGTTCCGCAGATCAAAGTGGTTGAGTGGGTGCAACTCATTTCTTTTCCGGTTTCCATTGCTGCCAGGGCCAGCCTGAGATGTTTTGCCACTGTAGGCAAAGTGCCCCGCTGGGTCCCCTGCTGCGCTGCTAGACCCACTCTGCCACCAGCCCTGCCACTGCAACTGTACCCTTGCCTGTGGCTGTGGCTGCGCTGCTGCCACGACACTGTGGCAGTGGTAAGGGCGCAGAGGGAACAGCACTGAGGGAACAGCACTGAGCCGTCAGGACTGGCGGTGGCGCAATGGCAGAGGGAAGGGGTTGGATCCACTGCCTGAGGCAAATGGCTTCACCTTGCCTCATGCCTCTGTTTGCTGCCACCACGGAAAGTGACAGCGGCATCAGCTGTGTCGACTGACCGGCTGCTTCTTGGTTTCCTCTTCCTCATGGTGAGGATTAAATGAAGAGGGGCAGAACTATGTATATCAGCTTGAGCTCCTTTGGGGGGGGGGTGAGGTGCAATAAACAAACAAACAAATAATAAAATAAATAATAGAAACCAATAAATTAAAAAAATAAAATAAATAATAGAAACCAATAAATAAATGACAATAAAAGAAATCACAGAAACCAATAAATAAATGATAATAAAAGAAATCATAGAAACCAATAAATTAAAAAAATAAAATAAATAATAGAAACTAATAATAAAAGAAATAATAGAAACCAATAAATAAATGATAATAAAAGTAATTATAGAATCCAATAAATAAATGATAATAAAAGAAATCATAGAAACTGATAAATTAAAAAATAAAATAAATAATAGAAACTAATAATAAAAGAAATCATAGAAACCAATAAATAAATGATAATAAAAAGAAATAATAGAAACCAATGAATATATGATAACAAAAGAAATCGTAGACACCATATTCTCGGGGGCAAAAATACAATATTCAATTGAAAGACCCTTGGTTTTTGAACAAGCTTGATGTGCTGGAAGGAAATAGCGGCTCACTGTTGTGTTTTTCTCTGGAAGGAGGACGTGCAGGTGAGTGAGCCTGGGTGGACTGCCGTGCGTCAGACTCCTCCCGCCGCCATGTCCAAGACACTTGTCTTCAAAGCTTAGTCGCTGCAGTATCTCAGGACTTTTGCTTGGGAGAACGCTGCTTTGATCTCCCATCGGAAGACAGGGCTTCCCACACCTACTTGGCTGCACTTAGTCCTAGCCAGAAAGTCTGTGTTAATTATTATAAACAGCCCTCTGTATCTTAAAAGTAATTCCTTTCCTATCTTCACCAAGTGCTGATAAGGAGAGCATAAGTGGAGCCCTTTAATGTTTAAAGGAGAGATGCTGTGGAAGGCACTTCAGGGGAGTTCAAATAATTCACATCACCAAGCACAGGAATATTAGGTATTTGTCAAAGAATTTTATAGCTGTTTTCATCCTTGGCAGGAATAGCCAGGTGATGCTTCCGGGGGTATCTTTGGACTCCCATGAACCCTGACCACTGGCCCTGCTGGCTGTGACTGATGGGCAGTGGAGGCCAGCAACACCCAGAGGGCGAAAGGTTCCCCACCTCTGCTGCACAGTTCTGTTCTAGCATGCTTAACTTTGAGATTATTCAGGACCTCGCCCCCCCCCCCGCCCCATTGCTTTAACACTATTCCCATCTGTTGATCAACTTTCTTCGGAGCTCTGTCAAGTGCCATAGGGCTGGAGTCCCTGACAGAGTGCCCAGGGATGCCACAGGATCTTCAGACACCTGCATTGGCACCTGTCAAGGCATTCCTCCATTAAAATAAGAAAAACAAAAGTTGCTTTGGCTGAGTTTTGTTTGTTTGTTTGGACAAGAAAAGGCTCCAACAAGCAGTAAGACTTGCATAAAGGGTAATTGGTGCTAGCTTGCCTTCAATAGAGACACTCTATGTGCTACCCAAGTTAGGAAGAGAGCAGAGGGAATTGTTGCAGATCCTTTGCATCCCGGCCATCATCTGTTTGATTTACTTCCATCTGGACGTCGCTACAGGACTTTATACACAAAAACGGCCAGGCACAGGAACAGTTTTCCCCCTTGTGCCATTAAATTGTTAAATTCGTAGTTGTGTAGCGGAAGGGGAGGCCAGTTATGGGTGGGGTTTCTTTGCTGTGTCATTGTATTGTGAGTGGAACAGTGTTTGTATAAGGTATGTTTACATTACAATGTAGCCAAAGCAAAATTCCAAGTATGTTGGAAAATGCACTTGGCCAATAAATTATTCCTATTCCTATTCCTATAAGGTAGTCTGTTTTTTGGGAGGGTGTTCTCCTGCTTTTTTGGCTTGTGTTTTATTCGGTTGCCGGGCATGTAGGCGTCTTGCCTGGGTTTCTTCTTTATTTTTGGCGGGAGAAGGGCCTGAGAACCAGCATTCCGCCCCCCCTTGGGCCCCAGCCCCAAAATGTTGGGGGGCCTTTCCCATACTCTCCTTGGCAGGATATAAGTATATAAACCACGTGCCTGAAATAGTACAGGAGAACAATCCTAAAGCCATTTTGACTCTCCCAAATTGACCTCAAATATTTCTCTGCAAGGAAGAAGGAAATGGGAAAAGCTTTCCAATTGTCTTTGGACTGTAGGGGCTTACACCTCCCTGTAAATACAGTCTGGCAAGTATCTGTTAAGCTGAGCATAAGCTTAAGATGCATAAGCGATCCAGAAATTAAGTATTTACCATCTCAAAGGAATGGCCAAGCTACCCAGAAAAGGTAATCAGATCAGGCATTATCAGGTATCCTGACAGACAGGAGAGAAGCAACACACTCAAATTTCTGCTGGGGACCGTCTCTTTCTGTGATGTATGTATGATATTTTGGGGGGTGGTCTTGAGCTACAGGGTAGGTAATTTCAAAAGTCTATATAAGAGCTTGCACACCAATGTTCTGGGTCCCTCTCCTCCCTCCCTGTGTGGGGTGAGCGGGGGACCCTATTGCAACAGTTTAATAAAGATCAGGCTTACTAGCTGCTTTGCTTCTCAATATTCTCTGGTTGGCCTCTGTTATTTTCTCCTACTGATAGAGAACCTACATAAGGACTCTATACAGGCTCTTGGATACCCCATAAGGGGGAAAGGAACCGTTTTTTTATTATAACAAGTACCTAGTCATTGGCTCCACCATGCAGAACTAAAATCTGTACAGGTTGTCTGGCCAAAGCTTGTTGATAGATTAGAGGCAGGAACCTAAGCCAGGTCACCTCTCACATCTCCAGCCACCAGACCACTGACATCTTGCTCAGCCCCAACTGCTCTTCAGTGGGCAAAAAAACAAAGACAAAACATTGAGAACTAGCAATGCGAATCCAAGCTCATTCTTCCCCATTCCAGTCAGGCACCTGTCAATAAAATGCAAAACCCATGACCTGTAACAGCAACCACAGAACCTTTTTACATTTTCTCCTAGCAGGAGCCAATGTAACTTTCACAAGCAGTAGAAAGACACAATCTAATATTTTTAATATTCTCACAAGGCACTCCAAAGTGTGCATCCATAGACCCCGCACTAATTCTACATTAATGGCTTCTAAAAGTATGGGAAGGTCCATAGCTCAGTGCTTTGCCCGCAGAAGGTCCCAGCTTCATTCCCTGACATCTCCAGGCACAGCTGGGAATGCACTTTGTCGCCAACCCTGGAGATTGACGGTCACTTCGTATATAGACAATACTGAGCTAGATCCAGGTAGAAGCCCCTCCTAGTCTTACCTGGAGATGCTGAAAATGGAACCTAGGACTTTCCACAAGCCTAAACTATTAGTAGCTACAGGCAATTGTGCATTCACAGGAACAGCAAGGAACAGGAGTGGGGGGAAATCAAGAGACCTACAGGAGCCACCGCCACAGAAACCCTCTCTTTGCATTACCTAAAGAGAGGTAATGCATCTACCCAATTGGGTAACTTCATCTGCCCAAGCCTGTCTGCTTTAACAGGCACTAATCTGGTGTGGATTGGCTGCTTCCACCACTCTGTCTCCATAGCTGGCTTTATATCCAAGGTGCCAGTGATTGTTTGCTGCCACTGCTGCTGTTGTTGAATGAAAGGCAAAAAGCCCAAGGGGCTGGTGTTTGTACAGCGAAAATCAAGTAGGAAAAGAGGAGCAGGGAGAACTCTGAATGTTTCACAACAGGGCATGTGTGCAGATTGATGCTCAGACACACAGATATATGGTACTCGAAGGAGTATCTCCACCCCTATCGTCCATCCCGGACACTGAGGTCCAGCGCCGAGGGCCTTCTGGTGGTTCCCTCACTGCAAGAAGCAAAGCTACAGGGAACCAGGCAGAGGGCCTTCTCGGTAGTGGCACCCGCCCTGTGGAACACCCTCCCACCAGTTGTCAAAGAGAAAAACAACTACCAGACTTTTAGAAGACATCTGAAGGCAGCCCTGTTTAGGGAAGTTTTTAATGTGTGACATTTTAATGCATTTTTAATCTTTGTTGGAAGCCGCCCAGAGTGGCTGGGGTACAGCCAGATGGGTGGGGTACAAATAATAAATTATTATTATTATTATTATTATTATTTCACCTGCCTTCCTCAGGACTGAAACGTGCAGAGGTGGAAAAAAGCTCACTGTAATTATTTTTAAAGCACTCGTGAAACTGACGAGCATTTACTTCAGGAAGGAGAAGCCTGGTGAAGCTGACACATTTGGTATTTCTTTACCAGGCTTTTCTGGGCCAGTTCCCTGCAGAGAGCAGGCAGCAGCAGTGGGTCAGTGAGTTGCACTGCAGCTGCAAAGATGGGATTACAGTCCATTCCCAGATGTATCGCAGACCATTCACCTTTGCACCAGGTGAAACAATGGTGTTACAGACAGTTGACACCTGAAAGGGCTTTGTATGAATTCATGAAGAATAAGGTTATCAAGCGCGTGGAGAAAAGACTTTTTGCATGAAAAAGAAACTGAAACAATGACATATGGATTTGGGGGCTGAAGATAATATTGCTTTATAGAAAGTGTTTTTTGGGGTGTTATATTGGAGAGGATGAAGTGACTATTGCTTATATACAGTGGACATATGAAGAATTGGAAGTTCTTTAATTTCTGTATTTTATCTTTTCTATTCTCTCTTTTTTTATCGTTTTCTCTTGTTTTTTCCTCTCTCTCTCTCTCCTCTTTCTCTCCTCTTTCTCTCCTTATCTTCTTTTCCTCTATATTTTTATTTTATTTAGATTAATGTTGGATAAAGAAGATATTTGGTTTTAAGTTTTGCACCTCTCTTTATAAACACAAATGAAACTTATTTTTTTTAAAAGGAAATACTTCTTTACACAGTACATAGTAAAACATAGTAAAAGAAAAGTGCATAGTAAAGAAAAAGAAATCATTTCCACAAGATGTAGCGATGGCTGTCAATTTGGATGGTTTTAAAAGAGGATTGAACAAACTCAGGGAGGGAGGGTAAAAGTATTGGTGGCTACTAGCCACAATGGCTATGTGGCAGTAAATCTCTGGATGCTGATTTCCTGGGATTTGCAAGAGGGGAGAGTCCTGCTTATGGGCTTCCCATAGGCATCTGGTTGGCCACTATGAGAACAGGATACTGCTCTAGGTAGGACTTTGACCTGACCCATCAGAGCAAGGACTGTATGGCAATTGCAGTGGAAGAAAAAAAATGTTATAAATCAGCACTTGAAGAAACACAGTAGGGCAGTGGGGAAAACACAGAGGATGCAATAGCCCAGGAATCTGGAATCTCACAGCGAATGGTGCCAATAATGAAGAAAAGGACTAGTGTGGATGGGGACTTGGGAGCAGAATTATGCTCTGGTGTAAAGTGCTGTAGGCTCAACATAGCACCTGACATCAGTTGACATCTGGGTCTGAGGGTCCATTCCTCCATTCTTTGCTAACCCCAAACGGATTCAGTTTTATGCCTTTTTTATGACAGGGCTTAATGGTTGTTTCTTATTGATCTTTCTGTAATTCATTCTCCCTGGAGACTGTAAAACCTAATTAGGTGTTTTCTGCTTTTAAACATACCCAGCCATTCAAGGCTATAGGCTGCCCACCGTAGGATATTTGCAAATCATAAACTACTGCTTTCTGATCATAAACCTGTCATTATGTGTTCCAGGCTTAATTCCTAACTAGAAACAATTGAGTGACAAATTGCTTCACAAACACAGGGACTGCCAGAATCCTTCCATTATCAGCAACTGATTTTGCCCGGTACATAAACAGGGTAAGTAGGAAGGTTGTAAAATAATTTCAGCAGCTGTTTCAGCCACACCGCAGACCCCATTGTTGATTCGCGATTCAATGATTAGTTTTAATCTAGTGCCTCTGATAAGTGGCCAGCGAGGCAAATATACCAGGTAATTTGTTTGATTCCTGGTGCCTGAAAGCCTCATACCTAGACATTCATCAAGTTTCCTTTTGATGTTGGGAACTTAACAACCAAAAGATTCTGCCTCCTGTTTATGAGGGAGCTGAAGTGCACACACACACACACACACACACACACACACACACACACACACCTGCCCCCTTTCTTAACAGCTTCACAAGGTTAAACACCCATTACCATGGGAGCTATGTTGATGGAACTAGATTAAGAGTTTGAGATAACAGAGCTTGCCTATGTCTCAAGTTCACTGTTCAACCACAATGGTATGCTACTTCTTTGTTCAGTCCAGGTCTTCCTTTGATGCCTTCTTTGCTTATTTTTTAAAAAAATAAACCAGCCTTTTTCCAACTTTGTGCCCTCCAGATGTTGTGGACTACAACTCCCATCAATTCTATCCAGCATGGCCAATGGCAATGGATGATGGCAGTTGTAGTCAAGAAGACCCGGTGAGCACAAGGTTGAAGACTGGTTCAGCCCAGTACTTTCCACAAATGTTAACTTTTTCAACTGGCTGAAGACAGGGAGCATTAAAAGAATGGGAGAAACCTCCATCCAGTGACTGGCTTTTCTTAATTTTATTTTTTCACAGCTGGGGTATTTTTGTCTCCAAAATTAGCCAATTCTGAATTTGCATTCATGCATGGATGTCAACCACTATGGGGTGGTGTTTATGAATGTCCAAGAATTCAGAGATATGCCAGCGGATGATGGCCATCATTTAAATATGACTGTAAAACCAGTAGCAATGTCCTAACTTTAGTAGGAGTAACTTTAGAGTCACAAAGTAGTGAACATGTTTTAGAGTTCATCAGAACTTTTCTTCAAGCCAATGTTCACTAAGACACACACACACACACACACACAAATCGTGCTTGAATCAAGTTAAGTCATGTTTGTTTATATACATTCAAGGGGTTTTTATTCCATAAAAACCAAGATCATTATAAAGATTAATAATACGAACAGAATCTCATAATAAACATTTTCCATAACAATCCAATAACGCTAAGTACCTAAAACATACTAGGTAAAGGTAAAAGGTGAAAGACCCCTGGACGGTTAAGTCCAGTCAAAGGCGACTATGGGGTTGCGGCGCTCATCTCACTTTCAGGCCGAGGGAGATGGCGTTTGTCCACAGACAGCTTTTCGGGTCATGTGGCCAGCATGACTAAACAGCTTCTGGCACTGCGGGACACTGTGATGGAAACCAGAGCACAGAGAAACAGGTTTACCACAGCTATCAGCCTATCACCCATTCCCACCACCCTTTTGAGTAATACCCCTCCCCACCCTCTCACTATATATAAGGGTCTGGTGGCTTCTGTTTCAGTGTATCTGAAGAAGTGTGCATGCACACGAAAGCTCATACCAAGAACAAACTTAGTTGGTCTCTAAGGTGATACTGGAAGGATTTTTTTTTATTTTTTATTTTGTTTTGACAGAGACACGCTGTTTACCTTCCCACCAGAGCGGTACCTATTTATCTACTTGCACTTGTTTGGGCATGCTTTCGAACTGCTAGGTTGGCAGGAACGGGGGATTTGAACCACCAACCTTCTGATTGGCAAGCTCAAGAGGCTCAGTGGTTTAGACTACAGCACGGAATCATAGAATTGCAGAGTTGGAAGGGACATCAAGGATCATACAGTGGCGAACGAAGCCGCTTGGCCGCCTGGAGCGGCAAAACCGGAGGCACTCCCCGAGGGCGGGGCACCGCTGCAGAGAGCGCATGCGCAGAGCCACTGTGGAGCGCGCATGCATCATACGGAGCAGCGTGTGCGCACTCCGCAGTGGTGCATGCGCACTCTGCAGTGACAAACCCCGCGAGCAAGCCGTGGAGCGAGGCTGCCTCACTCCGCAACTTTCTCGTTGTGTTTGCCACGCTGCCGCTCCGTAGCGCGCATACGCATGCGCGCTACAGAGTGGGGGGAGGGAAAGGGGCGGGCCAGGGACCTCCCTGGCCCACCCCTCACCTCCGCCCCAGCCAGAAAAAGGAAAGAGCGCGCCGAGCAGGTTTGCGAGCAAGCCGTCAGCGCACACTTTTTACTGGGCGGCAGGGCTTGGCTTGGGCGTCGCCGGGGGGGGGGCACGCCAAGTGTTGCCCCCCTCCAGAGTGGCACCTGGAGTGCACCACCCCAATGCCCCCACCTTGCTCCGCCCCTGGGATCATCTAGTCCAAACCCCTGCAATGTAGGAATCTCATCCATGACAGATGGCCACCCAATGTGATGTTGTCCAGATTTTGTCAGACTCAAACTCTTATCAGCTCCAGCCAGCATGGTCAAAGGTGAAGAACAATGGGCGCTGTGCCTGCACAGCACCACATTGGCTACCCTGTATTGTGTTGTTAGGTGGAGGACACCACACTGACTATCCTAGATATGCTAGAATGAACAATAATACTGCAATGACAATGTTAAAGAATGATTCATATCCTAGGGGTGCCTCCAGCCTGCCACTATTTTGCAGGAGAGATTCAAGCAGATAGAAGAAAACTGAAGTTTGTGCAAGTAAAGTGGATTAAATCACACAACAAATCCACTTTTAAAAGTGACAGGGAAATGCACTGAAAAGAGTGGGGTGAGCAATTGCCTCACCAGGCTCCTTTGGGACAAAGTATGGGGTATAAATTTAATAACTTAATCAATAGGATGTCCTATAACACCCACAGGTAAATTAGAAAGAATGCAGAGCAGTCTACCTATTTAAAAGTTAGTTAGGGCAGCAGTGCTGGCAAGACTTCTCTTTCTTGTTATTTATTATGTTCTCTTTATGGAACACTTCCTCTGAAACATCTCAATTTGATTTAACAATACGGACATCAAAAGAAAATATATAACACAATTCCAGATATATATATATTTTAAAAACAATTTCATATATAAAACAAATAAAATCATTTCATATATACAGAATGATTTTTAAAATATAATATGTATAAACACTTTAAAAAATGTAAATATAAAAACAATTTCTTAAATTCCTTATACAAAGAAGAATTAAAACAATTTCTTTCATAAAACTTTGGTGACAAACTTGCAACACTTTAGTTGGTCCTACTGTTGCTTTAATAGTTTTCTCTCTAATGGAACGACACAGCTTCTGGCATATTTATACTAAATATAAATATCAGCATTCACTTGTAGATCCCCCCCCCAATATATATATATATCTTTGTAAATTTGCAACTTCTCTTGTAGGGGGAAAGAAAGGAGAAAATGCTTTGTTGCATCCTTAGAATGTGAATTTGTTTCAGTTTCCCCCTCATTTGGCATCTCCAGCCTGTTAACATTGCTTTGACAGAAACTCCTGGTGTCTGTCTGTCCTTCCCCGACATATCTTAGCAAAACAGGGTCCTGTTACTTTAGAAACAGAAGCAACAACAAACATTGAATTGAGGTGGCTTGGGAAAGTGACAGTGTTAAATGGCTTGTGCCACAGCTGGCGGTGCACTTGCTGAAATTATCCAGGCCTGAAGTACCTGAGACTGAAAATGTTCTCAATCAAATTGCAGGGCAAGAGGAAATTCCAGTAAATCATTGACTTATTGAGATCAACATGTAACTGATCCCCTGTTCCTGCCCCTGCCGCCACCGCTGCTGCTGCCGCCGCCACCACACCAGACAAGAACAAAGTCAATATTGGTGCTTTGTTATCACCGTTTGGAATAATGTCTTGTGTTCACTCAAGTTGCCACGTTGGGCTCGATGGAGATTTTAGAACTGATTTGGCCTTTTTTTATTTATTTATAGTGGAGGAAATTGCCAACGTTTTCTTAACTGCAGCATGACTGAGTGGTCTGGGATATTTAGGGGTTGCTGTTTTCTCTGGCAAGGAGCCTCCACCCCCTTCGTTGGGCTGCATAACAGCGCTGGATTTGGGAACACTTTGCCGGTGTAAAAACTTTCGAGAAAATATGCCTATCGGGTGCCAACATGTCAGGCTGAGCAAGCACAGACCAGGCCAGGTCCAAAGGCTCCAGCACCTCTGGAGTACAAGCTCAGCATGCAATTTCAACATAGGCTACGGATTATATCCCCCTGGCTTACAAAGCACAAACAGGTCTTTCGCTGAGCCACCTATGTCTTCATAGAGCCAACCACCGTCTACATCCCTGCCCCAAACCAAAACAACAAACCCTGAATTTTGGCTCTGTTCAACTGAACATTAACTGCAAGGTTGCCACCACTGACATTTGAAAATATGTGGTTTGGGGGGTTGAAAGTGAGGGGTGGGAACAGCTCGCAAAGTCCCAGATCCGATTATTGGTTTCTCCAGTTAAAAAGGGGTTAGAGTCGCAGTGTGCTGGCAAAAGGTCTACCTGAGAAACCTTGGAGAGCCATTGCCAGCTGGAGAGCAGAGCATCGCGGACAAGACAGACCAGTGGCTTTTCTTGGAAGAAGCATCTTCATGTGTTCAAGGTTCAACCAAGAGCAATTGTGATGTGCTTAGGACTGGAAGATTCAGGACAGACAAAAGAAAGTACTTCTTCACACGGCACATAGTTAAACTATGGAATTCGCTCCCACAAGTGATGGCTACCAACTTGGATGGCTTGAAGAGGATTAGTCAAATTCATAGAGGATAAGGCTTTCAATGGCTACCAGTCATGATGGCTATGTTCTATCTCCACCATCAGAGGCAATATGCTAGGAACTGCAGGTAGGGAGAGGACTGCTGTATGAATGTTCTGCTTGCACGTTTCCCATGGGCATCTGGTTAGCAACTGTGAGATCAAAACGCTGGACTAGATGGGCCTGTTCTTAATACTCTTATAGGAAGGGGGTTGTAGGTCTGGAACGTTGCCTCCAAAAGTGTTCCCAAGGTTCTTAAATGAAAGATCAGCACTAGAGAACACATTCCCCTGAAATATTCCTTTCTCAAGATTTGTGCTCTTTTCTCTGTGCCCTGCAGCTGAAGAGGAGTGTTTGGCACCAGTGGCAATCTTCTAGGTCAGGCATGTCCAACAGGTAGATCGTGATCTACCGGTAGATCACTGGACGTCTCTGGTAGATCAGTGGTAGATCACTGGCTCCCCCCCAAAGAAGCTCAACAACACTCCCCCTAAAAAAAGCTCATGATTTTAGCCCTGCTTTCCTCCTCCCTAAAAAAAGCTCAACGGTTTTGACCTGTATCCCAAGAAACAGGGCCTGCCTTCCTTGAAAAAGCTCAACAACTTTGACCTGAACCCCCAAAAAGGGGGTAGATCACTGCCAGTTTTTAACTCTGAGTAGATCGCAGTCTCTTGGGAGTTGGCCACCCCTGTTCTAGGTTGTTCAGGGGTTGAGGCAGACCTCTTTTACAGGAACTACTATCCAATCCTTTTAGATGGAGATTGATCCTAGGACTGTCTGCATACAGAGCACTGGACTCAGGGCCTTTGCATGCAAAACATCTGCTTGGTGACTCTCTACAATATGCAAAAATAGGAGGATTGTCCTCTCAGTTTGTGAGCAGGTGCCTCCCCCCCCAACTTCTATAGAGTTGTGGGAGGAATTTGGTTTTGTTCGCTTTTAAAGGTGAACTTACCTAATTTGCACTTTCTGTCATAATACATAAACAGAAAGAGCCATCATCTGAAAGCCACACGTACCTGAATTTTGAACTGCAATTCTCCAGCCAAGTGGTATGTACAAAAAAGCACATACAAAAATATTAGTGAAAATAATATACCAAAATGTGTTGCATTACATAAAATTGCTTTGCAAAAAATGTGCATATTATTCAAAATATCAGGGGAAATGTGCATTCAATTTATATTCCAAACTGATGTGGAAATGTGGGGAACTGAACTTAAAGCTGGAAAAAAATGAGAAATTGAGAGAAGCAAAAATTGACAGAATCACACATCCCTACTTCTCAATGGTCAATTTATCAGCTGATTCAGTCACCATGAGCTCAAACTAAAAGTTTTCATAGAATTATAGGACTGTAGAGTTGGAAGGGATCCTGAGGGTCATCTAGTCCAACCCCCTGCAATGCAGGAATCCTGCCTACAGCTGTCCCTGGGTGGCCTCAAACCACCAGCCTTCTTGTATGCTTTTGCCCAAACAGCATTTCAAAGCTTCATGATGATGCACAAAATTTCAGGTTGTGCTTAAGATTAATAATAATAATAATATATTTTTTTATTTGTACCCCGCCCATCTGGCCGGGTCTCCCCAGCCACTCTGGGCGGCTTCCAACAAATATTAAAATACATCAAAATCACAAGTTAAAAACTTCCCTAAACAGGGCTGCCTTCAGGTATTTTCTGTATGTAGGATAGTTGTTGATCCCTTTAACCTCTGCTGGGAGGGCGTTCCACAGGGTGGGCACCACTACCGAGAAGGCCTTCTGCCTGGTTCCCTGTAGCTTTGCTTCTCGCAGTGAGGGAACCGCCAGGAGGCCCTCGGCGCTGGATCTCAGTGTCCGGGCTGACGGTGGGGGTGGAGATGCTCCTTCAGGTATACAGGACCGAGGCCGTTTAGGGCTTTAAAGGTCAGCACCAACACTTTGAATTATGCTCGGACACTATCCCTGAAGCCCAGACCATTAGCAGATAGGACATATAAATAAGCACAGAGATTATTTACATCTTGGAACAGGTCTTGTTTTCACTGGCCAAAGATGACTTCCTCAATAAACCTGGCAACAGGAACACCAGCACAACATGCCATTTTATAAGACATTTATGCTTATGCACACATTAAATGCCCGGGAGAGGCTTGAGAAATCAGGAAGTGTGAGTGATAAATGTGACTGAGGTTTGCTGTTTGGTCCAAGCTTACTGTATATCTATACGTCTATACGTCAGCTTTCAAGGCTGTATAATTAAAAAGCGACCTTCTGTGTTTCAGCCCTATCTGGAGATGCTGGGGATCAAAACTTTGACTTCTGCATGCAAAACAAAAACTCACGTGTGTGTGTGTGTGTGTGTGTGTGTGTGTGTGTACTATGCTTTGCATTTTTTAATTTCTTTTGTGTACAGAATGCCTGTTTTAATTCTTATACCTTATCAGTAATAATTTTAAAAATTAAAAGACAAATTAGGGGCAATGTTTCACTGGAGGCAGGTACCCAAACTTAAGAAGCTGCTTTATACTGAATCAGACTATTCTTCTATCTAGCTTATTATTGCCTACCTTGGCTGGCCCCAGAGCTTCAGACAGGGGGTCTCTCACAGTCCTACCCGGAGATGTTGCGACTGGGCAATAAAATGGCAAATGCAATTCATTGTAAACAAGTGTAAGGCCTGGGCATAATATCTTACTTCTACATGGGGCCTGAACTAGCAATGACTGACTAGCAGGACCAGATGACCCATGAGGTGAGGGGAGGCAACCGCCTCAGGTAGCAGGATCCATAGGGGCAGCAGTTCTGGTCTCCTTTTCCCACAGCTGCTGCTGTGGTAGCAGTGACAACTGTGGCATGCTCCACGGAGGCCAGATCTTCCCCCTCAGTGCTACCTTAGTGAATAGGAGGTGCTGCTAGTCTCCTTCAACCCTTGTTCCTGATGTAGATCTTCACTCATGCCTTCTTCCCTGGCAGCAGAGCAGTGCCATATCATCTTGTGGGAATGTTGAGGTAAGTAGGAGAGGATATCTTGATTAAATATTATCCCTCTTCACTCACGTTAGTGAGCAAGTAGCAGAGCACATTCCCTTGCAGCTTATTAGAAGCAAGTTGATGATTCGTTAGACATCAAATGAAGACGAATGTTGAAAGATTCTGGGCAGATAAAAGAAATTACTTTTCCAGTTAAACTGTGGGACTCATTCCCACATTAGACAGCGATGGCCACCATCTTGGATAGCTTTAAAAGCTTTAAAAGCAAATTTGACAAATTCATGAAATATATGGTTATAAATGGCTACTAACCACAATGGCTGTGTTCTGCCTTTACAGTTGGAGACAGCAATGCTTCCGAAAACCATTTGCTGGAAAGCAAAGGAGAGGAGAGTGCCCTTGTGCTCAGGTCCTACTTAAGAATTTCCCACAGGAATCTTGGTCAGTCGCCATGACAACAAGATGCTGGACTAGATGGGCCATTTCTTTGATCCAGTGGGTTCTTATGTTCCTATGGGGTATGTTGGGTGTGTGTCAGCGAAGTCCATGGATCTTCTACAGCAGTGATGGCTAACCTTGACACTCCAGATGTTTTGGGACTACAACTCCCATCATCCCTGACCACTGATCCTGTTAGCTAGGGATGATGGGAGTTGTAGTTCCAAAACATCTGGGGTGTCAAGGTTAGCCATCACTGTTCTACAGCATCCTAAGCTCCAGACACCCACCATGTCTAAACTACACCAGGGCTGAAGATGGCACGGTTAGTGACGCACACCCCACCCCACTCAATGGTAATGGTAATAAGGACACTCCAATGAAGGAAAAAGAAAATGGAACTGCTATTCCTTCCATTTCCACACCCTGACTGCCACGAGCAGTTGGGTTGGGTGATAAATCTGCCACAATATTCCAGGCCCCTCATTAGGTTTTATCTGTAAATAAGCAAACATGAGAACTTTATCTGTAAATAAGAAAGCATGAGAACTGGTCAGACCTCACCTGGAATACTGTGTCCAGTTCTGGGCACCACAGTTCAAGAAGGATACTGACAAGCTGGAACGTGTCCCGAGGAGGGCAACCAAAATGGTCAAAGGCCTGGAAACGATGCCTTATGAGGAACGGCTTAGGGAGCTGGGTATGTTTAGCCTGGAGAAGAGAAGGTTAAGGGGTGATATGATAGCCATGTTCAAATATATAAAAGGATGTCATATAGAGGAAGGAGAAATGTTGTTTTCTGCTGCTCCTGAGAAGAGGACACGGAGCAATGGATTCAAACTACAAGAAAGAAGATTCCACCTAAACATTAGGAAGAACTTCCTGAGAGTAAGAGCTGTTCGGCAGTGGAATTTGCTGCCAAGGAGTGTGGTGGAGTCTCCTTCTTTGGAGGTCTTTAAGCAGAGGCTTGACAGCCACCTGTCAGGAATGCTTTGATGGTGTTTCCTGCTTGGCAGGGGGTTGGACTGGATGGCCCTTGTGGTCTCTTCCAACTCTATGATTCTATGATTCTATGATTCTAGGTGTGCCTTCAAGAGATAACAAAGATTCAAACAGTAGACCTGATGCATGAAGGGAGAAGCAAGAGTGGGAACCGACTTGCCTGCCAAATTAGGTTTGGTGATGCACATATCGGAGCCATCAGTTGCAAAGCCAGATTCACACTATGGGAAAACAAACCCGCTGTGACTTCTAAAGGGGAAAAAAAACCACCTACATCTTTCTTCACCCCACCATATCTTCTATTTTCTTTTGAAAATCAGATTAGCTTTCACTGCAGAAAGGAAAAAGCCTGTCTTTTGCTGGTTGATTTTCATAGTAGATATGCTTTAAAACAGAGGACAGAGAAGTTATGGCCAGATCAAAATAATCTAGTTTAAGGATTTTCAGGGTAAGAAAGTCAATCTTCGCACGAAGTTATCTGAAACACAAGCTCTCCTCATTTCAGAAACATTCCGGAGAATGCCATACCTTATGGCAGGACTCAGGAATGCAGGAAAGTATTGGGATAAAATGTTCAAAAAAAAGCTAAGGTGATAATTTTTCAGATGCCATGCTTTGCGGCTGTGTTATAGAACATTGCAAAATAAGGAATGCACACCCCACCTTTGGTGTAAGCATGTGTCAAGCAAACCCCACGGAACTGTGATTAATAGACATAGCAGTCAGGAATGGATGGATCTGTCAAATGTTGGCTTCTCTAATTTTCTCATTTTTGCAGTCTTAAGTTCAGTTCTCCACATTTCTGAGCTAGTTTGCAATTAATTGTTTAAAAAGTGCTTCATCAGCATTTTAGTCGACATTTTTTTCAAGTACCGTATACACTTTTTTGCATGCTATTCTGCCTGTTTTTTTACCACAAATTTCACTTAATAGAATGCATTTTTGTATTTCTTCTTTTCCCCTAACACAAGCACTTCTACACATACTTCCTCCAATGGAAGCTTTTTTGTACATGCTGTTTGGTTGCAGAACTGCATCACTAGAGGACTGGACAAATTCATAGGGGATCAGGCTGTCAGTGGCTACTAGCCATAATGGCTATGCTTTGCCTCTAGGGTTGCTGGAAGCCACAGGAGGGGAGACTGTTCTTGTGTTCAGGCCCTGCTTGAGGGTTTCCTAATGGCAACAGGCTGGCGACTGTGAGTACATGATGGGCCATTGGCCTCATCCAACAGGCTCTTCTTATGTTCTTAAATAAACAAATGGACCACAATTCTCTGAACCTGGAATTCTTAGTTCAAGCCACACCATGAAACCATCTTTCTCTTTCTCTTACTTCATTACATCAGGATGCCCACATCATGAAATTGGCTCAAAAAGCCCTATGCTGGCCCTTATTTTGTGCTGTAAAACCACAAAACATTTCTTTAGTTCCTAAATACTGTATTTATTTGAGTCTAATGCGCCATTGAATCTAATGCGCCATTAGAGTCTAATGCGCCATTTAATCTAATGCGCCATTGAATCTAATGCACACTTCAATTCTCAATTTTTTTTGAAACCCCCCCCCCCCAAAAAAGTATTTGCTGGCGAATGTAAATGTGCCATCGAATCTTTGGCCCCCAAAAAAGGTGAGCATTAGTATCGAGTAAATACGGTACTTTTGCATGCTTATGCACACTATTTATATGTGCACACCAATGTATCAGTGACTCAGTTTTACATGAAACATGTGCAGAGAGATGTGTTGCTGGAATGCAAGGGACCGATTCTTCGAGGATAGCGAAACAACTGCCTAATTACATTTTATGTTCTTTTCAGGTTCTTGAGTATTTCATTTTCCGCGAATGGAACAGATTTATGCACATTCTCACAACGTCTCCGGTAGAGGCAGGAATTAGACGGCCTGCCAGGAAGTCTACTCAGCCATTAGATAGATCCAGACGACGTCTAAGTACTGTATGCTTAATAGACCTAGGTGTAAAGTGATGGTTCTTTTTTCACCGCTTATTGCTAAGCCAACCTGCTATAAAACATTGATCTCTCAGATACAGGAGACACATGACTCCAAGGCCATTCGGTCCAGTAGGCTTAACCCGCTGAACTTGACGTGCTAAAAGGGCTTAAAATGTAATCATTAGTAGATTTTCTGCAAGCAGCTGGTAAAACAAGCCTTCTAAGCAGCCAGGGTGCTTTAATTTATTTCTTAATCCTGCCAAATCAGCAGAAAAGTATTTTACCTTAGTTCCACTTGGCGGGGGGCTGGGGGAGAGGTGAGGTTTTAAAAAGTTAAAATTCCAAATGGACACTTCAAGTGAAACGAAAAGATCAGAGTAACGTCTGAGAGCGAGAGCTAGGAATGTCAATGCATTCTAAGCAAAGAAGCCGTCCAGAAGCTGTCTCTTTAATACAGCTGAGGCTCAGGCTATTTGAAGGACCTTATTCTTCTACATAGGGACCCAGGTGGCGCTGAGGGTTAAACCACAGAGCCTAGGGCTTGCTGATCAGAAGGTCGGCGGTTTGAATCCCTGCGATGGGGTGAGCTCGCGTTGCTTGGTCCCTGCTCCTGCCCACCTAGCAGTTCGAAAGCACGTCAAAGTGCAAGTAGATAAATAGGAACCGCTCTGGCGGGAAGGTAAACGGCGTTTCCGTGCGCTGCTCTGGTTCTCCAGAAGCGGCTTTGTCATGCTGGCCACATGACCTGGAAGCTGTACGCCGGCTCTCGGCCAATAAAGCAAGATGAGCGCCGCAACCCCAGAGTCGGACACGACTGGACCAAATGGTCAGGGGTCCCTTTACCTTTATCTATTCTTCTACATGGACCTGCCTGGGCTCTGAGACCTTCTGTGATGCCCTTCTATCATGCCCACCACCTTCACAGGCACATTTGGTGGGGATGCAGGAGAAGGCCTTCTCAGAGGCTGCTCCCTCCTTGCTGTTCTTCCACCAGCAGGTGAAGCCTCTTTTCTTCCAAAGGAGCGTCTCCACCCCTAGAGTTCAGCTCGGACACTGAGGTCCAGCTCCGAGGGCCTTCTGGAAGTTCCTTCACTGCGAGAAGCGAAGTTATAGGGAACCAGGCAGAGGGTCTTCTCAGTAGTGGCACCCACCCTGTGGAATGCCCTCCCTTCAGATGTCCAGGAAATAAACAACTATCTGACTTTTAGAAGACATCTGAAGGCAACCCTTTTTAGGGAAGCTTTTAATGTTTGATGTTTTGTTGTGTTTTTAATATTCTGTTGGGAGACGTCCAGAGTGCCTGGGGAAACCCAGCCAGATGGACGGGGAATAAATAATAAATTATTATTATTCTGACAGGCTTTTGAAAACCATCTGCTTTTAAGAAAAGAGCTTTAAATAGCATACCCTCCAACATCCTAAGGATCAAAATTGGGATGCTCCTTTTTTTGGTCCCAAGCTTTTGTGCATGTGTGAGAGTGGTGTGTTGTGCAATAAGCACACAGAGTGCAATGAGATTGAGTGTTGGGGGGGGAGGGAGGCTCGGTTAGGCTCGGTTAATTTCATTGTACACAGGTTGTACATTCAGGGCCGGCGCTTCCATTTAGGCCAACTAGGCAACTGCCTAGGGCGCCAAAATGGAGGGGGCGCTGGCTAGCCTGCCCGCCGCCCCCCGCCGCCGCCCCAACCAGCGGTGGAGCGAGCAGGTTGGGGCGAAAACTGCGGCAGCGCCAAAATGGAGGGGGCGCTGGCTAGCCTGCCCCTCGCCCCCCCGCCGCCACCCGCCGCCGCCCCAACCAGCAGCGAAAATTGCGGCCGCGCAGGGCGCCTGGCGGGCAGGGGGCGGGGCACCGTACGTCATTGCGCATGACGTACGGTGCCCCGCCCCCTCGCCTAGTGCGCCAGAAACCCTGGCACCGGTCCTGTGTACATTGACTATAAAGGTATTATTATTATTATTATTATTATTATTATTATTATTATTATTATTATAATAGTGCAGGACCAAAAGACACATGTTTTTTGGTCTCGTGAGACCAAAAAATAATTACCATTCAGTCTGGCGCTCTGGCATGACCCAGCCTGATTCGCACCAGGTTGAGTGTCTTTCTGTCCAATGCTCTGGTGTGAGCCAGCTAATTCATGCCAGAGCGCCAGACCAAAAAAACGGGACATTCCAAAATCCAGTCAGAAACCGGGATTGGCTTCTGTAATTTTGGGGTGGTGGAGAGGTTTGAAATAGTGGGTTGCACTGTTTTAACTAACCGTAATTTAAGAGATATTTTAATTTTAATTTAATTTTAATTTTATAATAGTTCAATTCCTTTTTAGTTTTAATTTTATTATACTTCAATTTTTTTTACTAGCTTTCTGTATTTCTGTATTTTATCTGTTGTAATTTTTGTAAGCTGCCTTCTGGGGGAAAAGGTGAGATACATAGACAGATGATAGATAGATATAGATAGATGATAGATAGATGATAGATAGATAGATAGATAGATAGATAGATAGAAGAAGAGTTTGGATTTGATATCCTGCTTTATCACTACCCAAAGGAGTCTCAAAGCGGCTCACATTCTCCTTTCCCTTCCTCCCCCACAACAAGCACTGCGAGGTGAGTGGGGCTGAGAGACTTCAGAGAAGTGTGACTAGCCCAAGGTCACCCAGCAGCTGCATGTGGAGGAGCGGAGACGCGAACCCGGTTCCCCAGATTAGGAGTCTACCGCTCTTAACCACTACACCACACTGGCTCTCATAGATAGATAGATAGATAGATAGATAGATAGATAGATAGATAATTAAATGTAATAATGTTCTTAATGCACATTCATGATTAAATGTGCCCAGGACAGTATCGGGGAAGTTATAAGCAATCCCGCTTTCAATACTATTTGTGCCTGCAAAAGTTTTGGAGTGGCTATACTGCTTCGTTTCCAATTGGTGCACTTTCCACAGCTTCCTGCTGAAATCGTGTACCTTTTATAGTGTAAATGTCTCAGGGTTTCTTTTGTCCTGCTTTTGTTGCACTGTAGCGCACGAATGCCCTTACAGGTGGTTAAAATGTGGCACCACTGGGAATGCATCACAGAACAACTAATAAAGCAGGATGACGTGGGAACGGCCAAGCACCACTAATGCACTATTGTAGTGTCAATGACAAGGTGCAGAATATATCCACACACACACAAAAAATAGTCTCGAGGGACCCAAATGGTACCTTTAACTATCCCTCAATGATACTTTTAACAATTCAGGAGGGAAATACATTGCTTTTGCACAGCTCTGCTTGCTCTGCAAGCGTCTCTTCCCCAAATGCCAACAAATATCCTGTTTAAGATTTCCAGGCTCCATTAAAATCTTCTCTTCCCACTGAGACAGAAAGCAGACAAAAGAAATTGCAGGGGAGCCCCCCCCCAAACCCTTTTGGCTTGCATGTCAATCCATAGTTATTGCATTGACAGGCAAAATTGCGAAGTGCCCCATTAGCGACTGTCCCAGTTCTCATTTAAAGATAACATCCGGGCTCCTTTCTCAAAAGCCAGATCCTCCATTAAATGGGCTGAGTTTCACCATTGTTTGCGTACAGCTCTTCAGCAGTCGCCCACAGAGGAAGCAACCCAACTGAAAAGGAAAAAAGGAAACCTGGAGGGAAACAGTATGGGACGACTTCAGCAACTTTGTTTCAAAGTTTTGTGATTTTTTAAAATAAAATTAAACAAGGGCAGCTGGTTCATTGGGGCAACTAGGGCACTGCCTCACCAACCATTCACAGACATTACTCACCTACCTGCCCTCTTAATTACAACCAGTGAAGAGGGTGTCATGACCTGTCAGCTTCTTCATCCATCTTCTAAATCATGGGTAGGCAAACTAAGGTCCGGGGGCCGGATCCGGCCCAATCGCCTTCTAAATCCGGCCTGCGGATGGTCTGGGAATCAGTGTGTTTTTACATGAGTAGAATGTGTGCTTTTATTTAAAATGCATCTCTGGGTTATTTGTGGGGCATAGGAATTTGTTCATCCCCCCCCCCAAATATAGTCCGGCCCCCCACAAGGTCTGAAGGACAGTGGACCGGCCCCCTGCTGAAAAAGTCTGCTGACCCCTGTTCTAAATATTGCCCCTTGCAGAACTCAGCAGGTAGGAGGATGGGGGAGAGGATGAGAATTAGATGGCCCTGCCTGTCATTGGCTCTGGCTCCACCTACTGTTGGCCTCCTGCCTTATAATAATCATAATTTAATAATAATTTATTATTTGTACCCCGCCCATCTGGCTGGGTCTCCCCAGCCACTCTGGGCGGCTTCCAGCAAATATTAAAATACATTAACATGTTATGGCTTGCATGTCAATAAAAAAGTCTACCGGTCCTAATTAAGGATGTCAGGGAATTTTTAGGAAAATGGAGATGGGAGCAGAAACTGCCAATGTTCTCAGAGTGGTTTAACAGTCAATCGGCCTTCACAGGGAACTCTGGGAACGGTACCTCTTAACAACTCTCAGCATCTTTAGCCAACTACAACTCCCAGCAGGTCCGGCCCACCCATGAGGAAAGGTGAGATGACTGCCTCAGGCGGCAGGGTTGTTCCTGATGTAAATTTTCACTCACTTTCTCTTCCCTGGTGGGGGTGGGGAGGGCAGCGGTGCCATTTTGTGGTTCGCCTCAGGTGCCAATATGACTTGGGCCAGCTTTGGCTCCCAGAATTCTTTGGGGAAAGCCATGACTTTAAAATGGTATTGTGGTGCTCTCAGTGTATGGTGTGGATGTGATCTTTGTCTTCTTTTGCAGGGTCCTTGTACAGATTGCTAAAATAATGTGGGAATTTCTTAGAACTCTCAAAAAGTCAGTTTATATTATTCATTCATTTCCCCCCCCCCCACCTTCCTCTGCCTTCAACTCCTGGCAAGTAAATAAAACAGGCCAGGCACCAGTTTGTTTCCCAGCAGAAATGGGCATCAGCAGCTTGGGAGTCTGGGAGGTGTCGTTTTAATTTTCCACAGTCCCCCATGGTACCACTCCCCAGTGGAGGCTGCCAGACCTAGATGTCCAGCAATCTCCCAAGGCAAGTGTCAGCAATGGGCTGTGCTAGCATGTTAGGCCAGAAGGTAGCCAAGGATACCGCAGACTGATGCTGGACCTGATATAAGACCTTGAATACACACAGTTCTTACATACATGCGTGTGGCACCTCCTCCTTCAAACACCCATTGGACCATTCAGTGGTAGCTCCTTTGCAAGATACAAGGCAGAACAATGCTTCCAGCCCCGCTCACTTGTAGCACATCGTTTTGTATACAGTGACCAAATGAAATCATCAGTATTTAGCCATTTCTTGGATACCAGCCTTTGCAATAAAGTGTTCAGAATTCAAGCTTACTGCACAAGGTCATTTTCACAGCCTGATTGATATGATCTCTTTAATCGAATGCAATCTGCAGACTTGATCTCTTGCCATGTAATCCACTCAGGAAATTCTGGAATGGTAGCCAAATACTTTTTTCCTGCCAAATATTTTAAAGAAAGAAAAATTCACAGGGAAAAAAAGTTAGATAAAATCCCCCAGTGTTCTTGAGATCATAATGTTTGGCACTGCCTGGCTGAAGATATACTGCCTGTGTCAATATCTGAATAAATTGCTTTTGGAGTCCAATATTGAAGGGTCTAAAAAGCAGAACATTATGACTTTTAGAGCCAACACCTGAACCATATACAAGTTTTCTTGAAACTACATCTTTTTCGATTTCCATGTTTTTAAAAGTACAGTGGTACCTCGGGTTAAGTACTTAATTCGTTCCGGAGGTCCGTTCTTAACCTGAAGCGTACTTAACCTGAAGCACCACTTTAGCTAATAGGACCTCCTGCTGCCGCCGCGCCGCCAAAGCACAATTTCTGTTCTTAGCGGAGTTCTTAACCTGAAGCGTACTTAACCTGAAGCGTACTTAACCCGAGGTACCACTGTATAGTTTTTAAGACAAAGGCATTTTTCCTATCCAGAATCTCATGTGCACTTGCAGAACTCATACACCCACCATGGGATGCTTCATTCAGTTTTATGGAGGCAGCAGATCTTCTTGAACAAAGAGATGCCCATTCAAATCTGCAACTTCCATTGTTACTCTGGGGGAGCTTTATGTGTGCATTGGAACTCTCTCACCTGCTGGATCAGGGTGATTGCATGGATGCAAATTCCACCCATTTTATGGGACTAGATTCTTGCAAACAGTGTGCACAGCTGATATGAATAAGCTTTCACATTATGATTCTCATCCCAGTCTTTCTGAATTTGACTGGTTGTGCCTGGTAATGCGGACGGATGTCAGGAGCTGCAGTCAGATGTAGGTCAGCAATAAAACAATAGGGCACCCGATGTCAGTGATGTTAACTCTTTATTCAAGGAAACAAACCAGCCCAGGCCTAGTAATCACAGCAACACTTCCCAGGAGGTCATGTCCCAGTAAAGCAGTTGCGGGGACTGAAGGCCCCCTCCTTCCCGCTGCTGACTAAGGTTCTTCCCCGATTCCTTCCCTAGCAGCCTAAGGCTCCACCATCTTGTTTCTTGTTGCTCCGTCGTCTTCATGTCTTTGTGTGTTGTGGGAAACCAGGGGGTAGGGGAGCTGGTTGCAGCAGGAGGGGGAGACTCCCTGGATTCTTCAGCGGCCTGCCTCATCTCTGTCTCCTGGCCCCACTCATCTCCTGCCTCTGAGTCTGGACTTGCCTCTTCCAGCTCACTAAACCATTTTCTCGTCATCTTCTGACCAGGGGCGAACTAAGGCGTCGTGACACCTGGGGCGGGGTGTTGCTACATAGGGCGCATGTGTGGTGTCACTACATACGATATATGCACCATATGTAGCAACGCCGCACATGCACTGTACATAGCGGTTTGCCAGTGGTGCCACTCCAGCACCATACGGACGGTGCCTGGATCCCTCCGTCGCTGCTACAGCCACGAATGGAGGATCCTCTACATGCGGCTGTAGCGGCGACGGAGGGATCCCACCACTGTCCATATGGCGCTCGAGCGCCACCGGTGGCAAACCGCTATATACAGCACATGTGCAGCATCATTATGTACAGCGCATGCATGTGACACCACACATGCACTGCACATAGCGGTTTGCTGCCAGCGCCGGGATCCTCTGCTCATGGCTGCAGCCGCAAACGGAGGATCCTCCACATGCGGCTGCGGTGGCGCGATGGCTGCTCGCGCTGCCGCGAGCCCCTGCAGGGTGCCTTCTTGTCACGCCCTGACATGGCACATGGGGCACACCGCCCCTGCCCCTGTTGCGACGCCACTGCTTCTGATACCTCCTTCTCCTAGTCTGCTCCCTCTTCTCCCTCTGACCACTCATTGTCATCCCACCCCCAATCCTCAGGCTCTGAGCCTTCTTCTCTTGGGAGTTCCCCAGCTCATGCCTCCCACCTTTCCTCTGTGTCCAGCCAGTCCATGACAATGGAGATGAGCACCTCACTTTGGGTGTGTGAAGGTGGTTCTAGATTTGGGTTGGGTCAAAATGTTTAGTACGGGTGCAAAGCTCAGTGGTAGAGCTTCTGTTTTGCATGCAAAAGATCCCAGATTCAATCCTTGGCATCTCCAGGCAGGGTGGGGAAGACTCCTGTCTGAAACCCTGGAGGTCAGCTGCCAGTCAGTGTATAATCCTGAACCGGATGGACAAATGATCTGACTCTATGGCTATGACAGAGAATGAAGGTGTATAATCTGGACATCTTCTGAAGCTGTTGTTTCATTCTATCATGAACAATCATGGCCTTACTAAAACAGTGAAATGTGGTTGTCAGATTTAATATCGTTAGGACAGGGAACATCAGATGCAGCTGGGCTTTCGACATCAGGCATTGTGCCATTGCATTCACATTGTCTGCAGCCAATCCCTACAGCAAATTAACCCCATTAGCAAGAAAAGTGAATTTGCCCCATAACCTTAGGTCCTACCAGCCTGACCATCGGCTTTGATGGTCAAGCCAATCATGTCCATTGTGCACATCACCAAATGAACTGAAAACTAATGGGGCTGTCCAGATGTCACTGTGGCTTAATCTAAAGACAACTGGTCTTCGGCCGTTTAGCCAAAGGCAAAACCTGTGCTACAGGATCATCATTTAACTGGCCATGACTCCAGGATCCCAGTCTACCAGGGTGACCCTGTTGAGTTTGTGTTTATAAAACAAACAATTCAATTTCCCAGCACAGCGAGCAAATCCAGTATAAAAACTAGCAGGAAACAATTGCTGTCAATATCAGAAGCAAGCTGAAAAAAGACAGATATAATAGATAAACTGCAATCATGTGTCTGCTGGGGGAATTGAAGGATTACCCTAAGAAATGTGCAGCATACATGTGCTTTTAAAGACTGTCAGCTTGAAAAAAAAAGAGAACTAAAACTTTGAGACTACCTAATTTGACTCGTATTGTATCAATGCATTACATCACTCACTAATCTCTACGCACAATGCATTTTTAGAAATGGAACTTTTTTTTTTTTTACTGCACATCACCTACAAAACTTTGCCCATCTTTCAGCCAGTAATGAGAGCTGAACCAACCCTGCCAAATGGAGGAGGCAGAATGTTCAATTTTACTTTTATAAAATCTATTTCCTTTAATGTCCAATGAATGGGGAAACACACACACACAAACAAACAAAATTCTGGACAATTTTCACACACAACACCATGCTCTGTTTCTGATGAGCTAACATTTGCTGTCAAATTCACAGAGCCTGATCACCCATTTTCAAATTTACAGATATCTATATATGCAGGGACACGGGTGGCGCTGTGGGTTAAACCACAGAGCCTAGGGCTTGCCGAGCAGAAGGTCGGTGGTTCGAATCCCCGGGACGGGGTGAGCTCCCGTTGCTCGGTCCCTGCTACTGCCAACCTAGCAGTTCGAAAGCATGTCAAAGTGCAAGTAGATCAATAGGTACAGTTGCAGCGGGAAGGTAAACGGCATTTCCTTGCGCTGCTCTGGTTCGCCAGAAGTGGCTTAGTCATGCTAGCCACATGACCTGGAAGCTGTATGCTGGCTCCCTCGGCCAATAATGCAAGATGAGCGCCGCAACCCCAGAGTCGGTCATGACTGGACCTAATGGTCAGGGGTCCCTTTACCTTTTTATATATGCAGAACTAAGTAGTGCAGGGATGTCCGCTCCTCCAGAATGAACCACTTAGAAACACAGATGAAAGATTCTATGTTTCAATGCTTGGCTGCAAGCAACATCACCATCTCTTTCACAGCCACCACAGTGGGGATTACAACATGACCCTATACATGCTTACTTGGACACAGACTTCATTGCAATTGGACTTGCTCTGAAGTGGCTGTTAACATATACAGGGAGATCAGTGCATACCCTCCAACATTTCTCTGATGAAAATAGGGATGTCCCCTTCCATAATTATAATTTTACTATTTATACCCCACACATCTTACTGAGTTGTCCACTGTGGGCAGCTTCCAGAACATATAAAAACATAATAAAACATTAAAAAAACCCACTTTCCTTTACAGGATTGCCTACAGATGGCTCAGTGGTCAGATAACTTCATACTCTCCAACATTTCTCCAATGAAAATAGGGACATCCTAAGGAAAAGTGGGACATTCCGGGATCAAATCAGAAACCGGGATGGCTTCTCTACATCAGGGATGTCCCTAGAAAATGGGGACACTTGGAGGGTCTATCTGTGTGGCTGTGTGACACTTTACAAGTTTAAGACGAAGAGTCTCAGCCCCATGGAGCTTGCAGTTTAAAATTCAACGCAGGGACAAATGAGAAAAAGGAGGATAGTGGAGATACTTTTAGGATAGTGGGAAAGGGAAGGGAAGGAACTGGGAAAAGTGATTGTTTCAGTTGCTTGCATTTGGTTATGGTGTTAGTTATGCCCCTATGGGGCCTAGGATGCTGTGCCAAAGTCTTCAAGGAAAAGGTGAGTTTTAAGGAGGGATCTGATGGAAGAAAGAAGTGGCATCATGCAGCAGTTCTGGGATGCACGAGGCAGCGGCAAGGGAGAAAGGGGTGAGTCTTTTGGTGGAATCTGGTGGAGTTGGAGAGGTGAAGATCAGAGGCAGAAATATACCAGAAGTAGAGAGATATGGGAAGCCCATGCAGGGCTTTGAAAGTATGGACTGTAGACTTTGAGATCTACCTTAGCTTCCTCCCTGACTTGCTAGTGGTCTACATGCAATAATGTTTTTTTGGGGGTGTTTTTTTTTGTGGTACAGTCCAGGACTTTCATGAGGGATGGGCAACCTTTGGCTATTCAGATGCTGTTGGACTACAACTCCCATCCTCTCTGACCATTGGCCATGCTGGCTGCAGAGGATGGGAACTGGAGTCCAGCAACATCTGGAGGGCCACACGCTCTCCACCTCTGTCTTCCATGATTCTGCAGCATGTGCAGATCAGCTCTGATTCTTTCCACTGAGTCATTGTTTTTATTTCATGAGACACTTTCCCCTGCATTAGCTTCATCTTGTAAAAATACGTATCTGGCTAACCGTACAGCTCTAAATCTTCTTCCAGGACCTTTAAACAAAATGGAGTGTTTGACAGAGACGACTGCAAACATAGCAGCATTACTCATTGTGTGTTTTTCAGAGGAAGTTTTAACTCCATTTGCCACCATCAAGAACTGTCTATGCAAACAAAAAGGGAAGATGAAATGCACAGTCCACTCCTAGCTTTTATTTTCTCCACTAGAATGGATAGTCAAGTGTCAAAAGGCTAAACTATCAATAAGAAATCCTACATATTGTAAAACATTTATAATAGAGGTCACTATAAATCCATTTGTTGATGGATTCCATAGCACACTGTGTAATAATTAAAGTCTGTGGAATTACTTTTCTTTCTTTCTTTTCTTTTTTTTTAAAAAACAGCAATCTGGCAAATTTTCCATAAGAAAATTTAACTAGGAGGGTATGTTTTGCCATGATCTGCCATCTCAGAGACTGAGTAATGAGCAATCCATCTTTTATATTTAGTCATTTTTCCATTTCATCCTTTGCCCTTTTTTAGTATATGATTTAATTCACAGCACATAAACATTTATACACGGGCCTCATAAAAATGAAAATGTGCAGCATTATGAAGCTGGTGTGTTTGCTGAGACAAGAGAGGGCAGCTGGGGAAATTTGTGCCCTTATTCTCGTGTCCCGGTCTCTTAAGTCTTTTCCCATTTTGGCTCTCCCTCCCTCTCTTGGCAGACCAACTCTGCATCTTTTGCATAGAGATTGTCCAAGTGCTATATATCTTCTGCATCATGGCCAGAATCTTGAGAAAATATGCTTGAGAAGCAGCCATGACGCTGGTTTGGTCAAAGGCAGGAATGCTTCTGAATACCAGTTGCTGGAAACCTCAGGACTCAGGTTGAGGGCTTCCTACAAGCATCTGAGTAGCCACTGTGAGTAAAAAGGTAAAGGTAAAGGACCCCTGGATGGTTAAGTCCAGTCAAAGGCAACTATGGGGTTGTGGCGCTCATCTCGCTTTCAGGCCGAGGGAGCCGGTGTTTGTCCACAGACAGTTTTCCAGGTCATGTGGCCAGCATGACTAAACCGCTACTGGTGCACAGAGGACTGTGATGAGTACCAGAGCGCATGGAAACGCCATTTACCTTCCCGCCGCAGCAGTACCTATTTATCTACTTGCACTTTGACGTGCTTT
The DNA here is from genome assembly GCA_034641385.1 of Darevskia mixta. Lineage (NCBI taxonomy): Eukaryota > Metazoa > Chordata > Lepidosauria > Squamata > Lacertidae > Darevskia > Darevskia mixta. The sequence continues at coordinate 2,799,707 of JAWWNH010000054.1, read as the reverse complement.
CGAACTACTAGGTTGGCAGGAGCTGGGACAGAGCAACTGAAGCTCACCCCATCGTGGGGATTTGAACAGCCAACCTTCTGATCAGCAAGCCTAAGAGGCTCAGTGGTTTAGACCACAGCGCCACCCGCACCCCTTCCACTGTGAGTACAGGATGCTGGACTAGATGGGCCATTGGCCTGATCCAGCAGGCTTCTCTTTGTTATTTGGCTCAATTTAGCATGTGCTGAAGGGGGTGAATTCTGATCCTGGCTTTTCCTAAAGAAGCCTTAAAATGGATAGCTCAGCTGGTTAAAGCATGGTGCTGATTATGCCATGGTTGCAGGCTCGATACCCATATGGGACAGCTGCATATTCCTGCATTGCAGGGGGTTGGATGATCTTCAGGATAACTTCCAACTTTACAATTCTATGATTCTAATCTGTAAAGATATGCCATTTTTTTATGCTTAAGGCTGCAGTCCCAAGCACACTTTCCCACTGAATTCACTGGGGTTCAGATGCATCGGAAATCGGCTGCACATGATTCCTCAAATTCCTGGTCAGCAAACTAGGTTTCTTTGATGAATTACTTGTGGATAGAGATCAATCCCCTACAAACGGTGTGCTGATCAGGGCTTGCCAATGTGGTGACCACCATATGGTGTTGGGCTACAGCTCCCATCAGCCCCAGTAACTATGGTCAATGGTCAGGTATGATGGGAGCTGTAGATCAACAACATGGGGGGCCCCACCGTGCCATAGATGCCACTCCATTTACATACTTCTGTCACCTCTCCATCAATATTTAGGTGGCCAGAGAGTTCTTCTCAAGGAAATCAGATTCCCAAATGCTGATCCCTAGGATGCATGAATAATATGCTGGCATCTTCCTGAAAGAACATTGTGGGTATGTGGTAAAAGATGGGATAAATCAGACTTCTTCCTCAAGCGGACTGCCATTGGGACCATCTCCCTGCATTAGCTTGGTTGTCACAGCCAGTTTTGGGGATTCACCAAGGCATATGGCTGAAGATTCAGCAGCCCGAATGGTAGCATTTTCAGTAGTCCATTAGGAGCTCTGCAGCCAGGTGAGATTCCTGCCAATGAATGACTCCACAGGGAAAGTACTCCTGCTGTGCCTCATTTGCTTGAAAGGATTTATTGATCCCTTTAGCTCAGGGGACCTGTTTCGTCTGGGGTCTGTTGAAAGCGTCTTTCAATGATGCCATCTGCCCTCTGTGCCTTAAGCATCACGTAATCTCCATTCATCAAGACATGCGAGTGTGGACATTTTCAAGTACGCATCATGTGAAACAGTTGTTCGGCCTTCTAGCCTTGTACCTCTTTGCTCTGGGAGTGGGATATATCAAAATGCCAAGATGGTTCTTGTTCAGAAGCTCTTAGTCAAACAGGGAGGGGGTGGGTGGGCAGGAATATTCTGCATAAAAATTCTGTGTTGCAAAAGAAAATTAGATGCATTGCATTTTTTGCACACGTACACCCATTAAGACCTTCATGCGAAAGGATAATCAGTTGAAACTGACCCCCTCCCCTATTTCCTTAGCCTTTACTACAACTTATAAGTCTCTTGGCCCCACTTGCTTTCTGACTGTCCACTAAGCACTTGTTGGACACATCAACCAAAGATGCAAAGGAAAACCCCCTCAGAAATGCACAGCTAATCAGAGCATGAGCAACTCTAGTAAACATCATGCCACTTTGCCTCATTGGTAAGCAATGCCTTCACCATTCCCCCTCTACAGAATTAACTCCTAAGTAGCACACTGTTGCACTTTCAACAAGTATTTGGTAGATGGTATGCCACACAGTTCTATCTGTTACATGTCTCTCAGCACACCATATAAATGGTTATCTATATTCACCCTAAGGAAAACCTTTATCTATTTTCTTACAGTGCAGTATAGCGGTTAGAATGTTGGACCAGTACCTGTGAAAGTGGGCTTTAAATCCTCCACTAAGCCATCAAGCTAGTCACTGTATCTCAGCCTAACCTACCTCACAAGGTTGCTGAGAGGATACAATAGGGAAGGTGAGTTCCTTATAAAGAATACATACTGTATTGGCCCGAATATAAGCCACACCCGAATATGAGCTGCAACTTTAAAATTGGAGGTGGGGGGAAGAAAAAGAAAAAAAAATGCCAGAATATAAGCCGCTCCCTTCCTCGCTGCTCATGGCTGCAAACTGGGGGTGGGGGGTGGGGAGCCGCACTGCATTGCCAGCGGCCTTTCCCCTTCCTCATTCTCTCCCTTCCTGGCCTTGGAGGAGAGGACAGGAGACTACGCACGGGGCGGGCACCACTTTGCCACGCTCCTGGCGCTGTTTGCCCCATGCTCCTGGCTGCATACCGTAAGGTTGGGAATATAAGACGCACATTAACTTTTCACGGTCAGAATTTGGGGGGAAAGTTTGGCTTATATTTGTATATAAATACAAAGTTTGGCCAATACGGTAAATGCAATAAATCAATGAATGAAATTTTACCGTTTCAGCTAGACACAGAGAGGAGGGCTACAGCTCAGTGGTAAGCCACGTGTTTTGCGTGCTGAAGGTCCCAATTTCAATCCTTGGCATCTCTCGTCTGAAACTCTGGAAAAATGCTGCTAGCCAGTATAGACCACTGAGTTAAATAGTCTGAACTCAATATAAGGCAGCTTCTGATGCTTCCCCATATCAGTCTGCCTCTGTCCATCTGTTTCTCTCTCCCTCTTAGTCACACACACTATTTAATTAAGTTCGGCAAAATCAAAGCCCAATTACATTGCACTCTCCTTACCCCACCTATATATTGTACAAAAATAGGGACAGCCTGCCTTATGGACAAATCTGACATTTGCCCTGGGCAGTGACCCTGAGCAGATGCCTGCCTGCCTAACTCTGTCGCTGCTGTAACCTTACTCCAGTCCACAGTTGTCTTCTTCACGCTCATCTCATCTTTAGTAAGCCCATCTGTGCTTCCTACAGTTAAAAAAAAAAAAAAATGAGGTGGGGGGGGGGAGAAGAGGGGCCATAGCTAGTAAAACTTTGCTTTCGCCCGTAAGATCTCAGTTCATGAGTTCTTTGGCAGCAGCATGAGGGCAGATCGCTGCAGGAATATCTTGGAGAGCTGATGCCACACCTACACCATACATCTAAAGCACTACTTCAACAGTCATGGCTTCCCACAAAAGCATCCTGGGAACTGCAGTCTGTTACTGGTGTTAAGAGTTCTTTAAAGAAGGTAAAGGACCCCTGACAGTTAAGTCCAGTTGTGAACGACTCTGGGGTTGCGGCGCTCATCTCACTTTACTGGCCGAGGGAGCCGATGTTTGTCCGCAGACAGTTTTTTCGGGTCATGTGGCCAGCATGACTAAGCCACTTCTGGCAAAACCAGAGCAGTGCATGGAAACTCCGTTTACCTTCCCGCTGGAGCGGTACCTATTTATCTACTTGCACTTTGATGTGCTTTTGAACTGCTAGGTTGGCAGGAGTTGGGACCGAGCAACGGGAGCTCACCCCGTCGCGGGGATTCGAACCGCTGACCTTCCGATCCGCAAGCCCTAGGCTCAGTGGTTTAGACCACAGCGCCACCCGCGTCCCTCATAAGAGTTCTTAGGAAACTCCTATTTCCCTCACAGAGCTACAGTTCCCAATAGTTCCCTGGGAAGAGGGACTGACTGACTGTTAAACCACTCTGAAAATTGTAGCTCTGTTGGGCTCTCCTAACAACTTTCATCATGCCCAGGTGCATTTCTCCAGCTTCCTCACCTAGCTGGATGACGCATCACCCTAGAATGGAGAAAAATACACTAAGGGGAGCTGAATGAGAGAGAGTTTTTGGCTGATTCTGGAAGCTGGAGGGACAGAGGCTTGTCTTTCTCGTTGGTGGACTCTGAAATCTCCCTGGGAAACTCATGGGAAGCCAAGATCTGTTGGAGTGTTAATGCTGTGAGACCTACCATTCTGTGCTCAGGTTGCATATGTGTGTGTAAATACAGTGGTACCTTGGGTTAAGTATGCTTCAGGTTAAGTATGCTTCAGGTTAAGTATGCTTCAGGTTAAGTACGCTTCAGGTTAAGAACTCCGCTAAGAACAGAAATCGTGCTCTGGCGGCGCAGCGGCAGCAGGACCACCATTAGCTAAAGTGGTGGTTCGGGTTAAGGACGCTTCAGGTTAAGAACGGACCTCCGGAACGAATTAAGTACTTAACCCGAGGTACCACTGTAAAATCATATTCCCTGATGACACCACATTCCCTATTAAACTTCATTCCAGTGAAGCCAAACCTCAGAAAAGCATGGGATCCCTGGAGTCTCTTGCCACTCGGAGACTGAGGTGTGCGCAACAATATTATTTCGCGTGTGGCATTCAACATAGAATAAGTTGGAGGGAAGACCCAGACAAGAGTGTACTGATTTGTGTACATGTGTCGTACATGTACTAAGCAAAGTACAGCAACTCAGAGAGCAAACAAGTGGATATTGTGTGCCTATAGCAAAGATTCTTAGACATGATGTTTAGCTTGGCTGCCTTGAGAGGAATGAAATCACACAGGGGTTAACTTCATAGAGCACCCAAATGAGCACTAATAAAACCCTTATTCCACATCATCACATAGGCTAAGTTTAAACACAGCCTGATAGGCAAACCCATCAGCACTTGAGTTCTGAGCTGATTTAATCTCCCAGAAGTCAACTGGAGAGTTGCAGTTGAGGTAAATTTTAATAGTCTCAGTGAAAGGGATTTTTAAACTGCCTGGAGGGCAGTGCTGATTAGCAGATCTGATCTGATTGGTCATTCTTCTCTACCTAGCTAGGCCTTTGTTTCATAGGCCATCAATTGTTATGCCTGCTAGAAACCCTCCAGTTTGGCAATACTTGAACAGGATCCAAGCAAGGCCTGCTATACAGAGACACCAGTTGAGGGGATTTGCCTCTAACTGGTGTGCCTATGTGAGAATACAAGGGAGGTATTTTCACAGCTCACATCAATATACATAGATTTATTGGTCTTTGGCTGGAGTTGCATACACAACATTTATTTATTTTAATACATTTCTACACTGCCCTTCATTTGAGGATCACAGGGTGGTTTACAGTATAAAAACACAAAAATACTTAGCATAGTAACAAACAAAAACAAAAAACCCTCCTCTTCCCTGTTTCAAAAGCCATAGCTTGTTTAATTAGCCAAAGGCTAAGAGGAATGTTTTCACCTGGCAGCTAAAGAAGTTTAATGAAGGTGTCAGGTAAGCTTTCCATAAATGGGGAGCCACTGCAGAAAAGGCCCGTTCTTGTGTTGCCACCCTCTGGACCTCTTGTGGAGGGGGCACACAATGAAGGGCCTCAGATGATGATCGCAAGGTCTGGGAAATCAGGTGGTCCTTGAGGTACAGTGGAATCTTGGTTCCCAAACTTAATCCGTTCCGGGAGTCTGTTTGACTCCCGAAACAATTCGGGAACCAAGGCACGGCTTCTGATTGGCTGCAGCAACTTCCTGCAGCCAATCAGAAGCTGTGGAAGCCATGCAGGGGGTTTGGCTTCCAAAGAATGTTCGAAAACCAGAACAATTACTTCCGGTTTTCATTCGTTCGGGAGCCGGAACGTTCAGCTCCCAAGGCGTTCAGGAGCCGAGGTTCCACTGCATTGCGGTCCTGAGCCATTTAAGGCTTTATAGGTCAAAGCCCTGATTTGGCCCTGGAAGTTAATTGACAGCCATTGTAGTCGGGCCAGGATCAGTGTAATATGTTCAAACCATCTTGAGCAACCTCGCCACTGAATTCTGCACCAGCTGAAGTTTCTGAACCATCTTCAGAGGCAGCCTCAATGCAGTGAAAGCACATACCTCCCCAAGAATCCTGGGAACTGTAACTTATTAAGCATGCTGAGATTTGTAGCTCTGTGAGGGCATAGGAGCCAACTCCTAGGGACCAAGGTCTCTTCAGCCCCCAATAAAATATTTGAGGGGGTCGCCCCCAAGTTGATTGGCATTACCATTCAAATGGTGTGTGTGCACCACATCATGTGATCAATTATGTGGCATGGGGCTTACCTGGGCCCTCCCAATATTTTATTCAAGTTGGCATCCTTGGTGAGGAGAAAACTATAATGTAGATCTAAGAATATAAGAAGAGCCCTGCTGGATGAGACCAATGGCCCATCTAGTTCAGCATCCTGGTCTCACAGTGGTCAACCAGATGCCTATGGGAAGTCTGCAAGCACAGCATGACTGTAACAGATCTCCCCATGTGATTCCCAGCAACTAACATTCAGAGGCATGCTACCTCCAACAGTTGAAGCAGAATGTAGTCATTGAGGCTGGTAGACATTTTATAGCCTTATCCATGAATTTGCCTAGTCCTCTTTTAGTTGGTAGCCATCACTTAAGGGAGTGGATTCCACAGTTTAACTGTGCACTGTGTGAAGGGTTTTGTAGGCTTTCAATATCTTCATGTTCAGGCCATCACAGTTTGTGGCTTGCCATTAATGCCTGATCCATGAAGAGCTCAGGAGGAAAAAAAATCCCAGCATTGTTGCTGGGCTGAGATCGCAAAAACAGGAGGATTGTCAAGCACTTGGTTAGCTATAACACAGGGTGGGTGAACTACAATAAACAGATGATGATACAATCTGGTGAATCCATCAAGTTACCCAGATCTTCCTTGTTCTTGCATAGCCATACTCCTTGTTGCTTTGCAGCCATGCTGATACTTCTTCTTTTGAAGCCATCCAATACCATCTAATACTTTGACCACCTAACATGTGGTTAATAAAGCAACCTCTTTGGATACTGCACACACCAAGGAGGGGGAGCCTGTTGGACTCCAGCTCCCATTACCCCTGGCTATTGGCCATGCTGGCTAAGGCTGCTGGGAGCTGGAGTCAGCAACGTACAGGTTCCCCATCCCTGGTTTATGGTTTAAAATCTTGAAACCAACCCACAAATAAACTGAGCGCCGGTGCAGACATTTGAGGACCGCCAACATTTCTCTACTACAGCAAGTCCCAATCAAGCAGTATCCATGTGTATGTTGACAGACTGCTATCCCAACCGAGTTTCATTATCTGCCACCCCATCGTTTGGTGCTTTTGCCTGCTAGGCTTCTCCGAGCAAGAGATGCTGTGAAGCTGAAAGGAAGTCGGTGAAAGTGAAGCATCCCATTTAGAGCCTGAACAAAGCTTGCCTGGCTTCCCCCCGCCACCCCCGCCACCCCCGCTAGTTAGTGCATATCTCTCTTTAGCTTCCCCAAACATGTTGTCTCTTTTTGTTCCGCGAACAATGCTCCTTTGATTCCCTCTCTCCTTTCTGTAGTCTCTGCATCCCCACACAAAGGCTGGTGGGGGTTCACATCTGCATGACGGCTCATTCAACGGAGTGACAGCCCTAACAATGGAGCACTATGGAGGGACAAGCCACTTGGAAAGACTTTATAACCAATGAAATGTTGCCTCTCCAAATCATCCGTCTCCCCCTCAGCACCATTATTGTTCACTGCCTTCTCCCCCTGCCCCTTTCCCAGCTCTGGTATTCCTGCGATTGTTTAGTGCTGGATACTTTGAACCAGAAGATGGGAAGCTGGTTTAGGCAGTATACACCCCATACATTTAAAGCACACACCCACATCCACAGGAAATGGGGGGAGGGGTGTAGTTAGCAGCACATAGCAGCACATGTACGAAACTACAGCTCCCAGGAGTCTTTGAGGGACGGTAAAGGTAAGGTAAAGGGACCCTTGACCATTAGGTCCAGTCGTGACCGACTCTGGGGTTGCGGCTCTCATCTCGCATTATTGGCCGAGGGAGCCAGTGTACAGCTTCCAGGGATGGTAGTGTGCTTTAAAGGTATAGTATATACAAAGGATGGTATTCAGCTAAGGCCACATTCATGCCATTCTTCTTCTTCTTCCTCTTCTTCTTCTTCTTCTTCTTCTTCTTCTATCACTCGTAGCCGAGTAAGATTGTCTTCCATAAACATGGTTTTAACAATGAGTCCGTAAGTGGCTGTGGAGGCCAATTCTGGATCCACACATCCTTCCACAGTGGGGACATTGGTTTCCGGGTGGAAGTTGATCACGGTGTGGATTTGCCAAGCGTGTCTTCCTCTAAGCACATTTCTCCCTTGCTCCCAGAGTTCGAGTGTCTTCAAAGCCCATGACACCTTTGGTAAAGGCTGTTCTCCACCTGGAGCGCTCACAGGCAAGTGCTTCCCAATTGTTGGTGTTTATACTACATTTTTTTAATGTACAAAAGAGGTATTTAAACATTTAAAGCACTATGATACCACTTTAAACACCCAAGAATTCCACCCAAGAATTCTGTGAAATGTTGCCTCGTAAGGGGGCTGAGAGCTGTCCAGAAATCCCTGCTCCTCTCACCGAGCTACACTTGCTTGTGAAGAATTGTAACTCCAGCAGTCTGTGCAGTGGTTTCCAACAGCCAGTTTACCTCCTAAAAGTGCTAAGATGCATGCGCAGTGCAGTCTGCCATGACTTTTGCCTGTTGAAGGGGTGGGGAGAAACGCCAGCTGTGCAAGAGGGCATTGCTATTCCAGCGGAAATCTCAATGATCACAAAGTGGCATAGGCAGAAGCTGCCTGTGGGCTGTGTGCCCATTGAACCTGGTTCCTTAACCTCCCCACACACACCCAGTGTCTCTCCCCCCCCCCAGCTGCAATATTTTTGCATATTCACACACCTCCCAGGAGAGATTCCTTTTGTAAGATAACAGCAGGTGTCGAGGGCTCTGGAGCTGGCAGCGATGGGGCAGGGACCCAAGAAAGGAGTAGTGTTTGGCTCAGCAGGTGTTGGCAACAGCACCAGTGCCCTGCCAAGCTGATTTTCTGACATTCCCGAGCCTTTTGAAAGTGAACAGCAGCTCAGTGTCCCCCTGAGCACAATGTCTTTATCACAGCACATTCTGGCAGGAGCTTCACTAGCTGTTTTTCTCCGCATCAGTGTGAACAGGACAATACCTCCCCTAGTTAGACGTCAGGCTTCATTTTCTTTTGGAGATTGAGAATGTGCATTGTCCTTGGACCTAGCTAAGCCTTTTCCTCCTGGCTTGAACAATGGAGTCTGTTTGAGTCTCCCCACAAACCTCCAATCTTTGGGATGGAAGAAGACTGGGGTTTGGAGAGCATTCGTGGACTGGATGAAGGCTGCAAGCCATGTTTCCTATCCCTAGTTTAAAACAATGAATGACACCAGCCTGCATGCAAATACATCAGCTTAACATTCTTCGTGAATCAGAATGAAATTTGCTAGAGCACCATTCTTTTCAGGTCCCGATTTCAGAGCAGGGTAAACATCCTGTGATTAATAGATTTTGTTAATTCCGAGTATGTGCTGATTTGTGCATTGATAGATTGCAGTGACTGGTGCTTCCCCATTGCTCTGGTAACATGTGATTGGGACAGACTTTGGTAATCTTTTGTAATATGGCACCCTGCTTGACGTCAAAATTTGGCTCCCCCAAATGGTTCTGGGGGGGAAAGAAAACTATATATGCTTTTCATAAGCATATTATTTGAGGGTTGGACAACTGCAATGCAAAACTCAAATAAATGAGAATTTCAAAAGATAGCTATGTTTTGGGTCACACATTGGTCTGGAAAATGCTAATTAGATAGAACTGAACAATTTTCCTCTTCCCCTTAAACTCATAATTTCCTAAAGGGGATCACTGTGTCCAGTTCGCTACCTCTCCTTTGGCAAAGTGTATTTGCCCCATGACATGATTCATGTCGTTCTGACTCCACCATTGTCAATGATGTGAAGTCCATTCAGTAAAGTGAAGGATGTCATGATATAATGATGCAGGACGTGACTATGAATTAAGGAGCGGAAGGGAAAAGCGATCCCAGGATGTCATTTTTGGAGGCATCTCCATCTTGCATATCCAGGAAAGGGCTGAGGGAAAGGTACTTTAAAAAACAACAACACACACACACAATGCCATCCTATTTTTCTTATCCAAATTGCCCTTCCAGCTCATATTCATTTAATGGGGGGCGGGACTTACAGTACTGGGTATTTGTAATTTTATCTCCACAGCACGAGTAGTAAATCCAGGGAAGGGGGCAGTTTGTTGGGAAAATGGCACAGATGAAAGGGTTACAAACTGCTTAGTTCCATATGAATCTGTCTAGCCTTTGAGATCAGTACTGCTCTCTCAGTACTACCCATACATAAGATTGGACAGAGGCATGAGAGGCAGGGCCTTTGAAGAGACACTATTATGGGACACTGTCCCAGTAAATATCTGTGGGGCTCTTTCTCTGTGTGTTTTTAGATGGTGGCTGAAAACCTTTTTATTTCAACTGGCTTTTAATATGTGATTTGCTTTTAAACAATTGGTTTGGTCAGCCATTTCATTTGTTTACGCCACTGAATTTCATGTTTTGTGTCTCCCATTGCTTTGTATTTTTTAAATAGTTGATTGTGTTTTTGCTGCAAGTCACTTTGGTTGTTTGAGACAGCAATAAAATGGGTAAGAAAATAACAAGAACAACAAAGTTTATCCCCGCGGTTCCAATCGGAACCAGGAACCCACAACTGCAGTTATGTTTTTGTTTTTGAAAAAGCTTGTGATATCTCATCACTAAGCAGTCCTGATGTCACATCTGATTTGGACCTGAGTGATTAGTGAGATGAGCACATGCCTTGCGTTTCTGGAGTCATTCAATTATCAGGAGTGTTTACTGACATGATTACATCTTCAGTCAAGCTTTATCAGAGGCAAGTCAAGATATCACTTCCTGTGGCTTATGCTTACAAAGTTAGATGCATTTGTTGGAGCAGAGAAGGGGGTGAGGGATGGGTAACCGCTGTTGACAATTTGGCAATTGACTACTGTCAAGGACAGAGCACAGGGGCTGATGCCAAGAGGGGAAGGAAGGCTACAAGGAAAATTTCAGGTAACCTACAAGAGTCTGGGGACGCGGGTGGCACTGTGGGTTAAACCACAGAGCCTAGGGCTTGCCGATCGGAAGGTCGGCAGTTCGAATCCCCGCAATGGGGTGAGCTCCCGTTGCTCGGTCCCTGCTCCTGCCAACCTAGCAGTTCGAAAGCACATCAAAGTGCAAGTAGATAAATAGGAACAGCTCCAGCGGGAAGGTAAATGGCGTTTCCGTGCGCTGCTCTGGTTCGCCAGAAGCAGCTTAGTCATGCTGGCCACATGACCTGGAAGCTGTACGCCGGCTCCCTCGGCCAGTAAAGCGAGATGAGCGCCGCAACCCCAGAGTCGGTCACGACTGGACCTAATGGTCAGGGGTCCCTTTACCTTTACAAGAGTCCATCCTGGTTTCAAAATAGAGGATGCTTGGACACTGCCATTTAAGAACATAAGCCTGCTGTACCAGGTCAATGGTTCATCTCATCCTGCCTCCTGTTTTCACAGAGGTGGCCCAGGTGCAAGCTGGACATCAGAGCAACCACACTCTGCCCACCTGTGATTTCCAGCAAGTTGTACTCAGATGCACACTGCCTCTGACAGTGGAGGAAGAACACAGACACAGTGGATGGTAGTCGTTGATTTAGAAAGAAAGAGGAACTTTAGCAAGAGCTGAGTGAAGATGGCCTTGCAAATTCTCCATGCTATTTGTGAAACAGGGGAAGATTTCACAGAACTTCCTCGGGGAAAGGGATGAAATTCTCCAGCAGGACTAGGCACAGAGGCCAAGCCCACCACTGATTTACAGACGGCAAAATTGGGAAGGACTGAGAATTTTTTCAATAGTTTAGGGGGAACTAAAAAACCCACACATTTTTGGGTGATGGTGGTGGGAAAGTTCCCTTCCAAGACCAACCTCAGCTTTAGATGACCCCTGACGGAGACGGAGACATTATGACTTCCTACAGAGATAGAGTTGTCATCACCACAAAGCACTGTTTGTAAATTCTCCGCACCATGCTGGTTGGATTACTAACGGTCAAGCCAGAACTGGTGGTGGTCCAGTGATCTAGAGAGTTCCTGTGGTTTTGGGGTAAGCAGCGTCTATAAACACATGGCGCTCAGCGTCTCGTTTCATCCAGACAGTGGTAATGAAGAACTCTTGAAGCAGCTAAGTCTGCGACAATACGTGGGCTTTCCCCAGTTATCAGTCTAGTATATGATACACATGACAGATATCTATTTCAAAAAAAAGTTAATTGAAATCTCACTGGATGAAGTGAGAGGGGTGGTGGTCTTACACAGCACTTGCTTCACTCTTTCCTCCCTGCGGAAATAGCATGATGACTCCTATCTGTCATCACATGCCAGGTTCAGAACAGCTCCGGTTGACTTTTGCTCCAACGCGTCCTCCTGATACGCTTTTCTGTTTACACAGTTGCAATGGACATTCTCTGACACCTTTAATCCTGACTGATAAATAAAGCATGAGTCTCCCACCAGCCTTGGATAATCTCAAGGTTTCAAGGTTCAGGCTTTACTCAAGTTGATCTGTATCTTGGCTGTGGAAACATTGTAATAAAATTTATCCCCCTCCCCACCTCCCGCCCTGCATTCCTGACCATCTGACCCGATACATGCTTGTGTAGAACGAAGTCCCACTGAATTAAATGGGATTTACTTTTGAAAAAGCATGATATAGAGACGAGCTATGAGAGATGTCTTCATTGCAACTTGTCTTTGCATCTGTTGGCAAACAATAGATGCAGAATCCATGGCACTAGGTTGCGAATTCATGCTGGTGTCTGTCTATTAATTGATAAGAATGGGACTTTGTTTGAATGATGACACACAGGAGGAGGACGTGCTGGTAATATCAGCAAATAAATCAGCCATGCTCCAACTAAAATTAAGCACTCTTAACTGCGTGATCCTAAGCTATGTATTCAGAAGTAAATGCCATTAAATTTGATTGGAGAGATTTAAGATGCAATTCTGTACACATTTATCTCAGACTAAGTCCTGTTGAATGCAGTGGGACTTGCCACTGATATGATGCAGTTAAGCATGCAGTATGCTCAGCTTTCCCACAGAAGTCAGTTTGCTCAGAAATTGCCTGTGCCAGTGTGTGAATCCTGCAACCTCCACCCACCAATCCGATTACACAGAGGCAGCTGCTACTCCAGTGACGATCTCTCACTCTCTCTGCCCTACTCCTTATCAAAAGTGGTGGCATCTCCATTGTTCTCTCTTTCCACAGCTCAGCAGAGGCAGCCCCTTCTTCTCTATGGTGGTAGCATCTCTCTCGCTCTTTCTTTCCCTTGGTGGAAGTAGAGAAGGGAGGAAGGAAACCCAGCCAGATGGGCGGGGTATAAATAATAAAATATTATTATTATTATTATTATTATTATTATTATTATTATTATTATTATTATTTTATTTAAGGAACTCCCATAGTTATTATTATTTACTATTACTATTTATTAAATTTATATACTTCTCTTCATCCAGAAATCTCAAGGCGGTTCATAATATAAAAATACAAGATAAAAATCACTCTTTAGCCTTTTCTTCTCCTAAAGATGTCCCGGAAGTCAGCATTTTTCCTTCGGGTTTACTGTCAAAGTGTTTCTCGTGAATGTAGTATAGTCCCAAGGCAGCAGAGGTTGAGGACCAGAGTTTTCCTTCTCCTGGGTTGATGAGACCCATCTGCCCCTCATTCCCCTCTACAGCAGGTGCAGTAACTGCCTTCTTGACCATTGGACCTACCATTGGCCTCATCCGCTGAATACACTGGAGCCTAACTCACTCTGGGCTTGAGGGCCATTGGCTATCCTCACCTAGTTTAGCCAACCAGTTGAAGCCGTTCCCATGGTGTGGCTGCTGTCGCATGCTGACAGCTTCTAGGAGCCACAGGTGAGAGCTGAGTTGACAAACTACCCCAAAAGGAGCACACCGTGTCCCTCACCAGAGGTACTACCCCTCTGTTAACACCCCATGCACTCCTCCCTAGGAGGAGGTAGTCTGACAAATATCTGGGTCTCAAGACATGCAGAGCTTCAGATGCTGTTGACTAGCACATTAAACTGGTACTTCACAGGGAAGCAATGGAGTTCAATGCAGACGAGATACAATCTCTTTGCCTCATTCTTGCATTTCACATCAAGGAATTGTGAATGTTGTTGACATTACTTGCTTTAAGGTTCAATCACAATTGCGTGGGGAGGGATCATCTTCCTGCTGCTATTCCCCACACTCCCCACCCCCTTTTTCTTTTTACTGCTGTGTATAAGAGAGGGTGGTGATGGGGAGAGCGCTCAGCTGTAAAAATGAAGAGTGGCGGTCAGGGGGGAAAACAGACTAACTCAAGGCAAAGTGTGAAAAGCCCCTTCTCATTTTCTCATCCGCAACGATTCCAGAAAAAGAACCCTACAGCCTAATCCAGACATTTACCAGGCTGGATAGAATTTGTTTTTTGGAGAAACAGACGTGTCCCTATGCCCTGCTGAGAGCACTGTGTGTGATGGAAGAACAACATAAAGATGCCTAATCACAGAGATGGCCAATTAACGGGGTCGACTGCCTTTTTATTTTATTTTAAAAGGAAGCTGTGCAGCAGTTGGCTGTCTTCATCGAGCTCTTGCGTCATAGCCTTTGTTACGGGGCAACTCCCCGATGAGGAAAAGCTGCAGTATTTGGCACTTTTTAGAGAAAAAGTGAGTGAGAAGTGACATAAGTTTATAAAATTGTGCATGGTGTTGAGAAATTGGACAGAGAAAAACTTTTTCCATCTCCCATAACGCTGGAACTCATGGACAGCCAATGAAGTTGAATGTTGGAGGTTTCAGGACAAATAAAAGAAAGTACTTCTTCACACAAAAGGGATGTGGGTGACGCTGTGGTCTAAACCACAGAGCCTAGGGCTTGCTGATCAGAAGGTCGGCGGTTCGAATCCCCGCGACGGGGTGAGCTCCTGTTGCTCGGTCCCTGCTCCTGCCAACCTAGCAGTTCGAAAGCACGTCAAAGTGCAAGTAGATAAATAGGTACCGCTCCGGTGGGAAGGTAAACGGCGTTTCCATGTGCTGCTCTGGTTCGCCAGAAGCGGCTTAGTCATGCTGGCCACATGACCTGGAAGCTGTACTCTGGCTCCCTCGGCCAATAAAGCGAGATGAGCGCTGCAACCCCAGAGTCGTCCGCAACTGGACCTGACGGTCAGGGGTCCCTTTACCTTTACCTTACTTCTTCACACAGCACATAGTTCAGCTATGGAACTCGCTTCCCCAGGAGGCAGTGATGACCACCAACTTCAATGCTCTTAAAAAAGTATTAGACAAGTTCATGGAGGAGAGGCTATCGATGACTTCTAGCCATGACGGCTATGCTCTGCCTCCATACTCAGAGGCAGTTATGCTTGTAAATGCCAGTTGCTGGAAACTGCAGGAGGGAAGAGTGCTGCTGGACTTCCCATAGGCATCTGGTTGACTACTTGAGGGCTTCCCATTGGCATCTGGTTGACTACTTTGAGAACAGGATGCTGAACTAGAAGGGCTCAAGGTGGTTCTCCTCCCTATTTTATCCACACAACAACTATGTGATGTAGGTTAATTCAAAGTGTTGGTGCTGACCTTTAAAGCCCTAAACGGCCTCAGCCCAGTATACCTGAAGGAGCGTCTCCACCCCCATCGTTCAGCCCAGACACTGAGGTCCAGCTCCGAGGGCCTTCTGGCAGTTCCCTCACTGCGAGAAGTGAAGGTACAGGGAACCAGGCAGAGGGCCTTCTCGGTAGTGGTGCCCACCCTGTGGAACGCCCTCCCATCAGATGTCAGGGAAATAAACAACTGTCTGACTTTTAGAAGACATCTGAAGGCAGCTCTGTTTAGGAGAATTTTTTATGTTTGATATTTTATTGTGTTTTTAATATTTTGTTGGGAGCAGCCCAGAGTGTCAGGGTAGCGGTGAGGAAGATAGTGCCCTCCAGATGTTGCTGGACTCCAACCCCCATCAACACCAGTCAGCATGGCCAATGGTCAGGGATGGTGGGAACTGGAGTCCATTAACAGCTGGAGGGCACCAGGTTGGGAAGGCTTGGCGTAATGTATTACTTTACAGCTGTCTCCACTCACATTTTATACCCCCCCCCGTTTATGCATTTGTGTTATTATGTGGTCCTTTCTTTCCCATTTCCAACTCCGTTTACACCGCACACTTTCCTAACACAAAAAAGCTGCAGATCAAAAGCATGATAGTTGACACTCACCAAAAAACAAGAGACGAGGTTACTGGACTCGGCCCAACAAAGCAAAACTGATGAAAAGCCTCCAAGAAGAGAATAGACTGAGGGAAATCAAAGTTGGCTGCAAATTTTAAGTTTTAAAAAGAGAGAGAGATGGGGGCAGGGAAGTGAAGAAAGGGTAAAGGGTTGATGAAAACCAAGAGTGATAGACCTGTGAAGTTGGGGGATCAGAATCTGTCAGATGCAGGCCGAGGCCTTGTGAGCAGCAATGCTGTTATGCATTTAAAACTTAATAGAAGGAAGCACTAGCTGTAAGATTCTGCCTGAAAACTGCATGCAAAGCAGAAAAGCTCACCCAAGGGAAAGCAGCAGGCTTGGGAGTCCGACATAAGGCATGGACGGCGAAAGATGCCCAGTGGGAATGATCCAGTTCCCATAATGCTGGCTCCATCAACACCATATATTTAAAGTACCACTGTCATGGCTTCTCCCAAAGAATCCTGGGAACTGTAGTTTGTTAAGGATGCTGTGAATTGTTAGGACACCCCTATTCTCCTCACAGAGTTACGGTTCCCAGGGTGGTTTAACAATCAATCCCTCCTTGCAGGGAACTGTAGCTCTGTGGGAGAATGCTTCGTAGGTACAAGCTACAAGTAAGGAGATTCTGACTAAACACCAGGAAGAGCTGTTCAGCATAGGAATAGACTCCCTTAGAAGGTGGTGGACTCTCCTTCCTGGGAGGTTTTAAAGCAGAGGTTGGATGACCATTTGTCATGGATGCTTTAGTTGAAATTCCTACATTGCAGGGGTTGGACTAGATGACCTTCCCAACTCTACAATTTTATGATTCTATGATCACATGATCCTATGATTCTGAAACATGTGAACTGAAACACAGTCATCTGAATTTTGCAGTTCTCTGAATTTTGCAATACAGCTCTCCAGCCAAGTAATGTGTACAAAAATGCATCTATTAGAGTGAATTATGCATATAAATGCATGTATTAGTGAAAATAAAATGCAAGGGTACAGTATATTAGGAATAATTGCTTGCATGTGTCTCTCTCCTCCAAAGACTAACACACCTTCAAATTTCACCCACTCCTACCAAGCACTTGTGTGGCATTGGTCCATTGCTGGCAGGCAGACCACCCACCCCAGCCATTTGTCTGGAGAGTTCAAAGAAAGTTAGCTGCTCTAGCAGGCAGAAGGTTGTTGGCATGGGACATGTTGACATGTGGACATAAAAGTCTTGGGTAGGGAAGAACTTCATTTGGGCATGGCATAATGCTGCATCCCTAGGAAAACATTATTTCTAAAACCAATTCTATTATCTTCTGATTTTTGATTTTTTTTTTAAATCTGAACATTGCATGATCTGTGGAAGCAGTCAGCTTTAATGGAGTGCCATTAATCTAAAATAAAGAAAAGCATGTATGCCGCATGCTACTGCATGCCTACAAAGCCATTTAAGCAAAGACATGCATCTATGGGAAAGAAAGAAAGCCCAGCCAGTGTAACCTATATGTCCCCTGACATGTGGGTAACTTTCCAGCTAGTGATTTCATTTGTATTTGCTCGTTTCCCCATCTAGATTTCCCCTTCCTTTGCTCAGCAATTGCTCTTTGGCGTCCTGTATTTACAGCATGCAACTTTTCCAGCTTTGCTTCTCAGTCTCGACCCACTGAAATACAATTACACAAAACCTCAGTTATAAATATCTTGGGAACAGAGGTTGCTTGTGACTTGGAAATGGCCATATTGCTCCAAATTATCCTCAACACTTACCCTTTTTATTTCATTTCTGGCTCCTTCCCCCCCCCCCCAATTCCCTTTAGCTTGTAGGATTTTCTCATTATGAGTCCTAGGATTCATCCGCTCTTTCAGAAGCCGTTCCTCATCCAAGATCTGGAATAGCTATTTGAAGAGAGTCCCCCCCCTACCCTTCCTTCAAATGGGACTGTGCTAGAATTTAGTAGGTGCAATACTGGAAAGGAGGAAGGATTTGTCACTCACACACACACACACACACACACACACACAACCTTATAACTAATATAAAATACACAAGCTTACATCAACCATGCATTTATTTATACCTAATTATTTAAATTAACTTAAATCAGCCTTGGGTGCTCATTGTCCTGCTGCGAGCAGTCGTAAGTATCTAGCTGGCAAGCTGCAGGATTAGAGAGGCCAGTTTCTAGACAGAAGACCTGGAAAGTCCACACCAGCCACGTGCTTCTTTCCTGTTTCAGATGGCACAGATGCAGTTGTGTTCTAACCAGCACATGCTCATCTTAAAGTGCATTCCTATACATGTCTATGCAGAGGTAAGTCCCATGGGTGCGTCTAGGTTTGCAGTCTTAATAAAGAAATTGTGATGCTAGCCCCAGAACCACAGAACTTGAGCGCAGTACAGCACTGCCATCTCCATTTCTTACTTGTTCCAAAGTGGATTGTTGGGTCTTGTGAAATGCTGTGCAGTAGGCTTTACAAACACCCGTGGCCAGCTAACTGTTGGGTCCTGTGGAGCCATAGGCACTGGGCTTTGCAAACCCTGAAAACCCTGAAAACCAGCTGGTTGTGAAGCACTGTGCACAAGGCTTCACAAACGCCAGCAATCAGCACTTGAGGAGTGCTATGCCCAGGGCTTTGCAAGAGCCAGTGGTCAGTTGCTCACCAAACCTTGCAAAGCCCCACTTGTCATGTGCCAAAGATCGGCTGATGGGCCGATGCTTTTCAGGCAATGTTTATGCCCACACAATGTGATTTCAAAGGACCTCCGAATGGGAGCTCAGTTACAACACCACCCACTTGTCAAACCTGGCCCATGGGGAGTGGGGGAGATAAAGATCTGAGCCACTGACTTCCACCCAGCCATCAGTGTTGGAGCTCCTCCCTTTTCCCAAGACAGCTTTCACATGGAATTTCCCCCTAAAAAAATATTCCTTATCCCACCCTGCCAGTGACCACAGCCAACACTTGCCCACAAGATGCTTCTTCATTGCATGTGCCTGGGTCACATGGCACTTCCATGGGATAGGAGACTTCCTGGCTACTATTGGTCTTTAGTAATTTGGTAAAAGAATTAAAGGAGAGTTCCCTGGTTGCCTAGATCCAAGTTTGGGGCAAGTACTCTTTGGTGAGAGAGCCTCAGCAGAGATTTAAAATCACAAAGCATGCTGCAGTTTTCCAATTTCCCTTAGCATAGACAGAGAACACACCTTTGATAAGTTAAAAATGGTTTACTTACAAACTCTTCAAAGGTCAGATTCATGTGCTTTCCCATACAGCATCAAGAAAAGACAGGCAGTGCAACTTAGGTTCAAAACTGGTAAATGTTTTGAAATTGTTTGTATAGAAGCACAAAGATGGTTGCTAAAGGCACATGGTCTGGGTTTGGAGCAACCAGCCCAGACATCCTAACTGGTCAGTTCACATGGTAGAACTTCCTCCCAAGGTGAGGGTGTGTGACATTGTTGTTGTTGTTGTTGTTGTTGTTGTTGTTGTTGTTGTTGTTGTTACCAGTGCTTTTTTCCCCGGGGGGATGCGGGGGTACGCATACCCTTAAACATTTTGTGAATCTAACAGGGGAAGAAACTAAAAAAATAAATAACATTTTTAGTTTCTTCTCTAGCATGGTGAATCATCAGTTCCGTTGCTACCCCTCAGTTCCTGTCACAATGTTTCCTGAGTCTCAGACGGAAGTGAGCATTTAATGCATGAAGTAGGAGTTGGAATCTAGCACTTCCAATGTGGAAGTTACTATGAGCTGTCAGCTGTGTAATATGAGGTAATGCATGTTCTTTGTACTTTTGTATTTATTTCCCCCGATTTGAACCATAAAATGGTGGTTTTCTGGAGTCAAAATGAGAGTACCTCTAAACATTTTTTTAAAGAAAAAAAGCACTGATTATTCTTACTACTGCTATCATTATCACCATTATCTATTAAATTTGTATATCGCCCTATACCTGCAGGTCTCAGGGCAGCAGGACAGCTTACTCTATGGTCTTAACCCCTCTTTGCATTAGTTAGAATCGAGCACGTTGTTATATGAGACTGAATGATCCCACAACTACATCCTATGAGGCTTCTGTAGGAACAGTGGGGAAGTGAGGGGCAGAAGATAAAGCTTCTTACTCAGCAGAATGAGCAAGAGAGCCCCCAGATGCAATTGGGCAGACTTACCCACATGTTGAAGTCAATGAACTTCATCATGGCCACCACAAAAGGAGAGTCCAGTACAAGGGCAGCACCAAGACTGAGCAGACAAACAGCCAAGGCTGGTTCTAGGGGGGAAAGCAGGCAAGTGAGGGCCAGATGAGGCTGGTGGGGCAGCACCCCATTTGCTCTAATAGACCAGCCTCCACCCCACAAGAGGGGCCCTGCTCTTATACCTGGTTGGAAACCAAAATGGCCTCTTTGGCTTGCAGTAGGGAAGTGTGAAGATGTGAAACTGTAATAGAAACAAGCCGCAGATGCCAAAACAGGGCTAGGCAAGGGGGAAAGAGTGTGATAATTGGCAGCCTCTGCCTCTCAGAAGAAACATCTGCTTTGCTGGGTGTATCGTGATGTGGATGGTTACCATGCTCCCTCTGTGTGAGTCAGGAAGCGTGCTTTCTTCCCCTTACTGGAGGGGTTTGGTTTCAAAGAGAGAGCCTAATAGCCACAGGAAATCAGAACCTGAAACGTGCGCAGCGGAGGATGCAAATTGCACAGAGAGTTGGCAGATGAAACCGCATGCCGGCGATGATCCCCGCAAATGCACATGAATATGGATGACTTGGATGTGGGATTATTCAGGACCGGGAAGCTCGCAGCTGCACATTCACAGCTTGTGGCTGTCCAAGAGGACATTCCTAACCGGGAATCTGCAGGCCTTTCCCTGACAATCTCCCACTGTTCTTCAGTAAAGAATTAAAGCCAACCCTTTCTTCTTTCTCTGTACCCTGCTGGCACAGGGAGCACTGCCAAGGAGAGCTCTGGATTTAGGGCTCTCCCTGCACTGACGCAATGGGTTGGCTGGTAAGAGTAGTACCTCACATTCAGAGTGTTGCCTTTGATCTCAGCAAGGTAAGGCAGGGCTATAATGATGGAGAAGCCTGTGCCTTTATTGAGAGGGCCCATCAGTGCAGTGCTTTGTAGTTTGCTTCATCCTTTCCATGTCTTCTTTCAGGCTTGCAATCGTACCCTTTAGTTCTGTCTTCTCTGCCTGACCTGCTTCTTTAGGTAGCACTGGGTGATCTAGTCTGAAGTCGCAGCAAAGGCCTTGCAGCTGACTGCAGATGGATCGATTGCTCTGAGATCCTAATCCAGACTGAGGAATTCTTGGAGATTTTAGAGAGTTCCTTCCCTTATTTTGAATTGTCTTTTTGGTGACGTGGCCAGCACAATCATGTGGCTATGTGGTGAAGGTGGTACACTCTCCTTCATTGGAGGTTTTCAAGCTGAGGTTGGATGGTCAATTGTTATGGATGCTTTGGTTGAGACTTCTGCATTGCCCATTTTTGGACTAGATGATCCTATGGGTCCCTAACAACTCTAAAATTCTATAGTAAATGGTAAAGGGACCCCAGACAATTAAGTCCAGTCGCGAATGACTCTGGGGTTGCGGTGCTCATCTCGCTTTACAGGCTGAGGGAGATGGTGTTTGTCTGCTTCCACAGACAGTTTTTCCGGGTCATGTGGCCAGCATGACTAAGCCGCTTCTGGCGAACCAGAGCAGTGCACGGAAACACTGTTTACCTTCCTGCTGGAGCGGTACCTATTTATCTACTTGCACTGCATGCTTTCGAACTGCTAGGTTGGCAGGAGCTAGGGCCGAGCAACGGGAGCTCACCTCATTGCAGGTATTCGAACCGCTGACTTTCTGATTGGCAAGCCCAAACAGCACAGTGGTTTAACCCACAGCGCCACCCACGTCCCTTCGATGGTATCTAACACCCAGTATCACAAGCCAATTAGAGTGAAGGCAATGCTTGCTCCCTTCATTCTGATTTGACATTGTGACAATGTCATGTGGTGGTAGCCAACCACGTTTGGCCATGGCATGGCAGCAGGTAGTCAGTTCTCAGTGATGGCAGGAAGCATTACTGTCACTCCAAATTGTCACACTCACCCCTCTTTATCCAGGCAGGTAAGAAGCAACGACACATTCCAGCCAGGCAAAAACACTCAAGCAGGGTGTGAAGCAAGGCCAGTGATTGGAAGTGGCCTGGGGAGGGGCTGTGACCTGGGAATGATCCTAAGAGCCAGGTAAAGAGGCCCAGAAGGAGTAGCAGTTGGCAGGACAGACCACAATGCCAGTGACAAGAGCTCAGGTAAGCCTAGCTGCCCCACAAAGCGCTACTGCCTGGAAGGTTGCAGGTGGAAGGCTGCACCCCTCCTCTACAGCACCCAATACCTGCCCCACAAAATTTGTTCCAGGGGACAAGGGAATTGGCGGCAAGAGCAAGAGAGCAAGAGAGATGATCCTCTTTCTGTTCACAAAAGCCTCCCCTGGACGAAAGAGTCTTCTGTGAATGGAAGGAGAGCCTGGGATGTAAGGCGAGGGCATTAAAACATCCCAGTGAAAAGAAGGGTTCCGCTTTTTACCAAGAGGATCATTATGAATTTGCTTGGATTTCACACAGAAGCTCGTCTACCAGCGAAGAGCTAATTCAAATGGAGAGTGCAGGCAGAATTGCCCTCCTAGCTAGCAAGCAGAACTGGCCTGCTTTGAAGGAGAACCAAGGTCTATTTTCTTTATTTCTGAGTGCCAGTCAGTCTTCGGCAGTGGAGAAATTGCACAACTCCAGCTACAGGGAAACTTATTTTCTTCCCAATTATATTTGTAAAGTGTTCTCGCATGTTTGAAGTGAACGCCCTGACTCTCCAGGGAGTTTGTGTATTATGAGTTGCTTTTCTTCTTCTTTTTACACTGTTTAAAATAATAGAGAATTTGACAGTCAGATTTAGTATTTCTAGAGGACTGGTGGTCAGCATGCAGCATAGTTTTGCTCTTTGAAGAAACGAGAACATGAGCTCAAAGGAGCTGAGAACTCAAGAAAAGTCCTGCTAGATCGGACTAAAGGCCCATCTAATCTAGCAACCTTCTTCCCACAATGGCCAACCAGATGCCACAAGCAGAGTTGGAAGGTCAGTGATGCTTCCTTCACAGCAACTGATATTCTCTGGTATATTGCCTCTGAATGTGGAGGTTCTATTTAGTTATTATTAGAGCCGTTGGAGGAAGGGGTTAATTTTAATCTTTAGGATTTTGTGGTCTTATGGCCAACCCCTTCCTTAGATGGCAATGTTTATCTTTTACTTCAACATGTGATAAGCCAGTCCTCCTGTCTTTTGAGTCACCTGCTCATTCTGCTGATTGGGGACTAGACTTCTGCTTCCAAATCCTGTCTTCATGACATAACTGTTGTGTGCAACAACAACTTGGTTGCTGGAAATGTGACATGCATTATCAAATCAAATGTGAGCATTGACACAACTAGGAATGTAAGGAAGATACATTTCCCATTCCATCACATGCAGTACTGTTTCTATTCTGCTGCAGTTCATCTTGTGCCAAAAACTACATTATTTGTCTCACTGTCTGCAGTGGTGAAATCACACAATTGTCTGAGTTAATCATGTAAACTGCATGGTCATTATGTTATTCCACCCCATTCATTTCAGTGCAGAGGAAACACAATGCAAACATGTCGAGAAAACATAACCAACTGCATATCATTTTCAGACTGAAAGCAACAACAGGAAATGGCAATAATATTCACTCAACTGATTTCTTTTCTGGACAGCAGGTGAATGAGTGAATACCAGCAATTTCTGCTCCTGTTTCCATTTCCATTACAGATCTCTGACATCCCTGGGCACAACAGAGACACACGTTTGCACTTTAAAAAATTACTAAAAATAACAATTCCAACACAGATTTAGACTAGGAAACCTCTCAACTTGTTGAATGAGGAAGGTCTTCAATGGGCAACAAGAAGGCAACAGACTTAACCTGGAAAAAAGGAGACTGAGAGAAGATATGATAGCCATATTTAAATTTCTAAAGCGCTGTCACCTGGAGGATGGAGCAAACTTGTTTTTTCCTGCTCTGGAAGGTAGGACTTGAACCAATGGCTTCAAGTTGCAGGAAAGGAGATTCCGACTAAACATCAGTAAGAACTTTCCAATAGCAAGAGCTGTTCGTCAGTGGAATGGTCTCCCTCGGGAGGTTGTGGACTCTCCTTCCTTGGAGATTTTTAAACAGAGGTTGGATGGCCGTCTGTCATGGATGCTTTAGCTGAGATTCCTGCACTGCAGTGGGTTGGACTAGATGACCCTCGGGATCCCTTCCAACTCTAAGATTCTATGAATATTCAAAAAGAGGGAATTTCAAAGAGGGAGGTACCATCACCTAAAGTCTTGATTCCTACATTGTGCAAAATGGACCTTCTGATAAGATGGTATCTGAAGGAGCCCTTCACTTGCAGAGCACAGGGATTGGCTGGGCATATAAGGGATGATATGACCTGATCTCAAGCTGTATTATTAATATAGCTTCTGTTGTTCTCTTGGGTTTGCTGTCATTTCTCAGGAATAATTTGGCTAGCTGAGCTGCCGAAGTAGTTTGGAAAGCTGCACAATGTCATCATCTCACCTGTTTTTTAGCTTCCTATTTTGAATGAGGCATTTTAATGCTGTATTGCTGTTGTGCATTTTATTATTCAATTTATGTTCTGTACGCAGTCCTGGGATTTGTAGAGAGGAAGGGTATGCTATAAATATCTTTTTAAAAAATAAAATAAAATCATAAATTCATTATTAATATTAGAAGAGAATTCAATTATTCCCATTCCTTCTACTGTGCATACACATAAAAGGAATCTGCAGCTAATTAGAGGGTTTACAGCTCTCTGATGAGTATTTGTGCATGATTACAAGCTTCTTTCATGTATTCAATAAACACATGTTGTGGGGAAATCAGAGAGCAGCTGCAGTCCCAGTTCCAACCTATGTGTGTTCATCTTTAGCAGAGCCCCTGCAAGGACAAATGGGTGCCTATGAGATGGCCCTCTGCACACAGCTGGGGACCCAAAAGGAGGTAGGTACTTTTTCACACAGTTCATAGCTAAACTATGGGGTTCACTTCCACAGGATGTAATCCAGCAGCTAGGATGGCTTTAAAAGAGGATTACACAAATTAATTGAGGATAAAAGGTAAAGGTAAAGGACCCCTGAACAGTTAAGTCCAGTCAAAGGCAACTATGGGGTTGTGGTGCTCATCTCACTTTCAGGCTGAGGGAGCCGGCGTTTGTCCACAGACAGCTTTCCGGGTCATTTGGCCAGCGTGACTAAACCGCTTCTGGCGCAACGGGACACCGTGACAGAAACCAGAGCGCATGGAAACGCCATTTACCTTTCTGCCACAGTGGTACCTATTTATTTACTTGCACTGCAGTGCTTTCGAACTGCTAGGTTGGCAGAAGCTGGGACAGGGCAATGGGAGCTGAACCTGTCATACGGATTCGAACCACCGACTTTCTAATCGGTAAGCCCAAGAGGTTCAGTGGTTTAGACCACAGTGCCACCCGCGTCCCTAGGATAAGGTTGCCATTGGCAACTAGTCATCATGGCTATGTTCTCCCTCCAATGTTGGAGGTGGTATATCACTGAATACCATTTGCTAGGGATCACAAGTTTTACGGCTTCCTGCAGGCATCTGGTTGGCCACTGTGAGACGAGGATCCTGGACAAGATGTGCCTATTTTGTAATACTAAGCCACTGAAACAGACTTAAGTTTAGTGCCACTGTAGCAGAAGTGGGAATTTGCTCTAGTTGCTTCACAACAGCTCCATATCAACACCTGTGAATCACAGCTCATTACTGGTAAAGGAACAAAGCAAAATGTATGCTTTGAAAGAGAACTGGGTGAGTGTTCAGTGTTCCTGGCTGCTTTCTAAATGGGATACAGCTTTGGGAAGCTTATCCACATAAAAGAAATAATTAGCATTCCTCCAGTAATAAGTGCCCAGCCACATTTCATACCACTAGCTCAGACGTTTGCGTGCTTCCAGTCCGAGCATGATAAGCTTCAACCTCGAAGCTGCCAAAACCCAGCAGGTTACACAGCAGGCATAAAGAGAGCTGACAATCCAGAGTGGCTTTCGTTTGTTTATCCTTCAAATAGTATCAATTCAGGATTGAATGCACTTCATGTGCACCAAAGGAGATAGCTGAAAGCACCATAACCCAGCAAATTGTCATCTTCTCTGCTTTGGCCACTGGCAAGAGGCAACCTTCATTCCCAGACAAGACTGTCAGCTCAGAAGGATACCCAGATTGTGTCCCAATCTGGAAAGAGCTCCAGAGATTCAACAGGGTCACGCTCCCCCATTTCCTGGTAAAGATACTCAAAGAGGGAGACCAAGGTGATTCCTGTCCCAAACTCACCAAGCGAAATCTAGATGGGAATGGGCCCAATTAATCTGCAGCACCCAAGGGTAAACGGAACAATTTACCATTACCGGTATGCATGTGAACATTGTGACCTCCCACACAGCAAGCTTTAGATCCCTTTAAGAAAGGGGTGGGAAACCAGAGGCCCTCTGAGTTGCTGTTGGACTCTCATCTGCCCAGCCATTCTGGCCTATGGCGAAGGATGATGGGAGTTGTAGTCCAGCAACTTCCAGAGGGCCACAGGTTTCTCACCCCTTCTCTAAGGAATCTAAAGAGGTTTCTTCAACAGTGGCCAAACCACCACCACGTCCAAAAGGATGGGTAGCATATAATCTCTTCCCAGATTTCTTAACTGCCTGTCACCAAGAGGTCCCAGGATGGGTTTTTAACAATTTAAAAAGAGAATGTTAAAAATGGTTAAATCAGTTCCTGGATGCTACTGTTTGGTCTTCCCATGCTAGAGTCTTCCTGGGAGCACAGATCAGAGAAGAATGTGGTAAGCCAGTGGTGAGGATCTTGTGGCGTGTGGTTGGATTCCAACACCCATCATTCTCAGCAAGCATGGCTAATGGCCAGGGATGATGGGAGTTGCAGTTTAGCGACATCTGGAGGGCTACAGGTTCCTCACCCTTGTGATAAGCCAAGCATCTCCAGATAACCATATACACACCAATAGACAACCCAACTTATAATTTGCTTATTTATTAAATTTGCGTACTGCCCTTCATCAGAAGATCACAGGGCAGTTCACAACATAAAAATACAAAATGAGAACACACAAAAAATAATAAAACAGGACAGTAGGACAGCCGAACTTAATGTAGTTGTTCTAACTGAACTGCCAGTTAAGAGAAGGACTGCCATGACACACACCAGAACAAAGCTTATATATGGTACACATATCACACAAAGAGTCATAAAACATACAATCTTAGAGTTGAAAGGGACCCAAGAGTCATGTAGTTCAACTCCCTGCAATGCAGGAATCTCAGCTAAAGCATCCATGACAGATGGCATCAATACATCTTTCTACATACATCAAGAAAGGTTGCAGATCATGGGATATAAACATGCATGGCAGCCCTTCTTTTAACTGGTGGTTCGGTTAGAACAACCACGTTAAGTTTGGCTGTCCTGCTACATAGTAGTTTAATAAACCGGGTCTGTTGGGCTTGCTGTTATTCTCTTGGTTCTGTGTGTGTGTGTTTTTTTTAAAAAGGTGTTTCCTCACCTGGGTAATGAACAAGTGATGTAGCAATAAATTCTTACCACAGTGGGATAGATGGTAAAATAGTCTGACATAGAATAAGGCTATTTCTTTTATTCCCTATATATAACTATTCATAAATATTATTTTCCTTTATGGGTTATCTTTTAAAGGGGGGGGATACACCTCCATAACTTTGAGGCTGGCTACATGCAGTGTGAATTGCTTTGAAATAGGCAATCTAGTTTGTGCTTCCAGGTAGGTGTTAATGTGAGATTGGTGTGCCACACACATGCAAACTTTTTTTGCAGCACCCACCCAACATCATTGGCATCCAAATGCTAGCACATTCCCCACCCCCACTCCAATTTAATCCATTTCTGGGTAAAATACAGCCAGTTAAAAAGCCTCTTGCCAGTGTCCCGTTTATGAGATCACAAGGACCTTCTTGCAATGTAAAGCTCCCATCTGGAAGCATCCTCATTTTGATTGTTTACAACTTCTAGGAAGATGGGAGTGGTAATTCTGTGTGGAAGAACAAAACTGCAGTAGTTTAACGGTATTCTTTCTTGGCACAGCTGGGTTTTTTCTATGGCAAAATAGCAACCGGTGGCCAGTAATGTGCATCATTTAATGACTGTGCCTCTTCTCGTGAACAGGAAAACATGTGTTTATCATATCATTGGACTTAGAGAGCCACATGTCTTGAGATGATTGCTCAAATTAAAAATTACTGTTTCCTGTGCTACATGTCACATTAACCACATCTTCACCAGTAAAAAGAGAGACAAAAAGGCATCATAAAATCAGCATTAAGAGCATTTTCTTCTTGTTGTGATTGCCAGCAAACCTCTTTCAGTCAATTAAAATGAATGATGGTGCAAGCCTTTGAAAGGGGGAGGCCAAAATACAAACTTTCCAGCTCACAAAAGCCCGGCTCCGTTCTGAATTAAATGCAGCCTCAAGCTGGGCTCAGCTTAGGAGAAGAGGCATAGCTCAGTGGTAGAGCATCTGTCTTGCATGCAGAAGGACCCATGTTCAATCCCAGGTATCTCCAGGTAGGGCTATGGAAAGGCTTTTGTATGAGACCCTGGAGAGCCACTGCTTGTCATTGTAGACATTCCTGCGTTAGATGGACCAAACTCCTAATGACTGCTGCCAGAGGCTTCACATTGCTTCTAGGATAGGATAGTGCACTGGTAGAGGCAATCTGGTGTCTGTGTTGACGTGCTTCTCCATACTGACCTCTCCACGGCCTTGCCCCTTATTCTCCCAGTTAGCAACAATGTCCCACCTGCCAGGAAGTTAGCCAGCTGCTTCTGGGACAGTTCTCTGATGGCCCATCAAATATAGAACTCTCCTCTCTAAAAGAGAGTAAATCTAGGGTTAGGATGAGCTGCAAGTAGGCAATGTAGGAAAGATGTCAAGAGTTGCCACCTGTCTGTCTTGGGAGAAGTCTCAGAGTTGGTCTACCACTTCGCCTGGTCCCTGAAGTCAGTTCCCTGTAGATCACATCCTTGGGGATCCTGCCACCTTCCATTCTGTGGGCATGACCAAGCCAGCGTAGATGTTGCTGAGACAGGAGTACAAACATGCTGGGAATGTGGACTTGGGAGAACACATCTTTCTTTCACTTTGGCCATTCTGAAAAGGCTTTGCAAAAGTAGGCTTTGGGGGCAGATTTGAAGAGAGAATTGGAAGTTCCTTGATGGATTAAGACTGGCTGATCCGTGCATGGAATTAGTAAAATATGTTGTGCCTTTTGCACTTGGCTTATTATCCTGCGCAATTCTAAGCTCTCCTGTTTTTGCTTCCACAATGCGAGCCATGAATCTGAACATATTGAACTTCATTTATTAAAAGCCCATTTTTTTTACAAAATGAACGAAATGTCCCAAAGCCAAAGCATTTTGAGGCAATTAATATATAAATCCACCCAGCCTGCCGCTTTAGCACACAATATGTCATTTGAAGACACTGTTTTTAACTTTGCAATGGCTGAAAACCTGTAGATGCCTCAGCCTATAAGTAAGCTTGAAATAGGTCTTATGGGTGGCTTTGTTGAGATGTTTTTCTCCCTCCAGGAGGAAAAATAAAATAAAAGCATTTATTGGGTTGCACAAAAGCTCCACTGAGATTCAAGCGGCTGCAGTATCAATGGGCTGGTGAATTTCAAGGAAACACACAATTCTTTATTTTAACCATCCTTTCCTGTATATGAATGTCTGCAAAGTGTATTTGATTTGGAAACACTCAAGAGTTTTTCAGACCTCCATCAATCATTTGAAGTGAACGCTGGAGAATTTGGGGGAAACGTAAGGGGGGTGACATCATTAAAAGGACCTTGGAAAAATAATAATATAAAATGACAGGTGAGCACTGTTGGGAAATAAAATCTAAATTGATAACATATTTTGTCTCAATAATTATAACTCTTATAAACCCACAAATCAGTACAGACCTATTAAAATGCAGTTACTTGGTTACTTTTCCAGCTGCAGGACTTATTAGGAAGGCATGAATGAATCTAAGTGACAGAGTCAAGTGGTAATTACAGTGGACCCATCCTGTAATGTACTGCTAAGATTCTGTGTAATGCAGTCTTTTTTCTTTTTAAAAAGGCAAACATCCTAATATTGTGGCAAGAAAAGTTGGATTCTGCAAGCTGTTCCACAAGCAGGTAAGGTTCCAAGGTTGGGTTAATTTGGATACGTAATTTAACCTGGTTCTGTTGATCACAAGGAAGGGCGAGAGACACAGCAGGGCAGTGGACCCAGCCCTTGTTGTTGTTGTTTAGTTGTTTAGTCATATCCGACTCTTCGTGACCCCATGGACCAGAGCACACCAGGCACTCCTGTCTTCCACTGCCTCCCGCAGTTTGGTCAGACTCATGTTGGTAGCTTCGAGAACACTGTCCAACCATCTCGTCCTCTGTTGTCCCCTTCTCCTTGTGCCCTCAATCTTTCCCAACATCAGGGTCTTTTCCAGGGAGTCTTCTCTTCTCATGAGGTGGCCAAAGTATTGGAGCCTCAGCTTCAGGATCTGACCTTCCAGTGAGCACTCAGGGCTGATTTACTTAAGAATGGATAGGTTTGATCTTCTTGCAGTCCATGGGACTCTCAAGAGTCTCCTCCAGCCCTGGACACATGCAAATCCATCACTCTGCCTTCTGAAATTGACCAGCACTTTATCCATAAATTTTCACATTTAACTTTACAACTCCTGCAACTAGAAACATAGTTAGCTCTTGTATTTAGAATCAAAGAATTGTATATTTGTAGAGTTGGAAGAGACCCATGGGTCATCCGGTCCAACCCCCTGCAATTCATATTGTTTGACATTTGTAAGAAGGAATATGAGGATGGGGTTAATGGAGGGACACGGAGGGATTTGAGCAGTAATTTGAAGGTGTGCATAAATCGTTTTCAAATATCTAAAGTATCTGGGTGCTTGGCTTTTGCTGTGATCTCTGTGTCATGGACAGTAAAAAGCATCAAAGCAAGGGCTAGGGTATGAGAGATGTGGGGGATAAATTCAATTCAGTTCCCATTTAAAAATGAACCTTCTTAAGAAGCCATTTTGGCATTTAAGCAGTTTATTGATTGAGAAATAATTTGCACTTTCTGAACCATGTGAACCAGTCATTCTTCGAAAGATGTACTCCACGTTTTGTGGCGCAGTTCTCCAGCCAAGCAATATGTTAAAAAAATATCCATACACTAAGCTAAAGTTTGCATAAAAATGCATTATACTAGTGAAAATGACATACAATGTTTATTTTATTTTATTTATTAAATTTGTATATCGCCCTTCATTGGTACATCTCAGAGCAGTTCACAGCATGCACTATATTAGGGGAAATATGCTTTGCAAAATATGTATTTTAGGCAAAATTGAATACATAAATTTGGCATATTAGAAGTTTGCGCTAAAATGCTGGTGAACTTTCACGAGGAGTTAAAAACACACACACACATTGATGATGAGGAAACTGCATTTAAGACAGGAAAAATGAGAAAGGGAGATAAATTAGAATTGATAGCTACTCCCATCTCTTTGTGAGGACAACTGTGATATCTCCATTTTGTAGGTCCGCAATTCATCATATCCAAAAGGAGTGGGCTTGTTTCTGCTTCTTCACTCAGCTTCTGAAGTTTGAGATTGAGCCCATTTCTCTAATGATGTTGGCAACGATGAACATTCAAAGGATGTAATCTTCAGCATGTTTAGTCTTTGGCCTCTAAGCCTGATTACTTAATTCTTTGCAGCTGTGTGGTAGATGAAATCTGTTGACTAGCAAAGCACCTCTGAACCAATAGCTTTCGCTTCTTCCTCCAACCTCCAATATTTGTTCTCTTTGCAAATCATATTTTGGCAGCTATGGATATGCGGCGGTGAGTTTTTGATTTTTATGGGCAATTATGAGCTGTGCTTTATCACCACTTTCCATGAGGGTTTTGTCATCACTCTCCACAAGAATTTTTTTTTGTGGGGGGCTTCTGAGAAAATATTTCCCTGCTTTAATTCCACAGATGTGGTAGTCAGAAAGGTCAGTGGATCCCTGTGCATGATTTAACAAAGGTTTGTGCTATGTCAATAAAATACTGGCTGTCTTGATAGATGGGATCTCATACTCAGGATCTTCTGCTGGGTAAGCATGCGAAAGACCAGATCCAAAATCTTGAGCAAGTTCCTACGGTAAAAATAGTGACTAAAAGATGGGTGGGTGGAATGTTCTACAAACACTTGAAAGGAAGTAGTAGTTTATGAAACACAAAAGCCATTTTGGATATTGTTGCATGAGGAACAAAGTTCTGTTGGTACGGCCTCCTGCTTGCACCATTTATGGAGCTTGCAAATATTAATCTGCCTTTCCTTTCTCAGAAATACACACTGGAAAGATATTGTCCTTTAGATCAGTCTCCCCCAGGCTGGTGCCCTTTGTACAACAACACGCATCAGATTCGGCCAACATGACTAATGGTCAGGGATGATCAGAACTGTAGTCTGGAGCAACTGGAATGCACCAGACTGGAGGAGCAGATCATGCCCACCAAAGGTACAGTCTGGACAAAAAGAATAATTTTGTCTAGGAAAGAAGTGTTAGGAACCCAAGCAGAGAAATGAACTTTAGGATGGTAAAAGTGACTTCGTTCTCATAGGATTCTTCCTTGTACTGCATGAGACCTTTGGTCCATCTGTAGCTTAGCATTGTCTACATCAGCCTTTCCCAACTTTAGTTCCCCAGATGTTGCTGGACTACAATTCCCATCAGCCTCAGTCAGTGTGGCCCAGTGGTCAAGGATGATGGGTACGGTAGTCCAACAACGTCTTGGATAAAAGAAATGACTTCTTCAAGCAGCACATAGTTAAACCATGCAACTCGTTCCCACAGATGGCCCATTGATGGTCACCAACTTGGATGGCCTTTAGACAGATTTGTGGAGGAGAAGGCTATCAACAGCTCCTAGCCAAGATGGCTATGCTCTGCCTCTGTGCAGCAATGTTTCTGAATACCAGTTGCTGGAAAGCAAAGGAGGGGAGAGTGCTCTTGGGATTGAGTTGTGGGTTTCCCACAGGGATCTGCTTGGTCACTCTGCGAGAACAGGATGCTAGACTAGGTGGGCCATTGGCCTGATGCAGCAGGCTCTTCTGATGTTGGGGTCTGAAGGTTTGGAAAGGCTGGTCTCCACTGACTGGAATATCTCCCAGACCTATCTAGAGATGTTAGGTGTGGAGCCCAAGACCTTCTGTTGGCAAAGCAGATGCTCTTCCGCCGAGCTCTGGCCCTTCATCGTTGTAAAACCCTCATCATGGCTTGTGGTTGTAGTTCTGAAGCGGTGGAGGTCCCTCCTACCCCGACTGCAAACATCTATATTTTGTTGACAGCTTATTGAAGCGTCCTTCCAAAATGGGCCAATGTCGAAACCTTGGCCCACCAGACTGCGTTTCCTGTGCAGGTTTTCCTCTCGGCTGAGGTTACCAGACACGTGGGGCTCCGGTGCATAAAGGCTTCATTTTATAAGGCAAATGGTAAAGTTATGTGGTGCTGCTTGCTAGACCAGCCCTGCAAAAAGCACGTAAAATCAGAGCAGGGGGAAAGAACTCAGTCTGGCAGCTGTGAAAACTTTCACTGCTAGCACAGCCAAAGCAGATGCTTCAACTTAGCTCTTACCGCCCCCTTCAAGCTGCAGCGCCGCCTCCAAATTCTGACTCATTATGGATGGCAGATCCGTTGCTGGCTGCTAGTCAGTGTAAATTGTTGCTTTACAGTCTCCTGTCTTTGCAGACATTCACATGCATTTCCTTTGGGGTTTGGTTATGAAGCAATTGAGGTGCCGAGGTGGGTTCTTCTGGATTGCTCCTATGCACCACTCGGTTTCCCCCGAAGCATCTCATGCTCTGTTTTACAATGTTCTCTCTGGAACATTTCTGCCCCCTTCCTTTGGCTTGTTGGATCTCGTACTGCACATCATGCTCAGGCATTAATTTTTTCTCTCTCCCCCAAGTCTTTATTTCTTCCTAAGGATGCAGAGTTTGCAATCTTCAGTCAACCAATCATTTTATTTGTATGCCGCCTTTCCAAACTTGAAGCCATGCTCAAGGCGGCTTACAACATATATATATATAAATTACATAACTACAAACATAATAAAAGTACTCATGAACAACAAACGAAACACCCACACCATAATTTATAGCACATTTAAAATGCATGACTTCTCCGAAAGAATCCTGGGAACTGTAGTGTGTTAACGGTGCTGCGTATTGTAACTCTGTGTGGGGTAAACTACAGTTCCCAGAATTGGGGAAGGGCATGAGCTTTAAATGTATGGAAGGTATGCAACCCAGGAGGCAACAAATACTGAAATAATTTTTTGGATTGCTGTGGGGTGGGCATGAATACTTGCAGACCTATACACCTATATCAATGTGTTTCATCAGTAGAGAGCAAAGTTATTGCTTATGTTGTCAACCGCTCAGTGGCCTGGCCTGCTGTTGTACCTTTATCAACAAATAGTGGTATAATGACTGGTGGCATAGCAGGATCATGGGACTACTCAGGAATCATGTGATATGAATCAGGGAGGAAAGGAGTGGCATCACACCCAAAGGTAAGGTAAAGGGACCCCTGACCATTAGGTCCAGTCGTGTCCGACTCTGGGGTTGCGGCACTCATCTCGCTTTATTGGCCGAGAGCCGGCATAAAGCTTCCGGGTCATGTGGCCAGCATGACAAAGCCGCTTCTGGCGAACCAGAGCAGCGCACGGAAACGCCGTTTACCTTCCCGCCAGAGCGGTTCCTATTTATCTACTTGCACTTTGATGTGCTTTCGAACTGCTAGGTGGGCAGGAGCTGGGACCGAGCAACAGGAGCTCACCCCGTAGCAGGGATTCGAACCGACGACCTTCTGATCAGCAAGCCCTAGGCTCTGTGGTTTAACCCACAGCGCCACCTGGGTCCCAAAGAGCACCCCAAACGGACAGCGAATGTGCTCCAGAATTTAAGACGATACTCACCTATGAAGGGCCAAAATGTTTAGAAACTTCTGATTTATTCCATCTAGGGGGGAAAAATGAATTACTGCTGATCCCCCACAAGGCAACAGTATGTCTGCTGCACTCTAGGAAAGGAAAGGTTCGCAGGAACTTTATGGGACTACATCAGTGTAAATAATAATCCCCTTTAGTATTAAGAGGCAAGGAGAGTCTGTCTGGTATTGCAATTTCTGGGTTCCTCTCGTGTCCCTTAAGTTCTTGAAACTCCACAGCTTATAAAATAACTGGGATGTGGGGGGGGGGTTGAACATTTGGAAAAACCACATGCAAATCTGTTTGTTCAAGCTCCCCCTTTTAATAATATTATTTCAAGACTCACTAAGTTTTATTTTTGCTTATCATGTAACTCACTTAGCAGATTTTGCTTCAGCCACAAAACACTCAATATTCTTTTAGAGCTGATATGTATAAAAGGATCTGGGGGCCAGCCCATATGAAGGGACTCGTAAATAATTTGGAGACCTCAGTTAGAGGAAGTCTGGAGGGGAGCGGATTCTCTCTGAGTTTTTTGGTGAGCTAAAGATATCTAACATAGAGAACGGCATGACAAAAGTCCTCACTTTATCCAAGAAAGGTTTGCTATTATCTTCCAGAGGCCTAACTCCAAAACATAGAGCCAAATTCACTGTGTATTTGCATTTAATGCACAGGATCTTTTAAAAAATGCAAATAGCAGCCATGTGTGTGTGATAATTACTGAGTTTAACCCTCAGCCCTCCACCCGTGATCCTAATGAACAGCATTTCCCCAGAGCTGCTATTTGGCACTAATGGGAGATTTCGTCCCAATACAAAGAACAGCTTCAGAGAAGCAATTTCTGTCAGGGTCACATGCAACCAGTGGTGGAAGGGGTCCATTGGGTAGATCAAAAGGCAGCAAAGTAAATAGTAGTAGAGCCAGAGCCAATGAGGGGCAGAGGGCCATAGTCCATGACAGACAGAGCCAAACAGTTTGAGTTTTGCCCATGAGTTTTGCCTCCCTGATGATTTCTTCAAGGAAACATGGAAGAGGAGGAGGAGGAGAAGAAGAAGGCGAGGAGGAAGCTGACAAGCAGTTCTTGTCCTTGGAGGTTGTAAGAGGGCAGGGAAGCGTGGACTGATCAAGGTTGGTGGAGCTGTGCTCCATTTGTCCTGGTAGGCCAGCCTTCACTGCATGCAACCTTGCTGATCATATTGGGCAGTGGCGTAGCGTGGGTTGTCAGCACCCGGGGCAAGGCAAGTAATTTGCGCCCCCTAACCCGTGGATTTTAGCACTCGAGTCTCTTCCACTAGATTAGTTAAAGAAGGTCCCAGTTCCAATCCTACCCCTCACCCACCGCTGCAACATAGACTCATAGGATTGTAGGGTTGGAAGGGTTCCCCAAAGGTCCTCTAGTCCAACCCCCTGCAATGCAGAGGAATCACAGCTAAGGAACTCCTGCCATATAGGCATCCAAACTGTGTTTAATAACCTTCAGTGAAGGAGAGTCCACTACCTTCCAAGGCAAAATAATGTAATTGTGGAGTTGAAAGGGCCCTCAAGGGCCATCTAGTCCAACCCCCTGCAATGCAGAAATCACAGTTACAAGAATTCCTGACAGATGGCCACCCACTTTCTGTTTGAAAACCTCCAGGGAAGGAGAGTCCACACCCTAGCTTCTTTGCAATATGTTTTGTATTTTATCTGTCTTGTTTAACTTTTTGTAAGCCACCCTGAGTCCCGTTTTTTTTGGGGGGGGGGGAGGTGGAATAAAATAAATAAATAAATAAAAATACTCCAATTCAGAAAGATCGCCTCCCTAAGGTTGGTTTGAATCCATTGGCCCTCTCCAATGGATTCAATTCTCCAAATTAAAAAGGCCTGGGCACTAGCTGGGGATGCCTCCTCGCGCGAGACATCGGAGAGCCGCCAGGCAGAAACTGCAGGGCGCAGAGGTCTGGCCTGTGGGAAGCGGCTTCCTGCGGCCGCGCTTCCTTAGCCGGGCTATGCGAGCACTTTGGATGAGCGTGTGCGTAATGACATTTGCTGGCACGGCTCCCATCCCTCCTCTCTTGGGCCGAATGCAGGCGGCAGGCTCCTCGGGGCAGGGACTCGCTCGCCCGGGTGCACAGCGCCATATTTACCGTGGTAGCTGGGCAAACCAATAACAAAACGCCGACGGGCAGAGTTGCACGCAGGGGCGTACCCAGGATCAAAACTAGGGGGGGGGGCAACAGGGCCAGTGCTAGGTTTTTTTGCGCCCTAGACGAGATCACCTTCTGCCCCCCCCCCATTTCCCAGAGTTGTCGACCTTTTTTCAAGGGAGCTGACACCATGCTTATACATTATCTCTAACAAGTCCTTAGAACAAAATAAAATGAAAAGGCAGAAGAAAATCTAATGAAGTCCTCAATTCCAAAGCAAGACTCATTCAAGACTCAAGGCTTGAGAGCAGTACAAGTGAAAAGGATCTAGGAGTCTTGGTAGACCACAAACTTGACATGAGTCAACAGTGTGATGCAGCAGCTAAAAAAGCCAATGCAATTCTGGGCTGCATCAATAGGAGTATAGCATCTAGATCAAGGGAAGTAATAGTACCACTGTATTCCGCTCTGGTCAGACCCCACCTGGAATACTGTGTCCAGTTCTGGGCACCACAGTTCAAGAAGGATATTGACAAGCTGGAACGTGTCCAGAGGAGGGCAACCAAAATGGTCAAAGGCCTGGAAATGATGCCTTATGAGGAACGGCTTAGGGAGCTGGGTATGTTTAGCCTGGAGAAGAGAAGGTTAAGGGGTGATATGATAGCCATGTTCAAATATATAAAAGGATGTCATATAGAGGAGGGAGAAAGGTTGTTTTCTGCTGCTCCAGAGATTCCACCTAAACATTAGGAAGAATTTCCTGACAGTAAGAGCTGTTTGACAGTGGAATTTGCTGCCAAGGAGTGTGGTGGAGTCTCCTTCTTTGGAGGTCTTTAAGCAGAGGCTTGACAGCCATCTGTCAGGAATGCTTTGATGGTGTTTCCTGCTTGGCAGGGGGTTGGACTGGATGGCCCTTGTGGTCTCTTCCAACTCTATGATTCTATGAAGACTCGACAGTTCTTCTAATTCATCCTCATGATTCAAATCACCACATATCAAAAAGTTAAAGCAATCACCAGTTTGTTGTTCTTTAAATAAATTAATAAAGACACAGACAATGAAGTTCCCTGCCACCGAAAAACAAAGCCCAAAGTCTCCACACCACACGCAGCCCCACCCCCACCCCAGGCACACATTAGCTCTCTCTCGCTACCGGTAGCTTTTTCAATCAATTTTGTCCTCCTTCCACTCAGCTCTGCTGGCAAACAAAGCCGAAAAGTCCAACACGCAGCCCCCATCCCCACCCCAGGCACACACCTCTCTCTAGCTTTTTCTATCAAGGCTCAACCCAAACTGGGAGCCACTCCTGCAGTGGGAAGGAACGGTAGGCAGGCCGGGTCTGGAGGCTGTGTTTTAATCAGGAGTGAAGCTCCAGCGTGGCTGCCTGCTCAACGTGTTTGAAAAGTTCTCCAGGGCTGGGCGGAGCTGCAGAGGAGGCCAGCAAGGAGGGACATGACGGGCATGCCAGCCAGCCACTAGCGTGGCGCCTCCTCACTAGCCCGCCCCCTCGCCTCCTCCCAAGGCCCCAGCCCGGCAAAAGAAAGCTGCTTTTGGGCTCGATTTTTGAGGTGCCGATCGCGGGGGGGGGGCAGCCCCGAGTGTCACCCCCCCTCCAGCAGGCACCCATGCCCAAAATTGTGCCTGCAGCTTTCTTTTTAATTTTTTCCCCCGACGCTGGGAGTGGGCGGAGCCGCAGAGGAGGAGCATGACGGGCATGCCAGCCAGCCACTAGTGTGGGCTTTTCCCCGGCGCGGCCAGGGAGCTTCGCTCTCTCTCCCCCCTCCCCTTTCCCTCCCCCCCTCCTCCTTGGCTTCCAGCTGTTCCCGCCAGAGACGGGGGGGGACTTGCGGGGGGGGGAGGAAAAGTGCCGGGAGGGGGGCGCTGGCCGCTTGGCAAAGCCGCCTCTCTCCTGCTCCTTCTCCTGTCCTGCTGCTGCTGCTTTGCTGCCGGGACCCCGGAGCGTCGGCGGAGAAGGAGCCGAGCACAGGCAGGGAAGCACGCCCGGCGTTGCAGCTGAGCGCCGAGGCCAGCGCGCCCCCCCAGATGTTGCGCCCGGTGCGGCCGGCACCCCTTGCACCCCCCACGCTACGCCACTGATATTGGGCAGATGCTTCCCTGCACTCTTGGCAAGGAGCTGTATCAACGCCCGCCCATCCCTTGTGCCCTTGGCAATCACTAGCGCGCGCGCGCACGCACACACACACACACACACACGCCTGCGTCCTCGGTGGAAGCCAACCTGACCAACTCCTAGGTACACCCCTGACCTTGGGTTCTTCACACACCCTTGTGTTTCTGGGTGTTGGGCGAGGCTGAGACTTCAATTCAAAGCAAAGGGCTTTCAGGAAAGGAAGGGACTTACATAGCAGCACAAAGAAAAATGTTGGGGGGGAATGACAAAACAGAATTAAATGTACAGGTCTTGCATAGGCAAATAAGCAAGGAATTGAAATGAGCTGAAGGGGCCAAAGCAGATGTTTGCCAGTTGTGAGAATGGCTCTCGATCTCAAGCTGAGCCCATGATTTGCAAGCAAAATGATCCTTGAAAATCCCAAACATCTCTAGGTAGGACTAGAAAATAATCCTCCCAGAAACCCCGAGGTAAAAGGTAAAAAGGTAAAAGACCCCTAGACAGTTAAGTCCAGTCAAAGGCAACTATGGGGTTGCGGTGCTCATCTCGGTTTCAGGCCGAGGGAGCCACCGTTTGTCCACAGACAGCTTTCCAGGTCATGTGGCCAGCATGACTAAACTGCTTCTGGCGCAATGGAACACCGTGATAGAAACCAGAGCACACGGAAACACCTTTTACCTTCCTGCCGCAGCGGTACCTATTTATCTACTTGCACTGGTGTGCTTTTGAACTGCTAGGTTGGCAGGAGCTGTGACAGAGCAGCGGGAGCTCACCCTGTTCCGCAGATTCGAACCACTGACCTTATGATCAGCAAGCCCAAGAGGCTCAGTGGTTTAGACCACAGGGCCACCCGCATCCCAGGAAACCCCAAGGAGTCACAGCCAGCCCAACGCCTTATCAAGGTTCTGAGGCTGTGTGCATTTCAAAGTCCATCTTTTCATTTAAACTTTCCAGATTGCTTTATTCTGTGGGTTTGAGCCAGAGATGGAAAATCTTTTTTTAAAGAAGAGTTGGAACTCCTAGCAGAATACAGATCTCTTATTCAGGAAGGTCCTGCTTCTCAGTTTCTAACACTCCATGTGTTTCTGTCTCTCTTGTCACATTCACATGAGCAGCTAGTGTTCCTAAGTAGTCCCTTGAGCAGCAACACTTCCAAAGCTTAAATAACAGGGGCGGAGGACAGAATTCTTTTCAATATGCCTATACTGTCCAATGATTGCTCCCTTTTCAGAATTATCAATTTCTAGCTATTAGAGAATGACGAAGGCTGTTGTTAAGAAGACAATTCTGGTTGTAGCATCATTTAAATTTTAAGCAGTGGTTCCCAAACCCTTTTGGGTCACTGCCCTCTCGGTTCCATAAACTCCTCCCCAGTGCCCCCTACCATACCCTATAAAAAAGCATTATTCAGAATAGCTGTTTGTACGAACCACTGAGAAGAATAACGCAATAATACACAAAACAATAGCAATTCATTGCCCAGAGTTTCCTGTCAGTTCTCTCGAACATTGACCGTGGATTAGTGTCAATATTCACTGGTGTCCAGCAGGACAATGGGAGTGTATTTGAAGACAAACATGGAAAATTTGGGTTTGATTGGATTCAAAATCCAATCAATTAAAGTTATTTAGTTTAAATAATTCAAGAAAACTGATGGACTTGATCCAATGAAGCTAGTTTTCAAAGTCTGATAATCATTTGCACCTCCTGTGTCCCCCTGCTACCCATTGTCCACTTGGGCAAATCACTGATCTATAGGTGTAGATATAAATTTGGGCCTCTGAGCTAATGATGATGGGGGATATCTTGGGTCTCATTGGCACAGCATGTCCAGGTGTCCTGTAAGCAAAGTAAAATAAATAAATAAATGTTGTTGTTCTTTAAAACCAGGCGGAATATGTGGGACCCAGTGTGCAAAGACTCAAAGTTCACCCCCAGACCTCCCTGTGACCATGCCCCTGATGTGGAATGCTCCTACCTGACCGAGACTAAACATCTCTGAAATTCTGAAGCCTGGTGTTGTGGTTGCTAACATTCTGCAGCAGGGTTTTTGAGTTTCATGTTTCAGTGGCTCAATAGCGTCTGTGTGCTTGGGCTATTGTGGTTCAGCAGCTGACAGCAGTCAAATAAGCACTGCTCTCTTCCTGGCTTAATCATTTCTATTACTCTCAGTGTCAAAACAATAATGTCAGGGAAATGGTTTTGCTGACACCGTAGATTAGCACTGAGTGATTCTAAACATTTTTCGCGACTGACCTTTCCAGAAAATTCCACGTCACAATCAAAAATTAAAGAGCAAGTACATCTTCCCAGGGCTGAATCATCAGATATGGCGCTGTGAGCTGATTGGCGCCTTCCAAGGAGATGATTGGTCACG
This sequence comes from Darevskia mixta, assembly GCA_034641385.1. Lineage (NCBI taxonomy): Eukaryota > Metazoa > Chordata > Lepidosauria > Squamata > Lacertidae > Darevskia > Darevskia mixta. The sequence continues at coordinate 2,757,777 of JAWWNH010000054.1, read as the reverse complement.
AAATGCCTAGACCTTGTTAGAAGGTTAGCAAATTCCTGAACATTTGCTGAGTTGTGCTTAGAGATTAGGTTGAAACAGCTATTTGTTAAAAGGAATCACTCAACTGTATGAGCCGCGGGGGGTGGGGGTGGGGATCAGTTAACGCTGAGAACAGTCTTTGCCAACTGGTGCCCTCCAGATATTTTGGACCGAAGAGCTGGCTGAGGCTTATGGAAGTTGTAGTTCAAAACATCTGTAGGGCACTAGGTTGGCAAAAGCTTGCTTAGAACTTCACCTGGGTTCAGAAAAGTGGCAGGAGTTTCATAGGGAAAAATAATTAATTCAATATTTTATTGGGAGGAATTAAATATAGCACTAAGCAGATCACCCAGTCAGCACAAGCTTGTCTGTCACAGCCATGCCCTTTCTAAGATTCAGGAGTGCCAACTTGAATAAAATATTGGGGGGCCCAGGTAAGCCCCACCCCTCATAATCATCCATATGATGCAGTACACACACACCACTTGAATGGCAATGCCCATTAATTTGGTGGGTGACAAATATTATATTTGGAGACCAACGGTACCTTGACTCCTATGCTAAGATTATACAACTTTCTAAGATTATACCATAATAACAATAATTCTGCAATGATCAGTGCAGAACTCTCTGTGTTGCCTTTCAGCTAGATCTTCTATTTTCTGTGCACATGTGTGGGCAAATGGTTTGAAGAGCTCCAAACATAAATTGTGTTTTCTCTGAAGTTCCTGTGTATGTAGCAGAACTTGCACACCAATGAAGCTCCTGTGTGTTTTTAGTGTCCCTATATCCTTAGCCTGGGAGCATACTGTGGCGAAAAAGCTCCCTTTTCATGCTGATCGGGGCAGCTTGAGGACGCAGGAGACTGGGACCCTTTAGGAGCTGCTGCAGAAATAGTACTGAATCTTTGTCGTGTCCCCAATGGTGACTGTAGCTAGCTGTCAAGAACGCACGCCACTCCGAGAAGTCAGCGGAAGTTGTCTTGAAGTTTATTGTACAGCACACAGAGAAACGTGGAAAGTCCGTGAGGATTCTGAGGAGGCCACCTCAGAATCCCCCTTATGTACACCTTGCTGGGTGACTCCCAATTCCCCCCTCCCTTCTGCCCTAAAGGTCCGGGGGTAATCCTCTTCCCCACCCGGGGTGGCTTGGACAAAAGAGTTAACTGCTCTGGTCTACCTGCACCATTCATGGGTGCTTTTTGCATTGTTATTGCGATGCTGCCGGTTCCACCACGCCCGCTGCTGATGGCTCGTTAGCGGTCGTTATCGCCCATTCTGGGGTTGTTTACCCCGCGGGGCATGCCTGGGCGAGGTCGGGCCTTGCTGCGCTCGGTTTAACCCCTGCGCGCCTGGCTCCGCAGTCGCCCCCTTCTCTGGCCCGCTGCATGGTTCCCCTTCCTGGCGCCCGCATGGCGCGACCCTGGCAGACCCCAGTCTATCAGTGTCTAGTCGGGTCGCGACATCCTGCCCCCCCGAAACTGACTCCCCCCTCCCCTGGGGAGCGTTCTGAGTCCCGGGGCCCCCCGGCCGGTTTGGCCACTGTTGGTGGAATCTCTTGACCAGCTGTGGGGCCAAAACGTCCGACGCCCACACCCATTCTCGGTCCCCCATAGCAAAGTCCTTCCACTCCACCAGGTACTGCAAACGCCCTCTGTAGAGTCTGGAGTCCAAAATGTCCTTGACCTCATGGTGCTCCCCTCCCGCCAGGATCAACGGGGTGGGTGGCGCCGCCACGGGGTGCCAACCGTCGTACTCCGGGGACTTCTTCAGCAAGCTGAAGTGGAACACCGGGTGTATCTGTTGCAAGTTCTTTGGGAGTTCCAGCTTCGCAGATACTCCGTTGATTACCTCTAGCACTTTAAACGGGCCCAAGTACCGGGGCCCGAGTTTCTTGCTGGGGAGGCCCAGCTTCAAGTGCCGCGTGGACAGGTAGACCCGGCACCCCGCTTTGATGTCCCCCGCCGGTCTTCTTCGCTGGTCCGCCGTCCTCTTCTGCGCCGCCTTGACCTCCAGCAGTTGTTCCCGAAGGGACTCCCAGCACCTGGCCGTCCTCTCTCTCCACTTTCCGAGCTCCTCCGGCTCCCGGGCGGTGGGCTCCCCCAAGTCCGGCAGGTGCCTCAGGTCGGTCCCGTAGACCACGGCGAAGGGGGACATCTCCGTGCTGCTATGTACGGAGTTATTGTAAGCGAACTCCGCCAACGGAAGCAGCTGTGACCAGTCGTCCTGCTGGTAGCAGCCAAAACACCGCAGGTACTGCTCCAGCACCTGGTTGACACGTTCCGTCTGTCCGTCAGTCTGGGGGTGGTAGGCCGAGCTGAGTCCCTGTTGGATCCCCAGCAGTCTCAGGAACGCCTTCCAAAATCGGGACACAAACTGGGAGCCGCGATCGGAAATGACCTTGTCTGGAACCCCATGGAGCCGGAAGATGTGCTCCATGAACAGTTTTGCCACCTGGGTGGCGGTAGGCAGTGAGGCGCAGGGCACGAAATGGGCTTGCTTAGAGAACAGGTCCACCACGACCCATATTGCTGTCTTGCCTCGGCTGGGTGGCAGATCCGTAATAAAGTCCATGGAGATCACCAACCAAGGTCGAGGTGGGACCTCCAGAGGCTGTAGGAGGCCCTGCGGCTTGCCCACTGCCGGCTTGCAGGTGAGGCAGATGGGGCAGCCCGCAACGTAGTCCTTGACATCTTTGCGGAGCGTGGGCCACCAGAAGCTCCGCCGAACCAGCTTCCACGTCTTGACGAAGCCGAAGTGCCCAGCCGCTTTGGCGTCGTGGCATGCCTCCAGGGCGGCCCTCCGGAGGGGTTCCGGGACGTACGCGGCGCTCCCCCTTCTCCAGATGTCCCCTTCCAGTGTCAAGGAGTCCCGCAGGTTCTGTAGTTCCGCGTCTGTTGGATACGCTGCCACTAGTCTGTCGCGGAGCGCTGCAGAAGGCTGGCTGCGCTCCCGGGGGCGTGTCCCATCTTGACCCCCTGTCTGTCCTTCTTTCCTCCTAGCCTGGTTACGGGTGGTGACGGCTCGGGCTAGGTGTTTGTCCTCAAATAGTGGACGCATCTCTGTGCGGACATCCGCCTCGTACTGGGGCAGGCGAGACAGGGCGTCCGCGAGGAAGTTGTCCTTCCCGGGGATGTGGCTTAGCTGGAAATCGTACCGGGAGAAGAACTCTGCCCACCGCATGTGCTTGGCAGTCAGCTTCCGTGGCTGTCGGAGGGCCTCGAGGTTGCGGTGGTCTGTCCAGACCTCAAACGGTTCCCTTGCCCCCTCCAGCCAGTGCCTCCACTCCTCAAGCGCCATGCGGATGGCCGCTGCCTCCTTCTCCCAGGTAGACCAATTCCTTTCCGCCTTCCCAAACTTCCGGGACAGGTACGCTCCGGGCCTGAGACGGCCCTCCCCGTCCCTCTGCAGGAGTACCGCTCCCATGGCCACATCACTAGCGTCTACCTGTACCACCATGGGCCGGGCTGGATCCACATGGATCAGCGTAGGCTCGGCGGCGAACGCCCCTTTGAGCCCCTGGAAAGCCTCCTCCGCCCGGGACCCCCAATCCAGAGCCGCCCCGGGACGCTTGGCCCCCTTTCCTTTCCCCTTGGTGCCTAGGAGATCGGTGAGGGGGGTCACCAAGGCCGAATAGTTGGGCAAAAAGCCCCTGCAGAAATTTGCGAACCCTAGCAAGCTCTGGAGTTGGCGCCGTGTCCGCGGCCGCTCCCACCCCAGGACTGCCTCCACCTTCTGGGGATCCATGGCCACCCCCGCCGCCGAGATCCTATACCCCAGGTAATCTAAGGAGGGGCGGTGGAACTCGCACTTGGGCAACTTGACGTATAGGTGGTTGTCCAGGAGTCTCTGCAAGACCTCCCGGACCAACCGGACGTGTTCCTGGGGGTCCTGACTGTACACCAGCACATCGTCCAGGTAGACCACCACCCCTTTGTACAGGAGGTCGTGGAGTACCTCGTTGATGAGGCTCATGAACACCCCCGGGGCCCCGCTCAAACCGAACGGCATTACCAGGAACTCGAACTGTCCAAACTGGCAGTTAAAAGCCGTCTTCCATTCGTCCCCCTCCCGGACCCGCACCCGGTAGTATGCCTCCCTCAAGTCTAGCTTCGTGAAGATCGTGCCGGTACCCAACTGGTCCAGCAGATCCGGGATGAGGGGAAGCGGGTACGCGTTCCCTGCCGCTATGGCGTTCAACCCTCTGTAGTCCTGGCACAACCTCCGGGTGCCATCCTTCTTGCCCACGAAGATGACCGGAGCCCCCATGGGGCTCTTGGCGGGGCGGATGAACCCTCTGGCCAGATTCTTGTCCAGGAACTCCCTGAGGTCCTGGAGTTCCTCCCCGGACATCTTGTAGATGCGTCCCTTGGGGAGGACCGCATCCTCTGGGATGTCGATGGCGCAATCTGTGCGGCGGTGGGGGGGCAGCTCGTCTGCCTCGGTTTCCCCGAACACCGCCGCCAGATCCCGGTACTCCGGGGGTATCTCCGGCGCCACCACATCCAGCTTGCCCTCGTCCCCGTGGACCCCTTTGGCCTCCCCCTTCCCGGGGCACTGGGGGTCCGATTCGACCCTGTGCTGCCCACACCTATCCAGGTCGAAAGTCAGGCGCCCTGAGCGCCAGTCTACTATGGGGTTATGTTCCATCAGCCAGTCCAACCCCAGCACTACCTGGTACCCATCCGTGGGGACCCTAACTAGCATCCTGGACTCCCGGTGGTCCCCCACCCACAAGGAGACCGGCCCCACTTCCACCCCGAACGGACCCCCCTTTATGGGACTGCCGTCCATCTGGACGAAAACTAAGGGGGTGCTCCGAACCTGGGTGGGCAAGTCCAGTTCCTTGGCCACTTCGGGGTGCAGCATACTGTGGTCGCAGCCCGAGTCCAGCAGTGCATCGCCCATCCATTGCTTGCCGCCGTCCGGGTTTTCCAGCCTCACCCGGACCAGGTTGGGTGGTCTTCCCGCCCGTTTCTTGGGGTCCGTTGACCCTGGCGGGACCTGCAGCCGGGCGTCCTTCACTGCAGGTCCAGGTCGTTTCCCGACTCCGAGCCCTCGGAGTCGGACTGGCGCTTTCCCCTTGGCTCCGACGCGACAGCCGCCCGGCTCCCGGTCTTGGGTGTCCTACTGGTTCCCGACGTCGCTTGGGACCCTGCCGGGGTCCGAACCTCTCCCGGGGGTCGCTTGGGGCACGCCACCGCATAGTGTCCTGCCCCTCCGCACCTCATGCAGAGTCCCTCCCGGCGTCTCCTCTCCCGTTCCGGGTCGGGGGTGCGCTTGGGCCGGGGGACCCCCGCGCCATTGGCGGGACGGGGGGTCCCTGAGTTCTCCGCGGGCCTTCGGTCCTTGCCCGCCCTGGGTTCTAACTCCAGCATCCCCAGGTCTGCTTCCAACTGAGCCACCGTGCGGCACCAGCCGTCCAGCGTCGACAGCTCCCGAGGGGTCCCCTTCACTACGGCCCACTTGCGGAGCTCAGGATGGAGGCCCTCCTTGAAATAGTGGACGAGGACCTCCTCGTTCCAAGAGGAGATTCGGGCGGCCTCCCCCCTGAACATGTCTACATAGTCCTGTACTGGGAGACCCCCTTGCCTGGCCTTCTGGACCCGTCGCTTCGCCTTCTCCTCCGCCTGCGGGTCTTGGAAGCGCTCTCGTAGGGCCGCCAAGAAGTCCTCCAGGGTGGCCAGAGCCGGGTCCCTGCGGTCGACCAGGAGCATGGCCCACTGGCCGGCCTTCCCCTGCAGGGAGGAGATGACCGCCGCTACCAAGTCCTCTGGGTCGCAGTCGCCTCCCCCGTACCTTCTGGCGTGGTTCCTTGCGTGGAAGATGAAGGTGGAGAGTTCCGCCGGGTCCCCCTCGTAAGTGGCCCTCAGCTCCGGGGGCGGCCTGCGCCGCGCCGTCGCCCTCCGGCGGACGTGCCTCCCGCGGGCCTCCGGGGTCGCTGCCGCGCGCTCGTCCTCGCTGCTGTCACCCGTGGAACTCCCCGCCACTGCGTCGTCCTCCAGCCGGCTGCTGCGACGTCTTGGCAGGGGAAGCACCTGCCCCCTCGGGGCCGTCCCGTCCAACCACGTCAGCCGCTGAGTCACTCCGGGCTCCTGACCTGAGCCCTCCCCTGGGGTCTGCCGACTGCAGACCCCCGATCCCGCGTGGCCTTGGCTCCCGCCGCCGCTACGACTTGTCCGGGGCACCGCGCCCCCACAGGCCTGGTCCAACAACCGGCCCGACTCCTCGCCAACCCGCAGCCGCTCCCAGATGAGGCGGTTCAGCTGCTCCTGGAGTCGCCGTAGTTCGCCCAGGCTCCCGCTGTCTGGTCCGGCCGAGGAAAGGCTCCGTTGATTCGAGGTGAACAGATCCGCCGGCCGCTCGAGTAGGGTGCTCGAGGTAACGGGGGTCTGAAAACGTGCCGCTCCGCGCCATGGGGTCGCCATCTCGGTAGCTGCCGGTAAGCGATCCCAACACGATACGGACGTTGAAGTTTTGGAGAATCCTCACTATGTCGTGTCCCCAATGGTGACTGTAGCTAGCTGTCAAGAACGCACGCCACTCCGAGAAGTCAGCGGAAGTTGTCTTGAAGTTTATTGTACAGCACACAGAGAAACGTGGAAAGTCCGTGAGGATTCTGAGGAGGCCACCTCAGAATCCCCCTTATGTACACCTTGCTGGGTGACTCCCAATTCCCCCCTCCCTTCTGCCCTAAAGGTCCGGGGGTAATCCTCTTCCCCACCCGGGGTGGCTTGGACAAAAGAGTTAACTGCTCTGGTCTACCTGCACCATTCATGGGTGCTTTTTGCATTGTTATTGCGATGCTGCCGGTTCCACCACGCCCGCTGCTGATGGCTCGTTAGCGGTCGTTATCGCCCATTCTGGGGTTGTTTACCCCGCGGGGCATGCCTGGGCGAGGTCGGGCCTTGCTGCGCTCGGTTTAACCCCTGCGCGCCTGGCTCCGCAGTCGCCCCCTTCTCTGGCCCGCTGCATGGTTCCCCTTCCTGGCGCCCGCATGGCGCGACCCTGGCAGACCCCAGTCTATCAGTGTCTAGTCGGGTCGCGACAATCTTTGAGACCCCTCCAACCCTGGGAGACTAGACCGCTGACGGTCTCTTACGCATCACCCCAAAAGAGGAAATGGCCCACCAAAAGCAGGGGCAAAACAAGACACTGGTGGGCATGAAGTTAGCATATATAAATTCATAGGTATAGGTGGAAGCTGAGAAATCCTTTCAGAAATGAATGCAACTCATGATCTCACCATATCGTGGGGTTGACCTGCTCAGGCAGGGGACCTGCTCAGCCTGCTGCCCAGCTGCTAGAATGTAGTTAAGGCAACTTCAAACCACCACCGCCCTGCTCTCCCTTTCTCATGGTTCTTTATATTTAAGCCCAATTTGGACCAGACAGTTCAGTGTAGTGTAGTGGTTAACAGCGGTAGACTCGTGATCAGGACCAGTGCTGGCAATTCTGGAGCCCTAGGCGAGGGGGCGGGCGCCACGTAATGTCATTACGTATGACGCACGTAGCGGGGCGGTACCCCGCCCCCTGCCCTGCCGGGCGCCCCTCGCCGCCGCAGTTTGCTTGCTCCGTTGCTGCTTGGGGCGGTGGCGGGCGGTGGGAGGCAGGCTGGCCTCACTGCCACGGTTTTCGCCCCAACCTGCTTGCTCCGCCGCTGGTTGGGGCAGCACTGGGCGGCGGCAGGCGGCGGGTGGGGGGCAGGCTGGCCAGCACCCCCTCCATTTTGGTGCCCTAGGCAGTTGCCTAGTTGGCCTAAATGGACGCACCGGCCCTGCTCATGATCTGGTGAACCAGGTTCGTGTCTCCGCTCCTCCACATGCAGCTGCTGGGTGACCTTGGGCTAGTCACACTTCTCTGAAGTCTCTCAGCCTTACTCACCTCACAGAGTGTTTGTTGTGGGGGAGGAAGGGAAAGGAGAATGCTAGCCGCGTTGAGACTCCTTCGGGTAGTGATAAAGCGGGATATCAAATCCAAATTCTTCTTCTTTTAAACAGAGGAGCGTTCTCCGTAGAGGAGTGTGGTAGGCTGTTCTTGACCTCTGTGGCAGAAGGATGGGATTCAGCTGCGAATTTTGTAATGCATAAATGCATATGTACATCTTCAAATTATCTTAAGGGCCGTCACGTGGGAGATGGGGCGAGCTTGTTTTCTCCTGCTCTGGAGGGTAGGGCTTGAACCAACGGCTTCAAGTTACAAGAAAGGAGATTCCGACTAAACATTAGGAAGAACTTTCTGACAAGAAGAGCTGTTCAACAGGAAGAGCTGTTTGACAGTGGAATGGTCTCCCCTCAGGAAGTTGTGGCCTCTACTTCGTTGGGGGCTTTTAAGCAGAGGTTGGATGGCCGTCGGTCATGGATGCTTTAGCTGGCGTCCCTTCCAATTCTAGGATTCTAGGATTCTACACTGCACACAATTCGGCTGCATCAAGGTTGTTAGCATCTGCAGCCTGAGGATGCAGCTGTCTCTCTCTTTCTCTCCCTCTCCATACAATGTGCAGGAAGGATTAAGGTATCTCCTAGCCCAAACAAAGGACCTTGAGTTTCGAGAGTCCCAGTGGAGCCTCCGCCTGTGACTTATGGCTTGACCTTGAGCTAAATCTCTTGACCTCCTGGTGCTGTACTCTGTTTTGGCCGCTGAGTTTGTTAGGCGAGTGGGATCCCTCTGGGAAGCAGATGCTGTGCTACATAAATAAATAAATTACATACACTAAGATACTATATAATTCAGTCTAGCGGGGAGGAAGTAAATCAGTTTTTTTCAACTTCTTCAAAGCTAGATTTTTCTCAAAAGTGGTTTGCCTAAAAGAAACATGGGAAGAAATTGCATCTGCTGTCCTCTAAGACAAGCTGTCGAAAGAAAGGGCATCTAACTCCTTGGCAAAGAAGGAAGGAAGCAGGAGAGATAAGGGTATATGGACATAAGAAGAGCCTGCTGGATCAGGCCAAAGGCCCATCTAAGCTAGCATCCTGTGCTCACAGTGGCCAACCAGATGCCTATGGGAAGCGCACAAGCAGGACCTGAGCACAAGAGCACAATCTTCTCCTGCCGTTTCCAGCAAAAAGATGGCATCTCCCAGATTAGAAGTGAGTAATGAAATCCAGCCAATTTTCAAATTGAATGCAGACAGCCAACATGAAAATGTGAAAAGCTGCACCTTATTATTTACTTACTGGTTGGATGGATTGAGAAAATGTATTATATTTTTCTGTGTAACCAAGTAGAATCTTGCAAACATCATCATCATAATTTTATTATTTATACCCTGCCCATCTGGCTGGGTTACACACAGGTAGAAACAGTTGTGAAGCATAGAATGGTGGTGGTGTGGGGGAGAAATGGTAATTGTGCGATTCACAACTGGAGTGATACACACGTCTATCTAAAGGTCCCCCGCAATAAGACCATTAAGTCCAGATTTCTAAAATTGTCTAGTTAACCCTGTGCATGGCTGCTGTAGGTTCCTCTTGGCTAGTTCCCATTCCATCACTATAGCCTAGTAACATACATCCCTCTTCCAGCTCTAAAGAACGTTTGCAAAAATTCTTTAACATTGTTTTGATATGGCTTGGAGATGCACAATGTGTGTATTCTAAGGATGAATTAGGGATGGACAAATCAGTCCATTCATTTCAGTTTCTGTTAGTGTCTCATTTTTATAACCTTCAATTTGGTTCTCTACATTTTTGCAACAATTTGCCACTGCCTTTGAAAAAAAAGAAAATAAACTTCATGCGAATTTGGCAGCAATTTCCCATAACACAGTGCAATTTTATTATTTTCACTAATATATACATTTCCCCCTTAACATATACATTTTTGTACACATTGGTGGGCTGGAGAACTGCATTGCAAAATTCAGAGAAGTGCAAAGTTCCCAGGGTAGCTGCGTTTTGGTTTGTGTAGTTCTTTAGAGAAGTGCGAAACAAGTAGTTCGAAAATAGAATTTCTCCTTCCTCTTCATTATAAATTTCTGGTTATCAATGTTTTGAGGGCAGATTGGAGCTACAGAAGAAACCAAACTGGAGGGTTCTTTTTGGGGTGGGGGGGGAGTGGTGGTGAGAATAACCGAAAACATTGTGTTTGTCTACTGCCAGTGCTATCCAACTCTCTTTTGCACACCTTGCAATCTGTTCAGTTAAATCTTGCTGTCCTGCTTTCCTTCTTTAAAGTAGATTCATTTCAAATTGCCAAATCTGGCCCATTGATTTGCTTTTTAAAAAGAAAAGAAAAGAAAAAGAAATAAAATAAAATGGCACGGCCTATATAACTTCTCTCAACAGATCTGCAAGAAGATTTGCGATGATTTACCGGGAAATGTGACACTTTGCTTATTGCGTCTCTCGGGAGAGACAAGGCAGGTGAACATTTCCAGACGGCCGGGGCGTTCTTGCCTGGACAGTCAAGAGGAATGCCATTCTTCAAGGTAAAGGTGATTTATGAACCTCTGCTAATGCTTCGGAGATCTCCGCTCTTACAAAGGGGCATCTATTCTCACACCTGGGAATGAAATACTGGGCCACGGTTCATTATCAGGGCCTGGCCGTCATTTTTCTTTCCTGCCAGGAGGAGAGTGGCAAGGAGGAGAAGGCGCTCAAAGAAAACAGCCTGAAGTCTTTGATTAAAATGGTGCTTAGGCTTTTGAGCTCCTGAGATGAAGGCCTTTTGCAGGAGGGCACGTTGACTTCTAAAACCTGAGAGCACCACCATCCTGAAAGTGGCCAATTATCCCCCCCCCCTTCCAGGGTGTTGACTACCACATGGCATTATGTTATTCCCAAGTCAACTCACCCACCCCCAATGGAGATTCAGCTCCAGCTGAATCTTGGATATTCAGGACAGCCTGGGATTCGGCCGGAGCAGGTTGAGGCAGCCCTGAATTGCCCCAGAGTTGGGACAAATACACATTGGTAAGTTTTCGTTGCCGGGGTCACGAAGGCATCATAACCCAGTAGGGATGGGGGGGGGGGTAATCTGGATCCGAGCACCATGTTTCCCGTAGGCCAATAATATTACTAGTCTACAAATAGGGGGCCTCATGTGTATAAGCTTGTACAACCCTTCTACCTCTTCCCTACCTGTACCAACCCAAACTTGGGCGGATCTAAGCTTCATTTTGGAAAAGACAGCGGTAGAATTCCCTAACTCAGAGATCCTCCTTATGGGGGACTTTAACGCTAGAATCGGACCAGATATAAAGCCATTCATAGCTAGCTCGCAATGCTCTCCCGACGAGGAGGCGTTTATCCCATGGAAATCCCACGATAAGGTCGTGAACAAATACACACTCAGCAATACAGCTCTCCAATGTGGGGGAGCATAATCAGATGGTGAGGAGGAGGGAAGAGGAGATACCTGCAAAAATGACACCTGCATGCGTCTCCTTTCCCTTCCCCTCCCAACCACAGCACTGAGTTTAGGGTGGTGCGGGCAGTCCTCCCCCACATACAGAGCACAGAGATGATGATGATGATGATGATAATAATAATAATAATAATAATAATAATAATTTATTTATACCCTGCCCATCTGGCTGGGTTTCCCCAGCCACTCTGGGCGGCTTCCAACAAAAGGTTAAAAAATACATTAAAACATCAGTCATTAAAAACCTCCCTAAAAAGGGCTGTCTTCAGATGTCTTCTAAACGTCAGATAGCTGTTTATTTCTTTGACAACTGATAGGAGGGCGTTCCACAGGGCAGGCGCCACTACCGAGAAGGCCCTCTGCCTGGTTCCTTGGGGGCGCAACCAGGGGGCGCAAAATGGAGAAGATCCGTTTCTTTTGGGGGGGAGCCAAATTTTGGGCTCGCATAGGGCGCCATATTATGAAGTCCGCCCCTGCCAACCACATGTTTAACCAGGGTTTGAAACTCTAAGGGTGGGTGGGGAGGGATCCTTGCAAAACGGCAAAGTCAACTACATTGCACGCAGCATCCGGGGAGGAGTTGAAGAAGAGTTTTGGATGCGGCACCAAAGTAACCCCATTATTGCGCTAATGAAACATTGATGTGCTGAAAGGCTGCTTCAGATCTGCTGTCAGCCCTATAAATTACCATTTTGCAATTCAAACAAAACCCATATTATTATTATTTTTTAAAAACTTACTTTTTCCTTCTTTTGCTCTCTGCTCAGATGCCAGCAGCCACCCTTCCCCTCCTCCCTCCCTTGCCACTGGAGATCTTTTCTCAAAGTAGCAGCGCAACAGATAATACATCTCTTGCTTAATTTGTGCTGAAGGATCCAGCTGTTGGAATCCTTCTGTGTTTTGCAGCCTGCTGGAACCGAGTCTGCCTCCTTCCCTTAACTCAAAGAGACCAGGAAACGGGAAGCCGTGCCAAGATCCAGCGCTGAGAATTGGCGAAGGCTTGCCAGTTCCCTATTCACAAATTAGAAACAGTATCTGGGCCTGGGGTTTGGAAGGTGTTTAAGAACAGGAAAGGAAATCCAGCATTTCATAAGTCTCTTTCAGCTGTCAGGGAAGGGCCCTGGTTTTAGACGGTGGTGTATTGCCATCTTGTGGTGGAGGCTGAGCATGACACTAGATCTGTGATTTTAAACACGCCAGGGAGTGTGGCTGCATATACAACGTTCATTTATAGCACATGACGGCACCTTAAACCAGGGGTCAGCAACCTTTTCCAGCCGTGGGCCGGTCCACCGTCCCTCAGACCATGTGGTGGGCGGGACCTTTTTTTTTGGGGGGGGGGAATGAACGAATTCCTATGCCCCACAAATAACCCAGAGATGCATTTTAAATAAAAGGGCACATTCTACTCATGTAAAAGCACACTGATTCTCGGACCGTCCATGGGCCGGATTGAGAAGGCAATTGGGCCCCATCCGGCCCACGGGCCTTAGGTTGCCTACCCCTGCCTTAAACAATCCTGGTAACTATAGTTTGCTCCCTACAGAGCTACAAGCTATTATTCCTCCCCATTCTTTGACAACCGGGTTTCAAAAAAAGCAGTCTGCCCTCAACTTTCTAAGCCTCTGACAGACCTTCCAAGTGGATTTACAGAAGCCATCCTGGTTTCTGATTTGATCCTGGAATATCCTGCTTTTCCTTAGGGTGTCCCTATTTTCATTGGAGAAATGTTGGAGGGCATGGAGTTATGCAACTCCTGAGCCATCTGAAGGCAGCCCTGTACAGGGAAGTTTTTAAACGTTTAATTTTTTATTATGTTTTTATGTATGTTGGAAGCTGCCCAGAGTGCCTGGGGCAACCCAGTCAGACGGGCAGGGTATAAATAGTAAATTATTATTATTGTGGAATAGGACGTCTCTATTTTCATTGGAGAAATGTTGGGGGGGGTGTATGCTCTGAGTAGGCTTTAGAAGTGAATGTACCTAATTTACAACTTTTCTGAAATGGTACAAGAACCAAAATGAAGCCACCAAATCCATACTTCTCTGATTTTGCAGTGTGTTTCAAAATACACTTTGTGGGATTCTTCGGTGGAAAGCCGTGTTTGTTTCAAGTGGTATGATGCTGCTTTAAATGTATCGTGTAGATGGGGCCTAAATCTCCTATTGCTGGAGGATAATCCTGGAATGCCAAGGAACACTAATGGGGATACCTTAGAAAAATGTCAAATTCCAAAGACCATGTTAAGCACACACATCTGGATAGAAAAAGATGGAAAAAGAGAAAACTGTTATAGATATCATTGTCTTGGGAGAAACCTGAGACCACTAGGAAACCCAGCTAGCATGGGAGATCCCTCATTGGGAGTTGTTCATCACTTTGTAGCCCCAAAGATTTGATCCAGAAACAGATGGCAATTTTTGAGCCATGGAAAAAGAATGCCATCAGACAGTTTTGCTGTCTAATGGGCATATAAAGTACAGTGGAACCTTGGAAGCCTTTGACCTTGAACATTTCAGTTCCCGAACAATTGAAAACTGGAAGTGATTGTTCTGGTTTTTGAACGATTTTTGGAAGCCGAACATCCAGCGCGGCTTCTGTGGCTTCTGGAATTGGAATTTCAACACCCGCTTGCTGCCAATTGGAAGCCGCACCTTGGTTTCCAAACTGTTCCGGGAGTTACAGGGAAAGCATTGTGGGCATGAATTGGGTTCAGTTTCACTTTGGGGAAGGGTCCACAGCTGATCATGGGAGAAACACACACACACACACACACACACACACACACACACACACGTGTACAGACCCCCCCCCCAATTTGGAATGCAGTCGTACCTTGGATCCCGAACATCTTGGTACTTAGATGTTTTAGCTCCCAAATGCCACAAACCCAGAAGTGAGTGTTCCGGTTTGCGAACGTTCTTTGGAACCTGAACATCCGACAGGGCTTCCGCGGCTTCCGATTGGCTGCAGGAGCTTCCTGCAACCAATCAGAAGCCGAACTTTGATTTCTGAACGTTTTGGAAGTCGAATGGACTTCCAGAACGGATTCCATTCGACTTCCAAGGTACGACTGTATGGTCCAAATCAAAAAGTTAACCCATCAAAACATAGATGGCAAGCAGGTGCAGAAACTTAAGTTATTGCTCCCATGGTTGTAACACCTCAAAAATGCTAGAGCCTAGCAATAGTTATCCACAGTTACTTTTATATTAACTGGTACTGAATATTTGTGGTTGTAAATTCAAACATAAATGGGAGAGAGTATTTCTTTTTTATTTCTCACTCTGAATCTGGAGCTGTTTCTTACCATTATGTTTTACAATTCAGGGCATTGTTTTACAATACAGGACCAGTCCAACCATTAGGCAGACTGAGCCCTGAGCCTTTAAGCTAGTCTGCTGCTTGTGGGCAGAAGCAGCTCACTGTGTGGGGCAGAGCCACTAGGCTAGCTTCCTGGCAGGTGGGTTGCTGTAGTTTATCCTGGTAGTTTCATACCCTCCAACATTTCTCTGATGAAAATAGGGAAGTCCTATTCCATAATAATAAGAACTTTACTATTTATACCCCACCCATCTGACTGGGTTGCCACTCTGGATGGCTTGCAGCATATATAAAACATTAAACTTTTAAAAACTTCCCTATACAGGGCTGCTTTCAGATGGCTTGGGGGGGGGGTCAGATAACTCAATACCCTCCAACTTTTCTCCAATGAAAATAGAGACATCCTAAGGAAAAGTGGGACATTCTGGGATCAAATCAGAAACCGTGATGGCTTCTGTAAATCAGTGGCGTCCCTGGAAAATAGGAACACTTGGAGGGCCTGTAGTTTGTTGCACCATGTCAACCTTCCTCTCCTCCTCCTAGGAACCAGCCCATCAAGCTGCTTCTGTAGGTACTGGAGGGCACTATTGTGTCAGCACTATTGAAGGAAAATTCAATTGCCAGCCAGTCATTTTCTCCCTGAGGAATGGAGAGGGTGCCATCTTGCTTCAGGCAGCAAAATGTCTTGGGCTGACCCTGAATGCAGTTCTCCCATATAGGTTTAAAATAGTTCCTAAATTTCCCTGTCTTCCTACCTGGAAACTGCATATTGGCATCAAGCCGTATATGAATGAATGAATGGATGGATGTTGTTTGCTGGGTAATCTTTAAATAACAAATGAAAGATAAATTAATGCAGTCAGCTGGTCAATTCATTGAGAGCTCATTAATTGCATTGGAAGCTGTGATCGGTTGCAGCACAGCTACCAAGATGGCGCACACGGACATGGGATTGTGTAACAGCTACTGAGAAAATGCTCAAGATGTTTTCCTCCCAGCTATTGGCAGCTCTCCATTTTCTGAATTTACATGCTGCTGAACCGCATCCAAACAAACTTCTAGGCAAGATGTTACAAATACAAGCTGCCAGCCAAAATAATTGTTTCTTATAATAAGAATCAGACTGAAGAACAGTACAAATAACCCCAACTTCCAAAAATATACTGTGCCCTGTTCCGTTTCTTAGATTACAAAAAAGCAAAGAGTACCCAGTGCCAATTTTTGAGTTCTGTTTCCTCCTGCATAAAGATGTCGCCAAGGCCCACTGTAATTGAATCTAAACAGTGTTTCAGAGAGACTTTCCATAAAACGTTCTTTATTGTGGATGGAGGCAGTTGAATGCTAAAGTTCCAATGCTAAAGTTACCATGCAGGGCAAGGGGAGCTGTGCTAAAGATTCATGAGGAGCCCAATCACCTTTCTGTGCATTTTTCACACCGGTTCATAACTCTCATTTCCCCTAATTTGCTGCTCCTTCAGCTGCAGCTTTACTTGAAAGGGTTTCTTCACTGCATCTGCATGACCCCAACTAATTAGGGATCCCATAATGGACATGATAGCTTCACAGGGCATTAACCCGATTGAAAAAGAACAGAAAAAGTTTAGCCTACACTTTGGAACTCCCCGCCTATTGAGATCAAGCAGGTGTCTTCACTATACTCTTTTCAGCAGCTGCTAAAAATATTCCTGTTTAGACAAGCCTACCGCGGTGCTTAAGGGACGTGGGTGGCGCTGTGGGTTAAACCACAGAGCCTAGGGCTTGCCGATCAGAAGGTCGGCAGTTCCAATCCCCGCGACGTGGTGAGCTCCCCTTGCTTGGTCCCTGCTCCTGCCAACCTAGCAGTTCGAAAGCACGTCAAAGTGCAAGTAGATAAATAGGTATCGCTGCAGCAGGAAGGTAAACGGCGTTTCCGTGCGCTGCTCTGGTTCGCCAGATGGCTGCTCTGGCTGGCCACATGACCTGGAAGCTGTACGCCGGCTCCCTCGGCCAATAATGTGAGATGAGCGCCCCAACCCCAGAGTCGGTCACGACTGGACCTAATGGTCAGGGGTCCCTTTACCTTTACCGCGGTGCTTAGAAAGCTGAGGTAACTTTAATCTGTTTTAGTATTTTAACTTTTGTATGTTTTGAAGTAGGGTCATGATTTTTATTTTACTATTTTATCTTTCGTAAACTGCTTCGAGGATTTCATAATCAAGCGGTGTATAAATTTTATGAAATCAATTGATCAATAAATCAAATGTGGTTATGCAGTAGCATCGCTAATAGCTGAATGAAACCTTCCTGTTGCTGGGTCAGAACAATGGAGAGTCAGTCTGGTTGCTTCTTTCCTCGTCGCTCCCCCCACCCCCCAATCTCCTTGAATCAATTTGACCGCCTTTCACAAAGTGAAACAGAAAATTGGCACAAACAAATGCACTTTTCTGGGGCAAATATATCCACAACATAAACTCTTACAACTATCAACACCAGTTTTTCACCAGCACCTTATTTCTTTGGCTGCCTCTTACCTCATCGGTTTAGGTTAGATTTATTAAATGCATATATCACTTCCCGCTACAAAAATCCCCAAAGCAATTTAAAACATCCTACATTTGTATAACATCTCCAGAATTTAAATACCAGAAGAATTCTGGAGGTGTGTTGCAGCTAAGTGTGTCAGTTGGGAAGCTACTGGCTCAAACCTCCCCTCAACCCAGAGCTTTTTTTTCAGGGGGAACTTGCCAGAACTCAGTTGGGGCACCTCTCAGGTGGGTGCCATTGCCCTTCTAAGAGAAAAAGGAAGGCATTCATGGTGAGTTCTAGCAACTGTTTTTCTAGAAAAATAGAACTGCCTCAACCATAAACTCTCTAAGTGGCCTTGGCAGGGTATGGGGGGTATGGAGTTATGTGACCCCTGAGCCAAGGAGATAAATAACTATACGACCTTTAGAAGACATCTGAAGGCAGCCCTGTATAGGGAAGTTTTTTAAAATGTTTATTATGTTTTTATATATGTTAGAAGCTGCCCAGAGTGGCTGGGGCAACCCAGCCAGACGGGCGGGGTATAAATAATAAAATTACTACTACTACTACTACTACTACTACTACTACTACTATTTAATGCAGGCAACCCCAAACTCAGCCCTCCAGATGTTTTGAGACTACAACTCCCATCATCCCTAGCTAACAGGACCAGTGGTCAGGGATGATGGGAATTGTAGTCCCAAAACATCTGGAGGGCCGAGTTTGGGGATGCCTGATTTAATAGGACGTCTCTATTTTCATCAGAGAAATGTTGGAGGGTATGCAAGTGCAAACTAACAGCCAGAAGTGGTGTTGTAAGTTCAGACCAGCCCCTCACCCACATTTCAGTGCAGACGGCTTCCCACATTGAACAAAATGAAGTAATACACAAAGCTATCTAAAGTGACCATTTAAACTAAGCAACCTTAAGACCATTAAGTCCCGAGAATCTGAAACTGACCAACTGCTGACATGTACTCGAAAATAGCTGACCAGGGAAAGAGAGCTTTGGCCTCCTGAGTTTGCCACCTAGCAAAACTAATTCAATAGTGTATTGGGGGGGGCTGGGCTGGGGGGGGGCGGAAGTCCAACAAATGGAAATGGTCCCTACCTCATCCTTTCATCAGATACCAAAATGCAAAGGAAATGGTAGCAGAAGTAAACACGGTTCTTTTTCATGTCATATTGCTAAGAAAACAAGTTGAGAAATGTATTTTTGTTAGGTTTTTTATATATCAAAGTACATTATTAATATGTTTCCAGTTTGTTTTGCCCGCCTCTGCTTTACAGTCCCTCCAGGAATATCTAGGAAGGGAAAAGGGGGACTTGATGAAATACTTCCCCCAAAGAATTGAGTTTCAGCTCTATAATAAACAAGGCTAAAAGCGAGATGTGGGCGGATGGCTTTGTTTTGTTTTGCTCTCATTTCTTCCAGAGACTGATGGAAATGTGAACTACTGAGAAGGTGAAGGAGGAGCTGGTGATGCTTTGCTGTGTGAGTGAAAAGGGCGATTCAGTTGCGTTCAAGACCCTGAGACAGTAGTGCTGGAAGGAAGCACACTTAGCCCCATGTCATTGGCCAGGGTTAGGGCTGGCCTTACCATGAGGCAAACTGAGGCATTGGCCTCAGGCAGCAGGATCC
The DNA here is from genome assembly GCA_034641385.1 of Darevskia mixta. NCBI lineage: Eukaryota > Metazoa > Chordata > Lepidosauria > Squamata > Lacertidae > Darevskia > Darevskia mixta. The sequence goes on along the minus strand of JAWWNH010000054.1, from coordinate 2,738,922 downwards.
TGCTGGAACCCAGCAGTGTGGTGTAGTGGTTAAGAGCGGTAGACTCGTAATCTGGTGAACCGGGTTCGCATCGCCGCTCCTCCACATGCAGCTGCTGGGTGACCTTGGGCTAGTCACACTTCTTTGAAGTCTCTCAGCCCCACTCACCTCACAGAGTGTTTGTTGTGGGGGAGGAAGGGAAAGGAGAATGTTATCTGCTGTGAGCCTCCTTTGGGTAGTGATAAAGCGGGATATCAAGTCCAAACTCTTCTCTTCTCTTCTTCTTCTTCCCAGCCAGGATACCTGGAGTTGTCCTCTCCCTTCCCCCCAAGCCTCTGTTTTAAAAGGACACATTTCTTCCTGTGGTGACATCACCCTGACAACCTCCCACTCCCAATTTATATCATTGAACTCTGAAATCCTAAAACTGGCCTTTGTCTCTTCTCAACATCCCCTCGTGGGAGGAGGGGCTCATTCTCCTCTGCTGCCTGGCACAAGGTAACTGCTTTTGTCAATTGTCCATTACTTTCCTTTGTACTACGTGATGGTTCTTCTCTCCAGGCAATTCCTGGCCAAGAAACTGATTCAGCCTGCATTTTCACACTGCTAAGCTGTCTCACACCTGGGTGAAGTCTTCAAGCATTTAGTAATCGCCTACATTTACTAACTCTAGAAAACATGGGGGAGGATCTGGTACCCAGGACTTTTAGGCAGTGGCGTAGCATGGGTTGCCAGCACCCGGGGCCATGTGGAGGGGCGGTGGTGGGAAGGAGGGGAATGGACTGAGTACACAAGCGCATTCAGCTGCCTAATGGCATCCACATCACCCAGTAGATCACAGCTGCAGAGATAAGAAAAGAAGAGTTGTTCCATGGTCTGGAGTGGTCACTTCCTGGTTTGCATAGAGAAGCCATTTTCAATGGAGCCCAGGGATGGAAGCACACAGCTGTATTGAGGCAGCAGGCGGGTGTTGAAATTTTGCACCCCTAACAATTTTGTGGCTGGGGCAATCGCCCCTGTGTCCCCCATGCTACGCCACTGCTTTTAGGTGAATCTGCCCCCCCCCCCGCACAAATTCATAACTTCTTCTTTGGCGATCACTCGTAGCTGAGTAAGATGAACACAGTTTTAATAGTGAGTCCATAAGTGACTGTTGAGGCCAATTCTGGATCCACACATCCTTCCACAGTGGGGATATAGGATTCTGGGCAGGAGTCAGGGCCGGATTTAGGTTTGATGAGGCCCTAAGCTACTGAAGGTAATGGGGCCCTTTATAGGTCCAGCTGTCCTTTGTCAACAACAAATTGTCGCTGTTTTTTGTGTTCAATATATGCTATATGGTAGTTTATGGACCTAATAGGTATCTAAAGCCATTTGCACATAACAAAATATGTATTTTATCAAAGTAATTGTTGAACTGAAATACAATTAAGAATAAGTATATTAATAGTGAAATACAATTAAGAAGAAGTATATTAATAGTGAAATAATTATTAAGCTCTGTATGTAGGTTTTATTTTATTTTTTTATCTTATATTTTGGAAATGTACATCCAGTTGTTTTTTTCCTTTAAATTTTTTGGGTGGGCCCAAGAGAGTGGGGCCCTAAGCTATAGCTTGTTTAGCTTATACGTAAATCTGGCACTGGCAGGAGTTGATCATGGTGAGGGTTTACCATATCTGCCTTCCTCTTAGCTGAGTTCGAGCGTCTTCAAAGCCCATGACACCTTTGGTAAAGGCTGTTCTCCAACTGGAGCGCTCACAGGCCAGTGTTTCCCAGTTGTCAGTGTTTATACTACATTTTTTAAAAATTACCTTAAGAGAGTATTTAAACAAATTCACAACAATATTATACTGAATCCTTTATTGTACTTGCGTTTTATTTTTAATTCATCATTCAGGACATATATTGGTCCATGAATTGGTTATTTTGTTTGTGTGGTTGAGGGACCTCTTCCTCTGTTTAATCTACCAATGACTACTAGCTCTGTTCTGCTTCCACTGCGAAAACCAATATGCCTCTGAATACCAGTTTCTGAGAATCACAACGGGCAACAGTGCAGCTGCAATCAGGTCCTGCGTGTGTGTTTCCAAAGAGTCATATGCATAGCTGTCAACCTTTCCCTTTTCTTGCAAGGAATCCTATTCGGAATAAGGGAATTTCCCGCAAAAAAGGGGGAAATTGACAGCTATGGTCATATGGTTGGTCCCTTTGAGAACAGGATGCTAGACTAAATGGACCTTTGCTATGATGCAGGGAAGCTCTTCAGTTCTTCCCCACACTGATGGCACTATAGGACTAGAACAAGCAACTGTAACTAAAAATCCGAATGTGCTAAGTGCAACAGCAACCACTAGAAGGCACCATTGCAATTGCAATAATTTGCCAAGTTTCGAACTGTGAGTTGATCAAGTTCATCTCTGAGCATTTCGAATTGCATTACCTCTTCATAAAGAAGGTAGTGCAGGGAGAGGCAAAATATTACATGAGAGCAAATCTGTTTAAATAATTTCAAAGGAAGGAAAGTGATGCAGTTAGGTTGCACCACACAAATTTGAAGTGTGGCTGGAGAAGGTCTTTGAGTTGTGGCATGTGAATTTGCAGACAGCTTAAAATAATGGAATTAGAGCTCAGTCCTATATATGTCTAGTTAGAAGCAAGTCCAAGTCTCTGGTAAACTGGCCTAGGGCTATGGCCTCAGAATCAGGTGGAAAAGGATTAACTTTTCTATAGTATACATGCTAACACAAAGCACCTTTTCTTAACCTCAAGCATTTTTCCTAACTTCTTTGTGGATTGTAGAACCCAACCCATCCTGACAACTAATTTGGCTCACCTTGATGTAGAAGATTATTAGCAACAGTAGTATTTAGGAATGGAAACAGTTATCAGTTTTGGTTTTCTCCATCACACTTTTCCAGCCTTTAATTCAATTCTCCAAATTTCTGCAGCAGTTTGTGAATTTTTAAAATTATCATGTAAACCCTTCAGCATTTCAGTGCAAATTTCCCCTAATAGTTTGGTATGCGTTTTTAAAAACTAAGTAACAATTTTTTTTTGCAAGCCATTTTCCCCAAGTTAATGCATTTTCGCATTTTCACTAATGTATTCATTTTTATGCACACCTTCCTGTAATACGCACATTTTCATAAATATTTTTTGATTGGAGAACTGCACTGCAGAATTCAAGAGAAGTACAAATTTCAAAGGATGGCTGTGTTTTGCTTCTCGTATGGCTTTGGAAAGAAGAAGAAGAAGAAGAAGAAGAAGAAGAAGAAGAAGAAGAAGAAGAAGAGTTTGGATTTGATATTCCACTTTATCACTATCAGATGGAGTCTCAAAGCGGCTAACATTCTCCTTTCCCTTCCTCCCCCACAACAAACACTCTGTGAGGTGAGTGGGGCTGAGAGACTTCAGAGAAGTGTGACTAGCCCAAGGTCACCCAGCAGCTGCATGTGGAGGAGCGGAGACGCGAACCCGATTCACCAGATTATGAGTCTACCACTCTTAACCACTACACCACACTGGCTCTCTGGAAAGTGCAAACACAATAGATTCAGCTTTAAGCGTGAACTGAATCAGATTTTCCCCCATCCCTAGCAGTGTTATCATTTGTGTGCAGAGAGAGCATGCACTGTTCTAAACATATGAAATGGGAAAAGTACTCTCAGTGACTCTCCCAAAGACCACAGTTTATCAGCAGTCTGATTGGTCCTAGAACAATAGGATCCATAACGCAGCAGTCTGATTGGTCCGCAGGAGCCACCCAATCCAGCTCCAGGTGGAAGTGAATCAGCGACCTGATTGGCCTGCAAGAGCAGCCAATCAGGCTCCTGGATGAAGTGAATCTGCAACCTGATTGGCCTACAGGAGTAGCCCGGAATTAGCCAATCACGTGGGGTCCATTGTGTAAATAATGTATATATAGCAGACATTTTGGGGAAATATTCATCCCTTGCTACTATGAGCTGAATAAAGAGCATGAAATTCACACTTGACTCCGAGTATATTTCAGAAACCTTCAAAAACTCAAGCTCAACAACTTCCTTTGGGTGATTTTCCAAAAAAAAGCTCAACAGCTTTCCCCCCAAAAAGGTGTAAAAGTATCTAACTAGACAATCTTGCCTATGGTTACCAGAAAGAAAGACAAAATAGACTGCACCAATAATTATCCATAGCTATCACTTAGCTAGTTTCTACTACAAACTTTCAAAAAGCTATCAAAGTAGAAGAGATATACTATAGTCTGTTTCTGAAGGATCCTCTGGCCCTAGCAATTTTTTAAAAAGTTTTTTTTTTAAAGTACAGTTCACTTTCTTCCAGAAAATACATCAGACAAAATTACATGGTTTCTAGCTCAGACCTGTTTTACAGGATCTCTGTGACATACATGCCTGTTCTGCTGTAGGTCTGATTTATGCCTAGCCATAAAATCCTGAAGCCAAGCTAGATCTGATGCAATCTTTAAATCAACAACATTGTTCCCTGAATAGTTCTTGTGGTTGTGGGGAAAATATACTTTGTTACACTTGAAAGCACAGATAAAAATCTGTTTCCTGTGTACACTGCAGTTACATCTTCTGTTCACTCTTGGAGAAGGAACTAGAAGCCATTTCATGAGGTTGGTTACTTACAATAAAGTGGGGACAGGCACTCTGTGGCCCTCCAAATGTCAAAGGATTAGTCCCCTCACAGAGCTATAATTCTCAGAGTGACTTAACACTCAATCCCTCTTCCTCGGGAACTCTGGAAATCATAACTCTCATCACCCTTGACAACCCACAGCTCCCAGAATTCTTTGCAGGAAGCCATGGTGGTTTGAAGTGGTATCTGAGTGCTTTAAAGGGATATGGTGTGAATGGGGGCTAAATCATGATGCAGCTGTCCAAGTCAAAAGGGATGCCTCAGACATGTTCCTGGATACATTTAAGTTTAAGTTTTAAACCAAGAATCCACTTAAAAAGCAGACAACTATTTAAACCAACTGGATCAGGAACTAGTAGCTCTTGGAGCTGCTGACAGCCAGGAGGCCTAGTGAATGTGGCCAGTTTTATTGCTCATTCTGGGGGCTGGGTGGGCTAGAGTTCAGTTTCACCAAAGGATACAGTGCTTCTGGGAAGCCTCGTAAACACTGACATAATCAAGTATTGGTTTTAATACAAATTCATAATTTTTTATAGGTTCTGAGCTGTCAGGCAAGTAATATATAGCCAAACTCTGCACTGGGTATGTGGGAAAAAGGTCATTACAGGAGAGGTGCAAATAAAACCTGAAACTGTGCAATACAGTGCAGAACTGAGAGGTGTGTGTGTGTTTTAGAGCAATCCCTCTGAAACACAGGGTGTGGTGCAGCTGGAAGAGGACTTTAATGCACTATATTTGCCCTCTTTAAAATAATTTACAAGGGCTCAAATTGTGTGTGGGGTTTTTTTTTAGCAAATACTCACCACCCCCTCCCCTGCTGCCCATTTGCACAGTAAGCACAAAGGTTTGCAAAGAGAGATTAATGGTTTGAATACTCCATTTTATCACGAACCCAGATTGTGCAGGGTTCCTGATCTGAGAGAGGGCTACAGGTCCTGATGGGAGATGTAGTCCAAAACATATGGAGGGCACCAGGTTGGGGAAGGCTGATGGCATTTTTTAAAAAAAGGAAACAAAGAAGGCATCAAGGGGATTTTTTTTAAATGAACAAAGTAGTACACCTTTGTTGTTTAACAGTGAACTTGAGACAAAGGCAGTTGTATCATCTCCAATTCTCAATCTGGTTCCATCCACATGGCTCCAACAGTAATGGGTATTTCACCTTTTGAACCTGTTAAGAATAACATCTGGAGACCAACAACACCTGAAGGACCACAATTTCCTCAATTTTGGAGTATCAGATACTAGTTGACCCGGCCACGCTTTGCTGTGGCTGATTTGGTGAAATGGAATGTCGGCTCCACAAATGGCGGACGGGAAGTTTCCGGCCGGCGTGGCTTCCCTCTGTAGCTACTGGAGGTGGCGTCTCCAACCCACCAAGGGCAAACTCGGTCTTTGTGCCCGGCTTACCTTTCCAGCCAGTCCGTATGGCCCTGGAAATGTCAGACGCGGCCTGGCTTTGCAGCCGTTGGAGAGACAGCGCCGCAAACCGTGGAAATGGCGATTCCGGCCACCGTGCCTGTATACCCGTCAACGGAGGCAGCAGTAGGGTTTCCGCCTGGTCTGTTTGTCGATTGGATGGTGGCAGTGACATCGGGAGAGGAGGAGGAGGGGTCAGAAACAGGTGTGTTGTGCTGTGCTGTTTAATGTCACTGGAGGGCGCGATATTTTTTTCCACACAATCACATTTTTACCTGGGAAATGTGTGGTATTTGTGCAATGTAAGTACATATGATTACTCCCATATGGGCATGGAACGTTGTGTCCAAATTTGAACGGAATCGATCAAGGGGTTACGGAGAAAGGCAATCGTTAACAAACATCCAACTTGAACGATTTTATATATATAGAAGAGGGACAGGAAGGTCTGGGGACATGAAGCGTCCCTGAAGGGAAGGGAATGGTCTGGATCAGTAAAATTTATCATCTTCATACAGAAAAACTGTGCACATCTTGGCTTTGCAATTCCTTACATAATAAAGGATACAGGGAGTATTGTCAAATCTCCCTTTGGAGCATCTCTCAAACTACACTACCTCCCAAATTGCTTTTGAAAACAGCAGTGCACATTTTGAGTATGGGGAGGGGAAGTAAATGGATCTAAAGTTATATGACTCTTTCTGCAACCCATCAGCTGCCATTTTGCTGTCGTCCGTAGAAAACTGCCTTTCATCTCGCTCTGGGACTATTTCAAGAACCTATGGCAAAACTGAATGAGAGCAAATAATTCATTCCACATTTTGCATGCATTCATAAACCAGTGGAGGAGATGGATTTGTCTACCTGAGCAGCACTTTCATCTTGTAAAAGCAAATATTTAAAAGCCCCATTCTCCAATGCAACATTGTGGTTTTATTCTTAAAAACATAATTATATGGCCATTCTGGAGCCTTTTGTTTCCGCTCAACTCTAGGGCTGGCTGCATCTGCTTGGATTCTTGGATTGTCGGACTCGGCCAAGAAAATCAATGATTATCTATCAAGGTCATAAAGGAAAATGACATCTCAACATCTTCACTCACCATCTGTAATGGTGTGGCTGGTTTGGTTTTCAGGCAAATTTTGTTGAGTCAAATTTACTTGCTTACTTGCTTACTTACTTACTTACTTACTTACGTGTTTGTTTTAAAAAATCAATATCCTGCTTTTTGCCATCTAGGTCTCAAAGTGGCTTACAGCAACTATCTATCTATCATCTATCTATCTACCATTAAAATTAAAGCATCAATTAAACCTCTGCTTAAATTATAGGAGGGATTTCTAAATGCTCACCTGTATATATTAATTAGCATATGCAAATTTTATGCATATCTGTACCCTCTTTTTCAGTGATGTGTTTCCTCACTTTTTGGGCAACGTGAAAGTGGTCTGCTAGTCTCCATGTCAAGACTAATCATCTAATTGGGATTGGGTCTGGAGCACAATGCATTCATAAGATCCTTCTTGAAAGACTGATGCCGGCAGTCTTAGAATAATTTCCAAAAGTCAAAGTTGCACGCCAAGTCATTTACTGAGGAAAAGAAGGCATGTTTCTTTTGGAATACCTAACTCATGTACTTCCATGCTGCATGAGCCTACCTTGATTTATTAAGCTGACTGAATGACAGACCACTAATCATTTTAGCAAAACATCTTTTGATAGCATACATCTCAGGGGATTGGCAATGGCAGAACATGATTATCTTGGAACTAGAACAGTGCTGTTCATTTTTGAGACAGGTTTGCCTTCATGCCCATCCTCGACTGAGTATGTATCATTCCTTGAAGGATACTACTCTTCTGATGAAAGGCTCATTAGGGAAGGTTATCATTCCAGAAACAGAATGTGTCAAAACAAGGGTGCCTGTGGCCTTTGAGGAACATCTGTTCAGGAATCATCGGTTCCTAAAGTGCATGGAAATCCTTTAATTAAAATACCGGTAGTGAAGAAAAGGCTGAAGAAATGAAGAAGGCGAGCCTACCTAATTCACACTTTCTGAAACAGAATGTGAACCTCGTTTCAAATTTTCATTGCAACACAGTTCTCTAGCCAAGCAATGTACAGTGGTACCTCAGGTTAAGTACGCTTCAGGTTAAGTACGCTTCAGGTTAAGAACTCCACTAAGAACAGAAATCTTGCTCTGGCAGCGCAGCAGCAGCAGGAGGTCCCATTAGCTAAAGTGGTGCTTTAGGTTAAGTACGCTTCAGGTTAAGAACAGACCTCCGGAACGAATTAAGTACTTAACCCGAGGTATCACTGTATCTAAAAATGCATTATAGTGCATTTTTATATACAGTGATACTTCGGGTTAAGTACTTAATTCAGATTTTAAATGCTGGTCTATGACCGTAATAAAATTTGATTTGATTTGATTTGAATGCATTATAGTACAGTGGTACCTTGGTTTAAGAACAGCTTAGTTTATGAACAACTTGGATTAAGAAAGCTGCAAACCCGGAAGTAAGGTAGGTGTTTTGGTTTGTGAACTTTGCCTTGGAATAAGAACTTGTTTTGCTTCCTGTTGAGTGTGTTCCATTTGTAAATTGAGTTCCCTGCTGCTATGGGAAAGCACGCCTTGGTTTAAGAATGCTTTGGTTTAAGAACGGACTTCCGGAATGGATTAAGTTCGTAAACCAAGGTACCACTGTATATTTGCAATTTGTATTTGCAAATTGGTGTTTTTTTTGGGAAAAATGCATGCAGAAATGTGCATATGAGGAGAAATAACTGAGACAAGACATCAGATGTTGAGTGACAATCAGGCCAAATCTTCATTGACTATCAGCAGGTAAGTGGGGCTGGCATGGCAGTAGGGCAGGGATTAGTTCATCATTCCACTCAGCCCTTGCTGATAGAAAGCACCCCAACCCCTTCCTTGGTGTTGAACCCTGTTCAGAGTCTCACTGGGCAAACGGGGTGAGAGATTACAGCCAGGAAGAGGCCCTAACCTGATTTTAGGATGAGCCATCATTCATCTCCTCAGGCTTATTGTGCTGGTCCCCTTTACTATGTTGATCTTGCCCAGTGCCACTTCTGCCCTAACTTGTAACAACATTGTACTAAATGCCTAATGTAAATAATCCTTATTTCACTGAGAAAAAGGCACAAACCAAAACGAAACCCAACCTAGGGCCAGTTGAGTTTGGGAGTTTCATAAAACTGGGCTCGCCGTATTGAACACACAGCTCCTGGTAGATCCAAGCTATGCATCCAAGCCATGAAGGACCACTAACAGTGACTCTCCCAAAGACCACAGTTTATCAGCATCATGAGCACAAATTATGATGAATGCACATGATAAGGACATCTGGAAGTGGAGTTGGTACCACCAAGAGATCCATGGTGCTGCCTTTTGGCAATTGACTAATGCCATGTCCATTTCTCCATTTGGCAATTCCATCTCTCTCTCTTGAAAGGAGAGTGTTCTGCACAATGTTCTGAACAATGTCTGTGTAGAAGCATTGGCCCCATAGCAGGACGTAAATCCTGTGGCACCTTCTCACTCTACAAGCTCAATCCTTGCAGGCCTACTCTATCTGAACAATTCCATGCAATAGGCGTGGTTCTCCCATATGGCACAGTTGCCTGGAGGAAAGAGAAGCAATGATACATGATGACCAAATTTGTGATAGCTGATGACAGCAGCTTTGCACATCCCAACTGTTTACATGATTGATGCACTGTGCCAATTCACCAGCACACAATTCCCAACCTGCTTATCTCTTAAATATTTTCTCACAGATTTTCCATCATGTTTTGGGGGGCTCGAAACCTGACAAAGAACAGCTGGTTCTGATTTGTCTGATCCTGTAGACATTTCCTTGCTGTGGTGTCATAAGGCCTGGAAGACGGGAAACAATTGCAGGGGAAATCGAAACAGGCAAAAATGAAAGGGAGCGAGCAAGAGTTCTTGAACTTCTGCTCGGTTTCAGCTTTCCCAAATGTTAACCAGGTGTCTTAACCAGCCCACCACTAAGCAGATTAAAAATAGATCCTGGTGTGCTGTGCATACCTGCTCCAGAAAAAAGCCTGTTGCTCTATGTTCCTTTCTTCTCCTCCTACCACTTCTTAATAGGACAGGTGTAAACTCTGTAGCAAACTTTGTAGAACAGACATGACATCAAATATTAGGACAAGTGTATAAAATTAGGTAAAATACAGCTTTGGTTCTTAAATGCTTCATTTAAGGACTCTTAATGACATCTTCAGACTAGACAATGACATCCCCATAAAACTTTGGCTTTCTCTTTATTCTCTAGTTATCCTGAATCCCACAGGCTCACATCAGTGCAGGGATATATGGCCTCTGATGTTGCTGGAAAACAGCTTCCATCACCCCAGCTTCCATCATGCTGGCTTGGACTGATGAAAGTTGAAGTCCAATAACATCTGGAAGACCACAGGTTCCCTATCCCTGGATTAATCAAAACCTGCATCCTTCATCCATTTCTCTTCCTGGTAACAGAGAAAGAAGAAACTATGCACCCCACCCATCGCACATGCTAATTCTTCCATTCTCATTGACTCTTACAATGCCATTTCCATGGGAAGACATACACAGGCATCACTCAATGCTCTTCAACTGAGCATGTGTGCTGGCTTCATTGAACAGCATTGTGCTTTGAGGAGATGTAAGGTTATCTAGAACTTCACCAGCACTGGGAGACACATGCAAGTCATCACATCCAGCCCAGAGTCTCTCTTGCCCCAGGCCATGCAGTTTGACATGTAATTAATTAATTGCTTCTCATTTATGAATCGCTTCCTGTGAAACATCTCAAAGCAAGGCTGCAATAAAGACATCTATAAAGCAATTTCATGTATACAAACAATTAAAAGAGTTTTCAAATCCAATACAGATATAGACAAGGATAAAAAATATCCACTTGAAAGTATTGCGGTGGATCAGTAGGTGTCAAAAAGATAGACAACACCTGTTTTATGTGCAATGGAAGGGAGTTTCTGCTTTGTGGCAATTTGTAGCTGCCTTGACTCAATCCGGATTTGTCACAAATTGGTCCAATTCAGTTCCAAGCCCACGATTCAGCCAGATCAGTTGCACAGTCTTAATGATTATTATGAGGGCTGTGCAACTGATTTGTCCAAATCATGAACCAAATCAGGCTGATTTGTGCTGAAGCCAGACAGAGTTGAGGGAGCTACCGAGTGATAATTCTCTCCCAATACTTATTGACCAGGTGCCACCTCGGGAACTCCCTTCCGTTACACATGAAACAGGTGTTGTCTCAATTATCTTTTCAGCACCTATTGAAGGCCTTCCCTTTCCAACAAAATTGATTCTTCATTTCCTCCTGGGCAGCCTTCAGGGGCTGCATGCAAAGGATGGGTGGGGCAAGAGATGAAAGTGGACAAGGCACCAAAAGTGAATCTTACCCTTGTGCAATTAGCATACCCTTCAGCATTTCTCTGATGAAAATAGGGACATCCTATTCTACCGCAGGAAGCTTCTCTCACATTTTATCTCACTGCAAACATAATGTGTGAGGGGATGGGATCGTGTACAACACCTTCAACAGATAAATGGAATGAAATAAAATTTTAGCTGTAACCTGCCTTGAGTCCCTATCGGGAGGGGGGGGGAGGTGGATCACGCTGCTACTACCAGAGAGTAAATCCTATTGAACCTAGTAAGCTCCATTGAAAACAGTGGGAATTACTTCTCAGTAGACTTCTCTATTTACAATAAGGGAATAAACACTCCATACTAAAAAATGGCTGGCTGCTGAAGCATGGCAATTAAAGAATTTAAAGTGGATTGGTGACATTTTCCTTCACAATTATAGGAAGGGCTTTGTTGGTGTGGGAATTCTATTTTCGGTATAAACAGGACTCTGTTTTGCACCTACACACACACACACACACACACACACACAGCACTTTTAAATGTTCTCCAAGATATGGAGGGGAGGAAAAGGGAAAACGGGGATACTCAGGGTTAAATCAGAAACTGGGAAGGCTTCTGTAATTCTGGTACTGTCCCTGGAAAATTGGGACACTTGGAGCTATGAGTTAGGCTACTTTCTACACACACTTACAGATATCCCTCATCCTGACAAGCATGAAGCATTATCAGAGTTGAAGGACACAATGAAGCCAAGCAAAAACACAGGGGGAGAATGCAAAGCAAAGAGGTACAGCTTGAGGAGAGGGGTTGTGGCTGGGGAGAGTCCTATGGGCCAACTAGAGAAGCATGGAGGGCCACATTTGCCTCATGGCATCCCTAGCCCTGCCCTACTGATATCAGCTGGACTGAGCTGTCTTAAAACCAAAAATTGCAGCTTAACTTGCCTATGAATTGGGACGTGAATCAACCAGGAAGCTCATGGTCTGCCTCTCCTCAGGCGAACTTGCATAAGAAGAACTCAAAAGCATCAAGGCAAATTTGTAGATATCCAGAGAGAGGGCGCAGGGGAAGAGAGAGAGAGAGAGAGAGAGAGAGAGAGAGAGAGAGAGAGAGAGAGAGAAGGAAATTCCACACCCTTTTGACACCAACCAAGTCTGGAAAGCTTCAGGATGATGGCAAGAACCTTTCAGGGTGAGTAAGTCATGGTTACAGTTGCTATGCAACTCTGCAGCCTGTCACGGAACTTACATCATGAAGGATACCAGAACATTTTATAAACTGAGGAACCCTGTCCAGTGGAGGTTTCACAAGCAAATCAAGCCATAGAAAGGCAAAAAAGAAAAAAGAAAAGGGAAGGGAAATGGAAAGAAGGAATACAAAAGGGAGGAAGGAAGGAAGGAAGGAAGGAAGGAAGGAAGGAAGGAAGGAAGGAAGGAAGGAAGGAAGGAAGGAAAATAGTGGCCTCCCTTAGTGAAAGGCACCCACTTTAAGGTGGATTAAGAGGTGAGTAAGAGGTGACATGTTTGACGTTTATAAAAATCATGCATGGCATTTTGAAAACAGATGGAGAAAAGTTTCTCCCCCTCTCTCATAGCACTAGAACTCATGGACTTCTAATGAAGCTGAATGTTGGATGATAAAAGGAAGTACTTCTTCACACAGCTGATAGTTAAACTATGGAAGTTGCTGCCACAGGAGGCAGTGATGCCAACAGCCTCAATGGCTTTAAAAGAAGATTAGGCAAATTCAGGGAGAAGAGGGTGATGGGTGGCTACTAGCCATGGTGGCTATGCTCTGCTTCCACACTGGGAGGCATCAATGCTTCCGAATACCAGTTGCTGGAAGCTACAGGAGGAGAGGATTTTCTTGTCCTCGGGTCCTGCTTGCGGGTTTCCCTCTGGTATCTGGTTGGCCACTGTGAGAGCAGGATGCTAAACTAGATGGGCCATTGGCCTGATCCAGCAGGCTCTTCTTATGTTCTAAGGTGCATTTGACAAAAATGGCTATATATTCATTGTATAAAGGTAAAGGGACCCCTGACCATTAGGTCCAGTCGTGACCGACTCTGGGGTTGCGGCGCTCATCTCGCTTTATTGGCCGAGGGAGCCGGCGTACAGCTTCCAGGTCATGACTAAGCCGCTTCTGGCGAACCAGAGCAGTGCACGGAAACACCGTTTACCTTCCCGCCGGAGCGGTACCTATTTATCTACTTGCACTTTCGATGTGCTTTTAAACTGCTAGGTGGGCAGGAGCTGGGACCAAGCAACGGGAGCTCACCCTGTCTCGGGGATTCAAACCGCCGACCTTCTGATTGGCAAGCCCTAGTCTCTGTGGTTTAACCCACAGCGCCACCCGTATCCCTATATTCATTTTATAGCTTTTGCGATTTGCTGAAGATGCACCACATTGCACTGGCCTTAGATGCTATGTATGTATTATATTGGGGGGGGACCCACCCTAGTTCTTGATTGTAAATTCTTATAAAGACTTGTATTCTTTGCATTGTTGTAATGTATTGTGAAAATGCAAGGGAGGACTATTAATATCTATGTAAAACAGAGAATGTTGGCAGGTAGAGCATGTTTTTCAGGATGCCAGAAGCAGAACCTGCTGGAATTACATATTCTACACAACTATTAAAGGACACGCACGCCGCCGCCCATGACTTAACTGGATGCCGATTCTAATGGTTTCTACTGATGACCAAAACTCATGCAAATGGGGAAAACTCATGACATCAGGGATGGAAAGCCTGCGGCTCCTCCAGATGTTGTTGGACTCCAACTCCCATTGGCCCCACCCAGCTCAGCCAGTGGTCGGGACTGATGGGAGTTGTGGTCCAGCAACATCCCTGAACTGCATCCTTGCCCAGGAGGGAGAGGGGAGCAAAGGCAAAAATCCATGATTGGATATGGTTCTTCATCAAGGGAGCCAATTCACCCCCCAGTATTTAGTTGCCTGCTGAAAACTCATTTATTCTCCCATTTGCCTTTGCTGCCAAATGCTAACCAGCCTGATTTTAATCTGTTTGCTTTGGATTTACTATATTTATGACTACTATTATTGTACTTATAGGCTTTTGGCTTATTGTAATTTTTTTACTCTGCGCTGCACACCACTTTGCAATTACGAGATGCAGCATTAAAAACCCACATTTCAAATAAACAAACAAATAAACATTTGCATAATGTTACTATCACCCCCAAATGATGCCTTCCTACCCACCTTTTAAAAAATGGAATGATGTTTCACCACCATTTCCATGTGCTGCCAGCCTGTCTCCTGTCTTGGTGGTGCGCAGTCCCCCACATACACTTACAGCCTTCTCAGTTAACTCCTTGACGAGCTTTTTTCTTTTTTTATTGCAATAGCAGAACCTCAGGGTTTGGCAAGCCACTCTCTTTCTAAATGCTGTAATGCCCCTTGATTCTATAATGCGGTGTTATTATTACTCTGTGAATAGCTAAGTGTGTTTAAACTCTGCGGCCATGCCAAAATACACTAATGTCATTCAGGAATTCCCATATAATTTAAATTGATTACATATTTATTGTTAAATGCTCCCCGAATGTGTTCCCCTAGAAAGCACTTATCCTGCTGTTACTTTTGTAATCTCCCCATTTATTAGCATTTCTATGATTCGAAGCAAATTGGGGGGTACACGCTCTCCCTCCACGCTACAGCAATTCCCTCCACTTCTTGAGGCAGTGAGAAGTTCTAAGGGTACAGGGCTCACCCAGGTTTCATTTCCTTTAAAAAGGGGGTCACTGGAGGCTTATATTGTTTTGTAATATTGGAGGGTTTCTTTTTTTACAAGCGCAGAGGCTGAGCATAGGTGGAGGCACAGCTTACATGAGGGTGGAGGATCTACAGTTCTCCAGCTGTTGCTGGCAGATCTCCCTCACCATCCATAACAAGCTGGGAACATCTAGACGGAGAAAGCTTCCCCGCCCTGCTCTCACTCAGTCAAATTCACTGTCCGACATCAGACCTCCAATAAAAGCAGCCAGCAACCCTGAAATGGTGTTGGCTCACTTCTCTCTACCGTCTTTCCCCCTTTTTAAGACACCGTCTTATAATTTTTTCCCTCAAAAAAACACAGGGTGGCTTATTTTCGGGGGATGACTTATTTTTATTACATCAGTATGGTACGGTACAGCCTCCCCCTGAGTGCTGAGCAGGCAGGGCAGAACTCCGCAAGAGGCGCGTCCCCCCCCCGCGTGCCTCTCCCTGGTTCGCTGGCTCCCTGCGCACGGGGAACAGGCAGGGCAGGAAGAGGCGCCTCTCCCTGCGCGCTAAGCAGGCGGGGCAGAACTCCGCAAGAGGTGCGTTTCCCCCCCCCCGGTGCCTCTCACTGGTTCGCTGGCTCCCTGCGCATGCAGGAGGGGCTGAGGAGGCGACGGGAACAATGGCGGCACCATGGCTTACTTTTGGGGTACGTCTTACTTCTCACAAAGGTACAAAAACCCTGCCATGGCTTACTTTATGACTACATATTAAAAAAGGGGAAACAGGGTACCTCACTTCGACTCACACTGGGATTTCAATTACTGTATTCTCATCACACAGAAACACCTAGATCCTTAGCTAGGAGTTACAGGAGAGGATCTGCTTTTGCCCTATTCCAGGCGATAATCTAGCTATTAGTTCCCAGGGAAGCACATCCTCTGCATATCCTGTCAAGTTCAAGGTCATATATTGCCCTAAGGCAATTTTAAGGGAATCTGGCACCCAGGAGTTTAGGGGAGTCAACGCACCCACAAACTCATAAAAATTATGTTATGTTATTTTTTACTTATATGCCACCTTTTGGCAAAAACACACACGCACCCAAGTTTTGCTAGACTCCAACTCCCATCAGCCCCAGGCAGCATGGTCAATGGTCAGGAAGGCTGAGATCTGTAGCCAAACAGTAAGGGCTTCTGCATTGATGCACAGAACTCGTGTTTTCATAAGCCAATGCACTTGTTCTTTCTGAATAAATGAATCAGGGTTGTGACTAGAACTGAATTAAGGACATCTTTCAAGCAAACGAAAGCTTCAGCTCAGTGGTATTTCCAAACACAATAGGTTTTCCTGGTGTCTCACATCCCAGATGGAAGCATTTCTTTGCCAATCTCCATGACAGTAGAGGGTGGGGGAGAGAGAGATGGAGCCTGCCAATTTATCGGCTCAATTTATGCTGTCAACACAAGTTGTTGACTGCATGCTAATTTATCAGGTTGAAATGAGGAGCAGGTTGACATTATCTGGGACCGGGAAGCAGGGAGGAATTAGCCTTTTCATGAAACATCTTCCAGCATCATGTTATTTGTTTGTGCTCAATAGGAATTGCTCAATAGGATTCCAAGCTGCAAAAGGTTAAATGGCAAACTGCCTAAAGCGAAAGCAAAGGAAGCCTCCATGGTTGTTAAAGGAGCTAGAACAGGAAGAGCAATGCATGCACTCCCCAAGTTTTACTCTCATACATGCAGCATTTGCTTATGATTAGCAAATGCAGCATTGAAGAGAATGGCATTTGCTGTTTTCCAACAAGCATCCATACAAGACATAATATGGAACAGGGGTGGCCAACTCCCAAGAGACTGCGATCTACTCACAGAGTTAAAGACTGGCAGTGATCTACCTGTTGGACGTGCCTGATATAGAATAATCCTCACATTGCTTATGGTTCTACTCCAATGTATGCAGAAGTAGAGCATCTGCTTTGCATGTAGGGAATCCCAACTTCAATCATCACCATCTCTAGGTAGGGCTGGGAAACCTGAGCACTCCACTGCTAGTCCGTGTAGACTAGGGGTTGCCAGCATGGTGTCTGCAGGTGCCAGTATACCTCCTACAGCACCTGCAAATAAATATCCCCTCAAAAATCCTGAAGGCATGAGAGACTGGTTGCTCTTCCTACTCCATTTGTAGTGACTCGGCCTCTCCTGCACTCCCCGCATGGCAGTCTTTTGTGTCAAGCCACATCCCTGTGGCAGCCATTTTGTGACTGGCATCCACAGCACTTCCTACCAAGTCCAAATGTGGCTACTGGCCCAAAAAGTTTAGTGACACCCAGTGCTATTTTTCTAGAAACACTTCCCTCGTTCTCTTAGAATGGCAATGGTGCCCACCTGAGAGGGGTCTCACTGAGTTCCGGAGAGTTCTGGCTGAAGGAAAGCCCTGGGGACACCTGGTGTACTGAGCTAGATGGACCAACGGTCTGACTCAGTATAAAGCAGTTTTCGGTGGTCCTCTATATATTCTGCAATCACCTGCCTTGCACAATTTAAAAAGGAAAGGAGGAGGGCTTGATGTAGGGATTATTAATAAATGAGACTCTGGCATGCCACATCAATCAGAGGTTATTAGCCATACAGCGCTGGCATACCACGCTGCAGTGTAATGTCAGAATGGTAGACACAGGTCAGCAACACAATAGAACAAAGGGATGGTGGAAAAGTACTGGGAGAGGTCAGAGATGAGCATGGGAGGGGTGCATGAGGGGAGCATGTGATAGAGGCATGGCAAGCAGTCACATACGCAATGGCGGACCCTCGGGTGGGGTTTGGGGGATTAACCCATGTTGTAAAACCTAATAAAAGGAGCCCTCACACGAGGTTCGAGGTGCCTTCCCACACATCATCCTGTCTCCGCGTCGTTCTGTGTTGCCCGATGCAACAGCGTTTGTTTGCTTGGAGATATCCAAGACAAAGCACAGTTGTCCTACGAGGTTGTCAAGGGTTCGGAATACACCTGAGCAGCGGCAAGCGCGTGAATGGGTATGCTGCACACTGTCCGTTTCATGTGCATGTACTTTCCACTCAGGGACAGCTCTAGCTCTGAGAAGTGTCTTGGCTATGTGGCACCTTCCTTGGTGCCTCTGGTGGTGGCAGGCAGCTACTACAGCAGCACTCTGAATCGGTGTCATGCAGCACTGTGGCAAATTCAAACAGGAACTCTTGGACTCAGCCACTTTTTAAAAGAGGGGTTCAAGGAATGTATCATTGGTGGCTTTTGCTGGAGCCTTGCCAGATGCCTGAGGACCGCTTTATGGTGACAATGGGCTTGTTCCGACTAGGAACTTAGGAAGGTACCTTGTTCTGTTACCAGGGATGTCCAACAGGTCGATTGCGATCTACTGGTAGATCCCCGGGAGGTTTTGGTAGATCGTGGTCAATCGCTGGGTCCCTTTCCTTAGTGTTTTAAAAATAGAATCCGGCCCCGCCCCCTCACCCCGCCCTCCATTGTCGATCTGCAGAATGGAAGACGGAGCTTACTCAGTGAGGCTGTTTCCCCAGCGATCTGTTGCTCAACAACATTGACCTGAACCCCAAAAAATCGGGGCTTTCCTGTAAGTAGATTGCAGTCCCTTGGGAGTTGGCCACCCCTGTTAGACCACTGATCCTGATAGCTCAGTGCTGTCTATGGTGACTGGCAGATGTCCTCCAGGGTTGCAGACAGGGGACATTCACAGCCTTTTCTGGAGATGCCAGCCATTGCAGTGTGGTAAACAGGGCAAACTTTTCTTATCCCACTCAATCCTCTTTTCAACATTTTTTTTATTCACTCAGAAGAGTCTAGTGCACCAGTTACTTTGTGCTGGAATTAATTGTGCTTTTATTTCTGTATTCCTTGAATGCTTTATATGAAGTTTTGAATTTCACGGGATCACAAGGGAAGGCGGCGTGGAAGGAATCTGCCATCTGGAAAAGATTAGGCACACTTATTGTTCTTCTGTGTGGCAAAAAGCTCTTTTTAGAAAAGGTACTTCAAATGCAAAATGGGGGTGTTGGAGCAAGCAGGCATAACACACACACACACACACACACACACTGCAACCCTGGAAAAAACCAAGCAAGCACAAATGTTGTCACTAGCAAGCGCAGAGGGGGACAGGCCTTGTTCGATGTCTCTGCCACACTTGAGATGAAGTATTGCAGTGCCGGTCATCTGGACAATAGGCAGCTGGAAACATAGGCAGGGAAGACTCAGGATGGCTGCTCAGGGCTCATAACTTCTATGGTAAGGTTCCATAGCATCTTAAAGTTATATTCCATAATACAGGGATGGAGAAGCAGAACGAATAAGAAAACACAAAATGCAATACTTATAAGGTGATTCAGATGGAGTAATGGGCAAATGGCACCTTGTAGTGTGGAGTGCTCCTGTCCAGCATTCCAGCCAGCCAGCCATGCCCTTTTCTAGAATTCTCCATTACATTCCTGCACCCCTAAAGTTTTGTTCCACCCCCCACACCAAGAGATAGTCCGTATTCCACTCCCATTGAGCATATCCAGTCCTAAGTTCAACAGATATTGCTGCAATGCCAACCACCTTTCAGCTGATTGGCAGTTACAAGGGGCCTCTTTAAAGCCTCTTTGGGGGAAGTGGCTCAGATTCAAACCACTTCTTCCAAACCTAGCCTTTTTCCTTCTGTAGAGGAAGCCATTTGGACACCTGCAGAGGGGGGAACGCTCCATTTGGAGGAAGCAGTGCAAATCCCAAACAGCTTCCTCCAAATGGAGAAAGCGACCGCTCTTGGCTATACTACAAAGTTCCCTGCTGCAGCTGAGATGGCTCTTTAGCGCTTTGGAATCTGAGTTTCTTATTTATTAAATTTCCACCCCACCCTAGTTAAGGTGTGGCTTAGTATTACATGCAAACTGGCTCCCTGGCTAACATGAAATTACCATCTTTAGGTTAGAAAGGCCAGTAACAGTAAGTTATTCCAAATTTTGGTAGATTTGAGAGGGGCCACTCAGCTACTGAAAGTTACAGGACCAGAATGTTGCATCTGAAGCTCATTACTTTCCCTGCGGCAAACAAAGTTGCATTTCTACAGCATATTATGCATTTCCAAAATGTAGCCAGGAGATGGTGCTATGTTATTGCGACAACTGAACCCCTTTCCTTTGTTCCGTTCACTAGTATGTGGTCTAAAAGATATACAGCATGAAGGACAGTTGAGACTGGCAAGGCTTTGGTGTTGCATTGTTCTAAGAAACATCTCTATCAGAATCAAGTAGGATATAATTTAAAATTGCACTTCACCGTTTGAGAGCAAAGTTAAATGGGGGAAAAAATAGCACTGCTTAATCAACTCAGATAAAGTTTATGATGACACTTTCAAGACAGACAAGGGTGGGTTCCCTCACTAGCACCACAAATTTCTTACAGTAAGGTTTTGTGAGAAATCATATCCCAGTTTTAAAAATGGTGGTCAGGATTCACCCAATGAGTCCTTTCAGTGGAAGCCCTGTGCAAGGACTTCTGCTTGTGCAGTGGGGCTTCCCCCTCAGTATGCCCCCCTATGAATGCCAGAATTGGCTTAGCGGGGTTGGGAGAACCCCAAAACAGCATGCAAGGGGAGAAGAGAGCTGAAATGCTTGCACGTTTGTCAGAGTGTGATGTTGATTTCCACCATATGGGCTGTATTCAACCAAGTTAGACTCAGTGAAGAGCCATCAAAATTAATGTTCCTAAGTTCCTCCTGAATTTATTACCCACATTTCACCAGCAGATCCCAGGGTGGGCTGCAACACTTTAAAATTCACTACTAAAAGCAGTTAAAGCACATTACAGGAATAAGGTAGCCATCTCCATTAATTTAACTGTGTCTGCTCTAGGGATGGGGGAGAATTTCAGTTCACTTCCTGGAAGAATACAAGAACCAAAACATGGCCATCCTTCAAAATTCGCACTTCTCTGAATTTTGCAATGCAGTTCTCCAGCCAAGTAATGTATACAAAAATGCATATAATGGAGTGAAATGTCCATAAAAATGCACACATAAGTAAAAATAATGTACAAAACTGCATTACACTAGAGAAAACTGCTTTGCAGATGGACATAATTGCATGCACACATGTGTATATTAGGAGAAATTTGCAAACTGGTAAGAAGATGTGGAGCACTGAACTTAAGGCTAGAAAAATGAGAAACCAAGAGAAACTGATACTGAAAGACATGGCCATCCCTAGGTTTGCCCTGAGCCAAACCATGCTGTCAGCAAATATTTGGAAACATAGGCTAAAATCCTTTAGTGTTCAGTTTTCTCTTCCTTCCTCTTCTCTCTCTCTCTCTTTCTCACAGGCTCCTGCCCTCTCTGACCCTTGCTTCACATTACATGGCAAACACTGTTGAAGCATTTTAAACATCTCTTTAAGAAGAACAGGTAGCAGCTATAAAGATTTCATAGAGCAAGTTATATGAGGAGCGGTACAATAAAATGGCTGTGTTCAGCTGAGAAAGGAGGAGGAGGAATTTACTGACGTAATCAAATATGTAAACGTCTGTATGGTGGTATAATGAAATGCATGTTCTTCCTAGAATCCCTGGACAACAGCCTATTATGGAGATAGGAAGCTGCTACAATCCCGAGTCTGGCCATTGGTCCACCTAGGCCAGCGTCATCTACTGTGGGTGCCTCTTCAGAGCCTCAAGCAAAGGACTTTCCTATCACCTGCTGCCAGACCATTTGAGATGCCAAGGATCAGTGGTGTAGTGTGGGTTGCCAGCTCCCAGGGCTGCGTGGATGGGTGGCGGTGGGAGGAAGAGAAACGGGCACAGTATGCATGCACATTCAACTTCCTAACAGCATCCACATCACCCAGGAGATTGCAGTAGCAGAGATAAGAAAAGAAGAGTTGTTTCATTGTCTGGAGAGGTAACTTCCTGGTTTGCATGGAGAAGCTGTCTTCAACAGAGCCCAGTGATGGAAGAGCACGGCTGTATTTAGGCAACACCAGGTGTTGAAATTTTGCACCCCCTAATAATTTTGTGGCCGGGGCAACCACCCCATTGCCCCCCACGCTACGCCACTGCCAGGGATTGAACCTAAGGCCATCTGCATGCTTCTGAATACCAGTGTCTGGGAATCACAAGTACAGAGAGTGCTGTTGCATTTAGGTCCTGCTTGCAGACTTCTCACAGACATCCAGTCACCCGCTATGAGAATACGACGATGGACCTTGCTTAATAAAATAAAGGTCTGCTGGAATAATAATAAAAAGTCTTCCAACAGCTAGCCAAAGCCCAAAAATGAAGTAAGGGTCAGGTTCATACTACCTGCAACATTGTGCTATAAGTTCCCAGTTCAGGAGAACCCCAGGAAGGTGACGAATGCTGAAGAAGTGCCCTTCATGGGGCAGGGTGCTCCATGATCTGGATGCAGATAGTGTCTCTTCCCATATTAGACGTGATTCCACCATAGATGAGACACACAGTTCTTCTCTGACCTTAGGAAGTGGTCACGATGGTATGACGAAAGTTCTAGCGAGCACCATTCTACCAACCACTACTGAACACCAGCAAAACAAAGTCACCCTATAAACATATGTATTGGTGGATCAGGATCCATATTGATTTCCCCACCATTAAAATACAAACAACTGCCCCTACCTAAGTTAGTCAGTGAACCTTTTTCTCTGCCGTAAGCATAAAGGACCTAGCAAGAAACACACCTCACAAGAAGATTTACATCAGCAGGAAAAATGTCCAGTAGTCTATAAATTGTAAATTCCTGGGATTAGCTAATAGTATAATGGGGAAATTGAGTGTCCTTTTAAATGCAATAGATTTAGGGCATTCATAAAACCAGTGTTTGGTGAGTCAAGCCCGGTGCCTATTCCTTGCCTAATTTATGCACTGCATTTCATTTTCTAAGCAATAAATGCCAGTTCCAAACCACTTGCAGAAGTTAGTGGCCCTTCAGTATTATTCTTTTCACTGTGATCACTCAGCATTCAAAAAAAAGAGAGAGAGGTTATTTCATCATTACAGTCAATTTAATTTAATCCCCTCCTTAATTTTAGTTACTTTAGATGAATGAAGACAAAAACTCACAAGCAAATACTCACAAGCAAAACAACTAATGTTGTGTGCCAAAGGATGTGTCTAGGGTATGCTCACCATGTGCAATATAGAAGCAATTAACCAGAACAGTAGTAGATAATATGGTCCTAATGACATCAGAAACTGATTTGTGGCAGATGGGACAGGAACCATTGGAAGGACCTCACTTTGGTGATGATGATATTTATTTCTTTATTCATTTCCACACTCATTTTTATAGTGCCATCTATGTATTCATGGGACCTAGAAATTTGTCTGTTCCACTAGTGAAAAAGGCTCACTGTAGCCCTGTCTTACTCACACCAACAATACTATAAATCAGAATTCCCCCCAACAATGAGTATAGTGATTGACCATTTGGGGTACCACAAAATAGGTATTAATAAAAAAATAAGGCAGCCGTAGCTAGTGCTTTTTATAATAATAACAACAACAACAACCATTATGTGTTGGTACTCATATCTTGATAAATGTACCATGGGTGCCGGCAAAAAACCATGGGTGAGTTTGGTGAGTCAAGCCCGGTGCCTATTCCTTGCCTAATTTATGCACCGCATTTCATTTTCTAAGCAATAAATGCCACTTCCAAACCACTTGCAGAAGTTAGTACCATGGGTGCCGGCAAAAAAACAGTGTTTGGTGAGTTCCAAACCATGGGCAGTAAAAAAGAAAAGAAAAAGAATGGTGATGGTCCTCTGTACCAGAGAGTACCATAATAAAAAGCATTGGTTGCAGCATATATAAACAGTTTGATTTAAAGCCCAGTCAACAATATCATGAGCCAGTTTCTGAAAAGGGGAGGCAATGTAGCTGATATCTACCTGGAAGTTGCACAATCTGTATCAAATCCCAGACATTTCTGCGGAACAGGCTGTGAAATTCTTTCCTGATTTCTTCCTGAGTCTGGATCAGGCATCCCAAAGGATCTTAGTTGGACACACTTTCGAACAGACGAACACATTGTAATTTTTATTGCAGCTGTTTATGCCACCTGTCTCCCTCTCTTCTGGCTCTGTGGCTTCCAGACAAGGGAAGGCTCCATCTGAGAGGTTCCCTCCATCAATCGCATAAAATGAGGAAGTCCCTGTCTGCGCCCCATTCTGCAAACCATTTAGTGTTATGAAGTTCCCAGCAGTCACTTTCCTAAGTGGTAATGAACACACTTAGGTGTCCATCTCACTTCACATGTTCCAATGGCACACCCAAAGCAAATTCACCCTGCCTCACTTCAAACCCATATTTGGGACTGGGTGTTGTGAAGGATCTCTTTTTCCCCCATCTTGTTTTCCCCATTAAAAAGGGGGAAAGCTGCTCTTGGGGGGGGTGATCTTCACTCAGGAAACAGTGTGAAGGGAACAAATTTTAGAAAATAACAATTGCACAACAGCACTGTCTAAATAAAGGGTTTAATTTGAGCCAGGGTCACTAAAGTGGCTGGGGAGACCCAGCCAGATGTGCGGAGTACAAATAATAAATTATTATTATTATTATTATTATTATTATTATTATTATTAAAGTAAATATTTCACACACACACACTCCACCTGCACACATTAACAGTCCCAATTGAGCCCATATCCTCCACCATAAATGAAAGAAGGGAGCCCCAATCACATGATTCAAAGAAGTGTCTAACATCAAGGGACAGGGAAATTTGACGGCTTTGGTTTCTTTCAATATATCATTTTTCCAATCTGAAAGTCATTTTTTTCTGATTTCTGCATCAGTCTGCATTGTTTTTTTTAAATCATCATTAAAATCCATCAGCATTTTTGAGAAAATTTCGCCTAATATACACATTTTTTTCTACATAAACTTGCCTAATATACACACTTCTGCGGAGCCCTTCCCACATTTATGTCTTTATTTAAAGTATAGCCCACCTTTATCCCAGAACTGGGACTCAAAGCAGCTCGCACACATTGAAACAAACACAGATAGCTAAAAACATATAATAGATAAAAGTTTAAAAGTAATTAAACGATAATGGAATTAAAAGGATATAAAAAACAAATATATTAAAACACAGAGAGTAAAAACATTGTTAGATGTGCATATGCTGCATTTTGTATCCTATTTCCATTAATATGTGCATTTTCTTGCGCACTTTAGTATGTGATTTTTTTGTATCTGCTGTTTGACTGGAGAACTTACAGACACTTTACCCCAGTATATGCATTTTTGTGTACACCCAGTATGAACATTTCAGTCCATAAATATAAACGAAACTATAGGGATCCACGCCCTCTTCAAAAATAGTAAATCGTTAAATCGGTTTCACGCATTTGCTCATTTAACATTTTATGGCTGTAGGGGTTAGCTCTGCCTCCACCTTGATGGTACGATAAAGGCAGACTAAATGAGGAAGATTGATTTATGCTGTTGACAAACGCCGGGCACTTAGACAAGCTCTAACAAGGAAGTGAGATGAGCCCTAAACGCAGATGGGCACTTCATTTCCTCCAGAGAAGGATGCTGTCAAGTATTTACATTACCACCATATATTTTCCACTTTAAAAGGATTCCTGGTATTGCTATCAACAAAAATATTGCAAATGCCATGAGAGCTCTGGTCAAAACATCTAAAAAAGGATACTGTTGAGGTGGGGAAAGTGTCAATGGGCTGCAGTTATACTTTGATGAGGAAAGGTTACAATGAACAGGACCTTCTTCTTCTTCTTTTTAGATGTTCAGGTTTACAAACAATCATAAAGCAAACACATAAGACAATTTTTGTAAGTTACCTTTAGCTTCCCTTCTCCCCTATTATCAGTCCTTATATTAACTTTTTCTACTGCATCTTCTCTGTTAATCCAATCCTATTAAATCTTCGATAAAACCATAGCCCAACTTTTGACTACAAGTGTCATTCCAATCCTACTAATAATTTTAATTGTTTACAATGATTTTTTAAGTAAATTATATATTTCCCCCATTCTTTATTGAAATTTTGGTCTTCCTGAGTCCTAATTCTACCGGTCAGTTTTGCCATTTCTGCATAGTCCATCCGTTTAATCTGCCCTTCTTCCCTGGTAGGGACTGTGGCTTCTTTCCATCTCTGGGCTAATAGCGTCCGGGTAGCAGTAGTCCTCTTGGAATTTTGGCAAATTCTGAAATGAATGGGACTTTTTAGCAGGGGTGGGGGAGGCAAATAATTGTTTGTGGGTGTCAGGGACTGGGCAGAGGAGGAATGGTGGAGACCGCCTCCTCAGCCTGACCCTTCCCGAGAAGAGGAAGACAGTTCAGAATGTTGTAACAGGGGGTTGAGGGAGGTCATAGCTCAGCCCCTGCCGGCACAACCAATGGTCAAGGAAGATGGGAGCTGTAGACCAGCAACATTGATTCCCCGTCGCCTGTTTTAACTGGGGCTGTTGGGGAGATTATTTACAGTCATACCTCGGGTTACAAATGCTTCGGGTTACGTATTTTCGGGTTGCAAATGTGGCAACCCCCGGAAGTGATTACTTCTGGGTTTCGCCGTGCGCGCATGCGCAGAAGCATTCTGTGCAGTCTGCACATGCGCAGAAGCGTTCTACGCGGTCTGCACATGAGCAGAAGCGTTCTGCGCAGTTCGCGCATGCACAGAAGTGCGCCATCGCACTTTCGCACATGTGCGATATTGCCGCTCAGGTTGTGTACTTTTCGGGGTGTGAACGGCACCCCGGAACGGATTAGGTATGCAACCCGAGGTACCACTGTATATGTGAAACTTGTATTCTAATACTCCGGTCCTTTCCAATGGAAAATGTTGCAACAGGTCACAGCAGCAGAAAGCCTTTGACATAAGATTGATGTCTACCCCAAGGCATATGCTCATCTCTGTTTATTAGTTCTTTTGAAATCCTGGTGATTTTGTACAGTTCATATCAAGGGAAATTTACTTCTGAATAGGCATCCTTAGGAACGCACTGTCAGCCAGAGTCCTTGCAGCTAGAAGGCCTGCTTCGCTGTGGCTCATGGACCCAGAAAGACTAAACTTTTGCTCTCAGCTTATTGACATGGCAGGAAACACCCAATGTCTCCAGGGTCCTGGAAGTGCTTTATACACACATTCTCATGTCACAAATTTCTATGGAGGAACTATATGATATATGCAAAGAGGGAAATGGGCCAGAAGATTCCTTATTCTCGAAAGTTTCAGAAAGGAAATGACCTTGCCTGCCACAGGATTTTACAAAGGAAGCTGATTTTTTGTTTTGTTTTTTCTGTTGGGGATATACGCACCCACCCACACACACCCCACATTTTCATTCCATCTCCTCCAGTTATTTTTATGTTTGTTCTGAAATGCACCATTGTATCTGCAAAGGTAATTTTGTGAACTTCTCAGCCAGTGCAATCCCATCAACTAAGAGCCATTGTGGTTAGAGTGCCAAACTATGAGAGACAAAGGTTCAAATCTACACTCGCCCATGAAGCTCATTAAGTGACCTTGAGTCAGTCACATGGTTGTTTTAGGGATTAATTGAGGAGGGACCATGTAGACCATCTTGAATTCACTGGAGTTATATTCACCCAGGTCAAAGACCCAATTTGGCACACACACACACACACATTTGTGTGTACACACAACACACACACACACACACATACATACACACACACACACAGGCTGAGAGCCTCAATGGTGCCCCTCAGGAGGCTTCACCCTGGGCAAAAAACCTGACTAGCCCCCCGCCCCCGCTACAGCTCTGCCCATAACTACAAGGGAGGATTGTTAGACAAAGAACACACAAAAAACAAACTATCAAGCCCCTGTTTTGATCACACTCACCATCTTCCATTCATCGATCTTCCACTCGCCAATCCTTTGACCTTCTAAAAAAAATATCCAGAATCCCCTTTTCTCTGTTTTGTAGGTGCAACATTTCTCCAAACAAGTCTCCAGAAAAGTCAGGCTTTGTTTAATAATAAGCCCCCTGTTCTCCAGCAGCCTGCTAATATCTAAGCCTATGCAGTATAGAGTCTCATTTCACCATGGGGAGCGACCTCAGCCCCAAAATAAAGATAAATGAAGTGTAATTTTAAAAAATAATAATAAATGCTGCAGAACTTGCTAGCGGCCTGCCAAGCCTTCATTTTGCCGGGGGCAGAGAATGAATCAAATGTCCCGAGCCTTCCTTACCGGCACTAAATGCTCCAAGATTTCACACATGAAAATCAGGACACACTTGTAACGCCCTCGTTTCCATACAAAGTGTCCCTGCCCTGAGCTAGTCATGCACACTTACACATTGTGAATGGCTGTGTTCTTCCTTAAATGCTCTGGGATTGTCCGCTTGCCACAGATTAAAAAGCCATGTGTGTGTGTGTGCTTGCTTGGTTTGTTAAGGGGAAATAATACTTGCCCAATATGTGAGGAAGAAGAAGAAGAAGAAGAAGAAGAAGAAGAAGAAGAAGAAGAAGAAGAGTTTTGGATTTGATCTCCCGCTTTATCACTACCCGAAGGAGTCTCAAAGCGGCTAACATTCTCCTTTCCCTTCCTCCCCCCCAACAAACACTCTGTGAGCTGAGTGGGGCTGAGAGACTTCAGAGAAGTGTGACTAGCCCAAGGTCACCCAGCAGCTGCATGTGGAGGAGCGGAGACACGAACCCAGTTCACCAGATTACGAGTCTACCGCTCTTAACCACTACACCACACTGGAAAAGTTTGGAAAGCTCTGGTCTAACTTTTAGGAAGCTGAACACTGAAAAATGACAACTCTAGTGACTGAGTACTGGGCAGTGCAGTAATACTGTGTCCTGTCTTGAGGATCACAGTTTAAAAAGGGCAGGGCTTTTTTTCAGCCGGAATTCACTGGAACTCAGTTCCGGCACCTCTCAGGTGGGTGCCATTGCCATTATAAGAGAACAAGGGAGACATTCATGGTGAGTTCTGGCACCTCTTTTTCTAGAAAAATAGCACTGAAAAGGGGTACAACAAACTGGAACATGTTTAGAGGAGGGCGACCAAGACAGTGAGGGGCCTGGAGATCAAGTTTCTGGGGAAACATGGAAGGATTTTGATATGTTTAGCCTGGACAAGAGACCATGAAGAGATAATATGGCTGCTGTCCTTAATATTTGGAGGGCTGTCACATGGATGGTGGAACAAGGGCTATAGCTTAGTGGTAGAGCATCAGTCTTCATGCAGAAGGTCCCAGGGACTATCCCTGGCATACATGTTTGGATGGGGAGAGACCTCTGCCTGAAACCCTGGACAGCTGCTGAGCCAGATAGCCCAATGGTCTGCTTCAGTATCATACAGTGATGGGTTTCCTGCAAGAGCAAGGGGCTAGACCAGGGGTAGGCAGCCTAAGGCCCAGGGGCCGGATGCGGCCCAATCGCCTTCTCAATCCGGCCCCCGGACGGTCTGGGAATCGGCGTGTTTTTACATGAGTAGAATGTGTCCTTTTATTTAAAATGCATCTCTGGGTTATTTGTGGGGCATAGGAATTCGTTCATTCCCCCCGCCCTCAAAATATAGTCTGGCCCACCACATGGTCTGAGGGACGGTGGACCGGCCCACGACTGAAAAAGGTTGCTGACCCCTGGCATAGACACTACAATCTTTGAGCTGCCATCCTGGTTCATGATTCTAACACATACTAAATGATAGCTATCAAAGGCCAAAAACAAACATAGGGGCAGATGCTGCAAAGAAAGACTGTCTTTAGGAACATACCATAGGGGTTCATAACATAGAACTTCAAGGGCAGAATTTAGATTTATGGTGGCCTTATCTCATAGGAGAGGCACAGCAGTAATATCTGATTTGAGCACCATCCTGTGACAGAAAAAAGAAGCAAGACTCTCCTAGCCATCACCATACACCCTCATGCACTTACTAAGATTCACATACTAATGCATCCTGTTAGTCAAAATATCTCTTATTCTCGCAGGATTTCCCTCCCACTGCTATGCTCTTTGTACAGAACATTCTGAGAAGATTATAAGAGGGATTTGCAGAGCCTTCAGCCCAGGACTTGAAACTCCGCCTCTCTTAATTGCCCCGAAGGATGGAGACCTCTTGCCCTTATCATCCGCCATGCAAAGTCTTGTAAGATTAAAAAAAACCCCGAAAGGTTTGTTTAATGTAATGCCTCTCAGTTCCTCAAGTGCGTCCATTTCTTAATGACATCGTGACTATAATAATTCTCCTGATGGAAAGAAGGCTGTTTATTCTGGGAGACTTCTTGATTTATCATTCATTTTAATGGGAGCGCAGCGGGAAACGCTATACTCTGCAACTTGAGAAAAAGAGACCCAGAATTAATGAGGATTCGGTGTGGGATTTTAGTTAGGCTGAAAATCCTAAGCAAATCTCCTTAGAAATAAATAGCTGTTGAAAACAATTGACCTTTCAAATAACCAAGCAATGGGTCTTCCCAGTCATCTGCAGTGTTATTGTCTTGCATTTATTTATTTGTTACCACTACACAGCTTTACTTCAGCCTCCAGAGAGCCAGTGTGGCGTAGTGGTTAAGAGCGGTAGACTCGTAATCTGGGGAACCGGGTCCGCGTCTCCGCTCCTCCACATGCAGCTGCTGGGTGACCTTGGGC
Organism: Darevskia mixta; assembly: GCA_034641385.1. Classification (NCBI taxonomy): domain Eukaryota; kingdom Metazoa; phylum Chordata; class Lepidosauria; order Squamata; family Lacertidae; genus Darevskia; species Darevskia mixta. The sequence goes on along the minus strand of JAWWNH010000054.1, from coordinate 2,708,075 downwards.
TAGTCACACTTCTCTGAAGTCTCTCAGCCCCACTCACCTCACAGAGTGTTTGTTGTGGGGGAGGAAGGGAAAGGAGAATGTTAGCCGCTTTGAGACTCCTTTGGGTAGTGATAAACCGGGATATCAAATCCAAACTCTTCTTCTTCTTCTTCTTCTTCTTCTTCTTCTTCTTCTTCTTCTTCTTCTTCTTCTTCTTCTTCTTCTTCTTCTCCTCCTCCAGGGCTGTGCTGACCAGAGCTGATGGGAACTGGGGTTCAAAACATGAGGGGTGGGCACCATGTTGGGGAAGGTTGACTTGGCCGATGTGTAGTGTTCAGGAACTGTGAGTTAACTGTGCATTTCCCCTGAAGTACAATCCAGTTTCTAGACTCCCTCTCTTCCTCCTTTTGTGTTCCATTGACTAGAGCAGAGATTATAAGCTTCTTGTCCTGCAGATGCCATTGGGCTCCATCTCCCATCAGCCCCAACCATCATGGCCAGCGGTCAGGGATGATGGGAGCTGAAGTCCAACAACCCCTGGAAGGCCACAGATTTTTCCCATCCATGGGCTAGAGAATGAATCTCCATGGGCAAGGTTGTGTTTAGAGCCCTGCCAGGAAGTTGTTTACGAGCCTGATTAATAAACCGCTCAAGTCGTCAGTGCATCTGCGGCCCCTGAAGTCACTGCTCAAGTTTCAACAGGCAACCAAGTGGTCAATCTGCATTTAAAAATTGCCCCTAAATTCATTTTCCTCTCTTGCACATGCATTGACTACAACAGCGAGCTCAAATCTAGAGCCAAAATGACTCTATGGCATAATTCCTTTCCAGCTTTTCATATCCAAATGGACACATCAAATCAGCTAATAGTCATGAGAACAAGCTCCTATAAAATCATAAAAAGGTAAAGGGACCCCTGACCATTAGGTCCAGTCACGAACGACTCTGGGGTTGCGGCGCTCATCTCACTTTATTGGCCGAGGGAGCCGGTGTACAGCTTCCGGGTCATGTGGCCAGCATGCGAACCAGAGCAGCACACGAAAACGCCGTTTACCTTCCTGCTGCAGTGGTACCTATTTATCTACTTGCACTTTGACGTGCTTTCGAACTGTTAGGTTGGCAGGAGCAGGGACCGAGCAATGGGAGCTCACCCCGTCGCGGCGATTCGAACCGCCGACCTTCTGATCAGCAAGCCCTAGGCTCTGTGGTTTAACCCACAGCGCCACCTATGTGGAACAATGGAACAAATAATTAGCTGGGATGTCTTACACAGAATGTCTTCCTAGACAAAATTACTGTGGACTAATCATGTACACAGCGAGAGTTTCTGTTGAATCTCATCAAGAAGGTCAGTCAATAGAGCATGGGTCTGTAAGCTCAGAGTCATGGGTTCGAGCCCCACGTTGGACAAAAGATTGCTGCATTGCAGGAGTTTGGGCTAGATGACCCTCGTGGTCCCTTCTAACTCTACAATTCTATGGTTCTGACTCAGGTGCCAACATTTGCTTTGTGGTTCATTGGGGCAAAGCATCTCTTTGATTCTTTTTCTCCTCCTCTGGAAGGTAGGACTCAAGCCAGTGGCTTCAAGTTACAAGAAAGGAGATTCCGACTAAACATCAGGAAGAACTTTCTGACGGTAAGAGCTGTTCTACAGGGGAACCGACTCCCTCGGAAGGTTGTGGACTCTGCTTCCTTGGAGGTTTTTAAGCAGAGATTGATTGGCCATCTCTCATGGATGCTTTAGTTGAGATTCCTGCATTGCAGAGAGTTGGACTGGATGACCCTTGGGGTCCCTTCCCACTCTAAAATTCTATGATTCTATGACTTTCTGCTTGCAAAGCAAATTCTCTGCCACTGTGGCATCAACTTTCACACGCCGTATCATGGCATGGCTCTGCTACCATTAATGGTTAAAACATTGCCCCAGCATCCTTGCCGGAAAAGTTGATGTAGTGTCAAATAGTCACAGGATAATTCTAGTGTAATCTGCCGTGAAGAAAAGCTCTGATGTCCAAAGGCTACATCCATGCTGTGACAATTTAACCATCTCAGCAGAATTTGGAAGGAACGTGACATTTCTTTTTCTTTTTTGTATGAGTCCTCTTTGCCACATGCTATTGTTTCAAGGATCAGTTAAACCTCTAAAAACCTAAATGATCTGGGACTTCAGCCTTCTTGGGGCATTTTCTGTCTTGCCACCAACGTTAATATGCCTTCCTGGGGGACTTTCATCTGTCCAAAATGTGAGGATAATGGCAAAACCTGTTTGCCACTGTCAGCATCCTTGTGTGAATGTCAGCATTCCTGAATTTTTGAAATGCCCTCTTGTATATACACGTTACTAATCCTCCTTCAGAAAAAAATGCTGACGATGTCATTCATCTAAAGGCCTTAAGGCATTTTTTTATTTTTTACACACACACTGAGTCACAAATGCTGTGCTTATTTCTGCTTGGCAATTGACTCAGTAGGAGGGAAGAATCACGCTAAAATAAAAAAGAGCGTTTGTCTAAATAAAACATTTTGGCTAAATGCTAGGAGATACATCCTAACAGTAAGAGCTGTTTAACTGTGGAACAGACTGACTCAGGATATAATAATAATAATAATAATAATAATAATAATAATAATAATAATAATAGGCATTCCTTCTCAGGAAGTATTTAAGGAGAGGCTGTCAGGAATGTTGCGCTTGCTTTGTGCCCAGAAAATCCTGCCTTAATCATGGGGCTAGATTGGATGACCTCCAAGATCTCTTTCAGCTTTATGATTCTGTCATTGTGGCGACTGGATTGTTTTTCCAGTGGGAGAAGGAAAAGTGACAAAGATCATATCCAAGGAATCAAATTATGGATGTTTGGGTTCAACTACTTTGATTAAAAGAAAAATAGACTTGTTTAGCATTACATTTGCCTTTTGTAAGGGAGCTGAGTTCATAAATAAAAGCTTGTTTTTAAACTATGATTTCTTTAAAAGCCTATGTGGTGTGTGTTTTTATATAAAAAATACTAGACTAGATAATGCTTGGCTTGAGGGGGGAAAGGATGCTATTCCCCCCCCCCTTACCCTCATGTGACTTTTCAGGTGTTGTGACATATCACAATTTAATCTATAGCTATGCTGTGAAAATGTAACCATATCAATGTGAATGGGACAATTTGAATGGTCAGTTAATTAATGATCACCGCCACCACCATCATTAGTCACATTTTATGCATTCAGGTGTCTCAAAGCAACTTGCACAATAAAAATGGAAATAACAAAGAAATTAAAATCAGATCTGAAATCAGCAATAAACTAAAAACAAAAGATTCATCTGAAAATATATTTAAAAGTCCTGCCCACCCCATTGAAAGGATGAGTACAACAAAGGTCACTGCCATACCTAACTATCCTCCCAATTAAAAATCCAAATCCTGGGTAAATAAGTATGTTTTTGCCCTGGTGCCTAAAGACAGACAATGATGGTGCCAGGTGTGCTTCCTTGGGGAGAACATTCCACAAGCAGGGAACCACCACAGAAAAGGCTCTTCACACCTCCATTGGAAAGGAACCTGAAGAAGGGCAAATTGTGTTGAAATGTGTGATGACCTGGGAGTCAGACTCTGACGCTGAACCTGAGGGATCCCAGCCTGCACATGATTCACTGCCTCCAGAACCAGCAGAGCCAGGGCTGGGGCCTGAGTCTCAAGGGGACTCACCTGTGCTGGATCCTCAGGTGCAGGCATCGGCTGAGGTTGATCTGGCTTCTAATGGGATGGAGGACTTATTGCCTGCAGGTGCTCCACTCCCCACCCAGTCAGGGGAAGCTGAGGTTGCCTCTGGGTCCGGTAACCCTCCAGCTTCTCCTGAGCTGCAAAGGCTAAGGGCAGAGAGGCGAAGGGAACTAAGTTCCCGCAGGAGGAGTGCTCGCCTCCAAGCCAGGAGAGGCGAGGCACCTGAGGATCGGAGCCGCCCTTTGCCTCGGGGCAGATAAAAGCCAGCCAGTCCCAGACCCAAGTTGCAGGAGCAACATCGGTGCTGCCTAGTTCCTGTTCCTGGTTCCTGCGTTCCTGACCTCAGCTTGGTTACCTCGGCTTCCTGACCTCGGCTTCCTGACCTCGGCTTCCTGACCTCGGCTTCCTGACCTCAGCTTTGTTACTTCGGCTTCCTGACCTCGGCTTCCTGACCTCGGCTTCGTGACTTCGGCTTCCTGACCTCGGCTTCGTGACTTCGGCTTCGTGACTTCTGGCTTGGACTGACCTTGGACTGGACTAGACCTCGCCTATCGGATATCCCTTGGGACCAGCACAGTTTGCTCCTGCCACACCCGCACTCCCCCTTCGTTGGGGTGCGTTCGGGAGGAACCTGTCGTCATGACTGACCAGGCGGCTGCGCTGGTAGCATTGGCCCAGGAGAACCAGGTCTTGACCCACACAGTGCAGCAGCTAAGCAATGCGGTTACGGCGCTTCAGCAGCGTTTGGACGCCTTACCGGCTCCTGGTGCCGGCGCCCCAGCTCCAGGCAAGTACCCAGTGGCCCTGCCAGAAAAATTCGATGGGTCCCCGGGCAGCTTTCCCATGTTTCTCGCCCAGGCCAAACTGTATATTCAGGGGCGAGCCCGGGATTTCCCGGACGACCGCACCAAGGTGCACTTCCTGATCAGCTTGCTGAAGGACCAGGCGGCCAAGTGGGCGTTGCCGCTGCTCCGGCAAGACTCCCCCTTGCTGACAGACTATACGGGGTTTTGCAACCATTTTGAAACCGCGTTCGCCAACCCTCAGAAGGCGAGTCAAGCCAATCGGGCAATTCGGCAGTTGAAACAGGGCAAGTCCACAGTGGCCGCCTATGCCACGGAATTTCGGCTGTTGGCGCAGGACTTGACCTGGAATGATTCCGCACTTCGGGACCAGTATCTCGAGGGGCTTTCGGACGAGATACTGGACCAGCTGGCCACCTTGGATCGCCCCACCACGCTGGAGGCCCTCATCCAACGGAGTCTACAGATAGACGATCGGTTGGAGGACCGGCGCCAGGCCCGGGCCCGCCAGCACTCTGGGCTCCCGACTCCAGTGCTCCCCAGCAGTTCCACGGCCAGAGCCGAGTCACTGGAGGAGCCGATGCAGCTCGGGGCAGCACGGCCTCGCCTCTCCCCTTCGGAGAAGACACGACGTCGGGAGGGAAACCTGTGTCTCTACTGCGGGGGGAGTGGACACTACGCCCGAACCTGCCCTGAGAAACGCCAGCCGCAGGGAAACCGCCAACCCCAGTAGCCAATGGCCCAGGCTATCTGGGGTCCCAAGCATCACATGATGGGCCCTCACCAGTGGAATTGCAACACCTCATGATCCCGGTGCGTCTATACCCCCCAGGCGGGCCCTGGATTCTCACCCACGCTCTGGTGGATTCAGGGGCAACCCGCTCCTATATGGACTCTGCCTTCGCCGCTCAGCATCGGGTGCCGCTCCAGAACAAGCCAGAACCGGTGCAGGTGGAGGCAATCGACGGACGGCTCTTGCGGTCAGGCGCCGTTACTCGGGAGACCCAGCCCTTGGTCCTGTGCCACCAGCAGCACCGGGAGGTGCGTACCCTGGACATTGCCACCATGCCCCGGTTTCCCCTGGTGCTGGGGATGGACTGGCTGGAGTCTCACAATGTTCAGATCGATTGGGTCAATCGAACTGTACGCTTCCCAGACTCGGGTTCGATTGCTCAGTCCGAGATGCTTTCGGCCGCCTCCATGGGGGAGGCTGCGTCAACGCTCCCCGCCGTGTACCGGGACTACGTAGACGTGTTCGAGGAACAGGGGGCAGACCGGCTGCCTCCTCATCGGTCTTTTGACTGCGGCATAGACCTCCAGCCTGGGGCGCCCCTGCCTGTGAGTCGCCTATACTCTCTTTCGGAGCCAGAGCGTGAAGCCTTACAGGACTTCCTTCACAAGAACCTGGAGCGGGGGTTCATTAGGCCCTCTACCTCTCCCACCGCCGCTCCAGTACTCTTCGTTAAGAAGTGTGGGGAGCTTCGCCTCTGCCATGATTACCGAGCCCTGAATAAGATCACCATCCCAGACCGGTATCCCTTGCCCCTAATTGCAGAGTTGCTGGAGCGGGTGCAAGGGGCGCAGATGTTCACCAAACTGGACCTCCGGGGGGCTTACAACTTGATTCGGATCCGTGCCGGGGATGAGTGGAAGACCGCATTCGGGACCCGTTATGGGCAGTTCGAGTACCTGGTCATGCCGTTCGGACTATGCAACGCGCCTGCCGTGTTCCAACGGTACATCAACCACGTGTTCCAGGACTTGCTTGACAAGTATGTGGTGGTGTACCTCGATGACATTCTGATTTATTCCCGTGACCCAGCTCGCCACGAGAGTCATGTCCGGACCGTGTTGCAGCGCTTGCGGGAGCACCACCTGTACGCTAAGCTCAGCAAGTGCGAGTTCCACCAGCGGTCAGTGGACTTCCTTGGACACCGACTCTCCCCTGACGGTGTACAGATGGACCCCAGGAAGGTGTCTGCGGTTCGAGAGTGGGCGGCGCCGCGGAACCGCAAGGACCTACAGCGGTTTTTGGGGTTCGCCAACTATTACCGGACATTCATTGTGGACTATGCTCATCGCACCACCCCGTTGACCCGACTGCTGCGCCCCAAGACGCCCTTCGCCTGGGATGAGGAGGCTGAGGTGGCATTCCAGGGATTGAAAGCCTGTTTCCAGAAGGCGCCAATTTTGCAGCATCCTGATCCCTCTCGTCCCTTTGTGGTGGAGACTGACGCCTCCAGTACGGCTCTTGGTGCCGTCTTGTCCCAGCAACACGGACCTGATGCGCCACTGTTACCCTGCGCCTACTACTCCCGGCAGCTCCTTCCGGCGGAGCGTAACTATACTGTGTGGGAGCGGGAACTACTGGCCATCAAGGTGGCCTTTGAAGTCTGGCGCCATCATCTTGAGGGGGCACGACACCCAGTGGAAGTGAGAACCGACCACCGGAATCTGGAGTACCTCCAGACCACCCGCAGGCTGAACCAGTTCCGGATCCGCTACATCCCCAGCTCCCAAAACCAGAAGGCGGATGCGCTGTCCCGGAAACCGGAGGACATTGCAGAGACGGTGCAGCAGGCGGCCCCCACAACGATCATCCCACCAGCGGCCTTCCTGGCTGTTCATGAGACTGAGTCGCTGCGGGACCGAGTGCGGAGGCAGCAACGGGTCGACGCGTGGGCTCAGGAACGGATCCAGGAATTGGCCAGTGGATCGTGCCCTCGATACCCAGAACTGGTTGTGCACCAGGGTCTGCTGATGCACCGTGGTCGGTTGTACATCCCACCAGGGCCTTTGCGGGCCGAGGTACTCCGAATGTCACACGACGCCCCGGCAGCTGGCCACTTCGGGAGGTATCGGACCACCCACCTGGTCAGCCGGGAGTTCTGGTGGCCCCGCTTGAAGGCCGACGTGGCACGGTACATTGGGGGGTGCGAGGTCTGCCGGCGAGCCAAGGGATCGACCGGGAGACCTGCGGGACTGCTACAGCCACTGCCAGTTCCCCCTCGTCCGTGGCACACGGTTTCATTGGATTTCGTGGTAGACCTACCCCCATCCCGTCAGTGTACCTGCCTCCTGGTATTCACAGACCACTTCACTAAAATGGTGCACTGCGCCCCGTGCCCGTCTGTACCCTCAGCCAAGGAGACGGCGCAACTGTACCTACAAAACGTCTTCCGCTTACATGGCCTATCGGAACGTTTGATCTCCGATCGTGGTGCCCAGTTCACCTCCCGGTTCTGGCGTGCTCTACATCAGGCTCTCGGGACGGAGGTCTGCCTATCTTCGGCCTACCATCCACAGACGGATGGACAGACCGAACGGGCAAACGCGGTGTTGGAACAGTACCTCCGGTGCTACTGCAGCTTCCACCAGGACGATTGGGTCGACCACCTGGCGTTGGCCGAGTTCGCATATAACAACGCAGTGCACGCTTCCACCCAACAGACCCCGTTCCAGGCAAACTATGGGTACCACCCGCGGTTGTTTCCAAGCGTACTGCCGGCATCCGCAGTTCCCGCAGTGACAGACTGGCTACAAGAGCTCCAGTCACAGCAGCAGCTTCTGACGGAGCAACTGAGCCAGGCCAAGGACGCGTATAAGGCCCAGGCCGACCGTCACCGTCAGGAGGGGCCGGAACTCCATGTCGGAGACCTGGTATGGCTCTCCACCCGCCACCTGCACCCCTCTCGGCCTTCACGGAAGCTGGATGCCCGCTTCACCGGCCCATTTCCGATCGTGGACCGGGTCTCACCTGTGGCATTCCGTCTCCGGTTACCCGCGACCCTGAAGGTCCACCCGGTATTCCACCGGTCCCTACTCAGTCCGGTCGCCCCGGCCGACGAGTTCCACCCAGACCATCCACGACCGCAGCCAGTTTTGGTTCAGGGGGAGCCCGAGTATGAGGTGGAGCACATTCTTGACTCCCGATACCGCAGGGGGAAGCTCCAATACCTCATCGACTGGAAGGGGTATGGGCCCGAGGATCGGTCGTGGGAACCAGCGGAGAACGTCCACGCGCCTGTCTGCCTCCGTGATTTCCATGCGACTTACCCCAGCAAGCCTGGTCCGGCCCCTCGGTTGAGGGGGGGGCCTGGGAGGGGGGATGGTGTGATGACCTGGGAGTCAGACTCTGACGCTGAACCTGAGGGATCCCAGCCTGCACATGATTCACTGCCTCCAGAACCAGCAGAGCCAGGGCTGGGGCCTGAGTCTCAAGGGGACTCACCTGTGCTGGATCCTCAGGTGCAGGCATCGGCTGAGGTTGATCTGGCTTCTAATGGGATGGAGGACTTATTGCCTGCAGGTGCTCCACTCCCCACCCAGTCAGGGGAAGCTGAGGTTGCCTCTGGGTCCGGTAACCCTCCAGCTTCTCCTGAGCTGCAAAGGCTAAGGGCAGAGAGGCGAAGGGAACTAAGTTCCCGCAGGAGGAGTGCTCGCCTCCAAGCCAGGAGAGGCGAGGCACCTGAGGATCGGAGCCGCCCTTTGCCTCGGGGCAGATAAAAGCCAGCCAGTCCCAGACCCAAGTTGCAGGAGCAACATCGGTGCTGCCTAGTTCCTGTTCCTGGTTCCTGCGTTCCTGACCTCAGCTTGGTTACCTCGGCTTCCTGACCTCGGCTTCCTGACCTCGGCTTCCTGACCTCAGCTTTGTTACTTCGGCTTCCTGACCTCGGCTTCCTGACCTCGGCTTCGTGACTTCGGCTTCCTGACCTCGGCTTCGTGACTTCGGCTTCGTGACTTCTGGCTTGGACTGACCTTGGACTGGACTAGACCTCGCCTATCGGATATCCCTTGGGACCAGCACAAAATGTCTGTTTTCTTCTGAACACTTATTGCAATCTACTGACTCAGCTCTTTGAGAGACCCATGAGTTGACAGATCTCTTTGAAGATAGTGGAGTGCTCATGTGTTTGGTACCTACAGATCATGCTAGAAGTTATGCAGAATGTGGGCACAGACAGTCGGCCCAAACCTGTTCCCTCAAGCATGCTTTCTGCCTACATATGTGTAATGTCGCTTCGGTTCTTGGGTGATAGAGCTGCCAAATTACTGGTTCATGTGGGGTGTGCCTGTACCTGTGCCTCCTCTGCCCAAATACAAACAAAGAAAGAAACGAGTTTGGCTTTTTAGCCATCCACTGAAAGGGTTGTATAATACAGTTTCTACAGGGCTCACATTAGGTACCGGTACATCATGGTCTGAGCATGGGAGGTGCTTAATAGTAGCATTAGTATTGGAAAATTTCTGCAGCAATGTTAGGGCTTCACAACTGTTATCTCATTCATCTGCACATTGACCCCATGAGATAAGAGATGGAGGATGATATACAGTGAATCATTGTCCAATGCATTCTAAAACCCACAGGGGCTAGATGCTCAGTGCATATGCTTTCTGGTATGTTTAAAAAGTGATCCAGATATGTAAATACTCGAAGTTCCTCAGCCTTCGTGGGTTTCAGCCTCCGCGGAAGCATCCAAAGTTATACAAAACTATGCTGTGGTATGTTTTACAACTCCCTTCATGAATTAAGATATGAAAAATATGTTTCATGCCGACAGCTTAAGTTAAGGCAGAGTCCTGTGACCAGGAGCATATGACAGGTCTTGTATAAGTTTCTGCAGCTCACTGGGGGAAAGGCATTCATAGAAAAGACTGTGTCTCTGCAGAAATTTTTCAGAAAGCACGCAGATCTTTCAACCCGGCTCACTGTGTGCCAGATCAAAATATGAGACGCAGATTGTGTATTCAAATGTCAAGCTGCAGGGTCTCCTCGCCACTAGCACAATGGCCACAGGAGCGTTTTCTTAATTAGAAAAGCCTGTTTTTTAAGAATGCCATTTCCTGGCTGCAGTCTGTGTGTACCAGAGATAAGGAAAGTAAAAATTAAAATAAAGCATGCCTCTGAATATGAGTTGCTGGGAATCACAAGTGGGGAAAGTGCCTGTTGCACTCAGGTCCTGCTTATAGGTATCTTTTTGGCCACTGTGTGAACAGGATGCTAGACGAGATGGTCCTTTCCCCTGATCCAGCAGGTCGTGGGTTCGAGCCCCACGTCGGGCAAAAGATTCATGCATTGCAGGGGGTTGGACTAGATGACCCTCGTGATCCCTTCCAACTGTACAACTCTATGATTCCATGATTCCTATGCCATTAACTCATCAGATTATTTAACTGATCAGACAATGTTGAATCCTGATTGAACAAACCATATAACTGGAGGCAACCATCAATGTTTGTTGTTTGAATGTGATGAGAATATGTAACATTCCAAATATTGCCAGCATAACAAATTATAGTAATTAGTTGACACTGCAGAGATTAGCCAAGGTATATTCAATGGCTTTCATTTCAATGAGTTCAATTAAACACAGAACAGGCTGTATCCTGGCCTGACCTAACCCATATTTGTCTGCATGGCTGCGTTCAGGACCCTCCCTGTCCCTGACCCCAATAGCTATAACAAACCTCAGTTGCCTGAAGGTCTGCTGGATGTCACCCATTCCCCATATTATCAAGTACAGAAAGCCTTATGCTGCTTTATTAGGCATGTGGGTTGGAGGTTCGCCGCCCCTGCTTTGCCAGATCACTCTTTGCCATTCTTTCTCCTTTGTCTATAGCAAAAAGGAAGGAGACGAAAGAAGTATCTGCTACTAAGCCCCACTCAGGTTGGTTGAGCTGCTCCACAGGTTGGTGAGATCTTTCTCTTCGGAGGGCATAAGCATGGCATATGTGACATGAAAAGGCCACCAAGACCAAAGGCAGTGAATTACGTACATCTGATTTCCAGGTGCAGGAACCCGCAAGAGGGGAAAGTGTGCTTGAGAACAGGTTCTGTTTGTTGGCTTCCCATGGGCATCTGAGAGCCAGTGTGGTGTAGTGGTTAAGAGCGGTAGACTCTAATCTGGGGGACCGGGTTCGCGTCTCCGCTGCTCCACATGCAGCTGCTGGGTGACCTTGGGCTAGTCACACTTCTTTGAAGTCTCTCAGCCCCACTCACCTCACAGAGTGTTTGTTGTGGGGGAGGAAGGGAAAGGAGAATGTGAGCCGCTTTGAGACTCCTTAGGGTAGTGATAAAGCGGGATATCAAATCCAAACTCTTCTTCTCTTCTTCTTCTATCTGTTGACCACTTGTGAGAATACAGCAGGGCTTTTCTTATGTTGCTATGCTTCCAGAAAAGCAAGTCTTTTTATTGGGTTTTCTGCAAGTGTAACAAACATCACAAATAAACAAAAGAGAACAAACACTAACAAATACTACAACAACAAATTAAAAAATAAAGAGAAAAAGAAAAGAAAAAGGGTTTGCATCAAAACAGTAACACATCCATAAAATGGGATTATCCTAATCCCGTGACTTCCCCCCTCCCCCCTCCCCTGGTTCCTTAACCCTGGTCCCGCTTCTGGGTTTGCTGCGTTCGCAACCTGAACATTACATTACCCAAGGGTCCACTGTACAATTTTGCATGCCACTGTTCAGCACATGTAGAGATCAAGTCCCGTCACAAATTAAGTACCTCTGACTACAACTTGTGTTCCTAATGAAAACAGGTAATGAAAGGCTCAAATTCAGTCTATAAATCAACGCTTTGTATTGGCTTTCAAATCAGGCCAGAAGTCAAACTGGGCCAGGCCTACCCACCCTATAAAGAGGTCAAAGGTGTGTCTCTGAAAACATAGCTTCTGGTTTCCGTTCATACATGTAAATAAATGGCAAATTGAATCTCAACTTCCTTTCCGCATCTCCTTAATGCCAGGGAAGAACAGAAAGGTGGGTGAGGAGAGACAAGGGCACAGCTTGCTAATCATTGGGATATTGTGCTGCTGTAAAAGCCTAGCTACACACCCATCCAGTTAGGAACACTTTGTTAACAATCTGGAGAGAGAGAGAGAGAGAGAGAGAGAGAGAGAGAGAGAGAGAGAGAGAGAGGATGGAGGGGGTTCATTTCTATAGCTGCTTGTTTTCATGAGATTTCGCTTGGTGGTTGGTTTTCTTTTTTGTTAAAGCTCTCACAGCTGGTGCTATACAGTGCAGCAAACTGCTCTGTTCAATTTTGCAGTTCAGTGAGCATTTCCCAAAGCTGCTGGGTAAAATGGAGTTGGACAATGCTTGCCTTTATCATACTCTATTCTGTGGAATAAAATGCTATTGGAATTGGAACATGTGGCACCAGCAAAATATTACAGCATAACACCAGATGGGTGGAGTCTTCTTCTTCTTCTTCTTCTTCTTCTTCTTCTTCTTCTTCTTCTTCTTCTTCATCATCATCATCATCATCATCATCATCATCATTATCATGCTACAAATAACTATGGGGATTTTTGTAGGAGAAGAGAAGGAGAAAACAATAGCCATGATTTAGCCACCTTAATGATTAACACGTTTGGCCTTGTTCACACCATACATTTAAAGTGCTCTGAAAACAGTCATGGCTTCCCCAAAAGAATTATGGGAGCTGTAGTTTGTTAAGGGCTCTGAGAGTTGCTAGGCCCACATTCCCCTCAGAGAGCTACAATTTCCAGAGCGGTTTAACAACCAATTCCTCTTCACAGGAAACTCTCACACAGGCTTGCCACGTGGTTGGAACACCCATCCAACCAGGGGTCCAAGTGGCATGAGGGAATAGCTGCCCTCGTTGTGTGGATGCTGAGGAAAAGGCTAGCCTAACTGCTCCATGTAGGGGCAAAGGTGTGGTCCTATTTCCTTGCCTACCTGTGAGTAATAGATGTTCTTGCTCAGGCAATGCCCCATTGAAACCACAAAGCTTTTCATAGTCCTTCCTGTCCAGGAGGGAGCAATGTCCAGCCTGGGTAGGAGGGCCGTTCCAGTCCTAATCCTGAGAATACTTCACTGCCTGGAAGACATTGATAGCTCATGTGATGGAGCAGCGGCACTTGGAGTGGAAGGGTCTCAGATCGAGAGCCATCTTACCTATAGGCGCAATGGGTGCGGGGCACCCGGGTGCGGGGCTCTCAGGGGCTCCAAGCCAAGAGTCCGGGGCCTGAGAGTTGAGTCTGGGGAAGAGCCTGCCCGTCAGTCGGAGCGCTGCGGCGGGCTCTTCTGCTGCGGGTGGCTCTTCACCGCGAGTTTGGGGGCTACCAGGGCCAGTGAGACGCTGAGGCGGCCGGGCGGCTCCTTCCTCCTGAGCGCCTGGGACTGGGCAACCTGGGGGAGGGGGGCAGCGGTGGGTGGATCTTTGTACCCTGGCGCCGCATATGCTTAAGACAGCTCTGCTCAGATCTAGCCCTGGCAGCTCATAAGAAGAGTCCCGCTGGATTTTTGTCCATTAGTAGAAAGACAAGCATGCTTTGGCTTCGGCTGCAAATGTTTCTTTCTTTGATTTAGGAAAGGAAAGTGGTATTCGCGGATTAGCTTCCTGTATGGATGAATCTGAACAGAGAATTTTTGTCTGAGACCGAAACACATATCTTTCTCTCCTCATTTCCTTGCCACCTCTAGTTCGGTGGTTTGGAACATCACATAAATATCTTGCTTTGTACCAGATTCCAAAACGATTATTAAAAATACAGTGTATTTTTTTTTCCATTTCAAAAACTAAATAAGAAAGTAGAAGGAAAGGCACGGTGGTTTTCATTTTTTTTGGTCCTCCCCAGCTTCTACTACATTTGTTTTACTAAATCTGAATCTCCATCTTTCCTGGAGGCATGCCAAGGACAACCCATGCAGATGCACAGGGATGTGCTCACAGATGCAGCATCACTATCATTAGAAGAGCGACACAGTTCAACTACTTTCAGAGGTCAGTTTGCACCAAATAAATGCAGCAATTATTCCTAGAAACTTTGGGGTAAAACATTAAGATCCCTGGTTAGTGATCCTGTGTGGGTGCAAGAACTCATGTTTCTAAACGGAGATCTCCACCCATTGCATCTGTCTCATAACTCATGGACATCCAAAGAAGATTCAGGGCCGACAAAAGAAAGCAAGGCTTAATGCAGCACATAGTTAAACTATGGAACTTGCTCCTACAGGAAACAGTGCTAGTCACCAACTTAGATGGCTCTAGATCGCAAAGACCATGTAAACAATACTTTCGAAGTAGATGCTACATATCCAGCTTCATGCACCTTACTCTCTTACATCCGACAATGTAAACAAAGCAACTCCTTCAAACCACATTGCAACTGGGCCATTAAGTCACATCTGGTTTCAATAGCACAGCAGCTACACCCAAGACCAGCAGCTGTCCAAATGAATGCTTTGTCCATGGAGTTCATGGCTACAACGGGAGGCCTGGGTTGTGCTCATTGAACTCAGGTTCCATTAAGGAGCTCTGGAGAAGCAGGATGAACTAAACCAGCCTTCTTCCCTTGGCTGTTCCCCAGCTGGTTCCTCCCACTATTCCTTTGTGTCCATCTTTGTGTCCATGACATCTTCATTCCCCTAACTCCAGAAAAGGACCTGATGCTACAAAAGAAAAGAAAAGTACCACACACATTTTAGAACCGCTATCCTACACATTGTTTTTTCCTCCTGCCGCCACTTGGTGTGTCATTACAAAAAAAGAATGAGACAAATTCATGAAGGATCAGGCGTTCATTGGCTGCAGAATTATGATGGCAGATGGCTGCTTCCAGATCCAGATGTAGCAAGCTTCTGAATTACAAGTTGATGGGGTAGGAAAATACAGTTGCCTGTATATCCTGTATATCCTGTATATCCTGGTTTGGGGCTTCTCATAGGCGCCTGGTGAGCTACTGTGTGAAACAGGATGTTAGACTAGATTGGCCTTTGGTCTGATCTAGCAGGGTTTTTCTTGTGTGTAACAATAGCCGGAGTCCTGGGAGGTTAAGCAGCCGGTTCCTTGGAGTGTTGCAGGGAAGTTCCTATTTTCCTCGGTTAAGAGGATATATGCACCTGGCGCAAAATGCACAACAGATCCTGCACATTCCTAGTTAGCTCCTTGGCTGAATGTCCTATAAAAAGGCCCACCTAGACCAGAGCTCCTTTCTCACAATGGCCAATCAGACATCTGTAGGAAGCCCAAAAGCAAGTTGTGAGCACAACTCTCTCTGCACTGGTGTTTTGCAGCAATTGATAGTCAGAGGCATGCTGCCTCTGATATTGGAAGTACGATGTTGTCGTTTTGCCTAGTAACCACTTTTAAGTAGTTTTAGGACATAGCCAACCATTATTTTTTTAAAAAAAGTGTGCTTTTTCCTAGTTTATTTACAATATAATTTGACAAGAGAAGCTTACAAAATGCAGGGGTTTGTGGGGCAGCCTCTTGGCAACTGTTCACGAAAGCAGGATGTTTGCATCCCACAGAAAGCTAAAATGTGCTTTTTTTAATAAATAAAAAAGCACAGATTTTTGAAGAATGGCTTCTTGTTGTAAGAGAATGGTTCAGTAGCACAAGACCAGGAAATCCTTTCTTTATAATGGCAGCTCTGTAATGGCCACTGACCGAGCCAAACTTACATTATGACTCATTCACGAAGCATGTAAAGTTTTTTTTTTTTTTAATTTTCTTAAATGTCTGGTGTTTGAGTCATCCAACACTCAGTCAACATTCCTTTCAGGCAAAATCTTTATTTTATTTTATTTTTAAATGGCTGAATTTAGTCGGCTGGAAACGGAGAAGAACAGCAGCCAAAGGTCAGCACTAGACAAACCTTTTCTTTTTTAATGGTGTATTTGTGTGGCGATCATTAAATTAACTGTCAGCTTGTCAGTACAAATTTTCTGCTCTTCGTATGAAGCCTTTGAAGACCAAGAAGAATTTTGCACTGAGGCCCGTGTAAATCATGACCTCTCAGAACAACATGCGCGAGACTGAAATGAATCTTCACGGCCATGATTTGTACTTTATTCACGTCTCTTGACAAAATGTTTAATAGTTTGCTGTGTTACTCAAGTTCAGCAGTGCTTTTAGGACCACTTCAGACATAACAATGTCCCTAGATGGAAAACATTTCTGCAAAAGACTAGGAGCGCTACCTGTGAGAAGAGTGGTCACATTCATGCCATACATTTAAAGCACTATGATACCACTTTAAACAGTCATGGCTTCCCCTAAATAATTCTGTTTGTTTGGGGTGCTGAGAGTTGATAGGAGTCCCCTATTCCCTTCACAGAACTACAGATCTCAGAGTGGCTTACCAATCCATCCCTCTTCCCAGGGAACTCTGGGAATTGTAGACCAGCAACATCTGGAGGGCCACAGGTTCCCTGCAGCTATGGTGGAAGAACAAATATGTCTGTGAAAAGTGGAGTTTAATGTTAAGAAAAAATGGCAGGGCATTGCTGATATGAAATAGGCTTGCACTGTTGTATTCTCTTTTTAAAATAGGGAAGCGTGTTCGTTTATAGTCATTGACATTTAGCTCTTCACACACACAAATAAGGTTAAAAGTTACACCCTGGGACAAACTGGGGAAGAGTGTTATTGGTTTCTGAGGTCACAGGCACTAGCCAATAGGTGCCTGTAACAGCTATGAACATGTATAAGAACCAGTCCTTCCCTTCCAACCTACTAGACACTCTCAAATCCAGTTGGACCAGAGATCATGGAAAGAGACACACAGAGAAAGATTGAATAAGGCTGCCATCCTATCCCCACTTACCTGGAAATTAGCCCCATTGAATCCAGTAGGACTTACTTCTAAGTAGACATGCTTAGAATTCCACTGTAAATGTTGTTACTGCACACGACTTGGTTAAGTGCCCATGCCTGAGCATGAATAAGCCCTGAGCCCGTGACTGTGAATAAAACCATAGCATCCAAAGCCCATATACAAATCTTGATATACATATATACTAACCAGGGGCTCACTGACTCAGCCTCAGAATGTGTGCGATTGAATGTTAACATCTTCAGTGAACTCTGTGTGGAGTTGGAACTGAGCTACTGGAAAAACCACAGGTAGGACAATAGGTTTGCCAGAGGCTGAGTCACACCATCCCACCATGAAACTAGAGAGGATGTTTTCAACAGGGTTTCTTGAAGTGGTTTGCTCTGAATCATGCTGGTACTTTGGCCTTGCGCAACAGCTTCAGTTGAACAATGACAGATCTTGACTGGAAGTAATAAGCAGATTTCCCAAAATGTATGAGTTCCCTCACTGAAGCAGCAGGATTTACTTGGGAGGAAGGTTCAAATTTAGATTCCAACAGCGGAGGGCACCATAACAGGCTAGCTCTTGCATATTATTTACATTTGTGGTGGTTAAAAACATAGATCTTGAGGACATACTTGGTGGAATAATAGGTCAAACAGTTGCTTATTAGTCAACTGCAGTTTTGTTGACTAACCAACTAAGGAAGGCCTGTTGTTTGGTTGCTAGAAGGAGGAATTCAACATCACACTATGTCAGTCATCCTGTCAGCACAAACATTTCAGCTTGCCAGATGTAATTATCCCCCCCCCTCCTCTCTCGGCATGCTGTTCTGGGGGTTCCCTCGACCACCATGACCCAAGCCAATTTTGGAAGGTTATGCAAGAGACCATCTAACCCAGGGTCATGTTTTCAGTAGTGATCAGCCAGATACTTCTGGAAAGTTCACAGGCAGGGCACAAAGGCAACAGCCCTCCCAGTTGTTAGTACTCAGCATCTGATATTGAAAGAGAAAGTACATCTGAGAAGGGAGGTTCTGTTTAGCTTTGTGGCTAACTCAGATCCAGCCATCTGAGATAGTGGCCATCACATCTTGTGGCAGTGAAGAAAAACAGGAGAGAGGGAGGGAGAGAGGACAAGAGGGCCTTTGGCCAGTGCAAGAAAAGCTTATGATGAAGTGTTGGAAGTGTGGGAATGTAGAAGGAACTTTTTATCATATGTGGTGGACCTGCCCAAGGGTGAAGGCCTTCTGGGAAATGATTTATAATGAAATGAAAAGAGTGTTTAAAAACACGTTTGTTAAAAAACCAGAGGCATTTCTACTTGGGATGGTCAACCAAGAAATTCCAAAGGAGGACCACACTTTCTTCATGTATGCCACAACAGCAGCAAGAATACTGGTGGCAAAGTATTGGAAAACAAAGGACTTACCAACATTAGAAGAATGGCAGATGAAAATGATGGAGTACAAGGAACTTGCCGAACTGACAGCGAGACTCCGGGACCAGAGGGAGGAGGAGGTGGAGAAAGAGTGGACAAAATTTAGAGAATATGTTAAAAAGTATTGCAAAATTTAGAGATATAAGTATGCTGGTAGAAATAGCAGTTTACAGATTTGAAATATGTTTAAGATAAGTGAAAGTATGAGAAGTTAAGAAATATGAGTATGAAATAAATTAGGAGTATGTTAAGGATAGGCTTCAGTATAGAATTATAAGAGATAGAAAAAGGTGTTAAGGCAATATAGAAATGTATGAGTTATAATAAGCGTAAAGGTATGATTAAGATTACAACTATGTAATGAGATAGTATTAGAGAGTAGATTATGAGAAGAAATTGCAACGATGATATATAAGGAAACGTAGTAGGGAAGACAGGAGGAAGTCAATTACAATGTAAAGGTAACAGGAAAGGGGAAGAAAGTTTTTTTTTCTTTTGTTTGATTGTTTTTGAAATGTATTATTGTTATGTGTTATTGTTATTGTTTGTTTGTGTTTGGTTTTGTGTTGTTGCTTAATTTGTGTGGAAAACCCAATAAAAATTATATATATATATATATAAAGAAAAGCTTATGATGAGAGATGGAGAGTCAGACCGAAAAGCTCAGAAGGAAAGCCATGGGTTGCCCTGGCAAAAGGGAAAAGGTGGTCTTTGTAGTGTGATGTACCCAGAGAGATACTTTTCCAGCATAGATCTCATATTAGGGTTGCCATACATCCAGGAAAACCCCCCTGGACATGCCTATCATTGTCATCAAAAATATTTACATACCACTTGATATGCAACATCCCTGGGCAGTTTACATAAAACACAGAAAGATAATAAGAAAAATAAAAATGTAGGTACAGCATAAACCACAAAGACAGACATTGGTTAAAACAGAGAAGCCATCCATAAAACATTAAGCTAAATATCAATAAATCATAAAATGGTATGATGTTTGTAATTTAGAGAAATAGAGCCAGCCAGCTCCATACTGGGCAGTTAAGGATTCTTTTCAGCCATGTTGAAGAACTGTAAATAATTACTGGGTGGAATTTCAGTCGCGGAGCCGTGCTTGCAAACAGCTTAATGCAAGACTGATGTTTCACCAAGCTGGCTCCAAAGCAGATGACTGCCCACCTCATATGTTTCCTGAAGTCCTAAATCTGCAGTTCCTTGAGTAGATAAGCCAGTCCATTAGAAGAAATACAATGATGAGAACCCCACAGCTAAAAGTGGGGCAGAGTCAAATATGGGTACAAACTATGTGTTTTTTAGGCACAAGAAAGCAGATCTGGGAGGTTTTCCATGTGTGCTTCAAAGAAGCCTTGGCAGACTGTTTGGAGTTTGCAGGTAGTTCTGCCACAGCCTCTCTGCAATACTTGAATGTGCTTTGAGCACATCCTGGATTGTTGCCAGGAGGAAAGGAAAATAAGCTTTGGATGCCAAGCAGAGATTTCTCTCTGCTCTGCAGATTTGACAGAGCAAAATAATCTATTTCAGAAGAGCAATTCAGACAACAACTCCCTCGCATTAAAAGAACGTGCAAGAAGTGTCACAATACCTCTTGAAAATTCATGGAGGATTTTCTAGCAAGCTGATGGTATACTTGTAAATCACTTACAGACTATTACAGTTAAGCAGCATAGAAATGGTTTAATTTATTTCTTGCTTATTCATTTAATTTCATCCAAAAATCACAGGGCAATTGACAATATAAAAACTCAAAAATACATAGCATAATAACAAAATAAAATGAAACAAACAATTACTACACACACACACTGTTTAAAAAGTCAGTGTTCTAAGGGTTGGAAGGCCTGTACGAAACCCATTTTTGATTTTTGAACCACATGGTACTGGGCTTCATTTTCATTTTACAGAAGTTCTTGATTCCAGCACATAAGAAAGCAACCCGTTACGTGTCCCAGATTATGTATCTACCGGTATCTGCCTTAATTGTAAACACAAGAGTCATGTGCAAAGCATCATGTTTCTAGGTCATCAACACTTTTAGCTCATACTGGGTTGGCATTGCTACATGCCGCACCAGCCAGTTGCTACAAATCCTTCCAAGACACTGGGAAACATCAGCTCCAACCAAGCAAGCCATTTTGGTGTGGTCTTTTTCACAGCTTCAAGTCCAAATTTCTGATGGCTTGTCCTACTGTTGACAAATAACCTGCTGAGCAAAGTCAATCAATTTCTCTTAAACACAATAAAGCTAGAGCTGGAAGAGGCTCCTGCCTAAAACTCTGGAGAGCAGCTGCCAGTCAGTGTAGACAATACTGAGCTAGATGGACCAATGGACTGATGCAGTATAAAACAGCTTCCTGGTACTGTTAAATATCTCCAGCTCATGCATGAAACCCAATCAGCTTGCATGGCTGGCAAATGAGCAAACTCAATGGAGCTCACATTCATGTTTCAATTCCTGCAAAATTCTCCACCCTCCCCACTTCAAACATGATAGATATTTTTTCTACACAATGCAGGATGAATCTCTGCATGATTGGTGGGAGGCAGGCAGTGCGAGACAAAGTGGACTGAATTGCAAACACTGATTCAAACTGACCAGATAAATCTTTGGCTTCTGGTCTCTCGTAGCCACTATATTTGTCCTGTAAACTCCAGCAACCTTTATTTGGAGAGATAGAACAGCATTTCCCTAAGGGCAGGAAAACAGCAGTGCTGCTGTCCTTTTGCAGAGGGCAGCGTGACCAGCACACATGTTAACCTATAATGGCACATTCCTTCTAAAAGCACCCTCCCCCACATAGACTGTGCAGCAAAGAGAAGCGCTGGCGAGTGTGACTCTCACTTGGTTGCAAAACAAGATCAGCTTTTACAATATTAGGAGAACCAACCACGTTCCTTTTTCAGAAACAGTTACGATAAGTTGTGCTTTTGTGCAGGCTCCAGGGGAAGCATGGGGAACCTCAGGCCTGGGGGGCCAAATGTGGGGGCCCCAGGCCTCTTTGCTTGGTTCTTGGGACTCTAAACAAGCCACACCCAATCCCTAGCCACACCCTTCTTGTGTCTTTGAACTCTTGATGGTGCATTTTGCTTGCCCAGATGGTAGGAGAGTGTCACAGGCTGGCAGAATCAGAAGATGCAGATAGGTAGTTTGCTGAGGACTCAGGGAAGGGATTTCAGAGGGATGGGGAGGTTGCTGCCTGGACCAGGGGTGGTGGGTGAGGACTGATTGGGGTCGGGGGCACCAGCTGATAAACCCCCAAGGGAAGAAGGCTCAGAGCCTGGGGACTGGTGGTGGGACAACAATGAGTGGTCAGTGGGAGAAGACTGGGAGAAGGAGGTGTTGGAAGCTGAAAAGGCAACAGGGTGTAGTGAGCAGGGAGAGTCTGTGGCAGAGAAAAGTCCAGAATCAGAAGCTGAAGCAGGAGAGGAGGGAGGCCAAGAGGCAGAGATGAGTCAGGCTGGTGAAGAAGCAGAGGGGTCTCCTCTCCTGCTGTGACAAGCTTCCCTCCTCCCTGGTCTCCCATGACCAGGTGATGCATGAAGCAGGAGGAGCAAAGGCAGGCATGCCGGCGTAATCTCAGATTGCTCAAGAGAAACCCTGGAGAAAATGAGACTTAGGCAGCTGTGGGAAGGTGGGGACCTTCAGACTCCACAGCTGCTTCATAGGGGCAATACATACTGAGGAAGAATTGCTGTACTCATTAGGCCTGGCACTCCTGAGTAGATCCTGTTTCTTCTAATAGTCGACTTCACTTACTCTGTGTGGTTTATGGTCGGCTCACTTCTGACAGCCTGATACTGAGGACCCTGGGGAGGGTCCAAGTTGGGAGGGAGTTCCATCCACCTGCTATCTTGCCCCACCAGTCACTGTGGCAAGAACCACAAGCCATGCCTCTTCACAGCTATCAGAGCCTATATATCGCACTGCCCACCCCAAAGTCGTCATACAATCGGTCTAGCTCTGCTTCTCCAAAGGAGTTGCCCCACCTTCACCGTCTGCCTCCTCCACTCCTAGGTCCTGGAGACACCAATGAACAGATGGAGCAAGTTCCACCTTCTGGGTGGACTGTAGATTGCTTGCTAAGGAGCCCACCCCATTAATTTTATTGCAAAGGGCATGTCTCAATGTCTCCACTTGAAAAGCTGGCCAACCTACCATCCCTTTGCATATCCATGCCTTCGATTAATTACAGTATGTGCATTGCCTGCTGCACCTTTTATTAGCATTTTGCATCTGTATCAGACTGTAGGATGAATCAACACCTGAGTGTGAAGCCTTCTTCAACTAGGGTGGAATCTACACAGATATAAACGCTGTGAAAATGCTTTTCTTAAAAAAAATGTTTTGAAAAATACACTGAATTTGTCATAGCTCACCATTGCCATCTAGTGTCACATTTTATTTATTGCACAAATAAAAAATGTTTTATTTGTCACTTACGGACTCACTGTTAAGAACATGTTCATGGAAGACAATCTTACTTGGCTACGAGTGATCGCCAAAGAAGAAGAAGATATACCTGAAGCAAATTGCTGATTTAGGGAGATAGGAAGAACACAGAGTTAAACACCAGCTGTCTGAGACTCTGCTTATCCTCAGCAATTGCTGACATGTCACATGTATATACTGGGGGCTTCTGCCCCTGTTTGCTGCACTTGCCAACCTTTCCTACCCTTTTGCTCGTCCCCAACCAATCTCTCCTCTTTTACACCTTATTCAACACCTTACCTGTCCCCCCCAGGCTGTTTCTACTCCCTCCTTGCTGCAGCTATATTTAAATGGAAGATGGTGCTCCACACATCGGCTTGCTAAACCACTGTGGGAAGCATCTCCCCTGCACCATTAAACAGCTTGCCTGGGGCCTACCCGGCATTCCTCATGCTGCAGTTGCTGTGGCTGCCTTTTGGTGACCACCCCTACCGCAGAGCATGATGACATTTGTATGTATATGGGAAGAAATACACATATGCACACACCATGCCCAGGGTATCTCGTGTGATCCAGGGCATACCTGAAGTCATGCATGCTTAATTCCTACACTTAGTATGAGTGGGAAGGGTTTTGAGGGAATTAACTATTAGTGGAGGCACGCCCATAGCATATATGATCCATATGTACAGTATTGCCTGATAGATAGATAGATGATACAGATGGGATTTCTGATCAGAGCAGTTACGCATCTGTCCTCAGTTTCTTGCTATCTTTGCCATCGGGACGGAGATACAGGACGATGACAACAAGAACAAGCCGTCTTAGAAACAGCTTCTTCTCCAGAGCAATCGTGGCCTTGAATGGGAAGCCTGGACTTTGAAGTCATCTACTCTTACCAGTTATGTTTTAATCAGTGTGTATGGTTTTAATCAGTGTGTATGGTTTTAATCAGTGTTTTTGTAGTTGTTTTGTTTTTGAGTGGAGTGCCCTATCTGGGTGGATGGAGCAGCCAAGTAATTTCGTTGTCCCCAAAGGGGACAATGACAATAAAATATTCTATTCTATTCTATTCTATCTCCTTATCCACAAGATTTGGGCTGTTGTTTTCCAAATTTGCTGATATGGAATGCAGTGAAATAAAGGCAGAGAAGGTTGGAGCACAAAAGATGGGTATATTTTCAAAAGCAATGTTTATTTGCAAAGAGT
This sequence comes from Darevskia mixta, assembly GCA_034641385.1. Classification (NCBI taxonomy): domain Eukaryota; kingdom Metazoa; phylum Chordata; class Lepidosauria; order Squamata; family Lacertidae; genus Darevskia; species Darevskia mixta. The sequence continues at coordinate 2,683,899 of JAWWNH010000054.1, read as the reverse complement.
TGGTTCCAGACTTTTTCAGAAGGTCTCCTCTCTTAGTATGACTAAATCTGGATCAAATCCAGAGGAATGATCGTGTTGGACAGTTCCTTCTGTTATACCAACACCCCCCCACCCACACCCACCCCACTTCATCTCTCCATCTGGCCTTTTCCTTGATTTCAAAAGAAAAGAAAAGAAAAGAAAAGATTCTTCTTGTGTCTTTAGATATGATTGCAATTGAAGGATAGTTCTCCGAGGATTTTGTGTGATCTGGCATCAGCATTAAAGTGGCTCCCATGGAATTTATTTTTATAAACCTGGGTAAGATCAAGCATAATGGCATAATTTTACTTTATTAAATCTAAATCAGGAGATGCATCCTGCCAGGTCTCTAAAGAAAAGAAGCATCCAGAGGTCTGTCTACTTAGCCCTGGAAAACTGCCATATCAATAAAAGGGGATTACGTTAGAATTTGCTTTTTTAAAGGTTTAGAAGAAGAAGAAAAAGGAAAAAAAAAACAATTCATTGCACATAATCCTCACCAACCATACAGAATGTAATGAAAAATGATGTCAGATTACTCCAGGTTATTTTGAATTCATCCTGTGGCATTTAGTACAAAAAAAATCATATCCCTCCTCAAGAACCGCTGCCAGACATTTCCAAAAGCATTTCGATAGGATGTGATTCTCTATTATTAGAGTACCTAAAATACCTGCAGGCCCTCCAGATGGTGTTGGACTCCAACTCATTCCCATCAGCTTTAGCCAACATGCTCAGCAGTCGGGGATGGTGGAAGTTTTAACCCAATAACATCCAGAGGGCCACCAGTACCCCAGCCTTGCAAGTTTAGAGGGTGAATGTAATAACCTATGAGTGCATGTTCCTGCAAGCTCCCCTCTTCAGCCCTGAAGTCAATGCAGGTGCTTTTGGTGGGCAGGAGGCAGGGCTGGCATTAAAGGTTGGTGACTTTGGACAGCAGCCCAAGGCCTAGCAGTTTGGGGTGGTCCATGGTTGACTCTTGGCCTGATGCAGTTGATGTGATGCAGCTGAAGCAGCCACCACAGCCTATCTAGGGGATTGAGTCTCCTTGGGTTGTCTCTGCCTTTTCCATCAGTTGTGGAGGCTCATCCCCAGGGCTTCTTTTTAGCTGGAACTTGGTGAAACACAGTTCCAGCATCTCTCAGGTGGGCACCATTGCCATTATAAGAGAACAAGGGTGAGTTCATGGTGAGTTCCAGCATCTCTTTTTCTAGAAAAATAGCCCTGCTCATCCCCATCCTCACTGCTAACCACATAGAAGAAGGGAGAGGGTGAGCAAATTGTTCTAGAGAAAAAGCAAGTAAGAGGTGACATGAAAGAAGTGGCATGGCATGGAGGAAGTGGAGAGAAGAAAGTTGATAGTCTTCCATAAACACGGTTTTAAAAGTAAGTCCGTAAGTGACTGTGGAGGCCAATTCTGAATCCACACTTCCTTCCACAGTGGGGACATAGGTTTCTGGACGGGAGTTGATCACGATGAAGGTTTGCCAAATGTGCCTTCCTCTTAGCGCGTTTCTCCCTTTTGTCCTGAGTTTGAGCATCTTCAAAACCCATGACACCTTTGGTAAAGGCTGTTCTCCAATTGGAGCGCTTGCAAGCCAGTGTTTCTCAGTTGTCGGTGTTTATACTACTTTTTTTTTTTTTTAGATTTGCCGTGAGAGTCTTTGAACCTCTTTTGTTGACCACCCACATTACGCTTTCTGTTTTTAAGTTCAGAATAGAGTAGTTGCTTTGGAAGATGATAATCAGGGATCCGCACAACATGACCAGTCCAATGAAGTTGATGTTGAATAATCATTGCTTCGACACTGGTGATCTTTGCTTCTTCCAGTACACTTGTATTAGCTCACCTGTCTTCCCAAGTGATGTGTAAAATTTTTCGGAGACACTGTTGATGGAATCTTTTGAGGAGCTGGAGATGGCGTTTATAAGTGGTCCACGTTTCACAAACATACAGTAAGGTTGGTAGTACAACCTTAGTACAATAGAAGGGCCATAGCTCAGTGGTATCCCTGGTATCTCCAAGTAGAACTGGGATCAGAAATGTCCCATGTCTGAAATGCTGAAGTGCCACTGCCGGTCAGTGTAGGCAATAATGATCTAGATTGACCAAGTAAACAAAGAGTGGGTTAGTAATCTGGAAGGGAATGATACAAACAATCAGGAATGAGGAATTCAATACTGTTGCAGTATTCCAGTAACAACATCCCTGAAATATAAACGCTTACACCATCAGCCTGACCACAAACATCTCTCATGCCTAAACATTCAGAGAAATGGATTACAACCTCCATCTCGGCAAAGCTTTGTTCAATCGCGGCAGATTTGCAGTAGCAGCAGTGAGTCAACTACAATTAGACATTCTTGATCTGCAAAGAGAAAATGATTTCATTGCTTTCTGTCTGCTGGAAGAGATTGTGAAATAAAATCCTCTGGCAGCATTCACTCCCCACACTCCCTCATCGCTATCTTTCCCCATCAGGAAAGTGGGCCATATCTAAATTGAGAAAATGGATAGTATAGAGCACTTCAAACATACTAGCCCTATTCTCCAGGTGAGTAGAACAGGGATGAGGAACCTGTGGACCTCCAGATGGTGTTGTACCCCAGGTCCCACCATCCCTGTACATGACTTTGGAATCCATGCTAGCTTTGGGAGTTGGAGTCTCACAACATCTGTAAGGCCAAAGGTCTCCCATCCATGGAGCAGAATGACTGCAAGGATGGGGAGGGGATCACGCCTGCTGTTCTTAACTTCATGCATCCACTGACCGTACTCTCAAGCTCTTCACCTTCAATAGAAGATGAGAAGAGGATTTATGCACATTTACAGCTATATGTGCATCAACCCTTCCAGTAGATTAGAGGCATGGTGCATCCAGGGTTCTCAATCACATAGTTAGTCTACAGCAGTATCAATAAAATCATAGAATCATAAAATTACAAAGTTGGAAGGGATCCCAAGGGCCATCTAGCCCAACTCCCTACAATGCAAGGATCACAGCTAAAGCATCCATGACAGATGGCCATCCAACCTCTGGTCAAAGAAAGGAGAGTCTACTACCTTCTAAGGGAGTCTGCTCCATGGCTGAACAGCTCTTATCATTAGAAAAATCTTCCTGATGTTTAGTCAGAATCTTCTTTCTCATAAGCCATTGGTTTGGGTCCTACCCTCCAGAGCAGGAGAAAACAAGCTTGCTCCATTTTTCATGGGACAACCCTTTAGATATTTGAAGATGGCTATCATATCTCATCTCAGTCTCCTCTTTTCCAGGCTAAACATATCCAACTCCCTCAACCGTTCCTCATATGGCTTGGTTTCCAGACCCTTGATCACCTTGGTTGCCTTCCTCTACACATGTTCCAGCTTGACAATATCCTTCTTAAATTGTGGTGCCCAGAATTGGACACAAGTACTCCAGGTGTGGTTTGACCATAGCAGAGTAGACTGACACTATTACGGTACTTTCCTTGATCTGGACACTATACTTCTGTTGATGCAGCCTAGAGTCTCCGTTTGACCATTGCTCCATCTAGCTTAGGCAGGGGTCTCTTCCTGCCCAGAGAGCAGTCTTTGCTGGATTGAACCTGAGACCTTTTCCATGCCAAACATGTGCTCAGCCACTGAGCTTATGACCCTTGGTTCTGGGGGTCACATGACAAAAGGTATGTCATGGTATTGGAACAATGCCAGGTTATGCTAAACTTTAGTAGCAGATGGGGTTTCATCTATATCACTGTGATGATCCAGGAAGCATTCCTAGTCTGCAACTCATAGCATGCGCTCCATCCCAGAGAGCCAACAGCCACATGTCTGAGTCACTAAGAAAGAAAATAAAGTAACAGATTCAGCTGGCCAAGAGCTGTGGGTTTTGAAAGTAGTAAAAACTGCACATCAACACACCATTTCAGTGGTAGCCAATGCAAAGATTTGAGGTTAGGAGTGACGTTCGAAGCCTGATTGAATCCAGTGTGAAAGCTTGGTGTGGGCAGCTTTGCTCTCAGCTCAGCAAGAATAAGAAGCTTAAAAAGTTCAAATTGAAGCAATCCAGCTAACACAAATGCCTTACTTGCTAGAATCGTTGCATTTCTTGTTTTTATTTGTAGGCAGTGTTGTTGGTGAAGATAACGAAGACTTGAATATAACTGGGTGACTCCTGGGCATTGAGTATGTCTTGTTGTGTTAACAAATGATTAGGTTCATCCTTCTTGAAAAAGACCCAATCATCTACTTTGCTCTTGACCTTACCGTGTCTGTTTCTTCAGTTTCCTCTTATTTTCATTAGGGGTACTCTTATACAGTGGAACCTCAGGTTAAGAACTTAATTCGTTCTGGAGGTCCATTCTTAACCTGAAACTGTTCTTAGCCTGAAGCACCACTTTAGCTAATGGGGCCTCCCGCTGCTGCTGTGCTGCTGGAGCACGATTTCTGTTCTCATCCTGAAGCAAAGTTCTTAACCTGGGGTACTATTACTGGGTTAGCGGAGTCTGTAACCTGAAGCGTCTGTAACCTGAAGCGTCTGTAACCCGAGGTACCACTGTACGAACATTTGGCCAACCCCAAATTTTCATATAACAGTACCCAATAAGTTGTTTGCGCTCAGGCTTAGCTATGAAATTTGAGATTAAATTTGATATTAAAGAGACTGCAAATTTGAGACGGCAAAACTTGTGTCTCATCAAAGGAGAGTCCAGATTTATAAGCCTGCAGTGCGGGGGGGGGGGTTGGACCCCGTCGGGGGTCTTTTCAAACTCTACAATTCTATGATTCTAAGCCCCAACATTTCACCTAAGGCTCAAACTTTAATCCAAGTTTCAATCCCCACCCACCCAGTTCCCTAACCCTGAACCTCTGCAGGTTATTAACCATAAAATATTAAAATAATTTACCAAGAAATCAGAACCCCCCCCAAAAAAGACTTTATGACATTAGCTCCAAAAAACACACTTTGAAAATAAATATGGTATGAGATGCAGGGTATGAGATAAAGGCAAAGCGGCCTTTATAGGGGATGACTCGCCCCTCCTTTCCCTGCTTTAAGATGCCCTGGAGCAAACAAAATCCACCAAGCTTCTGAAATGTTGTCATTGGAAGGAATCCCTTACCAGATCTCGTCAAGATGCTGCTGATTGACTTGACATTCCTAAGTGCACTCAAGTGCACTCTGTTGCCATGCTTCCTTCAGGTCTGCTGATGATGTGGGGAGTGGGGGGGGGGAGTTCAAGGACAAACTACCGGTAAGAGGCGATTTTGGACCACTAGTTGCTGTTACGGTAATATTTCTGTAGAAGATGCTGATTCCTATTTTTCTCCCTGCTCCAGGATACTCAGCCTTTTTCCTATTTGGAGGAGTGTCCATTAACAAAATGCACACATAGGCATAATCATTAATGGACTATTGGAATGATGATTTATATTTAGGCAGTAGCATTGATCAATGCGCAGATCAAGGGGATTTTTATCCGAGTGGGCTAATTCCAGTAAAAGCATCATGGACAAATGGCGCTTTGTTTGGGCTCACTGAAATGAAATATACTGCATTGCGATTCCTGTTCTCTAGGACTTTTTTTGGGGGGGGGGTCCACAAAGGAAGAAAGGAGGAAGTTAATAGAGGTTAGTTAAATCTGAAATTACATTTGGAAAACTGGCAAGTCTCGCCTTCTAAGATGTTAACATAAAAAAGAGGCAATGTGGTATAGTGGTTAGAGTTTGGACCTGGGATCTGAAAGGCCAGGGTTCAAATCCCCAACTCAGCCATGAAGCAAACTGGACAATCTTGAGCTAGTCACTGCCTTTCATCCTAACCTACCTCACAGGGTTGTTGTGGAGATTAAATGAGGAGGGAGAGAACCATGTTTGCCACCTGAACTTCTTGGAGAAAAAGGTGGGGCATAAAGGCAAAACATTCATTAATTTAATTAATTGAAATGAAAATGAAGTCCATTCATGATTGCAAGTTTGGATTAAGGATGTGTCTTGAGACCAACAAGGCTGAAGACTAGTCACATAAAGAATGTCATGCTCTAAAAAGGGACAGCCTCGTTAATGCAGTTTGGCAAAGTTGCTGTGTGAACAAACCCAACATCTTAATTGGAAATTTCATGTAAATAGTAGGGCTACTTGTGATCTGAGGCTTGCAGCGTGCTTTTTAAGGTGGTAAAAGTGCTCAGTGATGGTGACCATTTAGAGATGCAGCTGGTATGAATATAGGCTTTGAGTGTCATTGATAATTCTGGCTTTTGCTCCAAGTCAATGCCTATAAACATGTCAGGATGCCACCTTTCCCTTCTCCCTCACTTGGTCTCATGTAAAATATGCACTCACATAAAATTGCTTTACACAGACCTTCAACTGTGCAGAAGGAATGTTAGAAATCATAATTTCTGTCTCCAACGAACTGCTTACAGAGTGCAATGTCTGCACACCAGGAACAAAATATGCAAGCTATGGACCACATATTTTAAAAACCTGCAATTTTGACTTCTGCTTCTGTTACTATTTCTCATCCAGGCTCTGCTGCCTGTCTTCTGGGATGAATTTAATGAATACTGTCTTCTTTTAACTTATCAAATTATGAGATGTGCTTCTTATATATGGTGACAGTTCAGGTTAGTGGGTAGCAGATAAACTAAATTACAGACAGATGTGGTTGCAAAGGGCAATCATCATGCCTAATTTAGATAACAGGCTAATCACTCTGAAAAAGAAATAAATATATCCCAATGGGCTTGGCATGTTTTAAAAAGCCCTTTCTGTCTCCATCAATGTAAATGCTACAGCTTGTTTTGAGACAGAGTTGCAGCAATACCCAGCAGCAAGAATTTGCCATGTCTGCCTCCAGAAAAACAATTACCCAAATGCTGCTACCTTCTGTCTTCATAATTCAGATGTCATCCCAGGAGGGTTGGCTGCTCACGGCCTCTGTGATGTTTCAGTGAGGTGTTTATTTGTGGAACAGGACAACAGCAGTATCAGAGAAAGCATTCCCCCAATCCTATACTCAGGTGCTTCAGAGCTGTCCATGATTTACCTGTAGTTAAGCACACTGTGAGGTGTATGGGGTGTTAGGGGAGAGGGACATGCTGTGCTCCTTCTGGGATGGTTTGCCCACCTTTGGTCCCTGCACTCTGTTCTTATCTGTGGCTCATAGAAGTTGTAAGCATGTGACAGCGGTCACACCCTAGGAATGGCTTCGACTGGCCGGCTAAATGAGTAGCTGATGGGTCACAAACCCTTGGTGAGTTAGGGGCTTCCCCTGCATGTGAAGACAGGCTCTGGCAGATGGAGTGGACAAGACCAATAGTGGGTCCAATGGTCAAGAAGGCAGTTTCTGCACATGCTGTAGAGGGAAGTGTGGGGAAGATGGGGCTCATCAACCTGGGAAAGTAGCCCACCGAGGAGAAGGAAAATTCTGACCCTAAACCTCTGCTGCCTTGCAGGATATATTTGAGAGAAGAAAAGGCTAAGGAGTAAACCAGGCATAGGCAAACTCTGCCCTCCAGATGTTTTGGGACTACAACTCCCATCATCCCTAGCTAACAGGACCAGTGGTCAGGGATGATGGGAATTGTAGTCCCAAAACATCTGGAGGGCAGCGTTTGCCTATGCCTGGAGTACACAAATCCAAAGTGAGTCCCTAAGATGGTTGGATGGCGCCTTGTATGCCTCCTTCCAGCAACTCATACAGCCAAGCTGGTGCCAAATGTCTTGCTCTGTTTTCCTTTAGAGCACATCAGGAAGGCTGAGGGGGGCATGTTGGGTCATCTGGGCAGCCCAGGACCTCCATACTCACTGCCCAGGCTTGCACCCTGGAGAGGTCACTTTGGTGGTGCAAACGCAGCCATTTGACTTCACCCCCGAAGAGGCATTCCATTGTCTCTTGAGACAGATGGATGCCAACAACCAAGCACATTGCAAAATTCAGAGAAGTCAGAGTTTCAAAGGATGGCCATGTTTCAGTTCTTGCATTGTTTTGGAAGGTGCTAATTAGGGAGGTTTGCTTTTAAGTGCAAACTGAATCAAACTTATCCACCTTTTACACACCTTTTTGCTAAACTAAAATCCTCTCTGCTTTCCCTTCTTTTTCATGGCATTAAGAGTGGGAAGGAAGAGCAGGAATACATCCGATCGAGCAAAATGATGCAGTGATGTGTATACAAGCAGTTGGCAACAAAAGAGCAGAGAGCAGCTTTTGTTTGCAAAAACTGTTTATTTAGGATAGACTTAGTGTCTCAGCATTTGCAAAGAGTATATTTTTTTAGGCTAGAACAAAAACGAGTTCAGTATGTGAAAAATAAACCAATGTCTTTGGGATTCATAGGCACCTTCAGTGCTATTTTTCTAGGGAACTACAATTTCTTAAGGGTGCTGGGAATTATATTTCTGTGAGGGGGAAACTACAGTTCCCAGGATTCTTTGGGGGAAGTCATGTGCTTAAATGTGCCTTGGCTGTGCTTTACTGTGTATCTGAAGAAGTGTGCGTGCACACGAAAGCTCATACCAAGAACAAACTTACTGGAAGGAATTTTTTTATTTTTTATTTTGTCTTGACTATGACAGACCAACACGGCTACCTACCTGTAACTGTGTTTTAAATGTTTGGGGTAGGTCTACCCCCAGTCTGTGCCCATTTAGACAATACATAACACAATAATCTGTGTACCTTCTTAATACGCAGCACATTCCTTCTGTTAGTTTTTAGGTGTAACAGCACAAGAGTCACTCACGAAGCACAAGAGTCATTCGCGAGACTCAGTTCTTTTAACGATCTTGTCCACTTGATTTTTTTTTGAAAAGGAAATTTCTGAGCAATGACTGTAAAGAGTCTCCACCTGGCTTGCAGCCCTCCCCTCCCCTCCCAGTTCCTTGGAAGCCGGAGCAGGATCTCGGCAGCAGCAGAAGCCCAGGCGGCCCACAGCCGATCTGTAAATGCTTGCTGACAGGAAGTGGGAAGGGAGCTACACGACACAATCTCGCAGCACGTAAGCTCTCTTCCCACATCCTGTCAGCGTCACTTGCAAATTGGGCACCGGCCGGCGGCTGACGAGTTCTCAGTAGAACTGCTGCCGGTTTGCTGAGAGGTTGGCAGCAGCCCAGCTGGCCATCCTGGGCTTTGTTTGGGCTCCTTGCCCTGAGAACGTGGATCCACATTCACCTAGCAGAGCCACTCTTCCTTAGAACTGACACCACTGAAGCAGACAAAGCCAAGGCTCAGTATAAGGCCAATTCAGTATAAAGATGCAACTTTAGCTGCTGGGAACATAGGAAGCCACCTCGCATTGAGTCAGACTCACTGGTCCATCTAGACCAGGGGTAGGCAACCTAAGGCCAGGGAGCTGGATGCGGCCCAGTCACCTTCTCAATCCGGCCCGCGGATGGTCCGGGAATCAGCGTGTTTTTACATGAGTAGAATGTGTCCTTTTATTTCAAATGCATCTCTGGGTTATTTGTGGGGCCTGCCTGGTGTTTTTACATGAGTGGAATGTGTGCTTTTATTTAAAATGCACCTCTGGGTTATTTGTGGGGCATAGGAATTTGTTCATTCCCCCCCCAAAAAAAATACAGTGGTCCCTCGACTTACGAATGACCCGACTTCCGTATTTTTCGAGTTACGAGTGAAAAAAGTGGCCGCGCGCTTACGAATTTTTTCAACCTCCGAATGGAAATCGTTGCCGTTTTAGATGCGGTTTCCTCGACTTACGAAGTTTAGATGGGTTTTTTTCGACTTACGAATTTTTTCTCCCAATGCATTCCTATGGGGACTCGACTTACGATTCTTTTCGACCTACGAATGTCCATTCGGAACGGATTAAATTCGTAAGTCGGGGGACCACTGTAGTCTGGCCCACCACATGGTCTGAGGGATGGTGGACCGGCCCACGGCTGAAAAGGGTTGCTGACCCCTGATCTAGACCAGTATTGTCTACCCTGACTGGCAGTGGCTCTCCAGGGTTTCAGGCAGGGAGTCCCTCCCAGCCCTTAGTGGAAGTGCTGGGGATTGAACCTGGGACCTTCTAGGTACCTTTTATCACATGTGGTGGTCATGCTAGGTAATAAAGGCTTTCAGGGAAATGATATATAATGAACTGAAAAAAATGTTTAAAATAACTTTTGTAAAAAAAAAAAAAAAAACATACCCAGAAACCTTCTTATTGGGAATTGTAGATACCGACATCCCAAAGGAACAGAAAAGGCTTTTCATGTATGCGACAACAGCAGCACGGATGCTTCTAGCCCGGAGATGGAAAGAAGAAAGAGTCCCTACCAGAGAGGAATGGCAAACCAAGCTGATGGACTACGCCAAAATGGCAAAACTGACCAGAAAGCTCCGGGGCCAAGAAGACAAAAACTTCAAGAAAGAATGGGGAAAATTTATAATGTACTTAGGAGACCACTGTAAGCCGATGAAAACATTAGCAGGATTTTAATCTCACTTGTAATGTAACAAATGCTATGGACAATATGGATAGATATAAAACATAGACTATGAAATAATATGCAATTGAAAACGTTGACAATAGGACCCGTGGAGGTGATGGGGGGAAGTCTCGAGATTCAGAGAAATCTCTTTATATGGATATGTATTTGGTTTTGTTATAAATTTATATCTGTAAAAGCAAATAAAAACGATTTTTTAAAAAAGAACCTGGAACCTTCTGCATGCAAGTTCTACCACTGAGCTACGGTAAAGCTACAGTTTGTTGCAGTACAAACATCTGCCTGTCATGCTGCCAGAGGAGCAAACTATCATTCAGACTGCACAGTCATGAGGATTTTGCAAGAAGAAAATGAATCTGATGGCCTGATCCCATGAAGTCTTATGTGGGCCTCCAAAGTACACAGAAACTAATGACTAGAGCAGGAGTTTGGAACAATTCAAAGAGCCCTGGGGCGGAACACTGGTACACTAAAGTCTGTTTTGTTTTGCTTTTTCTGCAACGGTAGAAAAGTGGACAAAAAGTCTGTAGAGCTAAAGGCCAGATTAAAAATGACTTCTTTTTTTGCAGCTTGGTATGATTTTATTAGATACACATGTCAAGTAGAACACAGTTCAAGTCTGCCAACACACTTTTTGCCGATCTTTGGACATTCTTGGAATATCACAGCCTCACTATTCATTTGCCTGTTGAAGATGATAAAAATGGTTTGTCTTGCTGTTTGGTCACTCACAGTCTTGAGCAGGGCGGTTTAAAGAAACATCTGAACAGCACCTGAAACAAAGGAATCTAAGGCTCAGGTTGGAGCAATTCCTTGGACGTGTTGCTTTTTTATATACTGAATTGAAACTATTTTTAAATAATAATAAGAAGAAGAAGAAGAAGAAGAAGAAGAAGAAGAAGAAGAAGAAGAAGAAGAATCAGTGTTGTTCATGCCTCCTTCTGCAGCAGCTCAATGTCGTGTCTGAGCCACGCAACCAAATACAATCAGTGCTGAACATGCCTAATAATTCTGCACAGGAACCGGGCCGTAAACTGCTGGTATCTTTGATGGCTTAAGCATCTGAAGTATGCAAGGCTTGTGAAATATGGACTAATGAAGCATCATAGACATCTTGGTGATGCCTGTTATGTAAAGAACTAAGACGGCTGCACTTGCTCTGCATGCTCCAGAATAGTTTGACTTCCACAAAGCTGTACCCATTCGTACGGGAGCTGCTTTGAACATGGCCGAGGAAGAATTTGCGGGTTCGGTTAAATCACTTTCTCCTTTTCTAGAACCTGTAAGCACACATCACTTGAGGGCTTGTTTTCACATGCAAGAGATAATCTCTTCTTTCCAGACACCCCTTGTGGCTTCTTTGTGTCTCCCACACATTACCTTTGGGGTACGTTGCGATGAAATCCGCCATTCAAATCCCTGGAAGCCCTGTGGAATTGAGATGAGGTGTTGCCAATCTGTGAATGAAACAATTGCTTTGGGCCTGTGAGCCATATTTGGATCCTGAAGATATTTCAAAAGCATGAAGTATTCACCTACTGAGTTGTGGCTAACTTAGGCAAGGGACAGCGCCAGCTTATCGTGCAACTTGCCAATGCCTATCTTCCAAAAATAAAATCCAGGGTCAGGAAGAAAGCAGGTCAAGATCCACCGGGAGGTCTTTGGGTGATCTACAGTAAACCAACAAGGGTTTCTGACCACTATCTGGTTTACAAAAGCAACAGTTGAAAGGCTATCCCACCCCCCACCCCCCTCATTAGCTGGCTATATGAAGAATGCTTAAAAGTAGTACCAGAATTGTGGGTGTGAGTGTGAAACTTACCTCACAGGCTTGTTGTCAGGATAACATGGAAAGGAAGAGAACCATGTATGCCACCTTGAGCTCCTTGGAAGAAAAGTTGGATATAAATGGAAACAACAACAACAGCAAATAATAATAATAATAATAATAATAATAATAATAATAATAATAATAATAATAATAATGTGAGCTCAGTTCTGGTTCTGAAGACAAATGAATGGTCTGAACATGCTCTCAGAAGCATCCTGTCAATTATTCACAAGTATTTTAGGACATGGGAAGCTGACTTGGTATAAATCAGACCATTAGTCAACCTAACTCTGTCTACACCAGCCATCAACATCTGTAGTCCAGATGTTCTTGGACTACTGTTCCAAACATCCCTGATCATTGGCCATGCTGGCTAGGGCTGGTGGGAGTTCAACAACATCTGTAAGGCACCAAAATGGGAAGGCTGATCCAGTGGCATAGCATGGGGGGGCTGAGGGGTCTGTGGCCCAGGGTGCACTTTGGAAAGGGGGCGCAACTCACTGGAGCCTGGCTTCAATGTGCGAGGGAGCTGTCGCTGTAGCCGCTCCACTCCCAGGTCTAGCCTCACCTGTGGGAGGAGTGCAGGGGAGTCAACAGCATTGTTGCCTCTCTCCTCAGCTGGGCTGCTCACTGACTGGCTGCAGCTCCACTTCCGGGTCTGGCTTGACCCTAGAGCGGAGTGGAGGAGAGTGGCAGCACCACTGCTGCATCTCCTCAGCTGGGCTGCATGCCAGGGGTACCAGCTATAGGGGATGGAAGGGGCTTCAGCCCTCTCAATATTTCTAGGCAAGGGGCCACCATCCCCTGACACCTCTCACAACCAGGGGCGTAGCAACGGGGGTGCGGGAGGTGCGGTGTGCACCGGGTGCCATCCTGAAGGGGGGGTGAAATTCGGCGGGCCCCTCCGTGACTCCCCCAAGCCCAGTGAGCAGCAATGCAGCGAGCGGCAAAGCGGTGAAGCTGCTTCTGCTGCTCTTCCCCTTGCCCTGGCTCGCTGTAGGCTTGGGAGTTGTGGGGGGGACGTGCCAAAAGTCACCCCCCATTCAGCCTGAAGAGGGGGGACATTTGGCGGGGGCGCCGCACTGAGATCAACCCCCAGGGAGGATTGCGCAGCTGTGCCAAGATTGGCCCCGTGGGCGGATCGCCTCTCCCCTGGGTGCACGGCATGTGTGCCGCTCCAGGTGCTGGAGCACCTAGCCTCAGCTCTGCTCCCACGTCATATCTGGCCCAGGAGTTGGGGAGAAGCAGGAGAGCCATTGAAGCATTACTGTCCCTCTCCCCGACTGGGCAGTGCTACGCAAGGATGCTGCCGAGGCAGCATTCTTGGAAAGTTCAAGAAACCTCTGTGTTGCAATCTTCAAACAGACACCAAGAACGAGCAACATGACGGCCAATGAAAGTAGTATATTTTTTTCATGTATAATAACAGTAAGACAACGGACAGTGATTCTTCAGCATGTAACTCAATATACAATGGAAGTTTTCAAGGAGCAGTGGTTACATATTCATATGACCACTGCTCCTTGAAAACTTCCATTGTATATTGAGTTACATGCTGAAGAAGACGTACACGAAACAGTGTCAATACCGGATCACTGTCCGTTGTCTTACTGTTATTATACATGAAAAAAATATACCACTTTCATTGGCCGTCATGTTGCTTGTTCTTGGTGTCTGTTTGAGGCAGCATTCTTGGGCAAAAGCTGGCCTTCCGAGAAGGCACTCAGGAGTTCCTCAGACCAATCCTCCTTCCCTCAAACCAATCCTCAGGGGATTGCAGCTCTGGGATGGGAATGGGAGAGGCAGAACAGGAAAGGGTGACCCTTCCCTGTCACAAGAAATCTATGACTGAATCTCCCAACTTTTTGCTTTCAAAAGTGCCCGGGGAAAAGAGTGTTCATCTTTCCCCAATCCCATTTTCCTGACCTAAACCGTCCCCTCCCGTAGAAACTATCAGCTCCACCATGCATGTGTGTGCTTAGTTACCTATAGCTGGGTTGTGATCCCCCCCCCCCCGGAGCAATGCTAATAATAGCTGGGGGAAGGGGGTTGATTTTCACAGTGAAAATGGACCGAGGGGAAAGGGTTAAGTACCCCTTCCCCCTGAGCTGTTGCTCTGCTCAAAATCGAGAGTCACGCAGCTGCTTTAAAGCAAAGAGAGACAGAGCGGGTTGGGAAATCCAATCCTCGATCATCTACATTGTGCCTTTTTAAGTTCCCCAGTATCCCAGACCCCTGCCGCTGGAGGACCTATTGCCCTGAAATGTCTTTGTTGTGCTACGGCATTCTTGATAACGACGCTCTAAAAAAAGGACTTATCCAAAAAAAGGAAGGTCAAGAGCAGGGCAATGAAAATGCTCTGTCCCAAGGGCTTGCCTTATGAGGAGAGAGACCAGAAGGGACTGTTTTAATTTAGCCTCTAAAGAGGATGATGAGTCAAGGGAGATAAAGAGCACTTGAAAACAGTGCACCTGACACACACACACACACACACACACACTAGAAAAAGGAGCAAATATCATGGAATTAAAAGGTAATACATATAAGCCAGGCACCAAAAGATGCTCTTCTGTTCCCAAAAGAGTGAAGGCAACTTGCAGAAAACGAGAGGTTCATTATACCACTGGGAATTTTGCACAGTCTGTGTTCCTGATGGACAGCTGGTGCCTTGACAGCTAAAACAGGAGTAGTGACTCCAAGAATTCTGGTGCCCAGAATGGGCCAAGGGACCTAATTCTCATTGCCAAATCTTTAAAAGCATATTGTCAGTTTGGAAGAGGTGCAGAAAAGGGCAGCTAAAACGATACAACGGCTCTGTGGTTGATTTGTTAAAATTTGGAAAATCAAGAAATATGATTTGGCAAAAAATAAAAATAGATAAATAAAAGAAACCGATCCAGGGGCTGGAGGAACTGTCCTATGAAGGAAGGCTACAGTGTGAGGGGCTATTTAGTTTTAGGGAAAGAATGGTGATGGAGTAACATGATAGAGTTGCCTGGAATTATGCATGACATGGGGGAAAAGGAGGTGCTTTCTCCCGTTCTCATCATGCTCATCAGCAATCCAATGAAGCTGAACAGTGGGAGATTAAGAACAGGTCAAAGGGAGAACTTGGACATAGTGCATAGTTCTACAGAATTCACTGTGACAAGACGCTGCCAACCAACTTTGATGGCTTTCCATGAAGGAAACAGCCATCAGTGGCTATTAGTAGAGACGAGGAAGAAATTCAGTTCAGTTTTCCTTCAAAGCCGAAAATGCCAACTTCCTACTTTTCAATACAATACATAAACCAACCCACAGTCATCCTTTGAAATTTATATTTTCTCTGAATTTTGCAATGCAATCCTCCAGCCAAGAGGGGAGTGCAAAAATGCATATGCTTGGGTAAAGTGTGCATTAAAATGCATATATTATCAAAACTAACACAAAAATGTGCTGTATTAGAGGAAACCAATTTGCAAAAATGTGTAGATGAGTCACTGCACACAAAAATATGTTTATTAGGAGTAATTCATGCAAAAAATGCTGGTGAATTTGCAATATGCTTTTTTAAAAAATGCAAGTTGCTGCAGAAATGAATTGAAGATTGGAAAAATTAGAAAGTTGAAGAACTGAAATGAACATTCACCCCTAGCTACTACTCATGATGACTGTATACCACCTCTAGCATCAAAGACAGTATTCCCATGATTTTCAGTTGCTGGGATACATGAGCAGGAAAGGGCTACTGCCCTCATGTCCTGCTCATGAATGTCTATCAGCATCTGGTTGGCCACTGTTAGAAATGAGGCACTGATAGGCCTTTGGCCTAATCCAGCGAGGCTCTTCTTATGCTCTCATCTAGCCTTACCTACTTACTTACTTGCTAGATTTAGCCTCTAGACTTTTGCATTGCAGTCAAAGTCTGCAAAGGGCAATCCTTTTCAAGCAAAGACCTGCCCTTCCAGTTGAAAAAGTCTAGACAAATGCCACTGTGTTGAATGGAATGGCTAAAAAGACTACAGAAGCAAAGAAGCGAGGAGGAAAGAATAACTGAACATATTAAAAGATTAGGGTAGGTTCATAGGATGGAAAGTTCTAAGAATCAACAGTGCTCCACACCCAAAAATATTCAAGAAGGGTCCCAAGTGACTCATCTAATGAAACGAGGAAAATTATATTGTCACCATAATCCTTACTTGGTTGATTACCGCCGAATTGCATATTATTCTCAGCAGTTTTTGGAACGCTGCCATTTCTTAAGTTTCAAATGCATTTCAGCCATTGCAGATGTCAAGTGTGTTCAGAAAGTGCTTCTTTCCTCTTGCTGTTTGCACAATGCCTCACCACCCCCACTTAGGTGGATTACAACTCCCATCAGGAGTGCCAGCTTGGCTCTGCAACTGTGGGTGCCCAGGGCCGTGGCGGCCATGTAGCATGCATGGCCCTTGTGCCAAAATTTGTGGGTGCCCGGCCCCTTCATGGGGAATTTTGTGGGGGCTCGGGCACCCAATGTCCCAGGGAGTTGGCTCCTATGACTCCCATCAAGCCCAGCTAGCACAGCCAGTGGACAGGAATGATGGGAGTTATAGTCCAGTAACATCTCGAGGGCCACATGTCCCCCACCCAAGCTTTAATGGTTGTGTAGACAAGCATGATGTCATCCTCCCTGCGTAGCCCTCTAGGGAAGGTCTTGCACACAGAACTTCTGTTGGATCCATGTTGCTTCTTGGCTCTCTTCTCAGCCAACATGGTCCAAACAGATAATGGGTTGAACAGCAGAATCCTTTTGGAGCCAGACTGAAAGTACTCAATTAGATGGTCAGCCTGGAAGACCTAGAAAGTAGTTCGCCTTGCCAGCTGCTGCTACTGGTTGTCAGATAACTCAATAGCAGCAGTGGCTAACCACCAGTTCGGGGACCTGATTCAGTCCCCCTCCCCAACAAAACTTTCCCCCTAAGACTGCTCAGATTTTGGTGCTGACCAAAAGGAAAGATACAGTGCTGAGGTGGGCAAAGGCTAGTGCCTTGGCAAGGCTGCAAATTGTGCCCTTTCCGGTCATCAGACTGTATGAATCTGCTTAGGATTGGAAGTTGTGTGCCTATGTATGTATCTGCATATCAGTTGCTGAATTGCAACTGATTACCAAACTTAAAACCACGGAGAGACCTGGTCTGAATAGAGACATTGGATTCTTATCTCATTATACATGACAAAGCTATTTTTAGCCATCTCACCCCTTGCTTTTTCCTGCAAGACCAATTGCAGTCATTAACAGTCGTCAACAGGTTTACCTCTCCTATCAGCCAATCTCCCATTCTCACCACCCTTCTGAGTAATACCCCTCCCCACCCTCTTTCTATATACAGTGGTACCTCAGGTTACATACGCTTCAGGTTAAGAATTCCGCTAACCCAGAAATAATTCTTCAGGTTAAGAACTTTGCTTCAGGATAAGAACAGAAATTGTGCTCTGGCGGCGCGGCAGCAGCGGGAGGCCCCATTAGCTAGTGGTGCTTCAGGTTAAGAACAGTTTCAGGTTAAGAACGGACCTCTGGAACGAATTAAGTACTTAACCAGAGGTACCACTGTGGTCTGGTGACTTCTGTCTCAGTGTATCTGAAGAAGTGTGCATGCACACGAAAGCTCATACCAAGAAAAAACTTAGTTGGTCTCTAAGGTGCTACTGGAAGGAATTTTTTATTTTTCATATCTGTGTCATGGATGTAGATCTGGCCTCCAATGATCGCGCCACGATTGTGGCTGCCATGGTGGAAGCAGCAGCGGCTGACGCATTCTTTGCTGGACCATCTCAATGTTCAGAGGGTGTTCAGCTCCACCCCTGGCTCCCCGTGAGTGATGTCACATGATATTGCACGCGTGATGTCCGGATGTCGCATCGGGCCTCCTCAATAAGAAGATGGTGCCTCTGCATATGAGCAGCCTCTGAAAACAGAGTGACAAGTCACAGACATGTTGTTTCACCCAAAGCAGCCTGGGACGTAGTTTCTACAGGAGCTGCAGAGCCCCATGCTTCTTGGGTTGAGAGGTAAATGGGTATACTGTAAATCCCCCTGTGATCCTCAGATGAAGAGCAGGATACAAATTTAATAAATAATTAGTAGCAGTACTAGTTTAAATATAGGGGTGGGGTGCTTTTAAGTCTTCACAATAGTACTTTTTCATACTCATTTGTTTGCAGGCAACAAAACAAGGAACAGCAACACTGTGCTTCATTTACGAGGGAGAACGTGTTGCCTCATGAGCTCTGGGATCACCAAAGTTATATCCTCAAACTGGGACTGATAACATCAATCTGCACTGAATTCTGCCTTGTATGGCGTGGGCACAAATGATGCATAACAGCTGTCTGCTGGAAAGGAATGTAATCACATAACAAAAGCTATATGGCTCTGGATCACTGAAATTCTTCTTGCAGCTGTCTACAATAACTATATATAAGTTTACCCCCCCAACCCCCGGTAATGGCTTCATCCACCTGTTTTGAGTTCAAGATTCTCCCTGCTCTCCACCCCCCCCCCAAAAAAATTACAGGTTCACACACAGAGCTGACCTAGTCATCCTATACATTTTGAGGGTCACATGAATTCCATGCAATGTGACTGCTGCAGTTGATCCCCATTTTTTTACACCATTGATTAGTTGGTGTGATCCAATTTTATTCAGGTTATTATTTAAGAGAAGATGCCTGTGAGAAGCTCGCAAGCAAGGCACGAGTGCTATAGTCACTCAGAATAAGCTCTTCGTTGGGCTGCTTGTTGAATGGTTGAATATGACACAAGGCCAAGTTAAAAACCCTTACAATCTTGGTATAAACCCTCACTTTATATCACTAGTTTTTAAAGATCCTTTAAGGCAGGAGAGGGAACCCCTATGGTCCACATGCTGATGGACTACAAGTCCCATCATCCCTGACCATTGACCAACTGGATAGCTCAGTTGGTTAGAGTGTGGTGTTGATAACACCAAGGTTGCAGGTTTGATCCCCAAACGGGACAGCTGCATATTCTTGCCTTGCAAGGGGTTGGACTTAGATAATCCTCAGGGTCCCTTCCAACTCTACAATTGTATGATTCTATGATTGGCCATGTTGATTGAGCTACATGTTGATGAGAGTTAGAATCCAACAACATTGCGGTGGGGAGCAATTTCCCCCACCCCTGATGTAAGGGCTGACTGAGGAGGCAAAAAGCTGACCAAACACAATGGCACATCGTCAGAAAGTCAACTTAACAGCACAGTCATGAAAGATGAAATCCCGGGGAAACAGAAAAATGGATCCATGATAAGATGATTAAAATGCCTGTTGGAGCAGAGCATTATATTAAAGTCATATTTTTGCAACATTAAAGTCATATTTTTTTTTAGATGTAAAGAGCTATCCAAATGATGGAGGGAAAACAACGATGGGAACATATATTCTGGCATGTTACAACAGCAGGCGGGCCAAGAATCTGAGGAGTGACCAGCTAAAGTATTTCAAAACATACATTAGGAGCAAGATGCCTGCCAGGGAATTGGTGGAGCTCAGAGACCACCAAAGTGCAAAGGCAGATTGGGGGTGGGGGAGTCAGTAAGCATCCATTGCAGTTCTTTTTAACTGCTTATTATTTGGCTATATGGATGTGCAATTTCTAATAGTTATATTCAAAGTGTACTAACTTTGAATTTTCATTATATACATTTAGCTACCTTCCTCAATCTAGTGCCCTTCAAGGTTTTGGTTGACATCTCCCAAGAGCTTCTTCCAGCATGGCCAATGGTCAGGAATGATGGGAGATTGTGGTCCAAAACTGTCATGAATCCCATGGGGCTTTCTTCAAGGAGATGGTCTGATCCCAAGGAGGATTGGGAGGAACCCAAAGAGTTTGAGCAAGATGACACTGGAAGGACCCTAGCGGGTTGGGGGAAGTGCTATGGAGTTTTCTAGAACACAGGTATCGATTGTGTTCTTTCCATTTTCACAACACTGCTTGGGATTTGAGCTCTGTGTGCAGTGCAACCCACGGTAGAATTCATTACTAATTCCTTTTTGTTGCTTATAAAGTATGGTCTGTATCCAACCATAACATGAACACTGGTAAATGGGTAACTGATTTATAGGTAGGAAAAATGAGGGGATCTGTGCACATTTATTGCTGTTTATAAAATTTCTTTTGGTAATCATTTCAAACTTTTTAAAAACATAATTATATTTATTTGAGAGGTCTGTTTTATTGTTGGCTTAACATATATTATAATTTGAAGCATATTGGGCAGGAAAACTGAGGGTATCTGTGTGCAGTTATTGCTGTGTATAAAAAGTTGCTTGGGTAGTCATTATAAGCTATCTAAAAGCATAATTCTATTTATTTAAGAAGTATGTTTTATGGCCAGTTTAATTTATTATATAAAGTGTTGCATTTTTTAGATAGAGACAATGCTCCTATGGTGTTGGGGATGGGATAAAGAAGGAAATGCCCTAGAAAATTTAGGACACTGGATCGAAAGAAACCTATTTGGATCCCAGGATTCATAGGTTGGCATGCACACATGTCCACAACCTTTAAGTCCCCTATTCTTCATGGTTCCAAAGGGCAACTTTGCAAAAGAACTGACCTCTGGACCTTTCTGGTTAGACACACAATGATGGCAGCAGGCATGTAGGGAATTTGCAGAATTGTAGAACTGAAGAGTTGGAAAGGAACATGAGGACCGTTGAATCCAATCCCCTGCAATGCAGGAATCTGTTGTCCAATATGGGGCACAAAGGCATGACCCTTAGTGATGTGCATGCAGGGAATCTCAGGTTCATTATCTGGAATTTCCAGACACAAAAGGATGAGGTAGCAGGTGATGAGAAAAGGAGCCTGCTGAGCTGCAGACAAGTCAGACTATATGATGGAACCAAGGGCTAAGCTTGATAGGCGGGATTTACATTTTCTTGTCACTGTGTTTCTTCTTGGGCTACCTATCTCTGCTTGCCTGCATGCTTGCCTTCAGGCCAACACCCCTGATTAAAACAAACTTAGATGGTGCCACATACTAAAATCACCCATACTTTCCCACAGATGACAATTCCCTATATAGTTACTCTATCATTTTGGAGGCTGGCTCTGGAATTATTGTGCAGTTATTGACTCCTGTGCCTGCTGCAGGAACATGCAACAAAGAAGACATATGTTTGTTCATGAGTAAAGGACCTCTGGACGGTTAAGTCCAATCAAAGGCGACCGTGGGGTTGTGGCACTCATCTCGCTTCGTGTTTGTCCACAGACAGCTTTCCGGGTCATGTGGCCAGCATGACTAAACCGCTTCTGGTGCAACAGGATACCGTGACGGAAACCAGAGCGCAAGGAAATGTTGTTTACCTTCCTGCCGCAGCGGCACCTATTTATCTACTTGCACTGGCATGATTTTGAACTGCTAGGTTGGCAGGAGCTGGGACAGAGCAATGGGACCTCACCCCGTTGCCAGGATTCAGACTGCCAACCTTCTGATCGGCAAGCCCAAGAGGCTCGCTGGTTTAGACCACAGCGCAACCCACATCCCAATGAGTCCATGTAAGGTAGCTATGACCCTTTTTTGGACAGAGATCATTGGGCCACTGTACTCCATGCTCCAGTAAGTTCTGGATTGCAGGCTGAGGTTCCATTCAGATCTCATATAACCCTATTTTTAAAACAGGTTCATTGGTTGCCAGTTCATTCCCAGGCCCAAGTTAACATGCTCATGTTGGTGTTTAGAGCCCTACACAACTCAGGCCCCAAATATCTAAAAGGCTTCCTCCTTCCCTACAGACCTTCTTGGGTGCTGAGATTGGCAGAGGGTGCCTTCTTGGTTGTTCCTTCACCCTCAGAGGCTCGGGAAGTGGTGGTCCAGGAGAGGGCATTCTCTGTTGGTGGCCGGGTGGCCCTGAAGCTGTAGAACTCTCTACCCGCAGAGGCACTTCTGTCACTTTCATTTACACTGATTTTGAGTCTTGTATATTTTTAGGACCAACCTCATTTTTGTGATGGTAAGTTGTTTTAAATTGTTTCTAATATTGTGCTAGAATGTTCTAACCCACCCTGAGAGCTTAGGGTGAGGGGTGGGTAAATAATGATGATGATGAGTTAAAAAAGGTAAAGGACACCTGGATGATTAAGTCCAGTCCAAGGCGACTATGGGGTGCTCATCTCGCTTTCAGGCCAAGGGAGCTGGCGTTTGTCCACAGGCAGCTTTCCGGGTCATGTGGCCAGCAGGACCAAACTACTTCTGGCGCAGTGGGACACCATGACGGAAGCCAGAGCGCACTGAAACGCCGTTTACCTTCCCGCTGCAGTGGTACCTATTAATCTACTTGCACTGGCATGCTTTTGAACTGCTAGGTTGGCAGGAGCTGGGACAGAGTAATGGGAGCTCACCCCGTCGCGGGGATTTGAACCGCCAACCTTCTGATTAGCAAGCCCAAGGGCCTCAGTGGTTTAGACCACAGCACCACGTGCATCCCCAATGATGAGGATAATAATGTATTTGTTTACAGAGATTATATCCTACAGCTTCAGTGTAGGTTTGTGCTTCCAGGGTGGCCAAGAGAGGAGCAGAAATCTTTTCCTCTGGTGCCAAATGGTGGTAACAACATCTCCAAGCAGACCTCCCTGGAGAGGACATTCCAAAGGCAAGGAGCCAACACAGAAAAGACTCTCTCGGGAGACCACCCATTTCCCTTAAAAGCCAAAGAAAGGCCTCAGATGATGCAATTGACAGCCCTGTAGGGAAATCGTTCATGAAGCAACATTCAAAATGTTTTCAAAAGATCAGCAGCTGCTTCTAATCTTTGGAAGGGCCTATCCATATGCATCTCTAATTTTAACATGAAGCAAGTCATCTGCAAAAAATTAGCTGCATTGGAAGATACAAATCTGTTTTTTGATCATACCTCAGCCAATCAGTATGGCTTTCCCCCTTCCTAAGATCTGGAAGCAATGCAAGGAAACAAACAGGAATCACCATGAAAACTAAATCCAAGCCAGTAACTCTTCTTCAAACTCTTTAGTCCTCTTTTTTGATTAGGCGCTCGAATGCTGATAGAATTTCCCCTTCTTACCACAGGCATTCCAGTGGCAATTCACATTCTCCAGCAGAAACGAAAGAGGATAAACTGCCCCTATAATCGTTTAATGCGCAGTAAGGATACTAAATGAAGGAATGTGATCCTCCCCACCACCTCCCAACTCATATGCATACATATTCATTCTCCTTTTATTTCAGCCAAAAGAACCAGGCTGAATTAATTTAAATAACTAGGGAAGTTGATATGGAAAATTGCAAGCAATATGATTTTCTATGAAAAGAAAATAATGTAATGGGGCCAGTTTGAAAGAACACCAAAGGCATTTTATTCACATTGCTTGTTCTCATTACTTTCAAAATACACTTATTTTTCTGCCTTGGGCCAGTTTCGAATGATCAGTCATTCCTTGCATAGTCAAGGAAGCTTGAATAAAGCTTTTTTTTTTTTTGCATTCGGAAAGGAAAGTAAGACATCTGTGTTGGGATCAGGAAAGGAATGAGAAAGACACAGGCGTCTATTTTGCAAATGCTTTATCCTGGGCTTTTGCATATGAGACACTTTGGACCCCCCATGCCTAACTCAACCTACCAGCCACACATGGTGGTTTCCACTGGATAGGCAAGAATCTGAAGCAGGAGGTTTGATGGGTCACCACCTGGCAAGCTATGTTTAGCTTGGAAGGTCATGAGTTGTGCAGCTCTGATTTAGACGCCATTCAGACACTTTTAATGGCTCTACTGATCCAAATAAGGATGGTGACTAACAAGAATAAAATGAGCACAATAATATATAATAAAATACACGAAAACAGCAATAAAATACAAAATAAGGAGAGTAAAAACAAAGCCTGCAAAAGATCAGCAAAATCAACCAATAAAGTAGCATATTTGTTTCCAATGCATTTATCAGCCAGATGCTTGCGTTAAGAAAAAATATCTACATGTAAAAAATAGAATAAGCATAGTGCATGTGCTGTGTGAGAAATCAGAAAGAGAGCAATTGTGAGATTAGAGAGTTAGATTGGGGTTGAAATCCCTGCTCAGCCATTGAATCACCTCAGACTGGTCACAGTCACTTAGCGTAACCTATTTCACATTGTTGTGGGGATAGAACTTTGTATCTTATCTTGAGCTCTTTGGACAAAAGGTGGGATAAATATGAAATAAGGTGAATGAATGAATGAAATAATTGACCTGAAGCAGTGGGCACAGGGAGGGATTGTTCATAAGATTGAAAGCAAGGTATGATCCAGGCCAGGGACCGAAACAGGGAAGGAGGGAGACACAAAGGAGGCAGGAAATGAGCAGAAGAGAAGTCTAGCAGGCTTAGTAGCTTCCTTCACCAACAATGATCCCTGAACTGAAGGAATGCAGGAGAGCAGGAAATAAGTGGTTCGTGGAGAAGGGCTGAAGTTCCATGATAGATAGAGCATCTGCATTGCATGCAGAAGGTCGCAAATTCAATCTCCAGGGTCTCCAGGGAGAGCTGGGAGGGTCCCCTGTCTGAGATCATGAAGAGCTGCTGCCAAGAAGTGTTGACAATACTGAACTAAATGGGCCATATACAGTAGAATTCTGGAGATAGGGGATGTGTTAGGGCAGGGGTGGCCAACTCCCAAGAGACTAAGATCTACTCACAAAGTTAAAAACTGGCAGTGATCTACCCCCTTTTGGGGGGTAAGTTAAGTTGTTAAGCTTTTTTTAGGGAGGAGGAAGGCCCATTTGGGGATTCAGGTCAAATTTGTTGAGCTTTTTTTTAGGGGAGCCAAAGTTGTTGAGCTTTTATGGGTCAAGCCAGTGATCTACCACAGACATCCAGTGATCTACCGGTAGATCACGATCTACCTGTTGAACATGCCTGTGTTAGGGCATTCACTCATATCATACAGTTTGGTGGTGAGGCCTCATGTGCTGCTCAGAAATCAGCTTCTTGCCTCCAGCAGTTGTGCATCCAAGTGAAGATCCATAGCTAGAGGTTACCGGTCTTTCAGTGAAGCCTGGTCGCCATTACTAATCTTACTGATCAACCTCTAATGAACTTTTTTGGAAGTCCAGGTTTCTCCAGAACATAGCTGAAAACCGCTGTACTAAATGACGGTCCAGCAAGACGGTCCTCCTTTGACATAAAGGAGAACTCTGTGTTCATTTTATTATTATTTTTCTTTGGATAAGATATACTTCTTTCTTTTAGGTACCTAAAGTTTACTGTTTGTTTCCCATAGCTGCATACACACAAGACCTACCCAAAGAATCCTGCAAACTGTAGTTCTTTAAGGATTCTAGGAATAGAAGGGCTGTGAAAGAATAACTACAGTTCCAATAATTTTTTGAGGTGTGTTGAATGTGCTTTAAAGGTCTGGTTACGTACATAGCAGGATGTATGTTACTAGATGCTTTATTTCATTTTTAAATAACTTTTTGCTTTTATTAGGAAAATTTATTTATCTTGTGGAGCTAAGTTCCAGAGAGGTGGTTGTGTTAGTAAGAAAGTCTCGTGGCACCTCTAAGATGTGCAAAGTCTCGTGGTACCTCTAAGATGGGTAACTAGAATCCATTTCACCCGATGCATGAAGTGTAACAAAAGTGTTTCACACACAAATGCAGGTATAATGAGCAGCGGGAGTAAACAGTAGGGTCAGATGACAATGAAATAAAAAAAGGCACAATCGATGTCAATTCAGTTAAAGGTTAAGTATATGCAAAATATACACAATATGCAAAGTTCACAACAACTGTAACTGTAACCATCCTAGTGTTGCTTAAGATGCCTGCAGTGAGATATATATCTCTTCAAGTTAAATAACCGACCTCCTTCATAACTTGAAAGGTCATGTGGTTCAGTGGTAGAACACATTCTTTTCATGCAAAACATCCCAGGCATTTCCAGATATAACTGGGAGAGATCTCACCTGGAATCCTGGAGAGCAGAGGCCACTCAGCATAGACAAGACTGAGCTAGATGGACCAATCGCCTGATTGCTTATAAGGTAGGCATTCTATGAAATTGTTCAAGAATGACAACTTTCAGGTTTGCAGCAAAGAATTCTGGGAAGTTTTGAAACATTCGCCCACTGGTGTGTCCACTTAGTCTTCAAGGTGCCATATCAAGTCTTGGTCTTCTTTTTGTGGCCCTCTGATATTGAGGGTTCCTTTTGCTTGACCTGTGCTGCAGCAGATATGGTTTAATTCCTTCTAAATTCAAAACACAGCACCCAAGACACAGTGGGTGGGATTCAACTAAGTGTTACTCTGAATAGACTCACTGAAATTAACCAGCATGAGTATTCTAGATCTATTAAAGTCAATGGTTTTACCCTGAGTAAGGCCAGCTACAATGTTGAATACTACCCTTAGTTTTAAGAACTGTAAGCTAGGATGTAATTTGTAGGCAGGCTCCCATTATGTGTTAACATATGCTCCCTTTAAAGGACAAAATGAAACATCAGTTATTGGGGTCTTGGGGGAGCACAAATAAAGCATTGATTTATAGAGGGAAATGATGTATTCATTCTATGGGGGGGGATTAATGAGCACCCTTGCGTAAATGAAATGTGCCTGAACCGAGTCTGTGCCTTTTGCCTCAGTTGTCAATGCCATTAATCAGGAGCTATAATTTGTGCGTGTGGAATATGTAATGGAAATGAAAACACATATTCTGCGGTAACTAATCCTTCACTCGCAGTTAACTCCGTTTTACAAGATGGTATTGTGCCCTTAAAAAAGCAGTGTGCCCTTAACAGAAAGAACTGTATTTCATTACTATCAAATACTGCTGCTTAATTTATAATCCTTTTTTACTGACATGTCTTAAATGCTCCATGGTCCAGCTTGATACTCTACCGTCTACCACACAACTTAGGAATGTGGGAAGTTTCACAGTAAAGGAGCAGGTACCATTTCTTCTGGGACTCCCCTTGACTCATTATGGGAAGCTGGTTGTTCACAGCCAAGGTTGTCTCTATATGGGGCATATGGGATGGTGAAGAGTAGGCATGGACTGAAACATACTGCAGTTCAGAGACAGTGAAGACACTCCGCTTCTCAGAAGCGGTAGGACCATTCAATGACCTGCTGCACCCAAGGACCCAATAAGTCTCCAACAAATGGATAGAGGGTGCATTCAGATATTCAGTGCATTTGTGTTCCTGGGTATAATGTCTCATTTCCTAGCATACCTTTCACACTGCAGTACCTGTTGCATTATGGAACTGTGGCTTTTTGACCGATATGCCAACATATCATGCTGAATTTCATTCACATCAGAGGGCATGGTGCGACACAACAAACAACATTGGACAGTATTGCTACCCCCCACCCTTTCTGCACATGTGTGTTTCTGTTCCCTCATGAAAACAGCAGGGAAGAAGAGGAGGAGGAGGAGGAGGAGGAGGAGGAGGAGGAGGAGGAGTTTGGATTTGATATCCCGCTTTATCACTACCCGAAGGAGTCTCAAAGCGGTTAACAAACTCCTTTCCCTTCCTCCCCCACAACAAACACTCTGTGAGGTGAGTGGGGCTGAGAGACTTCAAAGAAGTGTGACTAGCCCAAGGTCACCCAGCAGCTGCATGTGGAGAAGCGGAGACGTGAACCCGGTTCACCAGATTACGAGTCCACCGCTCTTAACCACACCATGCTGGCTCTCAAAGAAAGAACTGGATGCTGGTATACCACCCCAAATTTCATCACTTTGCTCTCATGATTTTCCAGGTTGTGGGGGCTGCAAACAGATTTTTTTTTTTTTATGGAATCAAATAACACAGCAGAAATGAATGCTAAACATGAACTATTTGATTTGATTTATTGCATTTCCTTAGAGCTATATATTGCAGATATTAATGCTACCCAGCCTGAAGCGACTGGATTCATAAAAACTGACTCCTTTTTGGAATAAAGCCATTCTCAAGGATAGGCTTAAGTCGCCTTAGGATGCATTGTTGCACCCTTACCTGTGTGCTGCAGGTAATAACTAGAGATCTTCTGTCTGGTTGCTTGTGTTGTTTATGTTGCAGTAAGGATGTTGACAGAAATTGCAAAAATGATAGCTGAAATGGAAAGTCAGCCTCATCTCTCAGCTTAGCTATTATTTTCTTTTTTGTTTGCGGTGAAAGCTTGCGGTTGGTGTTCTGCACAGACAGAAAATGGGAAGACGCTAACAGAGTGTGTTTCCCCCTTGAGGCCAGCATACCCACCCAGTTTCACTGATGGAAACGAACTATTTTTAGAGAACACAAAGGGATGCTTCAGGCTTTCTGTCTTCCCTGGCCCAATAATCTGCTTCTGAAGTATGATCACCATATACATTTGGGGCACGTGGTTTTCTTCTGTGTTTTTATAAGCAAAAATGGAAACAAAAGAGGCTTCTAAGTGCTGCTAATTTAAACTATTTGAAGTGATTACAGCTTCGAAACATCTAATATCCTTTTGATGACACATACTTCTAATTTAATTGACGACAAGCTATTTGACCGCAGGACAGGTTGGTGATAATGATGGCTGCACATTTCAAGAACATCAGATCCATTACCTTAGTGGGACTTTATCGCATTCTGTAGTGTTGGACACCAATTATTTTGCCCATTTTTAGGATGGGATGGTGGTGAAAGATTAGATAACATAATTTTTCTACACATTCAGATATAATGTGGCATATTTGTTTTTAAATACATGCTTGATATTTTCTTGCTTCAAAAAGTGGTATTTATGTTTGAAATACTGAATATTTAGACATGGTAAGAAGCTGATGGGAACCTCTTGGGGTGGGTATGGCAAAATTTCAAATAAATATATGTGATCCTTCATTACATCTTCCTAATATGGTATTTATTCCAAGGAAGTTTCCATCAATCAAGTGTAAGGTTTATACATCAGATGATACAACTTTCCCCCTGCCCTTGCATTAGGTGAACGTTACTCTATCATTCGAGCATGACGGCAAATGAAGGAAAGGAAAATAAGCTCACTGGATGAATTGTGCTCCATGTGGAGTTTGCTGTTGAATTTATGGTAGGCATACTTCTGCCTACAGCTTATAGTGACAGTATGGTGAGAATCCTCATTCATGATTTAAGACATGAGATGTTATCTTTCATGTACATGCTAGGAACTACTTTAGAACCCAAGTCCAGTATCCCTTCTATATTGCTTCAAAAATATGACATGAACAAGTGGGATCTCCAATCCGCAAGAGAATGTGCAGTTTGCAGTGCTGCTGTTCAGGATGCCGGCCAACCAGCCATGCCCTTTCTTAAAATGCTTCATCCCATCCCTAGTTTCCCACACCCCCCCAACAGGAAGTCAGAATTGGCTACTGAGCAAACTCATCCACGTTGGACTGTTTTTGTCCCCCCCCCCTTTATGATTTCTTTTTTAAAAGAATGTTTTATATTTCTGCAAACTTTGGGGCTCCCCCATGCTTGCTGCTGCCTCTCCTGTGTGCATGCTCAAATACAGCGGCAAAATGTGGCTAATGAATGTAATACAGTGGTACCTCGGGTTAAGTACGCTTCAGGTTAAGAACTCCGCTAAGAACAGAAATCGTGCTCTAGCGGCGCAGCGGCAGCAGGAGGTCCTATTAGCTAAAGTGGTGCTTCAGGTTAAGTACGCTTCAGGTTAAGAACGGACCTCCGGAACGAATTAAGTACTTAACCCGAGGTACCACTGTAAATGCATTATTATTTGGTAGCATTTATTACATTCATTACCTACATGTTGCCACTGTATTTGAGCAGATATTGTTAAAGATAGGCTGTTTCTGAAAGCCAACTATACCAGTTGGATTTCAGCAGAGTAAGCGCAGTCACAGCGGAAACTTCTTGGTAGCAGTTGAAAGCAAGCAGCCTAACACAGGAACTTACAGCCACTAGTACTGAGTAACTATATACAGGTTTATTTACAAGAAAACAACAAACAGTACATAGAACAGTAATTCTCTCTACCTCTAACAAACTCCAGCACACTCTCTCCACACCTTCCACCATCTCCTATCTCTCCACACAGAGCACATTTTGGTCTCAGTCTTTATTGTTCTCTCCACCGATCAATTAGCTGTTGCTGCGATGAAGCTGAGTCATTCCCCAGGTGCTTGATTGGTGTGGTGTGTTGAGCTGCAAGTTCACACAGAGGTCAGAACCCTAACACCCCCTCACAGCGAACACACCTAAACAATGAGCTCCTGAGCATAAGCAAAGTGTTTTTAACTTATTTTTTCAAACAAACCCAGATTTTCGCACATTAGTTTGTTTTTTACACGTGCCAACGGTTTGGTCATGACGTCTGCAATGTTCTGATCACTGGATACATAAACACATTCAATTGCCTTGTTCTCAACATTGCATCTCACATTTTGATATTTTACAGATACATGTTTTGACTTCGACTTAAAGCTCTGTGTATTGCTTAAAGTGATACAAGCTTGATTATCAACATAAACTTTTACAGGCTCATTATGATATATTCCTAGATCATTTAACAATTGTCTGTAAAAACACAATTCATTACACAATTCGCTCAGAGCGGCGTACTCGGCCTCAGTGGATGACACACTAACAATGGATTGGCGTCTTGATTTCCATTCAATTAGAGCTCCACCAAACATGATCACTAGACCGGTAACTGATTTTCGACTAGGTAAATTTGCCCAGTCACTGTCTGAATAGCATTGTAACACCTCTTCACCTGTTGAACTAAACTTCAACACATAGTCAATTGTGTGTTGGAGATAGCGAAAAACACGCTTTACAGCTTTCCAAGCACTGACTGTTGGTTTAGCAACTTGTCTTGAGAGAATACCAACAGCATAGCTTAAATCAGGGCGACTCCACTGTGCTAGATATAGTAAGCTTCCAATCGCTGACTGATACAGCTCTGGCTGATCAAACTCTGTGCTGTCATCAGTATGCAGTGACTTAATGAAACCTGGCTCCATGGGTGTGCTCACCCCTTTGCAATTCTGCATGCCATAATTATTTAACATCTGTTTGATTTTGCTTTTCTGACTTATCAAACAACTGTTATCATCCGCCCAGCACGTTTCCAAACCCAAATACATTTTTACAGGACCAAGGTCTTTAACCTTGAACTTTTTAGCTAATTGTGTAGCAAACTTTTCCGTCTGTGTTCCTGTGTTACACATGTGTAAAAGGTCGTCAACGTAAATTATGCAGAACTGTTGTGACAAACCTGACCCTTTAACATACACACAGTTATCAGCAATGCTGCGCTGGAAACCAAGTGAACTTAACACACTGTCCAGACATTTGTTCCAGGCATTTGCTGACTGACGTAGCCCATAAAGTGCTTTGTTCAATTTCCACACTTTATTTGCTCCTGTCTCAAAACCTGGTGGTTCTGCTAAATAAATGTCTTCTGTTAAAGAAGCAGGTAAATACGCAGTTTGAATGTCAAAATGGTTGACCCTGAGTCTGCGTTTAGATGCAATCGCCAGCAACAAACGCACACTACCACTTCTGGCTGTGGGAGCAAAAATTTCGTCAAAATCAAGTCCTGGTCGTTGTGAAAAGCCTTGGGCTACAAGTCTTGCCTTGTATTTGTAACCACCTACCAACAAAGGCTTTAGTTTGTACACCCATCTGCACCCCACAATTTTGACTCCTTTGGGTGGTGACATGGCTGTAAAAACATCATGTTCTCTAAGAGAACCCATCTCTTCCCTCATGGCCTGCATCCAGAGACTTGCTTGTTCCTCTGGAAGATTTAAAACCTCCTGGAAACTCTGAGGTTCACAGGCTACATGAAAAACATTGGCTGTGTCAGGGGAAAAGCTTTTCGGAGGAATTCCCTTGTTCTCCCTCTTAGAACGTCTTGGAGAAAAACTTTCTTCCTCTTTACTCTCATCCCCCTCAGACTCTAGCCTCCTTTGCCATTGCTTGGCAATAGGCGAACTATCCTCCTGCTCTGAGTCTGAGGACAACACTCTTTTCTTTCCTCTTTGCGCCTGCAGTTCCTTATCTTCCTCCCCCTCAGAATCTGTACTCCCTCCTATTTGCTCTTTAGTGCCCGTAAACTTTTGAGAAGATTGTAACCAGACTTCTGAGTTAGCGTGTAGTTTCTCCCAGCCTTTTTGCTCACAAAATGTTGCGTTTCTGGAGATTACAAGCCCACTCTGCCCTTCAGCAAACCGGTACCCTTTGCCAAGATCTTGGTACCCGACAAACACAAGCAGCTTGGACTTAGGGTCACCTTTGCGTCTCTGGGCTTTAGGAATGTGTACCCAGGCCTGTACTCCAAATGTACGCAGGTGGTCAACCTTAGGCTGTTTCTTAAACAATTCAAAGTATGGCGTTGTACCAATGGCACTATGGAACAACCTGTTCTGTAAATAATTCGCGGTTAACATTGACTCCGCCCAATAACCCAATGAAAGACCTGCGTCCTCAAGCATGGCATACATCATATCCTGTAAAAATCTCCCTTTTCTTTCTGCAAGGCCGTTCTCTTCAGGACTAAAAGGATTTGTTTTCCTATGCCCTATGCCCTTCTTTTGAAGCCAATTCTGGAATGCTCCAGCCAAAAATTCCCCTCCTCTGTCTGATTGGAGTTTTCTGACTTTACGGTCAAATTGCCTTTCAACCATAGCAACCCAACCTTTAAACTTGGTGAAAACTTCACCTTTATGCTTCATTGGATAACACCAGCCAAAACGCGTGGCATCATCCACAATTATAAGGGCAAAACGTGAACGGCCCCTGCTCTCAGGGAATGGTCCTGACACATCAGCATGGACTAGCTGAAATGGGATTTCAGACACCCTGTCACTTTTAGGATAAGAACCTCTGTGACTTTTAACCTTTTTGCAAACGTTACAGTCCAAATACCTTTCACAATTCTGCAACTTGCATCCTTCAGTTAAATCAGGCATTTTTAACACATTTTTCCAATTAGCATGTCCTAATCTGCGGTGAAGTAAATGAATACAATTTTTGTGCATAGGCTCATTCTTAAACACATTTTGAGCATTACTAACTACTGCAGAACATTCAGAACAGTCTCTAAGCACAAATAACCCATTCTCTGGAATAGCTGTACCCAGAGTCTCTCCGTCCTTCTTAATCACACAGCAGTTGTCTTCAAAATGAACGCCAAACCCGGCTCTCATCAAACACGACACTGACATCAGATTACTGCGCAGTGACGGTACACACAGTACATTGTCCAGGTTGGAGCGTAAACAGGCAACATAGACAGAACCCCCCGACTGTACCTCGGATTTTCTGCCATCAGCCAACGCTACCTGGCTGCGCGGTGTTGAACCCTTAGCAACAAACAACTCCTCTGAGTTCACAATGTGCCGAGAGCTCCCTGAGTCAACCACCCAGGTGTTCACCCTCTCGTCGGCACACTGCGCCACGGCTGTTACAAGCTGAGCCGACTGCTTGTTCTTGCCAAACCTTTTCTTCTTCTGCTGCTGCTGCTGTCGCTGGCCCTGGGATCTGTTCACTTCCGGACATGCGGCCTTAAGATGCTGTTTGGACCCACATCTATAACACCGACGAACAGCATATGCAGATTCATCACCAGGCACTGGACGCTGGCGCTGTTGTGGCTGCTTCTCTTGCTTCTCCCCCGGACTGTCTGCATTTCTTGCAAGCCGACCGCTTGCCGAAGCTTCCGAAGCTTTATCCTCCCGCTTCTGGGCTTCCTCAAGCAAACGCCCGGTCACGAGGCTAAGAGTCAAATCCTGCTCACGCATAGCTTCTAGCGTCAACACTAAAGTGTCCCAGCTTTCAGGAAGAGAGTTTAGGATGATGCATACCTTTTCCTCCTCATCCAGGACACAGTCTCTTTCCTGCAGCGCCACAAATTTCATTTGCAAACTGTGCAAATGATCCTGCATGGAAACCCCAGGTTGCAGCCTTGCTCTATACAGCGACTTTCTGATGGAGAGTCTGGAATTAGCAGTCTCACGGACGTGGAGATGCTTCAACGCCTCCCACACAGCCTTTGCAGTCTTATGCGCACGTACATACGGCAACTGGGAGTCGTCTAAACCAAGTATGATGGTGGCCCTTGCTCTTTGGTCTTGGTCAAGCTCTTCCGCATCAGGCTTAGCGGGCGGTCTGTGCACTGCTCCCCAGAGATGATCCCTCTGGAGCACAGCCTGCATCCGCTCTGACCAAAGCAAGTAGTTGTGGTCGTTCAGGCGCTCAAAAGCCATTGGATAAGGATGCGAAGCCATCTGAGAGCGATGTTCCCAACAGCAAGGACAGCAAGCACAGGAACCAGCTACTCACAGCTTCCGATAGAGAGAGGACAGAACCACAGCACCCAGCTTCCAACCGCTTCAACTGTAGTCTGTTCTTGGCAGCTCCAAGTGTCAACAGCTTCCCCAGCTTCACCAGCTTACTGCCAACCTGCCAACCAAGTCTACTGGGCCCATAACCTGTTAAAGATAGGTTGTTTCTGAAAGCCAACTATACCAGTTGGATTTCAGCAGAGTAAGCGCAGTCACAGCGGAAACTTCTTGGTAGCAGTTGAAAGCAAGCAGCCTAACACAGGAACTTACAGCCACTAGTACTGAGTAACTATATACAGGTTTATTTACAAGAAAACAACAAACAGTACATAGAACAGTAATTCTCTCTACCTCTAACAAACTCCAGCACACTCTCTCCACACCTTCCACCATCTCCTATCTCTCCACACAGAGCACATTTTGGACTCAGTCTTTATTGTTCTCTCCACCGATCAATTAGCTGTTGCTGCGATGAAGCTGAGTCATTCCCCAGGTGCTTGATTGGTGTGGTGTGTTGAGCTGCAAGTTCACACAGAGGTCAGAACCCTAACAGATATCTCTATTGCAACACAGGGGTTTGTTTTTGTCACCCCTGTGTGCATGGCTGGTGCCATTCTGGCAACATAAGCAATGACATTCACCATCTGAACATAGTTACAGCTACCTGAAGGGCTTATTGGTTTTGCAAACCAAAAGTGGGGACGTAGGATGAAGAGGAGTTGTTACTTACCTGCGTAGAATGCACTGTTACGAGAATTCATGAGCAATACTCAGTGAATATGGAAATCACTGTGGGATTGTAACCAATGGGTTGAAGATCAGTCGCTGATATTTAGGGAATGAATGTTTCACTGCATCATAGTCAGAAAAATATGATTTTGTTAGAAGTGAAATGCTGCTGCTGCAGAAACTTGTTAGCTGCTTGCTACCCAAAGGTCTCCAAGTAACAATACATTTAAATTATAAACATCAATGCACCATGCAAAGTGGCTGTGTACTTTGCTGTGAAACTTGGTTTTTAGCCTTCTTCTCTGTTTAGCTTTCTTTAGTGTCTTTGTGTGCTGGTGATTTTAGTAACTGGGGTGCTATGCAAATATTTCCTATGCAGAGTAGATCCATCAGACTCAGCTGATTTAAGCTGCTATGTCTGTTGATTCAATAGCTCTTCTCTGAATAAAACTATTGTTGGATATAACCCTCGAGTTTCACGACAAGGGTGGAGAACCTTTCGTCTCATGAGTTAAGTGCAGCCCACATGATAGAAATTAATAAAATTATGCGAGGCATGGAGAAAAGTGGCTGGAGAAATGTTTTTCTTCCTCTCTCATGACACTAGAACTCGTGGACATTTTAATGAAGCTGAACGTTGGAAGATTCAGGAAAGACAAAAGGAAGAACTTATTCACACAGTGAAGAAACTATAGGATGCATCCATGGGCGTAGCCAGGACTTTTGTTGGGAAGGGGGCAGCCAAAGTGAGCTTTTTTAAGGAGATTGCTCCCTAAAATTGTGGAGCATTTTTGGGGAAATCACAGGTGAAATTACCCCTAAGAAGAAGACATTACAGGGGGCTGGCTTTGGGGGGCACCAGTGGCGGAGCTTCATTCTCTGGCACCAGGGGTGGGGAGCAGGCAGGGGCGGGGCTGGCACGCGTCCCGGGGGTGGGTCAAGCTGCCCAAAGGGGCGGGGCACGCATACTGGGGTGGGGTGCGCAGCCTGCGGGGGCAGGGTGCCCAGCACGGCCGGGGGGCAGCTGCGATGGAACCCCCCGGGATCTCGGCAATGGGGGTGGTGCGCTCCCATTGCCCCCACCCACCACCGCCCCTGGGGGGGGCAGGCTTCTGCTGGGAGGGGCAGAACCGCAGTTTATTGAGTACTTTCTTTTTATAATTTTTTATTTGATTTTCCAAAATAGAAAAAAGAAAGGGAAAAAATAAAAATAAACTTACACCAAAAGATCATACAAATCCCATATGTTCAGATTTCTCTGGATCTCCTGACTTCCCCCCATCCCATCCATGGGTCCTCTTAATTCTATTTTCAACTGCATATCAATACTTCTCCGATTTTTCATCTTCCTAAGTTATCTGTACTTTCTATTACATTACAAGTGCATTTAGAATCCTGCTAATGTTTTTGACCTGTTTGCAATGATTTTGTGTATACATTATAAACATTTCCCATTCTTTTTTAAAGTTCTTGTCTTCTTGGTTCCTGAGCTTCCCAGTTAATTTTGCCATTTCAGCATAGTCCATCAACTTGATTTGCCATTCTTCTTTGGTTGGGATTGTCTCTTCCTTCCATCTCTGGGCTAGCAACATCTGAGCAGCCATTGTAGCAAACATGAAGAGTTTCTTCTGATCTTTTGGGATCTCAGTACCTATAATTCCTAGTTAAAAAAGCTTCTGGTTTTTTTTTAGGAAAGGTTATTTTAAACATTTTTTTCATTTCATTATATATCATTTCCCTTTTTTTATTACATTACAATTCCACCACATATGATAAAAGGTATCTTCTTTTTCTTTGAATTTCCAGCATATATTGGTACTTGTTCTATACATTTTTGCTAATTTTACTGGGGTTAAGTACCAACAATACATCATTTTAATATTGTTTTCTTTCAATGAAGAACATGTCGTAAATAGTTTATTGAGTACTTTTAATGCTTTTCATGAACGCATCCTCACAGAGCTTGGGGAAGGAAGTGTGTCTGTGTATAAAGTAGAAGTCTGGAAAGATCTGTTCTTGGTGCAAAGATCCTTGCAACTTTTTCTATGGTAGATTACAACTGCCATCACATACCGTGGGGAATAAATTGTCTGTGTGTTTCAGTTCCTAGCAGAGGCTAGGAAAGTTAACCTGCTATGTGTTAGTATCCACACTTCCGCCAGATTGATTTATATGCCAGAAAGGTAGACCTTTCTGAATTAGATACTGTAAAACAGATATAGACAAATATTTCAACATACGGGCTATATTTCGTACAGTTCTCAGATTATTCCAGTTCCTCCTTTTCCCAATCTTGCCACATTTCGCATCCATTGTTTTTTTTTACTTTTTAAGTCCTCACAAAAACTCATCACCTATTTACCCATGCACATTCCTCCTAAGATACACATTTTCATAGGCAAGTTTACCTGATATACACAGCTTTCTAAGCAGTTTTGCCTAATGTGAAGCATTTTGCACCATATTTTCACTAATACATGCATTTTAATGCACATTTCCCCCCCCCAGTACACATAGATTGTTATTCACCCGCTTTGCAAGATTCAGAGAAGAATACATATAGAAAGATGGGGTTTTGGTTTGTGCATTGTTTCAGGAAGTGTGAATTAAGTAAGTTGGCATCAAAACTGCGAAGCAAGCTGGATTTCTCCCTGTCCCTACTGTGAGGTGAGGTAACTCCCCATGCCTACTCCCCCCCCGCCTGTGCCCTTGGTCCATTTGGGAGGATGCCAGCCCCATGCCAATCATCAGCCGTGGGAATCTGGATGACCACTTCCCTTTCCCCTTTGAAACAGGTATAGTAAGTCATTCCTGCCTGGCCAGCCCAAACTCTCCAGAGACACCTGGGTTGCTTGGCAAAGGGGTGACTGTTCTTCTCATTCTCTCTGATCAGAAGCTAACCCTCAAGAGATGTGGCATGTTTTTCTGCACCTCCATGGCTGCATAAGGCACCAGTATCAACCACTGGGGGAGGCCTAGATGAAAAGCTTCCATGGGATGGATGTGGTCCATTGATATAGTTTGCCCAATCCTGCTGTAAAAGATGGGTCTGGGGTGTTTTTTTTTTTAATGAATCCCTTCACTGCTGGACACGGCGTTTTTGAGAACTGATTGCATTTCTCAAAATGCACAGTTAGGAAACCTTTAGCTTGGGCCCCATACATGAACTCCTTTAGGGATTATGACTATAAATTATCCTTAAATGCCGGTTTCCCCCTGAGAAAGCCTGGAAGCACTTGAAGAATTTACAATGAACGATTGTCATCCTCGGATACGATGTTGAATTTGCAATAAATGAGAGATGAAAAATGAGTTTGCTTCCCCTCGGGTTTTTGCAGCGTCCAAAGAGATTTGCAAAACCTGGGTGGGACTCCCAAGACTGAGCGCTCATGGAAAGCAGTTTGCTATACTGGGGTGGTCCCATGTTTTTCATGTTTCCAATAGCAATTTGGCTGCCTGGAACAGAGGAAAGTTGACATGAAGAAGTCATCAAGGAAAATCTAAGTTATCATTTTGCATTGGCACAATTCCAGAGTCATAAGCTATCATATATATATATTCATTCCTATATCATGCTGCCAGTAACTGATATGATACCTGGATGATGTACTTCCTTTGGGTGGACATAGTTAATTCAGGACCTGATACTGATCATTTGCCCCAGTGGCTTGCTAATAATGCTTATGGTAGGAAATATCCATTAATTTTCTGCCCCCATGTGGGGGTGGACAGAGAAGAGATTCCAACAAACCAAAACATTGCCTACACAGATGACAGCACTCTGTCAACACTTGACTTTGGAAGCAATGGACTCTGGGAAAGGTTGCACTACCCATAGGAAGCAGAGAATGCAGAGGAAAGAAGCCAGACCTTTTGAGCCTTCCTGGCAGGAAAAAAAGGAGTAAAAAACTGACTAGTGCACTTAATTCCTGTTTGTTTATCAAAAGCATTTTTACTCAGTTTCAGCCAAAAAGGGCTCTCAAGCAGCTTACAAGCCAGTAATAAGACAATCCCCGCCTTCAGACTCACAAGGTAGAAGAGAAGACATGAAAGGAAAAGGGATAGGGAGAAGGGGAAAAGTGAACTCAGTCATTAGTTCTTAGTTACATTAACTAGTTACTGTATGGTTAATGACCAGCAGGAATGGGAAGAGTTCAGTGAAAGGAGAACCCAATAGTTGCTGCCTTCTGAGCTGAACTGATGAAGAGGACCTGCTCTCCCATATTTCCTTCTGTTATATATGACTGTTGCTAGATGACAGTTAAGGGAGGAGCCTCATATACTCAGGTTTCTAGTGTCGGCATCTGTCTTCTCAAGGGGGTGAAGTCAAACCTTTGGAGAATCACTGCGCCCGCTGTGGGTGCAGAAACAAGTAACTCATAAACTGCTGCCTCCCGTGTTGTTGTTACTGCATTAGCAGCACCGAAGCGACCTTTCCAGCATTGTCAGTGTATATGGAGGTCCTGGGATGCCCAGATGACAAGACCCCACTCTCGTCCTCACTGATGTGGTCCAAAGGAAAGCATTTCCCTCAACAGCACATGCAGAAACCGCCTTCTTGGCCGTTGGATCCTTATTGATCTTGTCCATTCAATCTACTGGAGCCTGCCTTTGCATGCAGGTGAAGACCCTAACTCACTGAGGGTTTGAGACCCATTGGCTACCCTCACCTGGTTTAGCCGGCCAGTTGAAGCTGTTTCCCAGGATGTGGCCACTGTTCCATGCTGAGAGCTTCGAGGAGCCACAGGTGAGAGCTGAGTGTAGGGTGGCGACCCAAAGTGGACAAACTTCCCCAGAAGGATCGTGATATGTCTAGTGCTCTTGGAAATAATAAAGACCTGCAATTTATTATTTTAATAGCTATGTTTTTTTGTAACTGGTCCAGATGCTATTTAGTAAATAGCTGAGGTCCAGTGCCGAGGGCCTTCTGGAGGTTCCCTCACTACGAGAAGCCAAGTTACAGGGAACCAGGCAGAGGGCCTTCTCGGTAGTGGCACCCGCCCTGTGGAACGCCCTCCCAGCAGAGGTCAAAGAGAACAACAACTACCAGACCTTTAGAAGACATCTGAAGGCAGCCCTGTTTAGGGAGGCTTTTAATGTTTAATAGATTATTGTATTTTAATGTTCTGTTGAAAGCTGCCCAGAGTGGCTGGGGAAACCCAGCCAGATGGGTGGGGTATAAATATTAAATTATTATTATTATTATTATTATTATTATTATTATTATTATTAATGTCCGGCTGTAAATGCAAATAATACATAACTGATTAAATAAGTATTTTAAATTTCCCTTAGGCTTCACTTAAGTTATGAGGTAGTGCAGACATTAGGCTTTGCGTATACAACAAACATCTAATGCACTTAACCCTCCTCCCCTGTCCAATAATCTGGGGAACTGTACGTTGCCAAGGGAGGTGGGAATTATAGGTATGTGTAAACTACAATTCCCAGGATTCTGAGGCAAGGGACTGGAATTATGCACTTTAAATATGTGGTGTGTCTGCAGTCTTATTTATGGTATTCTGCACTCAACATATCCCGGTGGTGTTGTGAGGCTATGCAAATTCTTCACAACCAAAGTTCACATTCAGCAAAGCTGCTGATTTTTTAAATAACTCGCCTACCTGAAAAATGTGAATTTCATAAGTGCCCCCCCGTCACTGCTACTCCTGCATCTTAATTGAAGAAATGTCGTGGAGATTGACCTGGAGAATGTGCAAGGGGGGGAGATTAACATAAAGGGAGATTGACAAAGGATGACCTGCATTATTCATCGCCCATTTAATTCCCCATAGGAGCCCTTGGACGGTTACTATACTTTATACAGACAGACTAGACAATCTTCCTGTGATATGGCAGCCAAATCCTGCCAGTCATATCTTGGTCTTGTCAGGAGAAAATCTAACTGTCATCAGAACAGCTGCATCATCATTCTGTTCTGTTTAACATCATCTTCGTACATGTTTGACTTCGGTTCCATTTAATTTAATCTCCTTGCATTGTTTGCTAACGCTCTGTAGGCTATGAGGAGAATATCCACACACGGAGGTTCCTTCAGGTCTTATTCACATGTGCATCAACATGACTCAGTATTTCTAGTGCTGCCCCAGATTGAATTTCAGGTAGGGGTTGCTTTTCTGAATGTTCCCCCCATAAAGACAAAACCAAACCCTAAACTGCCCTTGCAGGTAGAAATCTAATGAAGACTTGAAGCTTTCTCCACGAGAGAAACTATTTTATTGATTTATATAGCGTTCATAATTCAACACAGGAGAAGCAAGAGAGAAAGGGGATGGAAGGGGAGACAGGGGTGAACTGGGAAGGGAAAATGTGATTGTTTCAGTTACACATGCTTAGCTACAATAGTTCAGGGCAATTGGGGAACTGAGCCAAAGGCCTCACGGAAAATGTGGATTTTGAGCAGGGATTTGAAAGAAGCAAGCTGGTGACATCATGCAGGTGCTCTGGAAGCGAGTTCTAAACCCCAGCTTCAATCCGCTTTTACATAAAAGAAACTGTCTTAACTTCCTCTTTCCTATTAAGCATGCCACCCACTGAATGTCTGTCTTGCCTCTTCTCCCACACAAAACCCTTGCAGGCTTGCCAGTCAAGAAGTTTATATAAAAAGCAGGTTAAAAACAACTTCTCCAAGCATTGTGGAAGAATGAGCATGTTCCTTGTTGCCAGGATGCATTTGAAACATATATTCTTCCCTCCTGTGTTGAAGGAGTCGTACATATAGCCAGATCTGTATTTGTTTATTTTCCCGAAAGAGGACAAGCACCATCAAGGCTATTCAGCTCCACAGCAAAGCAAATCTTCTGCAGTCAAGCTATCCCCAACCTATTCCAATCTGGTTTAAGGCCCAGGTTTGGCACGGAAACAGCCCTGGGTGATGATCTGCATCAGAAAAGTGATGGCGGAATGTGATCTTGTTGAATTCTCAGCAGCTTTTGATAGCATTCAAAATTTGGAATTGGAGGCAGGGTGATACAGTGGTTTCCTACCTCCCAAGTGCCCTGGGGGGGAAATGGACACCCTGTTTTCTCATGCAAGATCATGGCGGCCATTTTGGATGCTGCTGTAGCGTTCATCCATTTCTGGGGAAAATATGACTGTGCAGGAGTGGGGAAAGGGTTAATTGGCTGACCATTGGCTGACCAATGAGAAGCCGGAGGAGCTTAGGGGCTTTGAAACCCAACCTAGAAGGGGGGGGAGTTGGCAGTTGAGGAGGGCAGTTGATGGGAGACAGTTGGTTGAAGCAGTTGGTTGAGACAGTTGAGAAGTGGGGGTTGTTGGTGGTTGTGAGGGTTGGTGGAGAGGTAGAGTAGTGAGGATAGGATTAAGACAGGGTTGAGAAAGTGATGAACGTGTACCAGTGTAACTAATAACTGAACCTTGTTTGAGTTTTAAAATAAACACTTGTTTCTTTGTTCAATTCAAAACCCTGATTGTGACAGTGATTTACCAGGGGGGAGGAAAGTCCTGGTTGGTGGCAGCAGACCGCTGTGGTGGCACAGGGATCAATAGACTGTGACACGTCTGGGGACCCTGTGTGATCGCCACAGCTGCGCTCTCTCTCTTTTAGGGGGGAATGAGTGCAAGACGCTGGTCACATGACTGATTCAGAAGACGCACATCCCAGTTTGAGGCTTGAAGAAGTTGGATGTTATGTGGTTCTGCTCCTACCTGCAGCACTGTTCATAGGAAGTAGTATTTGGGGGTTTCTGCTGTGGAGTCCTGCAGGATTATGTTCTATTCCCCATGCTATTTAACATGACTATGAAGCCATTAGAAGATTTGGAGCATGGTGTAACCAATATATACCTAGATGAAACCCATCTCCATTGTATATGTACCAGGTGAGGCTGTGCTGAGACAATGTCTGTAGGAAGCAATGAGCTGGATAAGGGCCAGTTAGCTGAAACTGAACCCTGAGATGGCAGCGCTGTTGGTGAGCGATTCTCATGTCTGAAAATTGGGGTTTCCGTACTGTTCCAGTCACACTCCCTCTGAAAGAGCAGGTACATAACTGGGGAAGGGGGTTACTCCCAGATCCAGCATTGCCACTGGTAGCCCAGATAGCATCAGTGGCACAGAGTATCTGTTCCCAGCTACATCTGTCTCAGCAGTTATAGCTATTCCTGGACCACTGGTGTAGCCTTGCCACACTAATCCATGCCCAGGTAACCTCATGTTTACATCATTGTAATGTGCTTTCTGTAGGGGTACTGCTGAAGATGGTCTGGAAATTGTAGCTAGTGACAGTGGGAATTCTGACCAGTGCATCTATCTGGAATCGTATAATGCAGATTCCACAGGATCTACATGGTTACCTGTATGTTAACGAGGCTGAATTCAAGGTGTGTAAAGCCCATAATAACTTGGTACCCAAATACTTGAAGGAGCAGGGACCAAGCAACGGAAGCTCACCCCGTCGCGGGGATTCAAACCGCCGACCTTCTGATCAGCTTAGGCCCTTAGATTGGTAGGGGAGTCCCTTCTCATTGTCCTGGCAACAGGTGTAGCCTGCTGTGCAGCAACATAAGACAGGGCTTTCTCAGTAGTGGCACCTCAACTATGGAATTCCCCCCCCCCCGGTGGTACAGATAATTTGGGGCTTCCAGCCTCAGGTAAAGATGTGTCTTTTTGGTCAGCTGTTTCAAGAAAATATAAATTCAAGGTTTAGGTCAATTTGCAGCTGTGTTGGTACAATGACCGTTATCTTAAAATTTTTAACATTTGTTGAATGGTTATATATTGAAATTTTATTATTTTAATGAACCACCTTGAGATATATATTGAAGTTATATATTGAAATTTTATTATTTTAATGAACCGCCTTGAGATCTTAACTGAGGAAGGGTGGTTTAAAAATGGAACCAAAAAAATCCATTATGTGCAGATGACCAACTGCATTTTTGTCATTGCAAGAGAACCTCAGGGAATAACATCCAAAAGCATTTCGGACAAGTTTTGACTGATTGTGCAGAAAACTCCTTGGTTAACAGCGATTAACATTCCCATCGTTCATAAATGTGTCTACTTCTTGGAACACAGTTATATTTCTGGCCATCAGCAAATCCCAGCTGTATAATTATAATACATTACAAATTCTGGAAACCATTTTCAAGAAACCATTTTCAAGAATCCACGAAATGTCATGGAACATTTCCTAGAACGCACTGACATGAACAAAATTTGTGCACTACTGAGTTTGGTGAGCAAATTGGATTCCTAATAGCATGATAGAAGCAATAAGTAGAAATAAAATATTTTATTTGCAGTGTTGTGATTAATGTTTGTTTTAGTTAATTTAATGAATTACCTTCCCTAATTATGTCTCCTTACGTTATATAGGAGATTATTATTAGCAAAGGCATTCAGGTATATTACTATGATTTTCAGTAATGATACAATGCCTTTGTGCAGTAGAGGGTTAAGATGGGATGTAAATTATATGTACCACCAAGAAAAAATATGTACCACCAAGATAATCACACATTCTTCCTGCTAACCCCTACCTTTTCCTTCCTGTGTGTCTGTCCTTAGAGCAGAGGTTTTCAACCTTTTTTGGTCCAAAGCTCCCTTGACCAACTACATTCTTTCTGCAGCACCCCTGTGGGGCTCAGGAGCCCAGTTATGTCACCCCATGCCTACAGAGCCGGC
Organism: Darevskia mixta; assembly: GCA_034641385.1. Taxonomy (NCBI): domain Eukaryota; kingdom Metazoa; phylum Chordata; class Lepidosauria; order Squamata; family Lacertidae; genus Darevskia; species Darevskia mixta. The sequence goes on along the minus strand of JAWWNH010000054.1, from coordinate 2,638,924 downwards.
AGCCCCTCGCCCCTTTTCAAAAACCCTTCCTTGGGGAGTGTTCCCTCAGCCTCCTCTCTTCTCCCCTCTCCTTGGGAGTCCTCTGGGCATCCGCAGCTGCTGCCCCTGGTCTCTGAGTGCCCCCCCCAGCCCCAAGAGAGGTTCCTCCTCACATTGCCCCACAGGGAAGCACCCTCGGGCCAGCTCCAGAGGCACCATTTGCCTGAGGAGCTTGTAGCCAGGGCTGCTGCAACAAACAGCTGTGCAAGCCGTTGGGAGGCAGAGAAGCAAGAGGGCATCAGAGGAGGGAGGGAAGGAAAGGGGAAGAAAGGCCAGTGTTGCCCATGGCACCCCTGACCATCAGTCAAGGCATCCCATGGTGCCACAGCACACTGGTTGAAAACGACTGTCTTAGAGTGCAAAGCGCCTTGTGGCAGGACCCTTCATTAAGCACATGTATACTTGTAAAACATGGACCTCTTATAAACACCATCTCCAATTCCTCAAAAGATTCCATCAACGGCGTCTCTGAAATTTTTTACACATCACATGGGAAGGCAGGCGAAATATCGGTATACTGGAAGAAGCAAAGATCACCAGTGTTGAAGCAATGATTCTTCAACATCAACTTCGTTGGACTAGTCATGTTGTGCGGATGCCTGATTATCATCTTCCAAAGCAATGGAAAGTGTAAAGACTGTCTCAAAGCAAATAAAAAAAAATGTAGTACCATATAAACACGCAACAATTGGGAAACACTGGCCTGCGAATGTTCCAATTGAGACCAGCCTTTACCAAAGGTGTCATGGACTTTGAAGATGCTCAAAGTCAGGGTGCAAGGGAGAAACGTGCTGAGGAAGACACACTTGGCAAACCCTCAACGTGATCAACTCTGGCCCGGAAACCTATATCCCCACTGTGGAAGGACGTGTGGATCCAGAATTGGCCTCTGCAGTCACTTACGGACTCACTGTTAAGACCGTGTTTATGGAAGACAATCTTACTCAGCTAGGAGAGATTGCCAAAGAAAGAAAGAAAGATATAGATGGCACCACATAAATACATTTCAGGCGTTCTCCATTTTAGTCTGGCTAATTTCACAGAAATTGCTCAGAAGGGTGCCTGCACATTTGAGCTCCTTGTAGAAAAAGGTGGCTTATATATGCAACCAACCAACCAACCAACCAACGTGAGCCTGAGGTCAATGGGCTTCTTTTCCACATACAGCTGCGCTATCCTACGCCTTGCCCCCAAAACGACTTACTCCCGAGCAAGAGAGCCAAGGACCGATTGCACACCCATCAGAAGACAGCAGCAACTTCACAATGCGCACATGCACCGAGGCTGCAACTTAAGGGTCTGGCGTGCTCTTGCTTGCGACATACCCGGTACTACTCGACTCAATTCAACCCGTAGCAAGACTGACCGCAGGCCCACTTGCCGGTTGGGGCCACGGAGCCTGGCCTTGGCGCGCGCACAACCTTAGCCCGGCGCGCCGCTCTCCAGGCTCCGCTCGGCCTCGCGCTGCTCCCCGCTCTCCCGCGCGCGCCAGTCCCGGACCCTCCTCCTCCTCCTCGCGTCCTCCCTCCTCCCCCCCCACCCCCGCGCGGCGTACGCAGCGCCACCATCGCTGGAGGGGAAGCCCCGGCTGCCAAGTGGGGCGGAGTCGGAAGCGCGAAAGCAAAGAGGGCTGCTGCGGGGCGGGCCTGAGAGCGGCAGCAGCTGCTGCGAGGGCAGGAGCGAGCGGGCGCGCAGGCGGGTAGGCGAGCGGGTACCGGCCGCGCGTCGCCCTTGCCCAGCTGCGTGGGGAGCAGGAGCGGCGGGTGGCCCGACAACCACCGCGTCTTGGGAGAGCCCAGCCGGCAGGCGGGCGGGCAGGCAGGCAGGGCGAGCAGCTCATGCCCCAGGCACCCTGGGAGTAGCTGCTGCTGCCGCCGCCACCAGCCGCCGCGACGGTGAATGAGCTGCTCCCTCACTCCGCCCGCCGCCACTTCCCTAGCGACGACAGCGGCTCCGCGCGGGGCTCCTCTGCGCCCAAGATGGACGGTTTCGCCGGCAGTTTGGGTAAGTTGGGGCGCCTGGCTGCTCCTCGAAGGGTGGGCAGGTAGAGAGGTGCCGCGGTGCCCCCTCGGGCGGGGGTGCCTCGGTCGAAGCAGGTAGGGAGGGAGGTATGGACTCCCCGCCCTCGGCTCGGGATTTTTCAGGTGGAGGCGTGTGTGCGTGAGGAGGAAAACGCACCGCACTTCTTCTCCTTGATCTTTTACTGTGATCCCCCCCCCCTTGAGGGTTGACGTGTAGGGTTACCTTGATGCAGTCCCATCTTCTCGCCGCCGCTTGCTCGACCCCCAATACTGTACCTCCTTCTCCCGAACTACCCAGCAAAACCCCTTCGTTTCTTCCCGCCCAGGAAATGCATTTTGGTGAGGAGGTGCATTTTTTGTTGGGGGGGGGGGTTGTGTGGAAAGAGAACCTGCGACGGGCATCGGGGGGAAACGCATCCGTGTCAGTCTTTTGGTCTGCCTCGCGAGGGACGGGGCCGCCTTCCGTCCCTTGACTGAAGTGTGGGGAGAGATGCAGGAGGGGCGTGGGGAGGGGGTGTCGACGAAGCAGACAGAAATCTTGTTCCCCCATCCCCCTCGCGTACCCCCCCCCCAGCCTTAAGGGGAAAGCGCTGGGAGACATGTATGGTCTAGGTCTCGTTATCATTTGGTTGCAAATGGGCGTTTCAAAGGGAAAAGCGTGGGGTGCGACCTCACGCTGTCGCCGAGCCTGTATCTCTTTTGCTCGTTTGCAAAAAACAAAAACAAAAAAACAAAAACAAACACTACCTGTCACAATATATAGTAAAATACTGCCTGGAGAACGAAACTAAATCCTTTGGCAGTCTTGGTTGAGGTGTACAGTGTGCTTATCTCTCTCTGCTCTTCTTTTCTCAGAGGTTTAATTGGCTGATGCACCTGCTTTCCTGTGCATCCAGTACTTTCACTGCTTGGTGTGTGCATAGGGTTGGAGATTATGGCATGGGAGTTAATGTGGATGAACCTGTTATTTGCCCTTAGGCAGTGAAGCTAAATAGTGTTTTCACTTTTGTCTAGGGCCCCACACGTCTTTGCTGTTTTCTCCAGCTTACCAGTGGCCTTGCTGAAAAAGGTTTAGGATGCAATCTAAATCTCCTTTGAAGTGGGGGCTGTGCTTCCAATGGGCTTTAATGTGGGATGGGGTAAAACAGGGGTGTCCAAACTTTTTTCAAAGAGGGCCAGATTTGATGAAGTGAACATGCATGAGGGCCGACTTTTTTTATAGGATTGAAGTTGTTGAGCTTTTTTTAGAATTTTACTCCAGGAAATAAAGAAGAAGAGTTTGGATTTGATATCCCGCTTTATCACTACTCGAAGGAGTCTCAAAGCAGCTAACATTCTCCTTTCCCTTCCTCCCCCACAACAAACACTCTGTGAGGTGAGTGGGGCTGAGAGACTTCAAAGAAGTGTGACTAGCCCAAGGTCACCCAGCAGCTGCATGTGGAGGAGCGGGGACGCGAATTCGGTTCACCAGATTACGAGTCTACCGCTCTTAACCACTACACCACACTGGCTCTCTAAATAAACTGCCACAGGGGCCGGATTAAACCAACTGGCGGACTGGATTAAGCCCCCAAAATGGACTTTGAACATACCTGGGGTTAAAAGCACAGCGTGAGCTGTAACATCACACCCATTTTCCACCCCATGCTTTGCACTCCTTCCCCGGAATCTCTACTCCACAGTTGTTCTTGCTGCAGCTTGGAGTTCACCTCTGATTATGGAGCCCTGATGGGAGAGAAATGCTTTTGGGTGGGTGGGAAAATGTAGGCTGGATGAGAAAGGCTTCAGCCTCCCTTGCCTGCCCATGTTGCTCCTTATATCTTCCTTCCGCATTGTAAGGAACTGAGAGTGACCTGACCACATGACATAATTTGCCACTGTAAAAGCTACTTTATCTCTCTGAAATTGATGCCTGAGGAAGGAACTTGTCTAACTGACTGTGTGCGGACAGTAGTTTGCTGGAGAATGAAGTGCATTGTACAAAAGTTGTTTCCTGTGATATTGTATGTTCATTTTTCCATATTGCTGTGGGGTCAAATTTTTTTAGTCTCTTGCAGTTCTTCAGATGCTTTTTGTGAAAGTTGGAATAAACTCCCAGCAGCTTGACTGGTAGCCAGAATTTAGATACGATCATTGTGGATGTTTCTTGAGTAGTGCCCATGAGTGTATCACTGGCTGTGTTTGAACGTCACACCATAGTTCACATTTAACTAGTCAATATTTCTCCTCAAACCACAAGCAGAGAATAAACCATAGCTGATGCTTTGGAGAGAAGCAAACCATGAGCCCGTGTTCATAAAGCACGAGAAACCAAGGCTTGCAGTTTGTTGCTCTTTACAGAGTGAAATAAAGCAGTGATGTTTGAGCATCGTGTACTACCACACTTCTCATTTGTGTTAAGTCATACTTAAACATTAACTATTTGGATAATAGTGTGACATGTAAGCAAGGCCTTCCTATCTCTCTGCCTCCATTCCAAACAGATCTGGAGCAGCTACTAACACTGTAAAATTATTTAAGTAGGAGGAACGAGTGCATACCCACATTTATGTACATTGCCTTTTACAGCTGAGCAAGAGGTCAGAATTAAAAAAGGGTTAAATCTCCTCTAAATAGGGACCCAGGTGGCGCTGTGGGTTAAACCACAGAACCTAGGGCTTGCTGATCAGAAGGTCGGCGGTTCGAATCCCTGCAACGGGGTGAGCTCCTGTTGCTCGGTCCCAGCTCCTGCCAACCTAGCAGTTCGAAAGCACATCAAAGTGCAAGTAGATAAATAGGAACCGCTCTGGTTCGCCAGAAGCGGCTTTGTCATGCTGGCCACATGACCTGGAAGCTGTACGGCCAATAAAGCGAGATGAGCGCTGCAACCCCAGAGTCGGACACGACTGGACCTAATGGTCAGGGGTCCCTTTACCTTTTTAAATCTCAGCAATGACCCCCTGCCATTAAAGAACACTTATTTTTTCCATCTCTGAGGAACTCCACTGCTTGGACCATTTATCTGGCAAATATCACGACTTGGGGCTCTGAGCAGGATCAGGGGAAGTGGATGCAAATAGAATAGAATCTAAGTCCGCAGACTGTAGTTTCCTCACACTTCTCACTTCAGCCTCTAGTGAACAGGTCATTCGGGTTTTTTATTTGCAGAAGTGCAACCTTTCATTTCTGCTTTTCGAATTATAATCCAGGGATGAGGAGTCTGTGCCCTGCCGCCCCCATGTTGTTGAACTCCAGCTCACATCAGTTTCAGCCAACGTGACCTCCTGTTTGACCCCCCCTTCTGTTTTTATCACTTCTAATAAGCTACTAATTATAAGCTACTAATAACTCTTGATCAGGGCAAAAAGATTGCATTGGCGTTCATAGGAAGATAGTTCCATAGCTCCGGAGAAGCTTATCGCCTGCGTAACCTTGGAATGCCCATGCAGAATTTCGCCTTTTCTTTCCCTCCTCAGTTTCCAACCATGTGATCAGTTTTAATCTTCGCAAGGCTGCATTTCATAAATCAGCTTATCTTTTTATGTAAGAATTGGTCACAAATATAGCTTGTTCTTTTTTTACTTGGCAAGGTCCCAAGAATAGAGATACACATGTTGGCATTGGGCATACAGAAAGAACACCGACCAGCTCCTGATCTTAAGGGACATGACCTTAGATGTGTCATGTAGTCCTGTTGAAACTGGAGACGTGCATAGCTAGTGCTAGCCTTAGTTAATGGTATGGACTCAGTATTTCAGCAAGGCATAACTGAGCGTACCCTGAGTTTACATGTTAACACTCCTTCATACACACACAAAAGTCCTTGCAGTTCAAACAAACAAACAAAATATTGTATGCCAGGTGTCAGGCTACTGCTCTTTTCAGTAAAATGTCATGTTTCTGTGTGCAGCTCCAGCTGTATGCCGTCTGAAGTGTTACTGTCCTGACATGGGTATATGCCTTCATTATGAAGTAGGCCTGCTTGAGGTCAGGTGTGTGCAACACAGTCACAAGCATTTACCCCTAGAAGTAGGTGCCACTGAGTGTAACGGGACTTAATTAAATGCATGCCATGCTTTTTAGGACTGCTGCCTTAGGTTGAGTTTATGCATTTTGTAGGGTCAGTTGCCTATTATTATTATTGTTATTATTATTGTTATTAGTATCAGTATTACTACTACTACTACTAATAATAATGGGGTAGGGGGAAGAGGGGTAGAGCCTCACTAAGTCAAAGTCTTTTGAGAAGCCAAACTTTTAAATTCTGGACCAATTATGTGATTGCTTTACTGTTGTGTTGTGATTCTGTAGAACTGCTTCCTTCCCATTTCACCCCCAAGCTTCTACTCTTGCAGTAGTGAATTAAGTTCAGGAACTTGACTGAATGTTCTGCTGAACCACCCCCAGTGTGTATAAAAAGGTAAAGTTACCCCTGACCGTAAGTTCCAGTCGCGGACGACTCGAGTTGCGGCGCTTATCTCACTCTATAGGCCAAGGGAGCTGGCGTTTGTCCGCAGACAGCTTCCAGTGTGTATACTAAGTCCCAATCTAGGAAGACAAACCCAGGAAGGTTTATCTTCCTAAATTAGGAATACAAAGTCAGCCTTTGAACAGATTCTCATGTGTCTTGCAGACTCTGCTTTCCTTCTCATGCATCAAGAGTGTTCTGAAGTGTCTGGGGTGACCTGAGAACCAGAAAGGCTCCTCTCCCCTGTTGAAATCCCATGCCAGCTGTAAACTCACAGGGTGGGATTAGGCAAATCACCCTTCCCCACCTGCAATATTAAGATGATTACATGGTGACCCCAATTATAGTGACTGCATTTATTACCTGTCTCTTTCAAATGAAGAGCCTAGGTAGGCTAAAGATTACCGTAATAAAAGAGAGCCATTAAAACTCCTTTCTAGTTTAAAACTTGCCACCATATTGGAGAATTTTTGGCCAGTCTCCCTGTGTTCTATTCTTGGGCAAGGTGCTTTAACCACGTGATAAGTTACCAGTTCCATGTTTTGGATGATATACAGGTTAAATAGTTCCGTTATTAACATAAACCATTTTTAACACTGTGGTTTAATTGTTGTAGGGTGCTCTGGGGTCTTAGGGCGAAGAACGGGTAATTAATACAGATGACTTGCAACTTGAGTGGGGGTTAGGTTCTGGGGATTGTGCGTAAAGCTGAAATTGCATATAGCCAGAACCACCCCAAAACTGCCCCTGCATGAAAACCCAGTGGGGAAAGAGCTTTTAAGCTCTGTGCCTTACATGCGTTTAATTAGTGCAGTTGCGGGTGGCCGACAACCAAGTGGATAAAGCTGTGATCATGCAAGTTAAATCCATGCAAGTTGTGCGTTATTATTATTATTACTGCTACTATACTACCATGTGAGACATGGTAGGAAGGTATTTCTGCTGATACTGAATCTTTATACTGAGACAGACGGCTGGTCCGTCTAGTTAGATATTGTCTATGCAGTGGCTCTCCAGGGTATTAGGCAGAAGTCTTCTAGCCCTACCTGGAAATGTTGAGGATTGAATTTGGAACCTTATGTAGACAAAACAGGCCATTTCCTGCTGAGCTGTGGCCCTTCCTATTTAAATTTGTGATGAATGAAATGACATTCTTCTAGATTTGTTAGAGTGGGGGACTTGGGAAGGAAGCAGCACCAAAAATAACAGACAGCTTCTAAGTGGTGCTGCAAAGTATCTTCAATAATAGACTTAAGACAATAAAGTAGTCATGTTTCATATACTGTACAGTGGTACCTTGGTTTTCGAACAGCTTAGTTCCGAACAACTTGGAAATCGAACGCTGCAAACCTGGAAGTCAGTGTTCCGGTTTGCGAACTTTGCTTCAGAAGCCGAACGTGCTCCTGAGCTTCCGTTTTGACTGTTGCGCTGCTAATGTTTGTCTCCCCCCCCGCGCATCGTAATTAAAGCCTCCTTCCTTCTGTTTTGACTGTTGTGCTGCTAATTTGTATCCCCCCATTGTAATTGAAGCCTTCCGTTTCTGATTGCAGTGTTCTGAGGTGATATTTGGTGCTTTTGTTTTTGCTAAAAAAATTTTTGGGGGGGGTTGTTTGTGTGGTTTGTTTGTTTGTGTGTGTGTGTGTGTGTGTGTGTGTGTGTGTGACTTGTTCTTCTTTTTTGTGACTTGTTTTTGTGACTGGAACCCTACTGATTGATTGATTGATTGATTGTGTGACACTGGAAATGGATAAAAGCCCCCCATCCAAACAATGACTATCATCAGTGCAGGTAAGGTTTTTTTTTATCATCTACATTACTGTCTTATTTTATAGTACAGTACATAGATTGCTTTCATTTTATGGATCAATGGTCTTGTTAGATAGTAAAATTCATCTTAAATAGCTGTTTTAGGGGGTTGTTTTTAAAAGTCTGGAACGGATTAATCCGGTTTGCATTACTTTCTATGGGAAAACGTGCCTTGGTTTTGGAATGGACTTCTGGAACGGATTAAGTTTGGGAACCAAGGTACCACTGTAAAGGATTTGGAACTTGCTTTCCAGGGAAGATTGGATGGCTGCTATACCATTAACAGTCTTTGTTTGTTTGTATTGTATAGACATTCCTTATTTAAGAAAGCTTTAGTTAAGCTTGCTAGCTGCCTTGAAGTCTTTAAGAAGAAAGATGGGATGAAAATGTGCTAACAGATAAACCCATAAAATACAGTTAATAGCTGAAAAAGTGAATATTTGTCTAAAAAGGAGATTCTTTACAATCTTTTGGAAGGAAAACACGTGTACACATGTACTGTATTAAAAGCTACGATGAGGGGGAAATAAATTTCAAAATACTCCCTCTTTGTCCAAGGTACGTATAACATCACAATGTATAAATTCAGTTCTACAGCCCTACACTAAAACCCATAACACTTTCATGTTGGGTTTTCTGGAAAATGTTACTTATTGAAATGATCTTGAGCGTGAGCCTAACCCTCTAGGTTTTAAAATGTTTATTCTGGCAGTTGGGGCATGCGCCTGAACCAAATCGGTGAACCATAATTAGCAGTATGCTGCTTAAATCTGGCTCGCTGCCTGTTATTCCATCCAGTCTCAAATAATTTTCCTGGCATTTTGAACCCTGTGATCAAGAAAGTACGCAGAATGAAATTATAATGGCTCCATTCCTTTTTCTTAAAAAGAATGCATTTTGCCTGTGGGTGACTCATGCAAAGATGATAGTTAATATTTATGAGTATATTTATTCCAATGTTGAGGTTGATCAGCATATCAAAGAGCAGTAGTATTCGGTCAACCCTTTAAATGCCGACCTCCTACCTTCCTAGTATGCCTAAAGAAAATACATTTTAAACACACACACACACACACACACAGGCAGAATATGCTTATTCAAGGTTATAAAATCACCGCTGATGAGTTACTTGTTCTTGTATGGAAATGATTTTTAAGACCTTATCGCTTGTGTGAGTATTTTTTCCATTTGTACCGTAATTGTGCTGTTGGTGCTTGTTGCTGTAAAGAGAGCCAACATGTGGCAAGCATCAGATCATGTCTTGTCCTTGCGATTAACACAGATCTCTGTTTCAATATGCTCATTTCTGAGTTGTATTTGATTTTTAAAATCTTCTGGTCTAAGCCAAATTTTCTCATCGCAGAAGCTTTTTCTGGAGGACAAACGGTTTTAAGAAATGGGCCCTTCCTTGCTTCATCACCTGTTGGCAGTCCGGGCAACATTAACAACTGCACTTCATGGTGCTGTGAATGCAGGAAGCAATGGCCTTGCTCTGATCTGGCTTTATGTCACCATGTAGACAAGCTACAAAGGAATGAGAACAATGATTCTTACCCTCACTCTGCTGCCAGGCAATAATGGAGAGGTATATTGCGGGTGGCGCTGTGGTCTAAACCACTGAGCCTAGGGCTTGCCGATCAGAAGGTCGGCGGTTCGAATCCCCGCGATGTCCCGTTGCTTGGTCCCTGCTCCTGCCAACCTAGCAGTTCGAAAGCACATCAAAGTGCAAGTAGATCAATAGGTACCACTCTGGCGGGAAGGTAAACGGCGTTTCCATGCGCTGCTCTGGTTCGCCAGAAGCAGCTTAGTCATGCTGGCCACATGATCCGGAAGCTGTACGCCGGCTCCCTCGGCCAATAATGCGAGATGAGCACCGCAACCCCATAGTCGTCCATGACTGGACCTAATGGTCAGGGGTCCCTTTATATTGCTGTCACCACTACTGGTAAGAGCTACTTAAAGAATTGGCCAAAGTGGTGGAGAGCATAATCTTCACAGTCTATGAAAGGACAGCGTTGTTGGGGGTTTATTTTGACTAACCCTACGAACTGTCCAAACTGTCCAAAGCTATGTTCTAGGTTAAGATCTGGTACCTTCGTTCTCGAACACCCTGGAACTCGTACATTTCGGCTCCCAAACGATCGAAAACCGGAAGTGAGTGTTCCACTTTATGAACGTTCTTTTGTAAGCCAAACGTCCGACAGGGCTTCTGCGGCTTCTGATTGGCTGCAGGAGCTTCCTGTAGCCAATCAGAAGCCAAGCTTTGGAAGTCGAATGTTTCGGAACTCAAATGGACTTCTGGAACGAATTCCTTTTGACTTCCGAGGTACGACCGTACTTTGACTGCAAGCTTACCACATTTTAACAATGTTCTCTCTTCCTAATGGGCAGATGCCCAAATGTTTAGCTTTGACATGTAAACAGAATGGTTGTGCAATAATAATCATTCTGTATGCAGAAGAATTGTGCCCAGGGAAAAACCTGAGCTGTGATTGGATAGTTCCGTGTGCATGTAGAAACCTCTGTCACAGAAATTTTGAACCTAGCTAATGGAAGGGCTTCATAATCCAGGCATACATCTGCACATGGGACCTGTATGAGCATTCTTCTCTTGCAGCACTATAAGTCCTTCCTCCTGTCTTTTTATGCATTCAGTTTCAATTTATTGTTGTGTAACTTTATTATGCCTAGCTGGTACCTGCTAATAGTAATTGTATGGGCTTCCATGTTTTCTTAACGCTTTGGGAATCTTGTGTAAGTGCATTTGCTTAAATACCTTGCTGGGAAAGCTGCAAACTCTTCAAGCTAATTAGCTGGCTGAGAATAAATTGTCACAGCTATTGTGAGCATGTGTTTTCCCAGTGAAGTAAGCCTTTTTGCAGAGCCAGTTGCCTCATTAATAATTCCTCCTGTATCTGGATGTCAAAAACGTTATTGCAGATGGTGCCCCGACAAGTGCAGGCAGAAATACCTTCCTACCATGCCTCTTGCAGTTTGAAATATTTGACACAGCTGTCCTCTGAATTTGGACTTTCTAGTGGAAACTTGTGAGATCAAACAAATCCATTTCTACAGATAATTGCTGAAAAATTGTGCTTGAGATTAGAAGTAAAGAATTGTATGTAAGCCGTGGGAAAGTGCTGAAGTCTTAGAGTGCTAGAGGGAGGGTATAAATGCATATGTTGCAAGTTAGCTTTCACAGCTGAAGCCATTTATTTATTCTCTTTCATGGAATCTTAACCAACTCTGTAACTTATGCCCATTTTTGTAACCGCTTTGCGGAAATATAGTGGTGTAAGAATGGGAATGTCTTGGCACTATTGCGACCGAAAACTGCTTGTGACCCCTTTAGCAAAATGTATTGTACTGCTGTGGGCCAGGGGTAAGAAAGTTGGACTTTGAGCTTGAGAGAGCTGGGTTCAAATCTCAGCCTTCTCTGTGAATGCATGGTGTGGCCTTAGGAAAATTGCTTTGGTGTTGTACCAGAAAAATATATACACCAGCTCACTCCTGCAAATATCCCTGACAATATTACGTTAATTAGCAGATCTGGTTGAGAAACATGAGGTGGGTATAACTATCAAATACAAATTCTTAGGTGCTAGCACAACCTTTGTAGATTCCATAGCTGAAAGACACAGGACACTTTATGTACATTTTATTTATTAAGAGAGTTTTGTACTATCCTTTACCAAAGATGATTATAGGGTGGTTTACAAAAAACTAAAGTAACATAAAGACACACACACACACACATTATGTAGAATAATTAAATTAAAAAACCCACACAACCCAAAACAACTGCAAAGAGTTGGTGAAACGTGTGGTTTTTGAATGGGTGTCTGAAAGAATACAAAGTTGGGATGAGATGCATCTCAGTGGGGAGGTCATTTGACATGAAGGGAATGATCTCCTAGTCTTTTAAACTCATGATTAAAAGCTTGTTAATGGGGTCTCCACATCATGGGTGTGTGTGTGTTAACCCATAAAGAAAAGAACGAAGTAGTCTTTTTATTATCTCTTTATGAGTGCTCAATATTTCCTTAAGAGTTTCTGCCTGCTCAGTCCTGGGCTTGTGACCCATGCACTCTTTCTGTCCTTATTTAAAATGCTACCTACAATATTATTTTAACAACTTGGAATTATGTGAGCCTTTCTAGTGCATCCAGCTAAATTGGCAGGCTTTCAACTATGTCCTGGGAACATGGGAGGTTGATGGCTTAGTTGGTTGAAGGAACGCTGTCAAGTACATTAAGCACAAAAATCTGGCTTACCTTGAAGGGGGATAACTTTTTAAAAGGATGGATTTATCCATCCTTCTGAGTAAGGACATGTGGATGTGTATGAGAGAACAAATTTAAGTATTTGTCGAGCACCTAGAAAGGATGTCGTAGAAGAGTGCAGATTTCTCTATTTGCATTTAAACGGTTTGCTTTCTGTCTGTAATGTAAACCTTAGAGCACTAGCCCTGAACGGTCTTCTCACAACCATTCTTGCAAGCCATCCCATAGGTGTGGAAGGCTGTAATCTCAAAGGGTAATGATCCTGTGCCATATTGAAGGGGGAGATACACAATGTCTTTCTGACTCCTTGGGCAAATTCTATGAAACCACTTGCCTTAAAGGAAAACAGTTCTTAAGTATTCATGCCTTAATTAGTCTGTACCCTTTTATTTCTCCAATGCAAAGATAAGGTAATGCATGCCATATAGAATATGTAACTTTTCTGTTCCATTATAATGTATATATCTAGAGCCAACATTCCAAAGAAAGAGAGTTGAGCCAAGTAATATTCAGACTCCCCCACTATGAACCCTGAACTACAAGGGTTCTTACGGATTTTGGAATGAAATGAAATTTTCTTGTCACTGGGAACCTTAGTTTAAGGAGCCCTGAACTGCTAACCATTTTTATTTATTTCTGTTTGGAGCTGAATACAGCCCTTTAAAAACAAATAAACTATGCACTGAATATGGATTTCAAGGCAGTAGCGAAACTGTGGGATGACATGAGGCTGTCACAAGGTTGAAAGGGGTCAGAACATCCACTTTGCCTAAGGGCAGGGTCATTTTTCAGTAAATTGTTTTGCAAATTTGTACTTGCATTTATAGTCAGCCTTTCTTGTGCAGAACTGAAGGCAGCATATGTGGGGCTCCAAGGTCATCTCTAGATAAGCACTGGCCAGATCCTGACATTTTTTAGTATAAGCAAGGTTGCTATGTCACGCAAGTGCCAAAACAGTTGCTGCAGTTAACATCTACATGTAGTTGTAGAGGCTTGTTACTAATTTTCCTTAGGATATGCATGTTACCTGTCACTTCCAGTATTTCTGCTTTTAGCTTGAAAGCATCTGAGTCTCCAACAATCTTGATAACATTTGCTCCATAAGCCTGGGGGTTCTATCTCATCAATGGCCATTATAATTTGTTTGAGTGCATTCTGGGGATGAACACTTAATGAGCATCATGGTGGAATTGAACAGTATTGAAACATGCCCTTGAGATACATTGTTTCATCTGGTGGTGCTTCCTCCTCCTGGTTTTGTGACATTTGGAATGAAGGAAACTTGTTCGGGTGATGTTATGTGCTCAGGGCTTTTTTTCAGCCGGAACTCAGTTCTGGCACCTCGCAAGTGGGCACCATTGCCATTATAAGAGGACAAGGGAGGCGTTCATTGTGAGTTCCAGCACCTCTTTTTCTAGAAAAATAGCGCTGGTTATGCTGAGTTGGCATATATAGGGGCATGAATCTGATCACTGGAGTCTGGGCTTCAGATGTTTGGGAGCTATGGGCCGTTTTTAAAACCACAAAAATCACCAGGGGCCTGTAGAAAATTTACAATTCAAAGCCATATAGTTTCTGTCAACATGTGAGTAGCTTCAATTTTTCAAGAAGAGAAATATCCCCTTGCATTGCCAATGCCAGCTGTAAACATCTGCCTGAGTGCAACATAATTTGTTTAGAGCTTTCCCACTCTTACATTATGTAACATGGGTAATAAAACCATTTACCTGTCTTGTTTAAACTTGATGATGTATCTTACGTAAATTGAATCTTTGTAGTTTTCCCACATTTAAATTAGTGCAGCTGCTTTAGGCTGTGTAGACACACCTAGCACCTTGTAAAACGTTTTTTCCCTGTTGCTTGCGGTGAAAACGGAAATGAGTTTGAGAGCATATAATTTTTGAAATTGGAGGAAAGTGTAGAAGTGGTTTTTAATACTGCTGCATTTTCAGGAGCTTATTTGGAATATGTAATTTACTTGGTCAAGAACAAGATGGCTGGGCTGATTTCAGTAAGCCTAGTCTTCTTCTCTTCTTTGGCAATCACTTGTAGCCAAGTAAGTTGCTTTCCATGAACACGGTCTTAACAGTGAGTCTGTAAGTGACTGCGGAGGCCAATTCTGGATCCACACGTCTTTCCACAGTGGGGACATAGGGCCGGAGTTGATCACAATGAGGGTTTGCAAATGTGCCTTCCTCTTAGCACGTTTCTCCCTTTTGTCCTGAGGTCAAGGGTCTTCAAAGTCCATGACACCTTTGGTAAAGGCTGTTCTCCAATTGGAGCACTCACAGGCCAGTGTTTCCCAATTGTTGGTGTTTAAACTACATTTTTAAAGATTTGCCTTGAGAGAGTCTTTAAACCTCTTTTGTTGACTACCAGCATTACACTTTCCATTTTTAAGTTTGGAATAGAGTAGTTGCTTTGGAAGACGATCATCAGGCATCCACACAACATGACCAGTCCAACGAAGTTGATGTTTAAGAATCATTGCTTCAACCCGGGTGATCTTTGCTTCTTCCAGTACACTGGCATTAGTTCGCCTGTCTTCCCAAGTGATGTGTAAATTTTTCCAGAGACATTGTTGATGGGATTTTTCAAGGAGTTGGAGGTGGCGTTTATAAGTGGTCCATGTTTCACAAGCATACAGCAAGGTTGGTAGTACAATAGCTTTGTAAACGAGCATTTTGTTTTCCCTGTGAATGTCCCCGTCCTCAAACACTCTGCACTTCAGTCAGGAGAAAGCTGCACTCGCAGAGCTCAGGCGAGTAAGCCTAGTGAACAGCTAGTCACTAAGAAGGAGGAAAGAACAAGAACTCACATCTTGTATCATTTCCTTATGAGGGAAATGACTCTTTCAAAGAATATATATAATTGACTGCTCCTCTATCTATCAATCCTCCTTGCTTGTGACACTAGTTTATGTAGAGCAGGGGTCAGCAACCTTTTCCAGCCGTGGGCCTGTCCACCGTCCCTCAGACCATGTGGTGGGCCGGACTATATTTTGGAAAAAAATATGAACGAATTCCTATGCCTCACAAATAACCCAGAGATGCATTTTAAAGAAAGGGACACATTCTACTCATGTAAAAACACGCCGATTCCCGGACCGTCTGCGGGCCGGATTTAGAAGGCCCATGGGCCACATCTGGCCCACGGGCCTTAGGTTGCCTACCCCAATGTAGAGCCACTCTGGGTTTAAAAAAAAAATGCGGTGTGCTTCCTAATAGTGTTTTGTTCCAGGTGATACAAACCAGATATTTTCAGGCAAAGCAGTAACGTTTTGCAAGTCTACCCAATTATATTTTCTTGCAGTATGTAATTGCTGGAAACTAGCATTTCGTATGAAACTCCTCAGACTTCCTTAGATTAGTCACTCCACCCCACTCCCCGAGTTGAAGTGATTCCTGTTAATATGGATAACATGTGACTTTGCTTATGCAGATATTCTGCTAATGTGCTCTGTATAAGAATGCCAACAGCGGTTAGCTTTTTTGTTTTTTGTTAATGAAGTGAGTTTTCAGCAGTAGAATATATTTGGCATGTGCTTGTGCCAGAATGTGTGAAAATGAATTTTTTTTTTTTAAAGATGATTGCCTAGTTGGAAATTTCTTACATTAGTTATGTGTTGGCAGACGAGGACCCAGTAAGACAACTCTGTTTGAGGTAAAGAAGTTATGTAGCTTTATATGGATTAACCTGAAAATGGGAGTTGATAAAGGTTTTTCCTACTACGGAGGAAGTACTGCCCCCCTCTGTGCTCATTCCATATCAAATGCCAATTCTCTTTTCTTATTTGTCCCTTCCATTATTCTTCAACTAGGATTCTCTTCTCCACCCTCACTATGCCTTCTGCAGCACTGTGCATCTGTAGCTGTTCAAATGCATTACTGCTTTATTTCATTTTTAAAGAAATAAACAAGTTTGTTTTTTAAAACTCTTGAAAAATTGCTACAAGAAGGAATTCAGCTTTGTGACTTAAACAAATCTGGAAGAACAGGTTTCTTCTTTACTAGATCTGGAGAGAAAATTCTGCTTTAGCCTACAATGTTCTGAGCACACTTCTACAGTGGGCTTACCCGGTACTCCTGAACATCTGTATGAAAACTTTATTAGCAATTTAAACACGTTCAAAAATAAATTTTAATGTGCCCCTAGCTGCAAGGATGTCAACAATTAAAATATTCAAATATCTACATGGGGCAGCTAACAATTTAAAAATTCATCAAGCTAGCATAATAAAATAGTTAAAAGAGATTTAAAAAACTACAACGCCACACAGGTTGGAATTATTGTATTTGCTTTCATGTAGAATTTAAAATCCAGGCCATTTCTAGCTGCTGCCTCTGCAGTTCAGTATTTTGAAGTGAAATTGGTAACTACTGGAGTGTCTGTTTCTGCCATGTACGCTGACAAACTTCAGTGGTAATAGGTTGGTACTGCTTTGTCTCTGTTTCAGACTAGAGCAGTGTGCCCTAGTTACATGCTAAATGGCTTTTTTCATTTTTTTAGGAGGTGAACTCTAGGCCATGGAAACACCAGAAGGACTGTCAAGTGGTGACACTGCTACATGAGAGGAGAAGCGAATAGCCTCTATCACTCACACATACACGCAAGCACATGCATGTACACAAAGCCACACTCTCATATTGATGTTTTTTGAGGGGAGGGTTTCATGGCAACTCAACTGTTTGGAAAGAAGCATTGCATTGTTGAAACACACAAAGGGTAGACAACTGCAGTATCTGTGAAATAACACTTTCTTTTTAGTTGGGTGGTGTGATGAGCACAATAACTGGATCAATTATATCTGTCATGCCTTTGCTTTCCATTGTGGATGCTTGGGATATGTGTGGCAAGGCTGGTAATAACTGCATTTTATTTCTAAAGCATTTAATGCTTTAATCTCCTTTAACAGATCTAATTGATTTAATACATTTAATATATTGCAAAGCCTCAGTGGCACTTACATTTCAGTTTAAGAAACGGAATCTATCCCCTAGGAAGAAAAGTGGTTAAGAGCGGTGGACTCGTAATCTGGTGAACCGGGTTCGCTTCCCTGCTCCTCCACATGCAGCTGCTGGGTGACCTTGGGCTAGTCACACTTCTCTGAAGTCTCTCAGCCTCACCTCACAGAGTGTTTGTTGTGGGGGAGGAAGGGAAAGGAGATTGTTAGCAGCTTTGAGACTCCTTAAGGGGAGTGAAAAGCAGGATATCAAGTCCAAACCCTTCTTCTTCATCATCCTGTTGTTGGAATAATCAGGAGCTGTCGATGTCACCTGTCCAGGTGCGTTGCCCAGGCCTGATCCTCAGTATTGTATTTCCAAGGCAGAAGGCGATGGCCGTAGCTTTGTGGCAGTTTAAAATTTCCTAGACTGCTAATGAGGTGTAGATGGATATCACCTAATGGGTGTAGTCTGTGCTGCTGATCTGACCAGAACATGGGCTTTCCTACATGACCTGTTTGTTAAACATTCTTTCTCATTTGCTTACACAAAGCTTACGTGGAGGTTAGACTATGTGTGGTCTTATTTACTAAGAAATCATGTGATAATTTCCATGTGAGTTACATCTCCAGTTGCATTTAACTGTAACCGAATGGATTGTTTAATAACATATAAATGCGACATGTTGCTTACATATGTTTCCTCTGGATTAAAATGTTTTTATTTATCGAGAATTTGTTTGCGAGGGGAGAATATAAGACCACACGTTTAGCCAGAATTATCCTGATTTGCTTGTGCAGTGGCTATACGCTTTCTCCATTCGTTTGTAGATTTTCGCTTTTTGGTGCGTTTCCCTGTCACTTCCCTAACTTCAAAAATGCAGTTTCTTTTTAAAAGGGCTTGAATTGCTCCCACAAAATACTGACGTTGTGGAGGTAGCCATGGTTGGGTTGGAAGTGGGTGGACCTGGAACCCCTAAGGTTTAGGTGGCATCGATGTTCCCTTGGCTGGTTCATAAGCCTCAAGTGGATCTGAAGAGGTGTGGGAAAGAGGGAGGAAGCTGACCTCAAGCAGTGGATGTGCTTCTTCTCAACAGATCAGGGACGAGGCATGCCAGACGAGAGGGCATAGGTTGCTGCAGGAAAAAGGAAGGATTGGGGGTTAGAAAGTGTTCCTCCAGGTGTATTTTCATTAAGTGGACAAGGCTTTTCAGATCTGGCAAATAAGACTGACAGTTCAGCCTGGTCTCCTGGGGCAAGCAAGGATAATCTGTGACTAAGCGCTGAGGGGTTGGACCATGACAAAGTGTGACTATCCCTCCTTCCCTACACTGCCACCAGCTTCCATCTACGGTACCGAAAAGCCAGCGTTGCTTATCTGCCTGTACAGTGGTACCTTGGTTCTCAAATGGCTTAGTTGACGAACAAATCGGCTCCCGAATGCCAAAACCCCAGAAGTAAGTGTTCTGGTTTCGACTGTTTTTCGGAAGTCGGAACGTCCGATGCGGCTTCCGCTTGAGTGCAGGAAGCTCATGCAAACAATGGGAATCAGCGCCTTGGTTTTTGAATGGTTTCAGGAGTCGAACAGACTTCCGGAACGGATTAAGTTAGAGAACCAAGTTCCACTGTAAAAGGTGGAATCTCCAAGATAGTCTAATGAGAATGTTAAAATTAAGGCTTCCAGAATTGTGTAAATTTTTACACTGTTTTTATATGTAAATAGCTTGAGAACTTTTTTGTTGAAAGAGTGGTGCTGCGTTAGAGCGAAGTCAAAAACTACTCTTTCCCCTCACTTGTCTCAGCCTTTGTTTGTTTTTTCTCTAGCGGTGGATTGAAGGGGAGTGATCCGTACTTCATGCTACAATCCTATGGGCTGATACAAGATTGCACTGCAGATCATTTATTTGAACAAGAGCCTTATTCGGAAGAACTTTATTCGGCCCTAGTTCAACACGCACTTATTAAAGAAACCTCTTATCCTGTGAAAAATGTCCGTCGGTCTTTGCTGGGAGCTGGAGCAAATATATATATATATCTGAAGCTGGTTACAATTGCGTGGGAGTGTTTCTGGTTTGGAAAGCTGGCCTCTGGTCTCCAGGGAGGCATGGAAAGACTGCCAGCTCTTCAAGGATGGTGAGGGCAGCAGCTCCCCCTTTGATGACAGTGAAGAAAGAACGAGGAGAGTTGTGATGGCTTTTGGCATTGTGTTCTGTGAATGGCATCCAGTGGCTTCTGTTCGCTTGTACTCTGGCTTCTAACTGCTAATTCAGCTCTTGTGCAGTGAATTGGAATTTTCCTTCCTTGACAGCTAGTCCCCGGCCCTTGCAGCACTGACAGGACAAAGCCAGGATTCGACACCATCT
Organism: Darevskia mixta; assembly: GCA_034641385.1. Taxonomy (NCBI): domain Eukaryota; kingdom Metazoa; phylum Chordata; class Lepidosauria; order Squamata; family Lacertidae; genus Darevskia; species Darevskia mixta. The sequence goes on along the minus strand of JAWWNH010000054.1, from coordinate 2,619,023 downwards.
GGCCGCCGCCGTACGGCATGCAACTCTTCCTCAGAAATATTTTCACTTTCGTTAATTCTGAGTCTGCTCGACATGCTTTCCATATTCCCTTTCCGTGCCAGAGACTGTTTTATTTCCAGATGATTTTGTGATGGCGTTACAGTAGTGTTTCCCAAGCATTTGAGGCACACTCTCCCTTGCAATACCCTGCTTTGTAACTTGCCAACTTAATACTTTTATATCCCCAAAGCCTTGCTTGTTTGTGCAGTAGTGAGGAAGGAACCTCAGACCTCAGGAGATTTGGCCCTCGAGACTAGTCTCCTTAGACCATGCCCCTTCTTCCCAGGCCACAGCCCTCACCAGTCTTGCTCCATGCTTTCCTTGAGTGCTTTTGCTTGGCTGGAGTCTGTCCTTAAACTGTGACAATGCCTCTTTTCTTGCCTGGATGGAGAGTGGCACCTCTGCCTTTTGTGTGGCTCAAATGGAGCCTCTTGCAAGAGTACTGAGATTGAATAAGGTTTCCTGTCCTAGGCCGCCATCTGCACTGTAAAATTGAAGCATCAACAACATCCCACTTAAAACAGTCATGGCTTCCCAAAAGAATCCTGTGCGAAATGTAGTTTATGGATGCTGATACTTGTTGGGAGACGCCTGTTCTCAGAGCTGCAATTCTCAGAGTGGTCCCTCTTCCCAGAGAACTCTGGGAAATGTAGTGATAGGCAGGAGGAAGCGATTTGAAAGTTGTGGAGAGAGGCTTAGGAGCCAGAAATGCATTGCATTTTGCTGCATTATAATATGACTTCGTGGCATTCAAGCTGTAATGCAGAAGTCATACAGCAATCTAACACAGCACCAGAAAAATTGCCCCAACAGGCATAAAAAATTGAGTGGTCCACCTAGACCCTCTGCAATGTTTAAGTGGTTGTGGAGAGGGGAGTTTGAAAACCACTGATTTAGGCAACTTTATGCAGAATAAGGCTGTCAATGGCTGCTAACCATCATGGTTGTATACTACCTCCACTATTGGAGTGGGTATGCTTCTGAACACCAGTTTCTGGAGAACACGTGTGGAGAATGCTGTATGTCTCCAGAGTACCATCTTCTGGATAGCAATAGTTAGAGCAGTGTTTCCCAACCTTGGATCTTCAACTGTTTTTGGACTACAATTCCCATCACCCCTGACCACTGGTCTTGCTAGCTAGGGATGATGGGGGTTGTAGTCCAAAACCAGCTGGAGAACCAAGGTTGGGAAACACTGAGTTAGAGAGAGATACATCCTACTTCCTAGAGATACCTGGTTTGGCCACTAAGGGAAAGGGGACGCTAGACCAGATGGACTTTCTGTTTGATGCAGAAGGGTTCCTCTTATGTTCTGTGTTTTTATATGAACCAGTGTTCTGGCCATTGGTTCTTGAAGAGGCGATCCTGCATGAGATAGATGACCCCATCCAGAAAAAAATATAGCCAAACAACAAATCACACAGGCAGGAGTTAATTAGATTAGGGTAATGCAGACCTCACGTTTATGGGATCTACCTTGTTTTTTACTCAAACATCGATACTCATGAATTGAGAACTGGTGCAAAAGACATACATTTACAATTAAAGAATTATGAGCCTACAAATTTGTTTCGACATCCAGAACTGAACTGAGCTCACAGCCTGGTTCAGCCTGTTAGGATTCCTGCTCCGTGCTTGCAGTCATGGGATTGTTGTTTGTCACATGACGGTGTATGTTTTCATTCCACAGTGTGGGAAGTGATGGAGACAGGATGTTTATGTTACTGTGTTCCGTGATGTGGGACTATTGTCCTTTGTTTTTTCCTTTTTGCTGTCTGATGAGAAAGAGGAAGGAGTTGAGTCAGAATGCTCCGAGTGTATTATATGTAAATAAAGTAGATTAGCCAAAATGCTGTGCTACTGAGTTCTGTTACGCAAACTGCAAATACTCTGCAGGATCCCTAAGTGTGCTGATGCTTCTTGGTATCAATCGCTGTGATGTTCGGGCTGGAGAAAGCTTTTGAAGCTCCCGAATGAACGACCAGGAGAGAGAGAACATGCCAGTCGGGCATGTGTCTCTGCCAGGGTCCTACACGTGAGTAGGACGATCCTAACATGGTTATGGGCCCAGCACGCTTCCGCTGCACCACTCTGCTCATAAACAGAGTTTTTCTTTATTTCAGCAGTATAATTTAGCGGGTTGGGAGATAAGTTGTTGTTGCTATTGTTAAACGATTGGGAATTGGAAATCCTTGCCTGAAATCACTCATACCCACCCCTGATTTACGTAGCTTACTAGTATTCTCAAAGACAAAGGTGCAGCATTTATAACCTTTGTCAGTTGCAGGGATAGATCACCTGCTTTCTCCACTTAGCAAATATCACTTTGGATGCAGTGCAGCGTGCTAAAATAAGATGGCGATTGAGAGAGCTTTTCTCAGTTTAGATAAATCAGTGCCATCATTATGTTTAATGAAGGGATGGTTGTTGGCTTGCTGGCCCTTTCTTTTTCTCTATCCATGTGTTAATAATATCAGGAGCAATTTCCAGATTAGTTTTAATTAGGTTTAACAAATATGCTGTATTTTCACAGATGAGATAAGAAGGAAATTATGCTATGGTTAGCTAATGTTGCGCAACTGTTTGTTCTTTCCCTAGCAGGAGGCTTTATTGTGCTAAATTCCACAAAACACATGAGATGCGTGGCCATGGTGGCTGGCATCACAGTAATCACTGCCAAAGCAAAGCACATAAGCTCACTGAGGTTTTAGAGACATGATATAATTAGTGATTTCCTTTGTAGCCTTCATGTGATTATCTCCTGCTCTTTATTTATTTATTTGTAAAAAATATTGATATATTGGCAGTTCATCCAATGCAACATGGTGGTATACAATATATACAATAAAACATAGGACACAGTTAAAAAACCCAGTACAAAATAATCATTTAAATGACTGGCTAAGCAGCTGCATAGGCCTGTCTACACAAAATGGTTTTCAAGAGATGCTGGAAAATCACAAAGCAAGGGTGCCTGCTGAATCTCTGCAGGAAGAGTCTTCCATAGCACAGGACCAGTGGCACTAAATGCCCAACTTCTAGTGGATCCTAGTCTGATCTCTGTGAAATGGGAGACAACTACCCTGTTTCCCCTTTTTTAATACGTAGTCATAAAGTAAGCCATGGCAAGGTTTTTTTTACCTTTGTGAGAAGTAAGACGTACCCCAAAAGTAAGCCATGGTGCCGCCATTGTTCCCGTCGCCTCCTCAGCCCCTCCTGCGTGCGCAGGGAGCCAGTGAACCAGTGAGAGGCACGGGGGGGGAATGCGCCTCTTGCGGAGTTCTGCCCCACCTGCTTAGCGCGCAGGGAGAGGCATGGGGGCGGGGAAAGACGCCTCTTCCTGCCCCGCCTGTTCCCCGTGCGCAGGGAGCCAGTGAACCAGCGAGAGGCACGGGGGGGGGGGGAACGCGCCTCTTGCGGAGTTCTGCCCCGCCTGCTCAGCGTGCAGGGGGAGGCTGTACCGTACCATACTGACGTAATAAAAATATGACATCCCCCGAAAATAAGCCACCCTGTGTTTTTTTGAGGAAAAAAAATTATAAGACGGTGTCTTAAAAAGGGGGAAAGATGGTAACTGCCTTCTCTAGAATGTATTCATAATGCAGAAGAGGGGTAGGAAACCTGGTTCCCTCCAGATGTTGCTGGACTACAGTTCCATTTTACTCAACCACTGATCATACTGGCTAGGTCTGATGGGAATTGAAGTCCACAATATCTGAAGGGCACCAGATTGCCCATCCCTGTTAGAAGGCTCAGAACTTCTTCCTTACCAGTGAAGAACAATGTTGAATTTAGATACTGCTGTTATCCAGAAACTTGTACCCTGGAATATAGATGGGAAGACGCTATTCCTGGAAGCTTCAAAAAACGTGTGCATTTACTGAGAAATGTTTTGCTTGCATTATCCTCTTGTTTGTATAACCCTCTTAACAATTGTTTCACTGCATGTGGGCAGGAGATGAGGACGCAGAGAGAGGCAAAATTGTGGTTCAGAAGGAGAAATAAAACACAAGTCTCCAGACTGTTCGTGCCTAGCCATTGCAATTGTGCTGGAAGGCAATTGCTACTTGATCCATAGCTGAGATCTCAAAGGAACACATATTTAATGTACAACAGCAAGAGAGCCATGTGCCGTGGGCAAAATATTGTCCACATATGCTATTGGGTGACACTGGAGAAATCATGCTCTTTGCACCATTTAACCTACAGAGTTGTTTTAGGAATGAAACAGGGTGAGGCAATCCTGTAAATGCCCTGAGCACCTTGAGGAAAAGGTGGACTAAAATGCAGTAAATGGTTGACCCTGAACTGGCAGGTGGGTGCTTTCTGTTGTCTCTGCAGTCCAAGGGTAACTGACAATTGGAGGAGCAGAGAGCTCTCTTCTGCTCATCTTGAGTCTTCATGAAAATGAACACTCTAGTATGTGAACAAGTATTTGTTCAATCATACAATTCTTTTAATGCAGTCTCTTTCCATGGTCGGGACGCGGGTGGCGCTGTGGGTTAAACCACAGAGCCTAGGGCTTGCCGATCAGAAGGTCGGCGGTTCGAATCCCCGCAACGGGGTGAGCTCCCATTGCTTGGTCCCTGCTCCTGCCAACCTAGCAGTTTGAAAGCACATCCAAGTGCAAGTAGATAAATAGGTACCACTACAGCAGGAAGGTAAACGGCGTTTTCGTGTGCTGCTCTGGTTCGCATGCTGGCCACATGACCCGGAAGCTGTACACCGGCTCCCTCGGCCAATAAAGTGAGATGAGCGCCGCAACCCCAGAGTCGGTCACGACTGGACCTAATGGTCAGGGGTCCCTTTACCTTTACCTTTACTTCCATGGTCATTTGGATGGACAATTTTAGGTTAGGCTACCACTTTTAATTGTTTTTAAAGAGGGTGTTTAGTACAACGTGCTTTCCCCCCCAATGTAACAGTGAAAAGGAATTGCTCTTGCCACATCAGCAGCCAGAATTAAGTTGTTATTATGCATTAAAAACCAACACCAAACTTTATCAACAATGCCTTTCATCAGAAAACCTCAGGGCAGGTTACAACAAATGCATACATACAACAAGGTACTAAGACAGCAGATAATATCACAAGCCTGTCAGTTTCCCGCTGCTATATAGGTCAGTTGAACAGCTTTAGGAAGCCTGCACAAAAGGTGGGTCTTCAGCTGGCATCTGAATCTGGACGATGTCTGTGCCATGCTAAACTCCATAATAGTGGTGTAAGTTTTCCAAAAAATTTAGAAAGTAGAATTTTTTTCCTGTGCAAATTTGGCTAATTTGATTAGGGGAAATTACATTAGAAGGGCCAAATATAGCAAGTGTACTTTTTTTTAATTAACAAAACTTTAAAAAAAACTTTGAAACTGCCAAGCTTGCCCTCACCACCCTCTACAAACTATAGTTCCCACAGTTCATTGGGGGAAGCTGTAACTGTTAAAGTGGTATAACAGTCCTTTAAATATATGGTTCGGGTGTGGTGCCAGTGTAGAACATTGGTGGCGCTGGGTGGAATGTCCGCTAGCGCCTGTTTTGTTTGATGGTAGTAATTCAGTTGTAATTACAGTAGTGGAGTAGATATAGCTGTGCAATTTAAGTGCAATTCAGACTGCATGAGAAACTTAGCTTATTGAAGTTTTAAAAAACTTTGTGAATATCAGCTTCACAAAGAAAAGTGCTGGAGTGTGTATTCTACTTTGAGCATTTCCTCTCTCTTGAGGAGTGAACACATGGCTTAATTGTATTCCACTGAAGGTTTTGCGCCAGTTCTTCGTTAATGATTATCTTGTTGATTAGGTCTTGTTTGAGATGACTCATTTTTCAAGGACTTCCATTACTTCAATTTACAACAGGAAGCCTGCAAGGAAGTGGAACATCAGTGGATTGAAGACGGGGCACTTTCATTTTATAATGTTCTTGATTATAATAGCCAGTGACATTAAAGTTAATTATTTCTTAACTGGCTCTCTGTGCAAGACACCCGTTTTCATAACTTGCTTGCTTCCTAGAGGAGAAAGCAGCAACAAACTAGTATTTTTGCAGCGTGGGCTTAGAATGAAAGGGTGGGAGGCTTTTTCCACACAACTAAGGTGATGTTAAAAGCGACCATTAGGGCTCTTGTGTAAAATAATAAAACCACATTAAAATCTGGTTAGTATGAGAAAGGTTTTAATGGGTAGAGAGAATGACACTGGTAAGTGGTGAGTTTATTGTTTGCTTCTAATGTGCCTGCCATGTTGGATTAACCAGAAATGCAATGCCATTTGTCAAGTCAGACATTGCATTTTGGGTTATTTTATGTGTTGGGTGGCCACCATGGATCAGAACCTAGCACTGGCTCTGCTTCCAGTCAAATGCTGCCAACTCCCTGCCAGTAAAACACATCCAGAAGGCTGGCAGGAGATGAGTGGCAATGAATGATGTTTGGCGGCCCTGGGAAGGAGCCCAGGTTGGCAATGGTGAGGATCCTTAGTAGGTGGCTTCAAAAGCAAGCGGGCAGGAAAGCAGTACTCCCAAGAGCAGCACGTAACAGGAGTCCTAAGTTTTCTTGCAGTAATTTTGGAGTTGAATAATTACTACATAATTTTCTTTAAGAATGTAAGAATAGCCGGCTGGATCAGGCCAATGGCTCATCTTGTCTTGCATCCTGTTCTCACATTGGCCAGCCAGATACCTGTGGGAAACCAGCAAGCAGGACCCGAGCACAAGAGCACTCTTTTGCCTCCTTTGGTTTCCAGCAACTGGTATTCAGAAGCATTGCTGCCTACAACTGTGGAGGCAGAACAATAAACATAATGGCTAGTATATGGTTACCAGATGTCCCTGTTTCCCAGGGACATTCCCTGGATTTACAAATCTGTCCCCGGACAAAATCCGTCCCCGGAATGTCCCCGGATTTCATTTAATGTCCTCGGATTTAAATTTTAAGTGTTGTAGATTTATTAGTAGGGAATGAATGTTGCGTGATTGGTTCAACGGCACAAGACACATCATACGGGGACTTCTGGTGAGGCAAAATGGTGGGCGCCATGGCAGTGAGCAGCTCCTCAAGCCAGCCAGAGCCAACTGCGCTACGAGGCTGGCTCCGAGCTGCTGAGACTGCTGCCACTGCCACTGCCAAGGGGGAACCAGGGACGTCCAGTGCATCAACTGGGGGAACCGCTGACCCATCGTGACCCAAATCGAGCCGGGAACGAGAGCGCCTGGCCACCCGGCCAACTGTCAGTGGCACTCTGGGGCCAGGAAAACCCCAGAGCCGAAGCAGGGAGAAGGAGGAGAGGAGAAGGAGAAGGAAGAGAGAGAAAGAGGAAGGGGGAAAAAAAGATGGGAGCCCTGACCTTGCCGCACCACTGCCGCCGCCGCCACTGAGGAGGAGAGGTAGGAGAGCACCGGGAGGGCAAGGACACGTGGACGAGCCCAGGCCCGACCTGAGCCTACTCCATGGCAGCTAGTGCTCCAAGAGAGCAGGCTGGGGCCCAGAGGAAGGCTGCACGACAGAGGAGACCACAGAAGAGACGATATTACTTCTTAATTATTATTATTTTAAATAACTTTTTAAAATAATTTTTTTTCTCTTTTTTTTAAAAAAGTGTCCCCGGATTCTTTGAAAAAAATTCTTTGAAAAGGTAACCTTAGGCTAGTAGCCGCCGATAGCCCTCTCCTCCAAACAAATGCCTTAGTAGTTCGGGTCACATAAGTAATAAGCCATTCTTTTAAATCTGTTTTAAGACCACTTTTAATAACTTAGCAAAGTAACAATGACTTTATTTAAATCATTCATAAGCGGAATTCAGGGCAAAACCCTCTTGAAGTGGTGTACAGTATTTATTTATTTTTAACAGAAAAAGAACCCTCCAATAAATACAGTTAAATGCATCACAATTACTAAAAAGCAGCAGAAACATGAAGCAAATAAAAACGGCAACAGAACCACACAAAGGACTGGTAGAACTGAGAAGACTTTAGAGCCCACCTAGAAGTCATGTCTGAGGAGGCCAAATGGATTTCTCAGGAGAGGAAATTCAAAAGGTGTGGGGCCACCTCTCAGAAGGCCCTTTTCCTGATATCCCCCAACTTGTTTGTTCTCAATAGTGGACCTAGAGAGCAGGGCCCAGGTGAGTTCACAAGGATCTAAGTAGGTCTTCAAAGAAGCTGCTGTAATGGATGCAGGGCTGGCATTGTATGCTCAGGCACCTGACTTGCACAAGCAACTTGGCAGCTGCATCCCGTAATGAAACTTCTGTACTGTCTTCATAGGCAGCTCTATGTAGAGAGCATCATTGTAGTCTAGTTTTGAAGTAACCTGGGTGAATGTTAGATCTTTACTGTTTTATCACTTTTTCTCCCCAGGAATAACATAGGGGGTATCTTCAGCACTGCAGGCCCACAAGTTATGCAGCGATAATTTGAAGTGTTTATTAAGCTGCTGCATCGATTTATGCTGATCTGTGTAAGTAATCCATTGGGAACCTGGTTTTTCCTACAGCTGAAGCCATGTATCATTCTTGGTCAGGCTAACTGCTTCCTTATGTCTGTGAAGAATGTATGGCTTATGAATCAGAAGCCTCAGGATGCAGGTTCCTTGGAGATATAAAGTCGCTATAGCTTTTGCAAGTGGACAAATGAGGGTGGCACTTGAAAAATGACTGTATTTCATTGGTACTCACAGTTGCATAGGTTGCCCCATGCTGGGCAATTGTGGGGTTGAGCTGTATTTCCCTGCTGTAGTTTGTATGTGCTGATAGGTTGTGATAGACAAGGCTAACTGTGATGGTGCCTTCCATGTTGCCTTGTAGCGAGTAGGAAGAGCTGCATTCTGTGGAGCTGTCAATTGTCCAAATCATTAACACTCACAGTTTCTGTGCATGCTTGTGCATCTATGGTGGTCCTGATGCTGGGTAACATGCTGACTGCACCAGCCTCCCCTTGTCCTCTGACTGTCTCTAGGAGACTCGTCCTGTTCAATTCCACAGTGTAAATGTCCTTGATCTGGTGTAGCATTCCCCCAACTCCCAATACTGCGGTTATTGATGTTACACCAATGCAAAATAGATTATGAGTGAATGTGCTGTGCACTTCTAAGCAGAGAAGCCCTTTTGTTGGATTCCAATTAATTCTGCAGACATTATGTTTTTGAATTTATGAACTCATGAGAAATTATTATGGAGCATGTTTGTCATGCTCAAGACTGAATGCCTACTTACTAGTCTCAATCAACCATGGATGCAGTTGGTTGGCGAATCGTTCTGCCGTTTGAGCGGTTGTGTTCTTTCTGTAAGAGCTGTTCGACAGTACAGCGAACTCCCTCGGGAGGTGGTGGGCTCTCCTTCCTTTTATAAGCAGAGACTGGATGGCCACCTGTCATGGATGCTATAGCTGAGATTCCTGCATTGCAGGGGTTTGGACTACATGACCCTTGGAGTCCCTTCCAACTCTACAATTTTATGATTCTGTGTTGCCAGCTGCTTAAATAATCTTGATGCTGCATTGCTTCCATGTTCAGAGGATTTATCTTCCCCACCCCTAGCCTTCATTTCTCTCTCTATTTGGTAATACTAGAATGTTGAAGTCCTTCTGAAGTGAAGCTGTTTGTATAATCTTCTTCTGGGGGAAATTAAAACGTTCATGCACTTTATCTCTGTTCTTCTTTTCTCCCTCTACTTTTGGAGGCTCTGCTATGGATTAGAATGCAAGGCTACATTCTACTCCCAGATGATCTTTCCAGGTGGAAAGCTCATTTCACATAGCAGAAAAAGCCAATCTGAATTTTATTAGATTTTTGTAGCTGACGGTTTCTGATCTGATTATTTATAGAAATAGCATGATATCACAGCACAATACTGCTTGGATAAGGATATGGTATTTATCATGACCGTACTCTTCAAATCTATTTTATTCATTTATTTATTGCAACTATTCCTAACCCACCTTTCAGGATGCAAATCCTCCCAAGGAGGGGGAACATATGAATATTTCTTTACAGAGCTGGAGCTCTGTATTGTTAAAATCTCCAAAGAGCCTATGTCTGTATATGAGTAATTTAATTCTCAAAGATTTATTATATTCTTGCAAACAAATAGAAAAATAAAACCTATTGTGCGTGTGTTTTTGATGAAAAAACCCACTAATACGGTCCCTGTTCTGTTGTTTTAATGTTTTATTTAGAAATAGAAATTGGGTGTAATGTTTGAATGTTCAGAATTTACTGTAATGCAGGGGTAGTCATTGTGTTGCCCTGAAGATTCTGGACTACAGCTTCCATCATCCTTGACTGTTGACCCTGCTGGCTGAGGCTGATGGGAGTTGTAGTCCAGCAACTCCTGGAAGGCGCTATATTGGCTATCTCTGTGGTAGCTTATAGAAGTGGCACTCCTGGGTTCACTTCAGACAATTGAATCAGGAATAAACTTGACTAGATTCACAAGTGATGTTTTTGTGAGGACAAAGAAAAATGCAAAACAAGGAGAAAAGTTAGGCTGGCTGTTGTAGGTGTAAAGCTAGGTTTTTAGGCTCTGTTCCAAGATGGAGATTGCAGACTGAATAAGCTATAGGTGGTAAATATATAGAGTTACCGGTACACATCTAGGATTCTGAGATAAAGAAGCAATAGCTGCTCCCAGTGTTTGAAAACAAAGCCCACCTATTGCCCGGATTATATTTTAATCTACTGGGTTTAAATTGGGTGAAATAAGGCAGTGGAGCTCTTTACAAAGCAGGATATTTGCAGAAGTACGGGTTTAGTAACCCAGGAGGATTCAAACAGCACTAAACATGTGCGATCATTTTTTTAAAAAATTATTTTTTAAGTGCTAGGCTCACTTTAGATAATATGCCAAAATTGGGCACTCTAACTTGCTCGGGAGCAAGTTCCACTCTTCAAAACGGACAAAATGATCGGTTGCTTTTAGCTGTAGGCTATTCTTCACACCCCTTGGTTTTTCCCATGCTGGAAAATAGTGCCTGTTGTCTTTCCAAGATGTAAACATATTCATATTTGAATATACAGAATACTGGTGGTGCTGCATTTTAAGCGAAAATTGCTTTTGATACCCCAGTATGAAACAGGTGCACCGAGAAGTAAGTCTGCTGGTTTAAATATGAAGTGTTTGTTAATAAGTATTTTACTCTAGCCTATAATATACGTGGACTATTTTGTTTATCTGTTCAGAAAACGTATATCAAACAGTGATAAACTAAAAAAACAAAAACAAAGGAGTGATACAAGGATAGCATCAGGCTCCTGTGTATAAGAAACAGGTAACAAATAATGTAGACATGTGGCTTTTGTACAAGGTACCGGTATGTGTATTATTTACAGTAGCTTTCTTTACAGTGGTAGCTCGGGTTACAAACACCTTGGGTTACAAACACTTTGGGTTACAGACTCTGCTAACCCAGAAGTAATACCTCAGGTTAAGAACTTTGCCCCAGGATGGGAACAGAAATTGTGCGGCGGCAGCGGGAGGCCCCATTAACTAAAGTGGTA